>CAOLHI010000992.1:0-600000 GCA_948474755.1 Ctenosaura bakeri | reverse complement strand
ATTTCTTTTGTTTAATGTCATCCATGGAAAGGTGCTTTGCAATGAACAGGTTTGATAGGTCCCTCCCCAAGAAGGCTTGCACTCTACAGATGGAAACAAAGCTACAACAAAGGAAAGGAGGTATTAGGATAGCATTTGTATCATGGGGGAAAGCAGGTGCAATTCTGAGATGGCAGATGATTTGAAAGTCATGATTTAAGTAGCCTCTCCTCCCTGCCAATTCACTATGCTATTCTTGAATCTTCCTTTCAACTTGAAACTAATAATTTCTAGATTCATCTTTTAGGTAATTAAAGCTTCTGAAAACTCTACAGAACGTGTTGTTACAGTCACATTTAGCAGTACTAGGAGGCTTCATATTCCAAACCATGAGGTCAGTGATACATTAGCCCACATTTTTAAAAAATACTATAGGAGGCTGGTCTGTTTGGATACTCTTCAGTCAATATTGTAGACGTTGTTAGGTATCTTTTAAGTAGTCAAATATTTCCTAAGTAATGACTGACTCTGTGGCCAGTTTCTCTCTTCCACACCCCCATTTCTTCTTCCTGTGTTTTTTTTTAACACATTGTCTCTTCCTCTTTCCTTTATTACTTATGCTTCCACCTCCACCCCTTTTCTTCACAAAGAAGAAAAAGAGTTCACAAAATAATGTGGCATACATGTTAAGGGTGGAATATGTCTTAAAATATGGTTTTATTTGTTTTCCTGGTATTTCTTTTGATTTTACGACAGGAGATTAGTTTTTTCTTTTTTTTATCTTAATGGAAATTCCAAAAATATTCTCAAATTGACAAGAGATGTGCTATATATATTCTTTCTTCTCCCTAGAGTTTCACATTTTCCTGCTTATGTGACTTGCTCTGCTTGAAAATTTTCATCAGATTATTTACTTAGGAATCATTTCTAAAGTTGGATTATGCTATTCTGAGTGGTCTTGTTTCCGCCAATTTTCAAAATTTATTTAAGACTCAAAGCATTTTGTGTTAAGAAAGTAATGATCAACTGAGATAACTAAAATGAAAAAGAAGAAAGAAAAATTAGTGATAAAATAGCAGAATAAAAGGTGGGGGTGTCAAACTTGCATTATTTGACTAGAACTAGTCCAAGTACAATTCATCTGTGGATGGAAGTGTGAGAGTGCGCAAAATAATTGAAATACTTTCCCCTGTTCCTGCTCAGATGAAATGTATTCAGGTGAGAGGGATATTTTAGATTCAACTAAAACCACATAAAGGTTCAGTACTATACTAGACAGACATGAGTTATATTGCTGTACATAGCTTTTCTTTCCTTGCTTCCATATGTTAACTAGGTACATACATGAACTAGTTTGTGTATGTACATTGCTTGGTATGCTAGAATTTTAAAGGTTTGTTTTTGAAGACACATTCTCTGGCTGATACAAGAAAGAATCCCAATAAATCCAGCCCAACAATGCCCAGAGATGCTTATCTTGTGAGGTGTTACACTGCTATTGCACTGGGAGAATCCCATTTTTGACTAGGGCTTATTGTATCACATTGTAGTTTTCCCAGTGTTCTCACAATAGATCACTGGGGATCATTGGGGAACGACTTTTTTTTTAAAAAAGCAACAACTGGAAATAATGTATTTATGACCTTCTGTCTCACTATTGTTTAGCTACAATTTTTGTTGTGAATTCATGGTGATATGGGACAGCCAGGCGGTGTTATGTGCGTGTGGTTTTGTTTCCCCTCCCTAGGATTTTCCTTTCAGGGTAGCCTCAGTCTAGTTCTGGACCTCACATGTCTTTGGGTAAGGAAGACCCCAGCTAGAGTTATGGCTGAGGAAGATGAATAAGAAAACTGCACTGATCTTTCTCTTCCTTCTCTGTCTTCCAGCATAGAGTTATTTGTTTGTTTGTTTGTTTGTTTGTTTGTTTGTTTGTTTGGAAAAGTCCAATAGTGATATACCATATCAAGAGTACCTGGAGGGGAAGCTTATGTTTATGGTTTTGTTTTCAGTTCCTCTTGGGATAACACAGTCCTGGCAGCAGAACAGTATGAATGGGTAAATACAGTAGGACAACTACCTTGGGTTCCGTGGCCAAGAGGCAAAGAGGCAAAGCCCACCAACTGAAAACCAGAGAGATATCAGAATGCTACAATACTATAATTTTGACAGAGTGAGAAGAAAGATTAAGACACCCAGGAACCTGTTCAGGCTACATAATGGAGGACTGAGGAAAGAATGGGGAGGGTTTTGTTGTGGCATACATGGGGCATAGGTGGGACTTCAAGTAAGAGTTGCTTGATCTCTGGCAGGTTGTTTGTGTGTGGAGAATTATTGCCTAATGTTGCATTCATGAAGAAAGAAGCATATACATACACTAAGTCTCTTGTACATAGGACAGCATTATATATTAACAGGAAACGTTGTCTCAACAAATCCGAAAAGCAACTGAAATAATTAGAAATTCTGTGTAATACATGCATGAATTATATTGAAGTTTTGTACTTTCATGCTAATCAGACCTAAGAAATTATTTTTGCTTGCTAGATTTTCACAAATAGCATGTATTCTTAATTTTTGTTATAATCAGCCTCATCATAACAATTTGTGTATTGTTTGAAAATGTCCTGGTACACTCTTCTCACCCAACTGTCCCAGTTTAGGCTTTACATGGGAAATCAGTTTGAAACTGCCCTTCTTTGAAATTTCATACCACGTTTAAACTCTGGGCCCAGGTGGATGCTACTTTTCTGGTGCTACTGCTGGGATGGGCTACTAAACTACATTTTTCTATGGCTGCTAACATTTGAATGTTTAAATGTTTGAAAGCCTTTTCCATTTGCTGTTATTTATCTTATTACATTATTTTGATTTGAGCATCTAACTTTCTGGATGTTCTTAAGCCTTCTCGTTCTGTCTTGAGAAGTCACCATCTATTCCCACCACCTCTCCTGTTGTGGCATTGTGGATTTAGAGAATCCATATACAGTGCTGGAAATGATAATCAGAACGTTTAGAATTATTTTTGAAAAGTTTAACATCGGCCTCATCAGTGAGATACATTGCAGTTATCTTACTTTGCTTAGACACTAGATGGTTCTAATCTGTAAGCAGACATATAGAAAAGATAGTGTGCATACAGTCAGACACCAGGGCCCACGTACTTCCGTTTTATCTGTGAAGTCCATATGCTATTTATTTAGACTTTTCAGATGATCCCTAAAAAAATATAAGTCCTTGACAAGTAGGCACAGGCAGGCTATTCAAAACAAGGTCATGCTACTTTTTTAATTCTTCTTCTTCTTCTTTTTGGTAAGCACAGGAATCAACAAAGATGTTATATAACTTCTATTTATATCCTACTTGCTCACTAGCTGCAGGCATACAAGAGAAACTGAGGAGGGAATTTAATGAGCTCTCAAGGCTTGCTCACCTTCCAAAGCTGGTAGAGACAGCTTGAGCTTTTCTGCTGGCTTTTTTGTTAAATGCGTCACCAAATGAAGCTGGTGGCTGGTGGTGGGTGGTGTGGGTAGATGGACTGACTTGTTGCTATGGTTTTCTATAATTCCCCATTCTCTTTCTCACTCTCCAAAAAAAAATATTTTGGTGGGTTCCTCACTTCCAGAAGCTTGTAAAACATCCTTGTTTCTCACACCTACATGCAGCTGCCTCATTCAGGAAGGAAGTAGGATGTGTGCTCTGTCCTATATTGATAGTGTTGCGTGGTTTAAAAACTTGCTGTATTTGTGTAGGTATGTACTTCTGTGCATCTGTGTTAAATATACAAACCAAATGGTTAATTTTTTTTAAAGTTGAATTTGAATTGTAGGCCCATGACTCCTGCCTAGCCAGAATCGTCTGCTTATTCTCAAAAATGTTTAATCCCTGTGGCAGAATCAGGACCAGTGATGCTAGCTGAAATTTGTGCAGACTTGTCATCAAGATGCTCCTTTCCTTTCCTCTCCCTTCCCCTCTCTGTTATGTTATTGGCTGTCTGATTAAATTGGAGACCATCAGGATTTTGGATGTGGTGATTAAACAAACCCATCTAATGAAAGACCTTCTCAGGAATCAAATGGCAGAGATAGCCCATCAGACATACCTTTATTGCTTTCAGAGGAAGGCAACTGGTAACTCTAGTCTATCCTTGAGTAGTTCTGTCTCTTGGAAAGAATTTGCTTAATCAGTTTTCATGGTGAAATGCCATGCATCCGGTTCTGAGGATTGGCCTTTTGGGTAGCATCAGTAATATACAACTAATGTGGGTGTTTGAATTATAATTAGGACTACAGCCTCTAACTATGTGATATCCCCATGTCTCATTCTGGTTACTTTAAAGACAGATGGGAACTTCTTGTTCTTACAGGCATAAAACGGAGATTCCATAATGAGCTTCCTTTAGACTGTGAAAATACTTTGCATCAAACCACTTATCACTTCAAAAAAGTTGAAGGACAGTGGAATGTAGCAATATTGAGGTGCATACTAAGAATCTAATGGTTTCAGGACAAGATAATTGAGAAGTATTTCTCTTGCATGCCTCTCAACTTTGTTCCTGCAGAGTTGAATCTCCCAATCAGAATGGCTACTGCTTTTAGTCCAAAATAAAATAATAAATTCAAGGTATGTATTCTTGATAGCTTTGCAGATATCAAAGGGATATCACAGGGATCTTCTGAGAAGAGAGAAGGAGAATAACTCTTAGGAGAAGATGTTTTATGTCAATCCATCGTGTCTTGATCTTGCTGAATGTGAAGGGGAAATGTGCCCATTTCCTGGCAGAGACCTTTTACCTAAACTAGCAATATTTCCACCCCTTCAGACCTTCTAAAAACATATGCAGTAAATGTGTATAGGTGGTGGAAGGTGGGTTCCCACCGTGTATGCTCACAGAGCCTACATGTGCTTAGATGTGAACATATCATCAGAGTTTGTGTTCCATACAAGTCATTTGCTTTCTTCCTTTCTCTTTCTTTCTTTCTTTAATTCATATCGTTTTCAGCCAGCAAATGGTATTCAAAACAACTGCCAGTGATAAAAATCATGTACAATCAAATAGAATTAAAATAGGAAAAAACAAACAGATTCAGATGCAGTTAACATGTGTCAGTAAAAATAAACTGATAACGGTGAACCACTCAAGGCTTCCCTCAGCAGTGACCCAGCTTAGACTTGAAATACCTGTTTGAATAAAGTGGTATTTGCCTGTCAATGAAAGGACAAACAGGGAGGAGATCAGCCTGGCTTTCTTTGGCAGGCAGTTTCAGAACCTCGGAACGTAAACTTTACTGGAAAAAGGAATCCTGAATTTATTTTGTGCTTTAAAGGATATGGATCCAGATAAACCTGATCAAGCATGACATCATGTTCTCATTAGCTGGAGTCTGAAAAATTCATCTAAAGAGACAGCATAAATGAATGTCACTAATTGGCTATGATTGGTGCAGAAGGTGAAAAGGTTTTAAGTAGCATGGGACTCTTCAAGAACTTTTCTGAAAAAATGGATAGAACTGTGCATATAGAGCATTAAAATAATATGATCCAAGAAAAAGTAATAATATTACAGAGTGCATTTTAGTCTGTGGGACAAAGACCAGAAAGTACTGTCTACATTACTAGCCAGAACCTAGAAACCCTGTGCTTAAAAAGTGCTAAAGAGTGCTTTCTCTAATCAGAATACTGTTCCTTTCATCAAAGCATGGAAATAAATTTTGCTCTACGCTGCTTAGAATTTTGGCTGAGCTTTTGTAACATGAGCTAGCAACAAGCATTGCTTGTCTGCTGGGGAGCATGTTGTTATGAAGTCTGAGCAGAAGCCAAACCACTTGATGCAGATATTCTTGTTTCCTGTTTTCTTGGTTAGCAGTATAAATAAATAGCTATAACTGCAGGACAGGTCTAGTTAACAGCTAACACAGATAAGTATGATCCCAATATGTACGAAAGATGTGCACATTCAAAGATCTGAGCAAAACCTGATACACCAACCTCAAGCCCTTTCAAGCCAAAACCTGATACACCATCCTAAATCTACAATTAATTAATTAGTCCATTGCATCTGAGGCATTTTTCCCCTTTTGGCTTGGTACCTCAAGTAGTTCAGTATGTTTTAGCAGTTAAGCAAACTTCATGGGGTCGCCATAAATTGACAGGCAACCTGAAAGTTTGCACGCACACACACATGCACATACACACTTGCTGTGTCAGAATTAGATGCTGTAAAGCTCCACCATTTGAGATGCAGTTCTCTAAGATGCTCTAAGAGGAAGATATCAGTCAGCAAGGCACAAAATCTCTTCTTCAATCCTACTGAAAGGGCATCAGAGTTTGAAGATGCTGTTTTTTAATAGTAATTCTTTTTGTAATTGGTGGTACGTTGCATATGCGCACACACCTTCCATGCAACAGCAAGATAATGACAACTTGTTACATTGCTCATTAATAAACTTCTTAATTTTTACATTGATTTTTCATTCCATTTTTTTTCTTTTTCAAGTAAGAAAATAACCTACATTAAAAAAAATCCCAAAATGCCCAAAGAAAGCATCTTAGCACCACAAAATAAAAGTGCAACCATCATTCATTGTGTGTGTGTGTGTGTGTGTGTGTGTGTGTGCCTTTAGGTCGCCTATCAATTTATGGTGACTTCATGAATTTTACAGGGTTTTCTTAGACAGGTAATATTCAGAGGTTATTTTGCCAGTTTCCTCCTCCTTCCTATAACACCTGATTCTTATTGGCAATCTCCCATCCAAGTACTGATCAAGGTCGACCTTGCTTAGCTTTGAGGATTTGATGGGATCTGGTGCCTTTAGCGTCATTCATCCTCTATATGGGGTAAAGTAGAAATACTATCAGTTGTTACTTTAAAAAAAAAAGAATGTCTTTTATATCCTCATTGCCCATTTTAGAAGTACAGTTGTTACTGTTTACATGTGCTATGTTTACATGTACAATCAGCTCTCCACGTCTGTGAGTTTAACATCCAAAGACTTGATTATTGGTGGATTATTTGCCGTCACCTCTGCTGCTGCCCTACATCATTTTTAATAGGGACTTACAAGTCTCACCTTGTGTTCACCGTCTCCCTGCAAGCCTCATGAGACTGAGACAGATTGCAAATATGAGGTGAGGCTCGTAAGTCCCTATTTAAAAATGGCCTAGGGCAGCAGTAGAGGCAGTGGTAAGCCTCACCAGTTGCCTGCTTCTGCCTTGCGAAGGGATTCTACTGCATGAAAGCCAGAACTGAGTGGCTGGCATGCTCCCAACCATGGCCTATAGATATTTTTTGTTTTTCCGTGTTTGTGGGGGTTCTGTGCCCTTACCACTGCAAATGTGGAAGGATGTCTTTACTGTGTTACTTACAATTTCTGAAACAGATTTGCAGTTAACTCACATGCAGGAGGTTTATTTTATTAATAAAGAGCAGTTTCTTTAAAAAGGTTATGATTTTTACCCAACTGATTATTGCTTAGTAGTGACAGTTTGGGAGCCACTAGTCAAGCAAATTATCTAAAACAAAGAATCCACTTACATGACAATTCTTTGCAAAGTGAATGAAAAGACAATGAGGAATAGATAGAAGTTGCTGAAAAGTGATAAGGCATGTTACTGCTTGTGCAGACTGTGCAGAATTTGTAGTGATCCAAAGAGTATGCTTAAAGATGACATGTGTGGGGGGTCTTGAGTTGGGAGATATTCAGAGAATGAAATTCACTGAAGACACATGAAGAGACTGATTTATTTATGTTATTTATCAGTGGTGGTGGGAATGAAAACAGTTGGGTTGATGGCAGTGAGCAATAAATACTACTTCTGGAAAGCACCAAGTTTAAGGGAGATTAGATTAAAGTACTGAGTACTAAGAACCTTCAATGTAAGGGCTATCAACAAGCAGGTCCTAGGAGCTAGTGAAAAAGCTAAGCAGCGTGAAGCATCTTGGAAAGAGCAATACAGAATTCAATGTGCCATTCAATATATGTATGTGGCCAGAAGATTTGCCCAGAAAATCTGACATCATCATCATCATCATCATCATCATCATCATCATAAAAAAATCAAAAAATAAAAATGTTATTAACTAAAAGAGGCAATTATTTTATTATGTATATATTTATGAACTGCCCTATAGCCACAGCTTTTATGTATTTTTGTAGCCAATAAAACCAAACACACTAAAGGCCAATATTAAAATCACTGACAAAACTAAAAAAAGAAATTGAAAGCAGCAATAATAATATTTTCAAAATAGAAGTGAAATATCAAGGCAGCTAGCAATTCAATACATATAAATGGTGTTTAGAATTAGGACTTCATGTTATGATCTTTGGGCACAGTCAGGAACATATTGTGGGATTGTCAAATCTCTTTAAAAATCTAATGCTGTGGCATAGCATTTCAACTAGGGCAACAGGACTTTATTCATCTCCTTTTGTTCTCACATCTGTTCCAGTGGATTTCCTGAATTTTCTAAGCAGATTGTAAGTGTGCATATGAGGATGCACTTGGTTATAAAGTAGAGTAGAGACTATAAAAGGCAAGAACATCTCTGACTATGGCCATTTCTGCACAATGTTGCTGTTCCGTGATGGGGATGTGTCGTGCTTCCATATGATGTCGTCGTGATCCCATTGCCAACATATCCCCTCCCATTGCAATTATGGGATAGTCCATTGATGGGAAAAATGCATTAGTGGACTGCAATCACATGATGCTCTCATCACTAGCGGCTGTGCGGAATGGGCGGAAGCACAATCTAGGCACTTCCTTACCCATTGCAGCATGGGAAAGAGGCCATCTGCACGATGGAAGGAAGGCACATGTTGCTCATGCTCCCATCTGCAGGTAGCCGGCTGGGTGCAGAGGGGAGCGTTGAGGACATGCTCCCATCATGGCAAAGGTGCTGCCAGGATAATGACAGAAAAGGGTAAGGAATGGAAATGGCCGATGACTTCTAATTATTGAAAGATGTGAATATCTAAATCTTTCCTGAAACCCTGTGGTGGCTGCAGCAATTGACCACAGTTGTTAGCATAGGTTCTCAAATGTCATAGACAATTGTCAAATTCAAAAATTTATAGAATAGCCCAAAGCTGCTATTCTTTGGAAATGCAAACATACTTAGAATCAGAGGGTTTTTTTTAGTAACTTGCAGTTGAACCTAACATAGAATTAGGAAAAAATGTAGATGCTATTTCAAAATTAATAATGTGCATTTGGAAATATGCAATAGTGTCTATAAGCACCTTTGGTGAAGTTATCCAGTTTTGGAGAGATACCACTTTTGACAGTACAAATCTGATGAAACAGTAGGAATGGCTCTTGCAGTGGTGTGTCAATGAGCTAGAATTTGCACAATGCATGAGCTCCTGAATTGCCCTGCTTGTTAAGAAACTAAGACAGATTCATAAATGAATTGTTGCTGAACAGTACTTGAAAGCTACTTTGGAAAGCTATTGTGGAGAAACTGCCATTGATACAGGATGTAAGCAAGAAGCAATGCATGCTTTGTGTTCATTTCACTTTTTTTCCCCTTATAGTGGGAAATTTGTGCAGTAATAACCTCTGCTTTAAAAAAAACCATTCAGAGTGCTGTGTTTATTGACACTCCAACATTTGTGAAATGTGTCTCATGATCACTGTACATCATATGATGGTTCTTGTTTCATGGGAAATGATTTGGTTGTGAAACAATATGCCATCTGATTTATCCGACTTTCTTCCAAAAACAGAAAACTGATCCAGTGGCAGCCGACTTTGCCATATGTCTGGCATTAACTCTCTCTGCAGAGAGTTGCCCCTTTTCCAATTGGCATATGGATTGGTATAGTTTTCTTTCAAACAGTTCCTTAAAAAGGAAGAAGAAACCAAGGCAGAAGACAGATGTATCTAGAAACACAAAATGTGGAACAGAGGAGTGACCGGAGGGTGGGGAGTTGAAACAGAAGGGAGGTTGTACACGAGTGACTTTGCAGTGTTGAATCATGTCAGGACCTTGTTAATGAGGGAGAGGAAAGAGAGATAGAAACAACATAAGTGTAAGTGATGGTCTGGTGACATGGAGCAGCAGCTGGGCTGATTACGTGACCTCAGTAAAACGTTTAGAAGGCAATTTCAGGATGCTGGAATTGGAGAAGGGCAGTTGAGTGAATACATCATCTGCTTCTAAGGCCAAGGAAAGACAGTACTGGTTTAATAGAAGGAGTTTCCCAGGATTTTGTTTTTTTGTGTTTTTAATGAATTAGACTTTTCCAATCACAGACAAGTTGCAACTAAACCAAAATCAAAAACTAAAAATGAATGCTTCAGGGTTGTAACTGGTTGCAGGAAAATGCATTTACAATGTGAATGCAGACCTTGTCAAATATTGGGAAGTATTCATGTTCCTCTCATAAGAGATATAGGAACAGGCTACTTTCTCCTGAGAAGACGAGAGAGCTGTGAGTTATTTTTCATCTGATGTTAAGACACTTGTTCTAGTTAGTGGATAAGGCTATCACTTGGTCAAAACATTTTTCTTCTTCTTGATATCAGTGATATGCATCAAAGCAAATGCAAAAAAGAAACAGTCAGGATTTTACGCTTAAAATCTGCTGTTCCCTATAGCTGTTCATCACTAAACCCACATACCAAATTTTAAAAATCAGTTATGTGCTTTATGTGGGTGTGTCTGCCTGCCTGTGCTCCTACCTGTGGTTTCTTTAAAATTTGTCAAATCTCTGTCTAAAAGGCCTGTGTGAGTAGCATTTTTATGTGATGCGACTGTTTTGAGGTGTCTGTTGCATGTCCTCTGTCATATTCTTAACAGAAACTTTTTGTCTCAGTCACCTTTAAATTGCCACTGAAGAGAATATTCTGAGCTGAAAGGAGTTCTTACCTTCTTAGTTCCATTCCATTTTTTTGTTGCTGTTTTGAACCCTATTTGCTTGTTGGTGCCTAAAAAGGATAAGAATAAGAATACAACATGCCTTTTAAAATGCACTGTGAAGAAATCAACATTGACAGGTCTAGTTGTTTTTGGCAGATCTTCATAGAACTGCTAGATATATACGAAATATCTTATCAGAATATCTTTTAAAATGTACTTGGTAGAGAAGGGAGTATAATCTATAGACTAAATTAAAAAAATCAGTTTCCTGAGTTGGTGCTTTGTGGTTTGAAATATTTATTCCATTATGTCATTTAAAATAATGCCACTTAGTCATTCTGATGCATTTTTCACAGTGCATGTTCTAAATATAGAAGAAAGATTGTGACCAATATATATTCTCTTAGATTGCATGTGGTATAAATGCTCTCTTTCTGGCATATGATGGTCTTCTCCACCCCCAGCCATACTTTTCCTTTCAGCTGGCTGCTACTGAGTACTGAGTCAAGGGAGAGAATAAATATTGATTGTTCCCGCCAATGCAGCAAAGCCTACAAATGGCCTCTTGTTAATTGCCAATAACATAATTGCCTCTGTTTGTCAAAATATCTTGCAATATATGACTCCAAATGAATGAGAGCAGAACATGCAGCCAGGACTTAGTAGTTGGGCTTGCTAGCTGAGATTCCATTCCAAGATATCTGAAGGACTATATCTTCTCATGTGAGCCAGCCCAAGCTCTAAGATCTTTGACAGAGTCCCATATCTCAATCTCACCACTTTCACAGGTATGTTTGGTGGAAATGTGAGAGAGGACCTTCCAGGTTAGGTTGGTTGCCTCCTTGCTGTCCTTTTGTCATCAGGTGAAAACCTTTCTATTCCAGCAAGTCTTGGGAACTCCTTCCTTTAAAAGAGTTATCACACTTTACACCCCCTGTCCCGCTGGATAGCAAAATTGGTGAGAAATATCATTTTCTTATAAAATTAGACACTTATGGCTGAAAAACATGTGGTAGGACAACACTGGCTGCAAGTGTGTGGTAGGTCAGGGGACCTCAGCATGGCCAGGTCATAAGTTCAAGAGGATTAGATGGAAAACCCTGGTGTTAATGCGTTCGGAATAATTCTTTCAATGACCCAATCTCCAAATACAATAGAAGACAAAACTGCCCAGGTGAAGCAGTCATGTATCCCTGATGTGAGCATATCCTACAGAGACCTTTCCTATTTATCTTGCCCTATCAAGACATTAAGAGACTGTCCTGATTCTCACCAATGCTTGTCACCTAAAGTTAAGACAATCAGCCTGTTCCAGACTCCTTTGTTTGCTCTGCAAGAGAGCAATTAACACACATCCCTTCAGAGTAGGAAATAGGGTATAAAACCCCCAGCTCCAGCCTGGGTAATTTATGGTATGTAGTAGGCAGTATATTGGGTGTCATGCTGCACTTCAGACTTCTGTTCCGCCATGCTACCCTCAAACTCTTGTTTGAACCACTCTGCTCCGATCTTATGCTTCAGGACTGGTAAATATAACCGCTTCCACCCCTTGTCTCTCTATCCAACCTTTCTCTTATTTTCCTTCAATAGCTTTGAATGGTTCATAAGATTGCTTGATTTCTGGTGTATGTCTATTAATCCCTAAATAAAGTACTCTGTTTAACTTTTAATTGGAATCATCTCTACAGTTAGTACTGGTATACAGAGGTGAAAAAAATCTGCTGTTATCCTCCTCTCGCAGGCCTACTTGAAGCTAATAAATGCCCAAATCCTAAGGAGATGTTGGCACAGCTGATAGACCCCAAGATCCCCTGCCTTTTAGGGTAACAAAAGGGACTTTAAAAGGAACTTTTTATGGTGTTGTACTTTTATTCTTTGTTTTAAAGTAATATTTTAAATGACTTTAATTTTATTAGTTGAGTACTTTTTGTATTTTTTCACCTATATGTGTTTTTATGTGATCCATTGTGGGAGTAATCTGGGCAGGAAGAGATTAATGTGTGCTGCCTTGTGCTGACTGGAGGAAGGAAGAAATAAGATGGTAACCTTAGTAAGGAACTGTCTTCTTTTCCCCCGCCCCTTTTATTGTTAGTCACATACTTAATATACATTAATATGTACTATATTACAATATTATTACAAGGAAAAATGCTTTTTACAATAATGCATTTTCAACCTATCAAACATACCCTCCCCCCACCTTTCAAATAGCTAACAGAGGATCCAGACCAATTTGTATCCATTTATATCAGTAAGGTTTTTCAGAGATATGGGATATAATCTTTATTAGATTTATAATCTTAATCAAATGTATGACATCTTCATACCCCAATTTTTCTTTTACTTTCTCAATCATTATTTTCCAGTTATCCCTCCATGATTTTTTACAACAATATCCACTATACTTTAACCTACTTTTCCTAAGAAAATCAAATAAAATAACTTCTTTTATATATTTTTTCAAGTAAAACTCATTCCACATTGATTTCTTTTTTCCATCCTAAAGCAGTCACAGCATGAGCAGGTTTTAAAATTTGTTTCGTTACATAAATTTCATTGTTATTTAAACCTATTGTCTGTAAGTTGAGAATTAAACAATTTTCTTTACTTAATTGAACCTCTCTTCCTTATTATATTTGTTTCTAAACCTCTTTCCAAAACTCCTGAATAAATGGACACTCCCACCACGTGTGTATATAAATAACTTTAGCTCTACATCCATGCCAGCCTTTTGGTAAGAAATTGCTGTTTATATTTACCATTTGATGGGGTGTTATGTACCATCTACCAATCATTTTCATTTATTGTTCTTCTACATTTGTATTTTTATTTTTAGCAATTTCTTGTAACCGTATTTTGATTTCTTTATTATCTATCAGTATATCTTTTTCCCAACTGATTGTCAACCTCTTTATCATTCTGTACTGGGCCATCAACAATTTTTTTAATAAATTTTCCCTATTAATCCTTTTTCTTCTTCTATTTTTCTTTTGAATATTTCCTCCATAAACATATTCTGTTCTACTAAGTTCAATTTTATTTCATGTAGAAATTTAATGATCCCTGTTACTTGAATCCAGTGCTGACCTCCAATCATTGAAATCAATAATTCTTCCTCTGTTCATTTACCTGCCCTATCATCTCCAATAATTTTAATAATTTTAATTCCATTTGTCTTTAATTTTTTTAATATTTTCCCAAATTCTTCATTGTTACTCCTGTTTAACTATTCTATTGGTAACTGTTTCCCATCTTTAATACCTAATACTTTACTCCATTTATCCCATGTTTTAAAATTCACTCTCATAGGTCCAATTATATTTTCTTTATCCTTCTTACTCGTTATGCTCACTTGAAAGATAGATGTAAAAACTACTTTATTACTTTGTCTTTCTATTTTAACCCACCTTTTTGTTAATTGTATTCTATTTCTAAAATTCTTAGCACCTGAATTGCATCAAAATATAATTCAAGAGAGAGAACCCCTCAACTTCCATCTGTTTGATGTCCATATAAAAATGTCTTGGGTAATCTAGGCCTTTTGTTTCCAGAAATCCACCTTATAATTGAAGTATCCCATTTCTTTATAATGTTTATAGGGATTATTTCTGGGATAGTTTGAAAGAGATATAAACATTTTGGTAGTAACATTATTTTAAACATTCTGGGAGACTGGAAGATGGTGCCGGCATGAGAGGAGGTTTTTCAACAATCTCTGATGCCAGCATCTTTTAAAAATCTTTTTGTGGCTTCATTCTGCCCTGAGTGTTTGATTGTTTGACATTTCAGAGGCTGATATACTTCTGAACTGTACTGCATAGCATTCCTTTCTCTCCCTTATTGTTTTAGATGTTTTGCAGCAATTGTTTTTACTATCTTTGAAGGCTGACTTCAGCTGCATTGTGAACAACCTGGAAGAATGCCCTGGCTGCTGCTTTTGTTTTGTTTTTCTCTTTCAAGCATATTTGAAGCTTATTTCCAATTTACACCTTACACAATTGATTGGAAGTAAGAAGACAGAAGCAATAAAAGAAGGAGAGGAAGGAGAAGAACTTAGTCAGAAATTACTAAGATCAACAAGAGGATTACTACAAGCCAAAACAAAGACTTACCACCTACTCATAAGAAACTGGGAAGAGCTGTGAGTAACTAAAGAGAAAGCTGCCTCCCTGTTAACCTCTTAAAATTACTCTCAAATGGTATCTATACTAAGATTGTCCCAATATATAGGAGAATATATACCAATTACCAGCCTTATTTTCCGGAACTTACTCTTCCATACAACACATTGTATAAGAAAGTAGCCAATGTTTGAAAGGTAAACAACTGAAAATAACAAACAGATTTCAAAGAGAATGCAAAATAGTAAAGATAGCAAACAAGATAAATAAAGCAAACAAGATTAAAAATAATCAAGTTAACACAACTGGAAGTGGAAGAGTAAGTGTGGCAGCTCCACTGTGAATGATGGTGGTCCTTACAAGACAGGGATACAAAAACTTAGGTGCCTTCCCAATTTGTATGGAATCCTCTACAAGCAATAAGAAGGGACAAATAAAGCAAACAAAACAAACAGAAATCCCTGCATACTTCTCTCCAGTGGTTAAAATAAGGGACCCAGAGCCTGAACTGTCCTCAGAGACAGGGCAAGATTGGACCGTAGGTCATAAACAGATCCTGTTTGATCCACATAACAAGGATGGGATTAATTTGGCAGAGGAATTTGCCTTTGCTGAAAGCAATGAAATTGCCACCCCATTATGGGACTGGAGACATGGAACCATAACAAAATAACCTAAAGATAGTGCTACTGCCTATGAAATAGAGAACATTTTAAATCAAGAAATGAGGCCAGGTGAAGTGAAGAATTCAGAACAACTGATGGAACTAATTGGACATGCTAAAGATATGACAAAGGATTTACAATCAATTAAATCCTACCTGTCTGAATGCAATAGTTTACTAATAGTAATCACTGAAGCATTGGTAAAGATGGAATCCCAACCTGACACCAAGCTGTTGGCTTGTAAGGGTACTACATCCCAACATAGCAACACAAGGAAGAAAGCTAAAATGAGGAACTCTAATAGAAAACAAAAGCCTTCACAAAGTGGTCCTAATGCATCAAAGAAGAAAAAGAACATTAAGAAGACAGGGAAAGGTCAAAGATCACTATGGAAACTAAAAAAAGATGAACTTCCAAAAACTGTTTAATGTCCTAGACACAAAGCCAAATGTATCAAAGAACCCAAAGAAAATGAACAAACAAGGGAAAGCAAGTAAAAAAACACCGAGTCCTGAACAGAAGAACCAGAAGCCTGTATCTAGATATCAGGATGATTCTATTTACCCCTGAAGTAATCCCTCTTGTTCCATAACTGGGGAATTAGTTACCTAGGATCCCTGGGAAAAGGCACTGAGAAATGTCCTGACTTATAAGAAGAAGATACCTTCTCAAGGTGAGGATCTCCAACCTCTCACTCTGCAGAATGACTGTAAAAGTAAAACCTGGAACTTAATTTTAGTTAAAAACAAATTGGTAATTAATAATTACCCTAAACCTAGGGTCTACTGATATCCATCTAAGGCCTCAACAACAACTGGATAACTCAGCAGTGGCCATAAGTCAGAAAAGGCTGAGATGGTCAGATAATATAAGCGGCAAGATCTCAAAATTATTAAACTCACCAAGTTTACAGGAAGGTTAAAAACTCTATCACAGAGACACAGAATGCAAATGTTGCCTTAGAAGACTATTCATTGCTCACTGCAATGTTGGCCAAGATGATAAGGAGTATGGAAAAAAAGCTCTGATCCGGTTAGACATAAGAGGATAACCACAGGGTTGGATAAAGAATGCTTAGAGGTAAGGGATCAGTTGAGGAAAATGTATCTCAAGTACATAAAGAACAACTCCGGTAACTTGCCAAAGATCTATTATACTACTAAAAAAATACTATAAAATTTTAACTACAAAGAAAAATAAGAAAGCAAGGTATAGGCAATGGTCAGCATTGTTAGCATCTTCTCTACAAAGAAACACACCAAACAGTTCTGGGCCGTTATCACAGGGATGTTAGGTAACTTTGAGGGATCACCCCAATGTAACATACCAGCTCATGTATGGGAAGCTTATTTTTACTGTGTTCAAAGATGAACAGCTTAAAGTTGGGTCATTGGAAGAAAAATGCACTGCCTTTGTGAAAAATCTGGTTGTTGCAACCCTAATCTCTACAATGAGATCTGGCAAAGCCCCAGGGCCAGATTTAATCATGCCTGAACTTTTAAAAGCAAATATTTCATGGTGGATACCCCTACTGGCAACCCTTTTTATGCACATTAACTGGACATCCCAAGTATCTGACAGCTGGTCTCAAGTGATTATTATCCCCATATAAAAAAGGAGACAAAAATGACCCTACCAACTATCGTCCTATAAGACTATTATCAGTAGTGGGTAAACTCTATGGCCATTTTCTCAATAATCAACTGACGGAATGGATTGAGAGAGAAAAATTCTAGGGATGAACAAGCTGGCTTTAGGGAGGGCAAGTCAACTACAGATCATCGTGCAGTTCTAAATCATCTGGCCGAAAAATATTCAAGAGTATATAGTGATAGCTTATATGTCGCTTTCATAGATCTGAAGTCGGCATTTGATTCAATAACTGGAGACAAATTGTGGGCTAAGCTCCTTGTTTCCTGTATTGACAAAAGATTACTTAAGTTAACTATGAAGTTGTACAGTAATACCACAATACAAGTGTGGTGTTGATTACGAGGTAATCTTACCAAAGCCATCTCAGTCAAAAGAGGTGTTCGACAAGGATGCATCCTTGCGCCCACATTATTTAATCTGTATCTTAATGATCTTGCACCATTTATCTCTTCAGAGATTTTTCACTCCCCTAAATTGACCTCGGCTAGTATCTCCTTATTTTTATATGCAGATAATGCTGTTCTCCTTTCCTTTACTAAAATTGGCTTGAAGTGAGTAATAAGAGCTTTTATGGAGTATTGCGGGGAAAAACCAGCTAATTATTAACTATAATAAATCCAAAATCATGGTTTTCTCTAAAAAAACACTCCATGCTCAACTGGGTCGTAGCTGGCCATAAAATAGAACAAGTTAGGTATTTTAAATATTTGGGGGTTATTTTCCATGTGTCCTGTGCCTAGGCATCACACCGGATAACTGCTATGCAGAATGCAACCTGCAGCAGTAAAGCAATTGTCCGATTCTTTTATACCAAAGGTGGACAACTGATCCCTACTGCACTTAAGGTATTCCAGGCTAAGGTCCTTTCTCAATTACTGTTTGGGATTCCAGTATGGATCTTGGGTTTTCTGCCAATAGCGGAATGAGTGCTCTTAGCATTTCTCAGAAAATTATTTGCTGTGCCAAATTGTGTTCCGTCAGCAGTCCTACGCTTAGAAGCTGGCTGTACATCAGTTGAATGCACTGCGTGGAAGTGGGCCTTTGGGTATTGGCTGAGAGTTCTTTTTGCAGGACCAGAGTCTGGATATGTTCATCTGATGCAAAGAGATACTTACACTATTCACCTGTTTAGAACTATAACAGACAAACTGCAGCGATTAGGCCTCTCAGACACATTCCTTCTCACTCTTGATTGGCCTAGGGAAAAGCTGATTCTCGCACAATGGATTAAAGAGATCGACACCCAATACTCTACATCCATTGCACGCACTAGTTGCTCCCCCATTAGCTTGGGTTTGAGGTTTAATCCGACTTGGGGTGCAAACTATCTTGAAAATTTAACCATCCCCAAATACTGGATGGTATTTAGCAAAGCTAGATTCAACGCAATCCCATCTGCTGTATTAGAGGGACGTTTTCAGCAAATCAAGTACAAGGACTGCGTATGCCCCTGTGAGGAGGGACTAGTCGAATCTTTACCTCATGTACTTTTCTATTGTTCGTTTTACAAGGACGATGGACTAAGGTTAGTAGTACCTCTCTTAAGCAAGTTGCCAGGAAGACCTCTGGAATGGTATCTAATATATCTTTTAGGAGATACTGAAAAAAAGAGTAACAGAGGAGGTTGCAAAGTTTTTTTTTCTGTGCTGCCAAAACTTGGAGGGCCATGGTACACAAATGTTGATAATTTAATTGATTTAAACATCTGAAGTGTCATATGGAGGACATAGTTTTAGGAATAGCAGGGCTACTAAAACACCTATATTGCCAATAAGCTGTATGATTTTAATAATATTTTAATAATGATGATTTTAATAGGAATTTATAGACATGACATGTTTAAAGCTCAGTCTCTTTTATCTATTTTTAAATCTATTTTATTAAGCTGTTTTTAAAATTACATTTATATGTAATAAATTATATCCTGCTGTTCTATTTTAACGATTGTTTATATTTTCACTTGTGTGTAGAATGTATATAATGTGCGTAGAATGTTCATAATTATTTGTGTGCAGAATGTATATGACTATTTTATTGCCTCATGGTTTGTGGACCGGAATAAAGGCTTGACTGACTTAAACATTATGATTTTTGTTAACATTTTCCAATTTTTACTAGACCATTTAGATATCTGATTACTTATTTTTTCCATAATTAATTATGATTTCCTTGTACAATATTGTCTAATTTAGTTGACAAATTTACATATCTCATATTTTTAACCCCTAATTTCAATCCTGAAATGGTTGTATTGTATTCTTTTTTGTTCTTGCCAATCTGTATTCATAAACATTGTTTCTGATTTATTCATGTTAAACGTAAGCCCTGATACATTGTAACAGAATTGAACTATTTCTATTAATTTAATTATAGTTTGTTGCTGTCAAGGCGTCATCAGCGAATAAATTTATTTTCAGCTCCTCTTTACCTATTTTTTACCCTTCTATCTCCTTGTCCTCTCTAATTATATTTGCAAAAGGCCTTATTACCAATATAAATAGTAAAAAGGAAAGAGGGACCCTTGTTTCACTCTACTCTTAATTTTAATTTTTCTAGATTTCTCCCCATTTACAATAATTTCTGATTCAGCATATTTATATATTTCCATAATATTAGTAGACTTATCACCTAAACCAACTTCTCTATAAATTTTATGAAGATAACTATGATTTACAGAACCAAATGCCTTATATATATATATAATTTTATTCATGCTAACTTGTTACTGTTTTGTTTGGCATGATATATTACATTAAACACATTTCTAATTGGTTCTTGAATGTACCTTCCTTTTATAAATTCATACTGTCTTCTTTATGCTTCATTGGTGCTAAGTCGTGTGGATACAAAAGCTGACTTTCCCATTGCCCCCCAAAGATCCACATATTCTAGCACTTCCATGTAGAAGATCCTGATTACACATACCAGTAGACTATTTTTCTTTTGCTTTATCCTGAACCCTCATTTTCCAAATTCAGTCCAACAATCTACAGTAATCTCTGTCCTTGCCTGAGCTCTCATATAATATCTGTATCATCTCTCCTTGACTTGCTGCTCATCCATAAAGTGAAGAGAAGTGGTGCTATCATCTTTCTATCACTTTATTTATACTCTGCTTTTCTCAGACTGGAACTTAAGGAGGCTTACCAAAAGACAGAAAATTACAATAAGAACACATATAGTTGAAAATATGCAGAAGCTGAGATTAAAACAGTAGTAAGCATTGCAAAGTTGCTTTGCCACAAAAATTGCTTTTGAGTGTGATCACAGGCCACCATGGTGAGATGGACTTGTGTTGTCTGTATCTCAGCAGACATATTGCCATTCCATTCCTTTCCTCTTTTCAGCTTGGTTTTTCATTGAATCATAGGAAAAGCTCTTGCAACATGAGCTACTTCAGAATGCTAGCTAACGTCATAACATTCTGCATAAGGTGACCAACTTGCAAATTCACCCTTCAGTTGTGTTTAAGCTTCATTCCTGGTTTGTATAACAACGTATTGGTTTCATCAGATAATGGTCGAATCTACTCTCTGACTGTTTTCTTCCTTTATGTATGCAGTCTCTGATCTTTGCTTTACAGTTTTAAGCAGACTTTGTTTTATTTTGCTTCTCCATGTTCAAAAATACAAACACTAAAATGGGGAAAATATATTTGTCTCACATAATGTAAATGTGTATTCTTGTAAACCAGGGATGAGCAGCAGGCATCCCCTTCCCATTTGGTGTTCCCAACCCTTCCTACTGCAGAGAAATGTTAATCAAAATTGGAGAATTTCTGCTCATAAAAGACTCTACGGCTATCATTTCTTCTTTAAAACAAAGTGTCCACATGTACCTTTTTTTGGCTTGCAAAAAGAGGGGAGTTACGAAACTGGAAGAAATGGACCTTCTGTCATTTTCCTATCAGTTTTGGATTGAGGGGCAGGTTCTGGTAAGCACCAGGAATGGGAATTAGTCCCTAAAACCCTGGAATTTATCCATTCATATTGTAGAAAAATATTTGATGTTTGAAAAAGTACCCCTACCTAAGGACTGAGATTTGCTGGAGGGGCTCTTCCCTGTGTCCCACCAGTGGGAGCCATATACTGTGTGAGGACATGGGAAATGGCCTTCTCAGCTATAGTACACTGGTTGTAGAATGCCTTCCCCTTAGAAGCATGACTGGTACTGATGTTGGTCTCCTTTTGGAAGCAAGTTAAAATTTGGCTTTGTATAAAAACGTTTGCGGTGTTCTGACTTTACCCACTGTGCACAGATCCATGATTTTATATTGTTTTCATGTCTTTGTTATATGTGTTATTTTTATTGTAGTAAATTTTATTGTCTTATAAGCTGCCTCCCTGAGAGATCTTTTTATTACACAAAATGGAGTTCCCTGTCATGGCGATGAGCTTATTTAAATGTTATGACTGAATTTTTATACTTGTTATTTTATCTTTCTTGTTTAACATGCATTTTACTTCTTATATCAAACTCACTATTTATTAAGTCCAAGTTTATATGTTTTAATTATTTTAGTTAATTTTATATGACTTGAGTCCACTTGTGTACGTAATTTCTGTATCTGTATTTTGTATTATGTATTATGTTTTTATTGTTGATATGGTCAGTTGACTAATCAATAAATGATGATGATTGTCTCATATTTTAAATTTTCCCAATTGATTTTACTGTAAGCCATCTAGATATCTTATCATATCTATCTTAAGAACTTGAATGGTAGATATGTAAAGAATATTATTTTCTCATTTTCATGGAGAAATGGTATTTCAAGAGTTAAATACATCTTGTCAATGAGAGGGGCAGTTGACTGACGTGAGATGATACAACTTTGGCTGGGAATTTTTTTTTTCATTAGAAGCAGCAATGGTTAAAAAAAAGCCTTTTGCACAAAACCATGTGTTTTTATGCAGTAAATTCACAAAAGTTTCATCAAAAAGTTCTGAAATGCAGAAACAAACAAAAACCACCATAAAATCCATAACATGTACAAAGCTCTCATAATGTCACTCAGAAGGAAGGATTTTTTTTTTATTGTCCCATGTGAAAATACCTCAACCTGTGGATAAGCCTTGCTCTTGACTACCTGCTTCCTGTTGTACATTCCACATAATCTTGGATAATAAATTGTACACTGAAACATGTGAGCATCCAAAGCAATCTCAGCCATCTGTGGTGTCCACCTATCATTCCTTTACACTCTGACTTCAGTCTTTCTCTGTTCCTCACAACCACCTTTCCTTTTTCCCTTTGTAAGTTCTCTGAACATAGCCTTCCTGTTCTCCTAGGCTTTGTTATATTTCTTCCCACTTTTCACCATTTCATTGGCTGCCCTATCCTTCAGCATTTTTCTCTAAAATTGTCCAGTTTTTCCTAGGCTATTTTTCCCCTGTGGCCTTCAGCCCATCCTTATTTCTAGTTCCTTTGCATTTTTTCTCCATGCAAACAGATATTTCACTTTAAAAAGAGCAGTACTATTTCAACAATATTGCATAATTTAAATAGTTATAAACAATACGACCCTTGTTGGCTACTTTGAGGACAGACTTGATCATGGCAAGCTAGCTCTCAATCCAAAAGAATCCCAACAGGTCCTGTTCCCACATCTGCAAGTCAGTCTTTGTATCTTTCTTATGAGCCAGCAGAGTGTAGTGGTTTGAGCATTGAACTACAGCTCTGAAGACTAGGGTTCAAATACCAGCTCAGTCCACTACATGACCTTAGTCAAATCACACTTTCTCAGCCTCAGAGGAGGGCAAAGGCAAATCCCCTCTGAACAAATCTTGCCAAGAAAACTTGTGATAGGATCACCTTAGGGTCACTATAAGTCAGAAGCTGCTTGAAAGCACAAAACATCTTTTTTATATCTGACTTGAAAGTTGAGGGGCTAAATTTGGTATTACCACTTGCATATCTCTGTCCTATGATGTTCCAGCAGGTGAGTCAACAACTGTGGTGCTCACAGCAAGCTACACTGTCTGTTTAGAAATCTGTTATATCTTTGATGCTAGAAGGCCTTTCTTTATTTATTTACCAACCTGTTGTTCTGGGTTTTTGTTCTGTAGCATTCATTTTTTTGCCGACTAACAGAAGATAGGAAGTCAGAAAAATTCTTCAAAGTGTTTTATGATCGCATGAAAGTGGCCCAGCAAGAAATCAAGGCAACAGTCACAGTTAACACAAGCGATCTGGGAAATAAAAAGAAAGATGATGACTCAGACAGGGAGGTACCGCCTAGGAAAAGAGGTAATTTTAGAGTGCTGCATTAGTGTATGGTCCCATGAAAGTAAATAACTTCATCCTGTGATTAAGTATTTAATTGATGCAGTGATTCTGGTCTATAGCATGGAGGTTAAAAATTCAGTCCTGTTGTGGAATCATTTTCCCTCTTCATACATTTGGGATATGGTGATTGCTGAAACGTTGACTGGTATTCTTAATATTAATGTGCCAGTTAGCTAGAGCAGTTGGGCATGTTTCATCTTTGCTTGTAACACTCGTTACTCAAAAGGCAGTAGGTCTAAAATTCCACAGCTAGAAGCAGGTTTCTATATTATTAATTTGGGCAAGTGATGGACCAATATGTACAACTAACAATCTCACTGTTCCTTTTCTTCTTGTATGCTTTGTTTTCGTGTACTAGCCATATATTTGATCCATCAGCATATATTGTCAATAATATGGAATGGAAGGAATTTCATTCCAGTGACCCAGCAATGTCACTGACATTGTTATATCAGGAGGCACATTAGGAGAACAAATTAGGAGAAAAAAGCATGGACATAGGCAACAAATTTTTGAGAGCAAAGCTTAGCGATTTTTGTTCTGTTCTGCATTTTAAATAAACAAGCTTATGAATTAATACTAATTACCATGGATGAAAGGGTTATTATAAGACATCAGCTGGGAATCCAAAGGCAAGAGATAAAAAGCAGTGGAGCCTGATAGTCACCTTTGTTTTTACAATTTATCCCTACCAAATTATGACTTGCCTATATATTGTTATTTTTTAAAAAAAGGAAAAAAAGAAGAGTGATTTAGATTCGAATATTAGGCCAAAATATTAACTTTGTCCTAAATTCTAACTGTGAATCAATGGATTTTATATATGTATTGGCTTGCCAAGTTCCCATTGGTTATAGGGGTCTAATTTAGATAGAACTAAGAATTGGATTTAACCTTATGTGTTATTGCTGGTCAACATAATGAAACTTAATTGGGTTATGACTTCAGTCCCAATGGGTTTAATGGGTCTGCTTTTGATATGATAGCTCACTATGAAGAAGTCTCACAAACTAGTAGGTACTGGCATCAGTTTTAATTTCTCAGTCCATTATTGGAAGGAGTTTCCCTTTGTAGAAAGAGAACAGCAGTCGTGGATAGCTACAGTGAGTGGTTATCTAATCTATATACCAGCTTCAAAATGTATATGAATGAATACACATATATATGAAAACACAGGAAACAAGCCAGCGGCTTTATTAATTCATTATGCAAACTTCAGTGCATTTATTACAGAAGAGTGTCCTGGTGTCTACAGCTTGCAGGAAATGGTGGGTTGATATGGTAAGTTGCCTTCATTGCCATTTTCTAATGGGTTTTGTCATTGTTTGTTGTAGCATTGCGGGAACCCATGGTCCAGATAACAGAGGAAGTGAGAGATCAGTTGGTTGAGGCCTCTGCTGCAACTAGGAAGGCATATAACACTTACAGAAGGGAAGCTGATCCCGATGACCATTATTCAGCTGGAGATGGAGCACAGTCCGCAGCAGACAAAAACAAAGATGAGTTGGAGATGAGCCCTGTTATCACAATAATGCAGCCCATTCTGCGTTTCTTGCAGCTGCTGTGTGAAAACCATAATCGGGACCTGCAGGTAGGTTAACCCGCTTGACTCTCTTATAGTCTCTGCTGTCTTTGCAGCAGAAATGTAGACATTTATTTAAGCTGAAGTTTAAGATTAAGCCATATGTTTTCCCCAATGAGTGGCAGTGCCAGCCCAAGATAATTTTTGCTGCTGTTTGAAATAGATCCTAAATAGTTCCCTTTACCTCACCAGACCCAGCACTGTAAAAAGTATTGATGTACCATTTAGTCCCCCATGTTTGCCTTTATCCTTTTGCTCTCCTGTCTTCTTCATGGGATTGCCTAGTTGATTCAGTTCTTCACCTGGCATAATTGTATGTTGAGACAATTTGGGAAGAGCTCTGCATGTGGGAAGGCACCTTTGTTGGCCCAGAGTTCCCCATGCATGGAGGAGCTCTTTGTGCATACTTGAGTATTCCCATGCTGTCTGAATGCAACCTTAGGGAGGCACATCCACTGTGGGTGCTGGCAGAGGCCTGGGGGGTTGGAAAAACAGTGTATTAAAATGGAATCTATGGTGCTAAAACACATTTGCATAGACTGAACTACTGAACAAAAATAAAACTGAAGATTCTTTCCCCCTCCTCTATAGAACTTCCTGCGTTGCCAAAACAACAAGACCAATTACAACTTGGTGTGTGAGACACTGCAATTTCTGGATTGTATTTGTGGCAGTACAACTGGAGGACTTGGTCTTCTTGGGTTATACATTAATGAGAAAAACGTAGCACTGATCAACCAGACACTGGAAAGTTTGACAGAGTATTGCCAGGGTCCATGCCATGAAAACCAGGTAATGCAACTGGTACAAGTGGAGAACATTGCACAGCTGACAAACTGGGAATCCCACTGGAATTCTGAGAACGCTACTCTGTTCATACCTAAATATTTTATAGTTTCTGGCTCAGAGGACTGTAGAAAGTAATGTGTGTGATATTCTTGGGATGCAGAGAATCAACATAACCCTCACTGAGTAATATGCCAATGTTTGAAAGGTCTATTTGACTGACATACAGGAGAGAAGCAGCATTACAACTAATAATTTCATACTTCACATTCCAGAGAGTGACAATTACTAGATACAGCACACAGTACTTAGACCAACTTCCAGCACTGATTTTTGACTCCATACTATTGTGGAGGTGACTGAATGTTTCTCCAGCAAGCCAACATTTTGTCACCTTTTGTAACTGACAAGAACTTTGTCAGATTGGAATCATTGCATAGAACTGAAGCTGATTATTATAGTTATGCCACTCCTTTGTATTTAAAATTCAGGAGGTATCTAACAATTACTACGATACGATAAAGAATACTAAAAGTAACTATGATAAACATACAATGTAGCTAAAAATTAAAGCACCGTTGCAAAACATTATAGGCATTCCATCTGTCCGAGCAGAGCATCAATGTCCATGCAGTGTCTTACTACTAGAGATCATGTTTTCTTTGGCTATGGCTGCGTTAGCTACTAAAAAAAAAAATTAATGTAATTTTATCTATATATTTTCTATCTTCTGCTGTACAGAACTGCATCGCTACTCATGAGTCAAATGGTATTGATATAATTACAGCATTAATTCTCAATGACATCAATCCATTGGGAAAGAAGAGGATGGATCTTGTATTAGAACTGAAGGCAAGTAGATATTTTATGAAGGTGGACAGGGCACAAAGGAAAAACAAAAAGCTTTATGCAGATAGCATGTACAATAGGTTGAAGAGACTGATGAACTTACAAGAGTTTATGTGCCCAGGTCAGGTTGATTTAAGACATAGTAACAAATAGTTGATAACATTTTATTTTAAAATGTTCTCATGTTCTTAATGTATGATATAGAATTCGTTGAGGCTGCACCTGAAATAAGTTCATGACATGCATTTCAAAGACTGTTTAACTATTATTTAATTGGGGGAATGTAACGCACAGAATTGTCTCAATGTAGTCAGAGGACCTGTGATATGTCATCAGAACAGTATAAATCATCATTAGTGGACCAGAAGTCAATACGCCTGCTACTCCCAGCCAGATTTTGTAACAAGAATTCTGCTAACAGCAGAAGAAAAAGATACTTGACTGACTGACAAGTAAACGATACTGATTGTGTTCCATTAGTTAAGATCAACAGTGATAGCATACTGCCTTTAAAAATCTTTGGAGAGGAGTTGCAGTGAAATCAGTGCGACTGATTTTTGCTAAACTTTTCATTGATGAAAAGAAGAATCCACATAGAGCAGGTTATATCCAGCACTGCAAGAAAATGGGAAGGAATCCCACCCCTCCCCAGATAGAAGGGAATCATGTCACTGCAAACTGATTGGCCAATGGGGTTTTCTCAACCCCTTCCTTCAGCATCTGTTCTATCTGTGCCCAGTGTTTGAGTGACAATGAATAGCTATTGAACATAGTTTATTTTCCTCCTTTTATTTGTCCAATCCATATATCATCTTCCCTCTATAAATAGTACTTAGGATAATGAACACTAAAATGTAAGCTAAATTGCTAAATTATATTTAAAATATAAAAGCAAATAACTTCAAAGTACATCAGTCAAATGAATAGCACCAATAGGTTAAAAACTACCTCAGCAAATAGCTTAGAAGCTAAAAACCTATGTGAATGAAAGCATGTCACTACTGATAGAAGAACAGTAAGCAATCTGATATAAGATTGCCCTGGTGGCAGTTTCAACTTCTGCGTTGTGCATTTAATAGATACGTACAGTATTCAGGTATCTTAAGTCTGAAAGTTTGTTTCAGAGGAAAAAAATTTGCACGTATTATACAGTGGCTGTACTGTATAAATCTGTACTGATTCATTCTGTGTTGATTCGCTGAGATTCTCCAATGGTTCCTGCTCCATGGAGAACCTGCCCATGAAGTGAAGGCTTTCCTCTTCAGACTTGTTGCCTTGCATGTGAGAAAACTGGGAACTGACAGGAGGTGGCAGGCATAGCATGCTCCCTTCCTCACTTGTTGATTTGCTCTTTAAAAGTGTGGATATGAATTATAGTAACAGTGTTTTCGTTTACTTCACTTAAGAAAATTGCTTCTATTCGTAACATCAGCTAGTTTGGAATAAGGCCTTTATTCCAGGAGAGACATGCAAGCCTTTTAAAGAAAGGAATTGGACTATATGCATAGAGAGGACTGCATAGAACTGTTAATCAGTTACCTTTCCTTTACTTCCACCAGAACAATGCCTCTAAGTTACTCTTGGCCATAATGGAAAGTAGGCATGACAGTGAGAATGCAGAAAGGATCCTATATAACATGAGGCCAAAAGAACTGGTAAGTTTCCAGGAATATGCTTCAAAGCTTTTAGCAATTACAAACTGATTTGGCAGCTTCAAATTATCTTCTTGCCAGTTGCATGACTAAGATTGTAGTGTAACCTAATTTTTTTTTATGTCAAGTGAGTTTTACTGCACTCAGCGGTAAAATTATAAGAGCTTTCAGTCACTTAGTTTTATATGAATAGTATGTATGTATGTGTATGTATGTATGTATGTGTATATATATATATATATATATATTACATCATTTAATATAATAATAACACAAAAAGGTTCTGTTTAAATAATACTTCTAAATGTTACTATATTTTCAGTCATAAGTTTCTACTATAGTTGACTGTTAGTCTTAGTAATAAAAACAGCACAGTTCTTAGGCATCCTTGGACAATGAAGATGCTTGGTCAAGGAGGGAAGACAAAATCCATTTTATGAACGGAAAGAGTACTCTGAAAGCCTTGTGGTTTGGAACCAGTAGAGGAAAATCTGCTGGGTTTGCTCTTTCCCCTAGAGAAGTTTGTGTTCTCCAAAAATCTAAGGAGATGGATGACCTTCCAAAGCAGTGCTGAAGGTGGTGGTGAAGGGGAAGAGGAGATTCTGTTAGTGGGAGTCCTCTGCTGAATCAGTTCCATAGACAGGGAAATTTGAGACTGATGCTATCTGTTCAGAGCCTATGACAAAGAGAGCCAATGGCCCAAACAGTTGACTTCTCTTTCCTTTTCTGACAAATTCTTATGAATTTGCCCTCCCTGCCCAAGTGGCAATGGTGTAAGAGCCTTGTAGCATCTATTGATTAATCTAGGAAGCTGTGGTGATCTAGCTGTCTATTCTCTCTGCTTCTGTGAAGATCAAAGAACAAGAAAAGGGAGATTCTTCAGGATCCTCAAATGTATTTTGATGGACTTGCTGTCATCTTCATGGTGGGTTGATGAGATGTGATGGAGAAGAGCTTAAAACAATCCTTTGGAACATGCTACTAAATTTGGCTAGTAATTTAGATGTAACAAAAGCCATTTAACCGCTTCCAAGAGTTACTTTCTGCTCTCTATTAACAAATAACAAAACACAGTCCGGGAATTCCATAGCATACACTGAAAGTCTATAAACTAACCACATTTTTGCATTAGTTATGGCAGGAATCCGAAACTAGTACGTTACAGTGTATTGTCCAACAACAGTGGAGTGAACTGGAAATATAGTTTCAGTCTTTATTTTGGCTTGCATTCCACTGAGTTGAATGATTTCTGCTGTAGACTAAATTTGGCATCAAATACCAGCTGTTTTAAAAATGAATAAATTAATTTGAGCCAAAGACAACTATTTCAAAGGGGAAGAGGGAATCAGTGTAAAATTCCTTTAGAGGTCTTTTAAGTTCCTTTGTCTGTTTTTGGCTCTTTCTTTTTTTCCCCCCAGTTTTGAGTTGGGTTCTTTTTTTCCTCTCCAGGTGGAAGTGATTAAGAAGGCTTATCTGCAAGGTGAGGTTGAGTTTGAAGATGGAGAGAATGGTGAAGATCTTGCTGCATCTCCTAGAAATGTGGGACATAATATTTATATATTGGCTCATCAGGTACCATTTCATTTATACAAGACAAATTTTAGGCCTAGTGGGATTCATTCATTCTGTACTAGTATACCGTAATAGTGTATTTATTCTGTACAAGTTTCTGTACTGTCCCCACCTCCAGTGTTTCAATTCAGATGTAATGAGTTGGTGATTAGATGCATCCCTTCCTAAATCTGGTTCCTTTTGGCCTAGGGCCATTGTAATTCCGCACACACCTAGTTATGCTAGCTTGTACAGATGACCAGATGAATCATGGAGTTTGCTTACAGCCACATTCCACTGGTAGGAATGTTGCATAAAGCTCCAGACAGCCTAGTACTTCCCCCTTTTCCTTCAAGTATTGCTTGCCCTGTGTTTCTCATTCACCAACGAAGTCCTACATCTGTATTCAAAATGCTTTAAGCTCCTCTAGGAAAACAGCTTATCAGCTGCCACCTTCAGTCATCATATCGAGTCAGCCCCTGCTCGTACTGTGGACTGATCACTAAAATAGACAGGAAATGCTTGAAGTATGGATGGAAAAAGCAAATATATTTCCAGTGAGATGCCAGTCACAGTTGCCAATTGTGACATACATAGTGCAGCAATTGCCCGCATTAGTTCTATTTTTAGTGCTGAAGCATATGTCAAATCCTCAGAATAATATGCTTTGTTATGGTATTTTCCCCCTACGGTATGATGCTACATGCAAGCCATTGTCTTAAGCATCTTGGCAACATTTATTTCAGCAGTTCTGTTATAAATCCAAGATAGAATAAAATTTCTTTCCAGGCACAAGCATAGCCATACCCTTCCTCATTAAATTACAGAAAGAAGTTAGTGTTGGTGTTTGGTGAATTGATGAGCTGTGCATTTTTTATTTAGTTCTTCTGCAGTAGTTTCTGTTGCCAGTCTCAATGAATATGTCTTATATTTGGTGCTAAATGAGGCCCTTTCCGCACCTTACCGTCTTCTGTCACTGTCCTATTGCAATCCCAGCAGTGCCACTGCTAGGATGGGAGCATGACCCGAACACTCTCCTCTGCACCCAGCCAACTGCCTATGGAAAGGTAGCATGAGGGACATGCTTCTTCCTTCCACAGTGCAGCCAGCACTTCCCATGCTGCACTGGGAAAGAAAGCACATAGATCACTTTTGTACCATTTCTGCACCTTGCCGGAATGCTCCCATTCCGGCAATGGGAGCATTGTGTGATTGGGGGCCATTAACAGATTTTTTCCAGTAGTGGAATATCCCACAATCATAAGACTGTGACAGTGTCATGCAAAAGCACAACTCGTGGATCGGCAGCAACATAGCCCCATCATGGGACAGTGATGTCGTGCGGAAATGGCCTGAGATACTGATTGTTTTTATAACTGGCATTACACCTACATTCATTGATGTGGTTCCTTCTGCCTTAAGTTGTGCGTAGTTCTTGAGTGTCTGTGTTCACATAGGAGGCGTGTTAATATGTGTTATAACAGTGGTCTTTGGGGAATCCTTGCTTCCTGAACGTTGTTCCTATCCAGGGTGCATGCTCACACATGCTATGCTTTCATATTTCTTGATACAAAGGAGAGAAGTAACTCTTTGGTTTCTTCATCATAGCTTTGGCATCAAGTCTGTATTTCAACTAAAATAATACAAGTCTGTTTTTCTTTAGCTTTCTTGTCAATGATTGTTTCAAATAATTGGGAGCAATATAGTAGCTACCTTCCCTCCATAACTATCCATTTATTTTAGCTTGCTCGTCATAACAAAGAATTGCAGAACATGTTGAAGCCTGGAGGTCAGATAGATGGAGATGAAGCTTTGGAATTCTATGCCAAGCACACAGCTCAGATTGAGGTAAAAGCTACACTAAAATTTTGTTAGCTTCCATTGTGATAATCTAAAAAAAGTACAACTTTTCATTGTAATTCTTCTTTAAGGTGTTAAATTTTTCTAATAAAATAATAATCTGATTATGTTGTATTTTTAGAAAAATTCTCCAGAAAACATTTAATAACTAGGTGCTTCCCCCCAGTACAAAAGTACTTTTCCATACAAGCCATGTGTGCATATTTGTGATCTGTAACCATTACAAATTCTACTGAGAATTAAATGCTTTTGGTATTTGTTACAGTGATAGAGACTTTGAATCCTTGCTGAAATAATGATTTCTGATTTAATTTAAGAAGAGGTAGAAGGCATCATTTTCAGCTTTTTGAAATTGTTTCCCCAGTAGATGAATCTGTATGGAAATACTCAGTGCAGATAAGATGTACTGAGTTAAAATTATCTGTGGAATAGTTGCTGTTATGTTCTCCATTCTCACATGTTGATGTGATCAAGTACATTAATCAGAGATTGTATATGCTTTTTCTAAATAAAAGTCCATTTAATTTTGAGTATTAATATTTGTGATGAACTTTACCAACTTCTGAACACAACTTATAGTCAGCTAGAGATATACATAAAGTCTCATATTGTTATGCACTTTGGCCATTCCTCTAACAGTGATTAGTTCCATGAAAAGTTGCTACCCGACATCACATCCCAAGTGAGAGACCTTCCACCAAGTGACTAATTCTTCAGCTCCCTTGTGTTTTTAGTAGTTCTTCCCTTTCAATACCAATTCTAAATGGATATCTCATCTAAAAATTTCCAGAGACATCTTCATCTTATCAGGCCACCAACACATAGCTTCTGCTGAAGAAACGTTTGTTGACAATGCTAAATTATTGATCACCAATTCTGTCCAGTAAATGGAAAGTTGGTCCTCAGCCATAAGCCTATATTTGTATAAAATGCTTAATGAGTAAATAGCCCAGGTTTGGCACCTGAAATGTTACTGAAACAAGGAGAAATATAAAGGTACTATAATGGATAACACCAACCATCTCAGATGATACCAGGAGATCTATGCAAGTGAGATTTTTTATGTTAAGAATTTATACTGCTACATTTTAAACTGTCACCATGCAAATTGCTCCTTCCTTCTCTCTTATACAGATTGTTAGGTCCGATCGTACTATGGAGCAAATAGTCTTCCCTGTGCCCAGTATATGTGAATTCCTCACCAAAGAATCTAAGCTGCGGGTGTATTACACCACAGAGAGGGATGAACAAGGCAGTAAGATAAATGACTTTTTTATGAGATCAGAAGACCTCTTCAATGAAATGAACTGGCAAAAAAAACTAAGAGGTATGCAAGTTTATAACACAAGGCTATTTTTCAAGATAGCCATTCTTGATTTGTGAGGCCACTTTTTTCTCATTCGTCCTCCAAGAAATTTTATTTTTTCTCTATTCAGGTTCTCTCATGGGGTTTTATTCACTCCAAAATAGTGGTTAACAAGATGATATTTTGATTGAGAAGAAAGTAAAACAGAATCCTATGGTACCTTAAAAACCATAGCATGAGTTTGTGTTGACTAGAATCCTCAGTCCACTTCATCAGATATTTTTTCTGTCTGCATTTCTAATACTAAATACCTGTCATTCCATAATATATTTTGGAGGGTGGTGCATCATTGTATTAGGAGTTGAAGGAAGAGCAAAAGTACTCAGAAAACTGTCTTTTTAGAAAGTTAATGATGGTTCAGTGAAGAAGTTGGCATGAGAGTCTCATTCTGTGAACATTGCTTGTTTTTCCCTGGATCTCACCTCTTGGTTGCTCAGTGACTGTGTACATGATGTCAGCATTACTAAGATACTGTTAAGACTACTAAGGTCCAAAGTGATAACCAGCTGAACGTGCATCAGTAAGTGCCACTGACCTCTTGTGCCCCCAATTGCAGGTTCCCATCCAAGGTTTAATAGAGGAAATCAATTTGTACAGCCCTTAGAAATTAATAGCACTGGTGACCCACTTCAGAAAGTGTATGGGAGGGTGGAATTTAAGAATGGGCTGGGAAGTTGTTGTTGACATAAATTAAGGACAGCACAAAGTACTTTTAAAGGCAGATAGGTTTTCACCTATTTTTAAGTTGATGTAACAGATCCAACATTTTGAAGGCATTTTGCTAACATTCTGTGTTATTGTTAGGTAAATGTTTCTACCACAATTAGCTTATAAATGTAAATGCTGGGCAGACAATAGTCATGTAGATGTCTTAGGCACATTTGTTGACAACTGTCAGAGTCCTTGTGAGTACTCTCTTATTGTCACCTGAATACTTTCCCTCATGTCATTGCCAGTTAATTTTAGGGCATTGTGTCTCTCCTTCCTGTACTTTTCAACTATTAGAATGTTTCTACTATGTTGAAAGACAGGTAAAGCAGGAGTAAAGAAGTGTATATAACTCATTGAAAACAAGAGGAGGTGGATGAAAAGTAATACAGAGAGACGACCATACTGTAAGAGAGGACTCTGCCCTATGCCATATTGTTGCGGTTTCCAGTTCCTCCACCAACACTATCAAGGGCAATTAATAATTGCAGTACTAACCCATGTTTACACATACATGACTGGATTTTGACAGAAGTTGTCTAAGGAGATCTTGAAGTCTGAAGGAAAAGGATTTTAGCCCTGTATATGTACATAGGATGCCCTACTTTAGGCAAGAAGCTGGGCTAAATTGTTATCATTGGTATACTTTCTTGGGACAGTCCTGTAAAGCCTTGGGACTACCAACCAGTGGAGCTGGAGCAATCTATCACACACCAGGGCAAATGCAGCTTCTACTCTGCAGCCTTTTTGGGTGCCTGAAAACCTTTCACTGGCTTCCTTGATTAGAAATACAAGAGTTATATTGAGGTCTTGATGGGCTACTGTGAAGAACTGTGTGATTGTATTGCATAGGCCTGCTTTATAGCCAAAGATTACATTCAGCAGCTGGTATGATGCCTACATTACTCAGATATCTGCTTCTGTTTGATGCAGTAGCTCACCTATAGCTCTGTTGCTTTCTTAGTATAGCCTTGTCATATAGAATTCACTCACGTAAATGGCTGAGGACCATCCTACATGTGAAATTATGTTTGTGAATGCCTCTGGAACATGTGGTTTTTGATTACTAAATAGCAAAGCCAAGTTGGTGTGGATAATGGGTGAAGCACTGGAGACTGGAAGCTTGTATCCATGGCCCCAGTCTGGATTGTATCCTTGCCTACAGCAGCAGTTTGTCCCAGGAGGAGTACCATCAGTAACAATGGCAGATTTATTTCTTTTTTTAATTATTTGTATCCTGCCTCTCCATATGGATCGAGGTGGCGAACAACGTACAAATAGCATGTATTTCGAAACATTTCTATACATGCCCCCAACAAGCTGGGTACTCATTTTACCGACCTGCGAAAGGATGGAAGGCTGAGTCAACCTTGGAGCCGGACAGGATCGAACTCACAACCTTGTGGCTTGCAGTATTGGCATTTAACCACTGCGCCACCAGGGCTCCCTGGGACACAAAACAGCTGTGTATTGGGAACTTGACAGGAGCAAAGGGTTAAATCTGTTTGCCCCAACCAGTTGTCCTGTGTTGTAGTCCCAATGTGATCAAAAGCCTGCAGCTATGAGTTGATAAACAGAAACTAAGCACACATGGAGCAGTCACATGATTAACACAACATCTGCTTTAGCTTTGAAGCAGCCAATTCCACAGCAAACATATAGAGCTGTAAATTAAAATTTGGGTGAGTTGGTCACAGAAGGTCAGACTGTACAAAGTCCTATGCTTATGCAGAGAGCACATTCCAACCTTTCATATTTTTAGCACATAACTGATTTTTGCTATCATAGAGCTTGTAAATTTAAGTGGCATATAAAAAGCTAGTTTCTGTGTAATAATGACCTTTGATCTGAAAAGGCCTCTCTAGGAACGAAATACTGTGAACCTGCCAACTCTGCAAACAACAGTTAAAAAGCATTTTAAATCAGGGTAATAAAGATTTCTACAGTTGATACCATGTGATTCTAGGAAAAGTTAGCTATATTTGTCTTTGGGGATTTTTTTTTTCCTGTGTTAAGAGCTATCTGTTAACTCTTGCAGACTATCTTCTTTTTTCTCTCTCTTGTTTGTAGCTCAGCATATATTGTACTGGTGTTCGCGCAACATGTCCTTCTGGAGCAGTATATCATTTAATCTTGCAGTCCTTATGAATCTACTGGTAGCATTTTTCTATCCATTTAAAGGAATCAAAGGAGGTATGAATATTTCAAAGTTACAGAATGTAATTTTAACAATTAAAGCAAGAACAGGGTTGCTAAGTAAAGGCTCTTGTTTTTTGTTTAGTGATTCAATTATTGAGCACTTTCCACTTTCTCAAGTAGTGAGAAAAGTAAGAGCTTCATTCTTTTTCTGTGGTTAGAAGATGCTGAAAAGTTGCAATGTCTTTGCAGTTTCTTCTCTATGGTCTCTTGTGATTCAGAGGCAGGTTGTTCTACACCTGCACAGAGCCAATTGGAGCCTGCTGGAGCTTACTAATGCATTTTCTGCAGTAGCTTCACCCAGGGCACATGACCAGTGGGATTCATGCCTGTCCCCACAGCTTCTTCTCTTACTGCCATAGCTCAGTTGAGAAGTTCGATTGCTCTGTGCTCCCTAGAGCCTACCACACTGAAACAACATTAACTAAAACCACAGCTTTCTGCCTTTTAAGTCGAAACTGAAACTACTTTTAAGTTTTTTTTCTGTCCGTCTCCATTATGATGGATGTCACATTCCAGGAGTAGGTAAGAGAGATACTCTATTGTCAAATGGCTATCTCACAATTAAAAAGAAGCCTTGATAAACCCAAATATGCTGATTAAGACAGTCAAACTCAGAATGGCAGAGTTTCTGTAAAAAGAGCTCCTTTTATATTTGGATGAAGCTGAATATACATGCCAGTACCATGAGAGTTGTCAGTTATCCAAGGCAATGTTCAATGTCTGTAGCTTTTCAGATACATCACTAATAAAAATACTGGACTATTTCAGTAAAGGAAAGGGGCCTTATTTATACCTTACTAACCACAAAACAGATGAGGACAGGTGAGAATGAAAAGAGGACAGAAATGGGGTCAGAATCCTGCATGATGAATCTTAAGGGGGGCATGGTCAGCAGAACCACCCTAGCAACAGAGGGGATTTAATCTGATCGGCTTGCTGACTAAAGAAAATCAACCTAGCCAGAGGGAGGAGCTGTGTGGAGGTTGACAGCAGATAGTTATATACAGGAAGTGTGTGAGGAAAAGAGGTTCCTTTAGTGCAGCAGTTCTCAACCTGTGGGTCGCGACCTCTTTGGGGGTCGAACGACCTTTTCACAGGGTCGCTGAAGACCATCGGAAAATACGTATTTCCAATGGTCTTAGGCTCCATTCCCTCCTCGGTAGTGGTGCGCAAGCGTGAGCCACGCACTCGCATCCTCCTGCCCCCTTTGGCAGGAGTGCGTGCAGCCGCATGCGCTTCCGCCAAAGGGGGCAGGAGGGCGCGAGCGCGTGGCTCACGCTTGCGCACCACCGCTCCTGGGCCTTTTCCGCACGTTACCTTATTGCGGAGGTGGGGGGTGCCATTTGCGCAAGCAGGTTCTTGCACGAGGTGCTCTCTTTGCTGCTCCTTCATCCCACAGCTGGCTGTGGGATCCCTGGTCACGCAACTGCCCCGCCCCTTGTTCCCCCAGCGCAGCCTACAGCTCCCATTCTGCACTGCGGAAGGAAGGAAGGAAGGGGCGGTCGCGCAACCAGGAAGCCAGCTGCAGGACGAAGGAGCAGTGAAGAGAGCACCTTGCACAAGAATCTGCTTGCGCGAACGGCACCCCCCACCTCCGCAATAAGGTAAAGTGCGGAAAAGGCCCAGGAGTGGTGGTGCGCAAGCGCGAGCCACACGCTCACGTCCTCCTGCCCCCTGTTCAGAAGGGACTGAAATCGTTCCCCTTCTCCGCTACCGGGAGAACCTCCCATCTTGATGGGCCAGTTTGGGGGGGGCGGTAGCAGCACAGGGGCAGGCCCCCTCCTCACCATGGCCCCTGCCCCACTCGCCACGGAGGGGGGTCGCTGCGGAAGGGCTAGGGGGCCACAAGGCAGCGCTTTTCTGGGGGGCGAGCTGCACCCCGTGCAAAAGACAAAGGCGCTGGGATTGCTCCCCTCCCGGCCAGGGTCAATACTCTGGAAACTTTTCCCTCACTGCCCCCACAGCGGAAACGAGAGTGAAGCAGAAGCAGAGCCTGGGGGGATTCTCGGAGTTTTTTCCCTGGGGGAGACACGCGGCTCCTCTTTCCCTCCCTCCCTGCCCCCCCACCCCCCATTCCTGGCCGGTGAGGCAGCCTTTGCTGGGGGGGGGAGGCATTGTAAATAATAAATAATTTTATGGTTGGGGATCACCACAACATGAGGAACTGTATTTAAGGGTTGCGGCATTAGGAAGGTTGAGAACCACTGCTTTAGTGAGAGGTGGAGGAGAGTGTGAGAAAAATCAAGGGCTTGTTAACCTGGGAAGTGTTTGCCTGTTAAGAGCTAGAAGGTCTTTTTTGTTTAAGAACAGTGAATTGCCCAGTACCTTTCCCTTGTTAACTCTGGTAATGAAGATTTTATTCTGCTTTTTTTTTTAATAAGAGCAGCCTCAATACTATGTTTCTTCAACTTTAGCTCATTTACACACACTACCACAAGTTACACATTCATTTGAGATAAATCTGAAGATGCTTTGCCCTATATCTACAAGGGCTGTGAGCTTAGGGAAAGTAGAAGTGTGATTAAGTGTGGAGAGGGAGCCAGGGGGTGGTAACTGTATAAAAGGGTGCTGCTTCTCCAGAGAGGGAGAATAAAAGGCAGGCCTGGTCTATCACAGCCCTGGTTGGCCCAGATCGCTACATGACACTCTGAATGCAACTGTTCAACTTGTGCATCGGGACAGAGAAAAACTAAGAGATGGCTAACAGCCATCATAACATAACAGCTAGAAGATCTTGGAAAGTAGGAATTGTTTGCAACAAACATTCCTCCTAGAATTTCTATGTAATTCAAGGCCATTTTGTTATTGTTGATATGTATCTTCAAGTCATTGCCGACCTGTGGCAACCCTGAGTGGGAAACTGAAGCGTAATCTCCCAAGTCATAGTCTAACACTCAAAGCACTATACCAAACAATAACAATAGTAATAGAAATAGCATGTGCATTTCTATACCGCTTATCAGCTAAGTGCTCTCTAAGCAGTTTACAATGTGTTAGCTAATTGCCCCCAACAACTTGAGTACTCATTTTACTGATCTGCAGCAGGATGGAAGGCTGAGTCAACTTGGAGCCCGGCAGGATCGAACTGACAACCTTGTGGCTGCAGTACCAGCATTTTACCACTGTGCCACCAGAGGATGGTCTATTTTGAACATGGCTAGTGTTTACTCTTTATATATGCCAAGTTCTTCCTGCTCTATGGCTATTTCTCGATAGAATCTTCTCCTTTGGGACTTTCAAATACAGGAAGAATCCTTTGAGGAAATAATCATTGTCTCCCACATCAGGGAGAAAACTATGTTAATTGTTTGCCTTTGGAATAGTCACGGATTTACGGTACATCCCTAGTAAACAGTGCTGAATGATGATATCAGAAAATGGCATTCTTAGGGTAAGACTTGGGAGTTTTTGTTTAAATAGATAGCGATAGTACCAAGTTGGACCAGTTTAATTATTATTATCATCAAATGGCAGATAGAACAAAACAAACGAACAAAAACCCTTGATTTTAGCAGATCTGGGGAGCATGGAAGACTGGAATCTGTTGGGCAGCTTTTTAAAAGCTTGTTTTGTTACTGATGAGTATATTCTTTTTTGTGTTGCTTATAGCTGTATTTTAAATTTGTATTGTCTTTTACTGTTAGAAGCCCTAAGACCTCTCTAGAGTTGTGTGAGTAGTATCTACTCTCATGGCTTCATGGAGCCCTCACGATTGCTAATAACAAAGATCCATTTCTAAAACAAATGTATAATGAACTGTATGTGGATGTTTTCCCCTTCTCAGGTACCCTGGAGCCCCACTTGTCAGGCTTACTCTGGACAGCCATGCTGATATCGCTTGCTATAGTTATTGCCTTACCTAAACCCCATGGCATTAGAGCTTTAATTGCTTCCACAATATTGCGGTTAATATTTTCAATAGGTTTACAGCCAACATTATTTCTTCTGGGGGCTTTCAATGTAAGTATCAAATCTTTGAAATGTTATTGTTTTCTTCTTTCTGTGTGCTTAGTTGGTAGAATTATATTTTCTGCCCAAAAGTAATAGCAGAATTTATAAGCAAATCCTCTAACATGATGTCAGAACTAGGGTATGTTATTAGGAGTTTCCTTAATGACCCTTGCTGGTTTTAATTGAGAATTAGTGTTTTAATAATGTGCTAATCATTTGTTGCAGGTTTGTAACAAAATAATATTTCTAATGAGTTTTGTTGGTAACTGTGGAACATTCACACGAGGATACAAAGCAATGATCATGGATGTAGAGTTTCTTTATCATCTACTATATCTTCTTATTTGTGCAATGGGGCTGTTCGTTCATGAATTTTTCTACAGTTTACTGGTAAGTATTTAATCATGATTTCTCATAATATAGTTGTGCTTAATTACTGTGGATATAATTAGCTTTGTATGATCATAAATGTACATAAGCTGATTTGTGGAGGAATAATTGACCCAAATCCAATTGTTAGTCTCATCTGTAGTAGAGCTGCTGAATAAATGCAACTTACCTAAATGTTGATTTACCAAGTTCCCATTGATTCAGTGAATCTACTCTAATTGGAACTAACATTTGGATCTCAGCCACTGTTTGCAGAGTTGCAGCCTATGACATTTATATTTCTTGAATAATTTTTATTAAGTAAGCTGTGGCATACCTGAACTTGAAACTAGTGGCATCTGCACAAATAGCTTCTGGAAATCTCATGGGCTGTGGGGTTGTGCTTCTAACCCATGATGTTTCATAAAGTACTTTTAAAATGGTGACAGCTTAACAATCATGGCACAATGCTTTGCATTTCAGAGGGGGGAAAAGTAAAAAGATCTTGTGTATGTTCCAGAGTGTTATTGTGGTCTCTGGAATGGGTACTTTTCAGAGACCCTGATGCCCCCTTTTTCTTTATAAGATGGATAAAACTACACACTGCAGGAAGTCCCCACCTTTGACTCCCCATTATCTGATGACTCACTCATTTGATGCTTCCAAATTAAGGACAGGTTCCATTAATTCAACATGGGTTCTGCTGTTTCATCAATTCTTCTTGCCTGTGGAGGTGCACTTGGAACCACTCGCATGCACTCACTGCAAAAGTGAGCTGGGGTGGGGGAGGCACTAAGCCAGCTGAGACACCGTGCAAGCAGCATGTGTGCAATTAGTCCCAAGTGAGCCTCCTTAAGTCCTTCATGCTCCCTACAGTATAGTACATGGGTTCTGCTTTTCAACCAATTCTATCTTTTGACAGAGCTCCGGTCCCTAACCTGTCAGATAAGTTGAAGAAGCCTGTATATACAAAATGCTGGCAGTGGTTGAACTCTCTCAACTCAGTTCAGTTTAGAGCAGAGGTGGCCAAAACTGTACCTCCTAAGCCCAATTTCTGAAACCCCATGGTGACCCATAAAGTACCAACTCTTTGAAAAGCTTATTTTTTCCTGTTGATTTTCAGACTAGTTTTCACCAAATTTTGTGAAATTGGCTCCCATTCCTCCACAGTTGCCCACTTAGTTTAGAAATAGTTCAGTTCTATACATCTGAGCATGGGGTGGGGAGAGGGAAGACATCTACCTTTTGAGAGTTTTCCTGACCTGTAGGGTTGGTAGATGTAAGCTGATGACTCTAATCTGTATCATATTGCTCCTGAGAATTGTGGCTCAGTCTCAACCATGGTAGAAAGTTGCTTGGTGATTCAGCTGCCCTTCCTCCTTCCATAATAAACAGTGGGAACAAGTGAGGGTTTGGGGTAAAATTTTGTACAGGCTTCCCCTGCTTACACGATGGGTTAGAGACCAGATCACTGTTAGAAAGTGGAATTGGTTGACTAGCAGAACCCACTTAAGGAGCATAAGGGAATTACAGCAGCTCTCTTGGGACTGACCACACAGTCTGAAAATCAACAGCTGTCAATCAGCTTGTCACCTCCCCACCCCCCACCTCCAAACCCAAGGTTGCTTTACAAGCAGGACGTGCATGCACGCAAGCTTCCATAGGCAAGAACAACTGATGAAAGTCCACTGTTTCAACACTTGCAAATTACAAACAAGTTTCATTAATTTGACAAGGGGTCTGCTCTTTCTATGGGCAATACTTGGGATCATGCTTGCACAAGCAGTTCCAAGTGAGCTTTGTAGGCAAGAAGAACCTTGTCTAATTAGTGGAACTTACCTGTAATTTGCAACTGTTAAAGCAGCAGTTCAGTTCACTTTATGTCACATCCATGTCAGCTTACACCTGTTCGGAGTACCTTGTTTGGACTCCTGCCGAGTTTGTCCAGTCCATACCAGATCTCAACCAACCGGGAGATTTGTGCATTCCCTTGCGGGCGGTCCTTGCTGCTCGCCGTAGTACACAGCAGGTTTGGTCCACAGCCTGGGTTTGGGTGGGTAGTGGTACAGTTCTCACTTAGCCAAGCAGTAGCTCATTACCTTTTTAGGGAACCTTTCTAAAGCACCATACTCAATAACTAAGAGAATCATAGCCTTACAAGAGTCATTGTTACCACTGCCATGTTAAAGCAGCAAACATGAGGGGAAAAAATGAGGTGATGTAAAATGGGGCGACACCTGTATTGGGATCATTGTGATAACAGTTGTAGAAAAGGCTTGCAAGACATTATAGTATTCAGCAAGAGCTTCAGTAAGAGCAAAGAGTTTAATCTGAAAAAAACAACCCTCTTGTGCATGTCACTATTAAGTACCCTTCCTCCTATATCTGTCCTGCAATGTCCCCCTTCCCACAGAAATTTTCTTCACAAATTTAGAAGGTACAAATATGGTGGGCATTTGATGGATTTTCAGGTAGGAATTCTGGAAAGAGAAAAATGGAAGCTTTACTGTGAAAGTGGGTTTTCTGGTCATTGGCAGGTGTCATTTTGCCCCAGAAAGGGCTGTGAATGATGGCGACGGAGTTGTTCCAAGGGAAATTGTCATTTAAAGAAATGCAGGGTTTTATTTTATTTTTTTAAGCACTTCTCCTTTTGATATCAGATTGCCATTCATAGAAATTGCATAGGGAAAATAATGGCAGGAGTTAGTTGCTCGGAAGACTGTCATCAGCACTGCTGCTAAAGGGAGGGGAAGGAAAATTGAGGGGAAAGGTTAGGCCTCTTTATCCCCAAATGTCTCTCTTCCATTCAAATGAAAATTTATTTGTTTTGTCAGTGTTGTTGTTTGTTATTTGTTCTTTTCAAAGAACTTTCAGTCCATATTATGGCTCTTCCAATTATAACCTTCTCCATTAATACCACTTCACAAAGACTTTTGGGATCAGGCTGTTCCCAAGGCAGTGTGTAGGTCTGGCCAAAGACCAGCCCATTTTAGTGGAACTTAAATGTGATTAACCTTGTTTGACTCTCACAACTGTCTCCTGATACGAATTCAGTCACAGACTGCAATGTTTCCATTAGGACGTTCTGTGGCTTTCACTTATGTACTAATTATTCATATGGGGATTTCCACATCAAATTCTAAGCTTAGGGTGGCATTATACTTTAGTTATTCTGCCATAACACAGGTGTGGGGCAAACAGTATGCTTACTGTTCAACTTGTGGCTTTCCATTTGCCATAACTTGGCAATGTTGTTTTGTCATTTCTGAACTAGAGGTTATGCTGTGCTGCAAGGATCTAATAAACCAATCAAATATGTTTAGAACTTTTGAGTACATTTTAAAAAGAAAATGTATTGGTCCCCAATATATGGTTTTCAATTTCAATTGGTTGCTCTGTGTGTGTGTGTGTGTGTGTGTGTGTGTGTTTGTGTGTGTGTTTTACTGTTAAGTGTAAAAAGGGATTATTCAATTATGATCCCTCAAGATTAATTTACAGCATTTCTAAAACTATTATGTCTCCAAAGCAGTTCATAATTTATATAGCTACCTGTTATAGTAGGGCCATGTCTTTTAACCAATAGTAAATTTGTGAAATGTTTTGAACTGCCCCTTTTACAGCTTTTTGACTTGGTGTACAGAGAGGAGACCTTGCTGAATGTCATTAAAAGTGTCACTCGCAATGGACGTTCCATCATCCTGACTGCTGTTCTTGCTCTTATCTTGGTTTACCTATTCTCGATAGTGGGCTACCTGTTCTTCAAGGATGACTTCATCTTGGAAGTAGATAGGCTACCTAATGAGACCTTGTTGACAGGTAAGTACTAGACATCACATCCTTCAAAGTACACAACCAGTGTAAATGTATCAAGGCTTTTCTTTTCTTGTGAATCGTAAACCCATTCCAAAGGAAACTGCCTGTTAAAAGATTAGATTCCCTTTGAAAATGTTCTGTACACTAAGATCCTTGTTGGTTGAAAGCACAAATAATTAGGCTACAAAGCAAACTTGACTGCATCAGTCTCTTCTTCAGAAGCTCTTTTGCCTTATGACACAAAATAGTAGGGATTAGCCAGTACAGTATAGCAGAACCAAACCCGCTTCTGACATCATTTTTATGTATTAAATATCTCAAGCCAATTCTGGATAGCTTACTAAAATGTTCAGTTGAATAAGTTCTCCATCCTACCCTGGATCTAGCTGCACACATTGGAATATTATCCCCACACCACCCATCTTTGTTTTGGAGTACAGCATGGAAAATGTATGCACCATTAAAACTCGTTTATGAATGCAACATAAATGAAGAATGTGAGCCCTTATCTATGCAGACAGGGCATTTAGTTCCCTAGAGTCACTTTTGTTGCAAACTTCACATAGAACTAGATCTGCAAGGATGACATAGTCATCTAGAAAGTTATAGACAATGTCTTTGAGGAATAAATCCAGAATGCCAGCTGTTCACAGAGTTTAACCTTCACTTATGCAAACAGAGTCATGGTTTTGTTGCAGAACTTACACTGAGCAAGATCTGCAATGTAGGCATTTTATGAAATCTTTACCTGAAGAGCTGCAAACAATATTTCCAAGTTTCTGCCAACAAAAAGTTTTAAAAAGAGCTATAACAAAAATTGTCCCAATAAATCTGTTGCATTTGTGTTGGTTGCATTTTTTGTAAACAAGGAAGGCTGACAAATACTGAAGAAAAATGTTCCCCCATCTTGTGAACACATTTTGTTCTAGCTCTAGATATTTGCATACTGTGAAACGCCTTTGATCCTGCACCCACAAACACTCCTGTGAATAAGACATATTTTTTACACTGCAATATGTAGAAATTATTGTTCAGTTTGTAAAATACTCCAGATTAAGTTGCAAAATATATATGAATGTGTGTGTGTATTAGAGAGAGAGAGAGAGAGAGAGAAATAACAAGTTACAAGTAATATTGTTAGCTGTAAGTAGTTAACAGAGAGTAATGAATTCTTGTTTCAGAAATGATGCAATGAGTAACAGCAAAGTTACTTTATTGGTATAACAAGTAATGTTTTCTGGTCACTTTCACATTTTGTTTTTTAATGACTCACTTAGAGGTGTTTTAACTGGAATATTTTAAGGTTTATGCCATTCTCTTATCAACACTAAGATTTTTGTTTCAAAAAATTAATGGAAAGTACCAGAAGAATGATGAACAGGGTAACTAGTTTTTTTAACAATGCAGTGAATAAAAGCCATGGATTACTTTTCAAATACAGTAACTAGTAACTGAATGAATTGTTGGACTGAATGAGCTTGTGGTCTTTTCCAACTCTATGATTCTATGATTCTTTAAAAGTAACTTTCCAGGCTCTGGTTATGTGAGCCCTTTGGGTTGAATGAGACAATAATGATTTATAAATCTGAAAACAATTATAATAAAACTGTTGTTAACATTGAACGCAGTGGATGTACTCACTATGTGAAAACTCTAGAAATATTTTAAGCTGTGTTCCTGCTGTCTTAATTTGAACTTCTAGATCAACACACTGAAGCTGGTGAACCAATGACCAGGGAGTTTCTAAATACTAATGTATGCAGAATAGGGAATGGAGAAAACTGTTCTTCTGTTGTTCCTTCCTCAGGTAAGTATCCTGTTTTGTTTTCCTGCTTGGGCTAGGCTTAAATTGTAGTCCTTACTGGGTGTATTGATATGCTGCAGAATTCACACACCTAATTTACCTTACATGTCACCCCTACAAGATGTTATAATAGCCATGTACGTTTGGGATGGAACACATCTTGAGTCACTGTGCTGGAATCAAAAGTGGAATCACTGGAGCCAACATGACAATTATGAGTGTAGCTGTTTTCTGGCAGTCATTGCCAATTACTAGAAAGAGTAGCAAACTGTGCCTACAAAAATTTTTTAAAAAATGGAGGTGAACAAGCCACTCCCACCCAGGCTTTCCTTGGATCTACATATGCAGTGTTGATACTTCCTGCCTTGTCCATGCTCAGCCCATGGAAACTGCTTCTCACTGTCATTGCAGTTGAAAGGAATGTCTGTATTTAGTGTAGGGATGAAAAAATCTTTCAGTTCTGCTTTCTTCCTAACTTGAATTTTTTAATCCTCAAGTTATTTTGATCTTGAATATGGAGATACATGCTGATCTTGTTAAACTTTCAAAAACATATTGAGATGAAATTCTCCCCTACTGATACTTGCCAAATTCAACAGCTAGTGAAGAGAAGACCATATTGTACCTGCCTGCCAAACAACTGCAAAAATTGCTCAGCTTCTCGGGGGGGGGGAGAAGAAAGGGGTAATCCTAATTCAGCATTATTAGAATTGAAGGTACAGATAGTCAGACCTAGACTTTTGATAGTTTAGCACTCAGATCCCTCTATATTTCAGTTTTTCTTGTATTCATATGTAAAAAAAAAGTTCCTGTCATTTTGAGTATGAAGACATTTCTGAATTTTGGTAAATTGTTACCAAAAAGAAACTGAAATGAAATTCTCACCCACTCCGAGTTCACAGAGAGGGGCAGAATCTGTTCCCCCAACTCTTTTTTCTCCAGAAAAAAATAAAAATGGATTATGGGATATTTTCTTTTAGAATACAAAACACTTAAGCCAAGGTGTTCACATATTTACTTCTCACAGATATTATTTCTAAACATATCATATAGCAGACAGACTTTTAGGTAAGACTGTATACAGTTATCTCACATCATTGCAATTTCTAGTTTTGGTTTCTCAGTTCAGTTTATGGAAATGATGGCCTTCTCTTTACTTGGCACTATGGAAGACTAGAGGATACAGCATAATTTTCCTTGTTTCACTAATGTTGATTGTCTCTTCTGTTTTTATTGTTTGGGAGGGGAGCAGGTGCCGGTAAACTGGGAAAACCAAAGAGGTTCCTTACTGATTGAGGTTCCTTCCAGTTCAAGACCTTCAATTTGTGATTATTTTCTAATTCAGCTGTACCTCTAATATGCCAATCCAAGTTATATATAATTCATTTTATCTTCTTAAAGCAACAAAGGGGCTTTAAATCTGTGCTAACTCTGCATTTTTAAAATTTTTCAAGTATTTCTGTCCCCCTCCCAAAAAAAGGAAAAACACCTATCCTCTTCCCCTGATCTTAAAAATTTCCAGAAATTATTCAGGATATAAAATCATAGACTCATAGAATCATAGAGTTGGAAGAGACCACAGAGTCCGTCTAGTCCAACCCCTGCCATGCAGGAGCCCACATCAAAGCACTCCCAACAGATGACCATCCAGCCTCTGCTTAAAAACCTCCAAAGAAGGAGATGCCACCACACTCCGAGGCAGCATATTCCACTGCCGGACAGCTCTGACTGTCAGGAAGTTCTTCCTGAGGTTCAGGTGGAACCTCCTTTCCTGCAGCTTGAATCCATTGCTCCTTGTCCTAGTCTCTGGAGCAGTGGAAAACAAGCCCACTCCCTCCTCAACATGACATTCCTTCAAATATTTATACACAGCTATCATGTCCCCTCTTAACCTTCTTTTCTGAAAACTAAACATACCCAGCTCTCTAAGCTGTTCTTCATAGAGCATGGCTTCCAGACCCTTCACCATTTTGGACACAGTATTCCAGATGAGGTCTAACCAAAGCAGAATAGAGTGGTACCATATTCCTATTGATGCAACCAAGAATCGCATTGGCTTTCTTGGCTGCCACATCACACTGCTGACTCATGTTCAGCTTGTTGTCTACCAAGACTTCGAAATCCCTTTCACACATACTGTTATCCAGCCACATGTCCCTTATCCTATATTTGTGCATTCCATTTTTTTCTGCCTAGGTGCAGGACCTTACATTTCTCTCTCTATTGAAATTCATTTTGTTAGCTTTGGCCCAGCTCTCCAATCTGTCAAGGTTATTTTGAATTTTGATCCTGTCTTCTGGCGTATTAGCTGCCCCTCCCAATTTGGTATCATCTGCAAATTTGATCAGCATGCTCTCTAGTCCTTCATCCAAGTCATTGATGAAGATGCTGAATAGCACTTTGTATTAATTTGCACCAGTGGACACTATACTCCCACATATTTGTTTCAAAACCTTTCAGTGTTTGCAGATTAATGTCATGCCCCCACCGCAAATGTCTTTCTCTTTAATCTGTGCATTTCCACAAAAGTTGATAATAGTTGGAATTTATTTAATTATGCCAATTAAACCTCTTTGTTTTTATTAAGTCTAATATTGATTTGTTATGTATTTAACTTGTTAATTACCTCAAGAGGGTTTTCACTCTAAAATGCAGGTTTACCTCTTTATATTAGTTACGTTTTTTCCCTGTGCATTTATTTTGCTGCTAACATTAATAGCCTTGCTGTAAAAAACAGGTGGAATGCTGACACTTTTTGAAGTCAAAATATTTTAGATGTGAAATGTCCAAGGGTTAGTGAGACCTGTATTTGTTCCTTTACTTTAGTGTCCCTTATGACAAATTAAGAAACATGGAATGATTTGGCTGGAGAAAGAAGATGTGGTATTAGAAGATGAGATGAAGACATAGTAGCCATACTTGGTAGATTATTTCTGTCCCTGAAAAGGAGACTTAAGATATCTTTAAGATGTACCAAAAAAAAAAAAAAAAATTACAATAGGGGTGCATGATTCAAATCAACCAGAGGGATACTTTTTTTGTTGTTTTATTAATTCAAGAGGGTCACATTACTGTGTTAAATGTAGAAAACTATTCTTGTTATTAAACTTAGCATTCACTTTTTAACTTCCTCTTTCTCTGACCCATAGCATATGCTTTCCATTTATTGTCTTTCTCCTTTTTCTTTTCTTTAGTCATTTAGCTGTGCAAATGTCTCTGCACTACCGCACACCTACACACTGTTTTGTGTTTCCCCGCCCACAGGTCTCACTGCACCCACATCTGTTTTTCTCCCACTCGTCTCTGTTTCTGACCTTTCTGTAGAGTTCTCAAGACACATTGGGATTGTATTTTCTCTTCCAGAATTGTCTCCCTGAGGGAGTCTGGGATCTGTGTGGGGCAGGCAGTTCAGACCGGTTCACTCCAGTGAACTGGAAGAAAAATAACATTACTTCTAACATGGCATCTTTGAATCTAAGAATACTGGAGGGATATATATATAAGCAGTCTTTCATTTCTGAACATATCTTTGATAGAATAGGATCCTCTGGGATATTTTTGTGAAGTGAGGAGAGCAGACCCTAAATGAGATGGGTGTGAAAACATGTGAATATCATTCCTGCAGGCTTCTTAGAGATTATTCAATTCCTGTGAACACGTTGCACTACTATGGCACACCTGCTTCCCATTTTTCTTTTAAAAACTTATTTATTTGGGAAATGTACTTTCAGTTACACAGTTCTTAAAGAGGGTTTTTTTCTGTGTGTGTGTGCTCATTCTTTCAGGGCACAGAAGAGCAAGGGTGGGACAGTGGGCTATATTTGCCCATAATGTCCTGCACCCTAGTCATTCTTAGGAGCTTGCAGATGTGTTTCAGAGATGATCTATTAGTTATGAAAAAATGGAAATTGTTCCTGTATTTTATATTTGGTAGCTACATTTGATGCATCTAAGATTGGAAGAGCACCATATTTAACATTAATGCTGTTTGCTCTGGAATGAAACCTGACACATCATATATTATCGTGATCCTAAGGCAAACCTATCACAGGGTTTTCTTGGCAAGATTTGTTCAGATGAGGTTTGCCATTGTCTCTCTCTGAGAGTGAGAGAGTGTGACTTTCCTAAGGTCACCCGTCGGTTTCCATGGCTTAGTGAGGATTCACCAGGGAGCCCTGGTGGCACAGTGGTTAAATGCCAGTACTGCAAGCCACAAGGTTGTGAGTTCGATCCTGCCGGGCTCCAAGGTTGACTCAGCCTTCCATCCTTTCGCAGGTTGGTAAAATGAGTACCCAGCTTGTTGGGGACATGTATAGAAATGTTTGGAAATATATGCTATTTGTAAGTTGTTCGCCGCCTCGATCCATATGGAGAGGCGGGATACAAATAAATAATAATAAAAAAAACCCTTGGTCTCAGAGTTGTAGTCCAACGCTCAAACCACTACATCACATTGGCCCAGCTTATGTTTTGTATACTAAGAATAAAATCATATCTATAATACTTGTTCTTTTTTAAAAAAAAAAGTATCTGCAGCTCGGAACATAATGGCTGAATCCTGGTCAGATGATGGAGAAAGCTATTGGCATGTTCTCAATCTGTAGGATTTTTTAAATAAAGCTTTGAAAACATGAACATCATGACTTTGTAATCAAAGTATGGAAATGCAGGAGGAAGACATATGAAAGGCTATTCCTGTAATTTCATAAGTGTCTCACAGTGACAGTGCATCTGCAAGGAAAATGTGAGGAATATGGGTAGTATATTTTCCATCCCACTCTGTCTGACAGTGGCATCCTAACTTGATATGTTTAATAGAACTGTTTTCTGAAGAAGCTGCAGAAGAGGATAAAGAACATACGTGTGAGACATTGCTGATGTGCATTGTTACTGTGCTTAGTCATGGCCTGCGGAGTGGAGGTGGTGTAGGAGATGTGCTTAGGAAACCATCCAAAGAGGTAAATTGTCACTATATATCTGTAGAGAGAAGGAGAAAACTGAATTGGGTTAAATGTCTTGATAGGGATTAGAACACTTTTCCATGGACATCTTTTCTCTTACTGCTTCAGGCAGAAAATCTGAGTTGTCTCATGTGCAAAGTTTGAGTACTTGACTTAATTTTTGATGGTGCAGATGGAAGTATAATTACCTTTGTTTAATGAATACACATTAGCTTCTGTTGGCCACATAGGCAGTATGAAACAAACCCTTTTACAAGTAAAAACAAAACATTGCTTTTGAATTACAGTAGTTGATAGTGATATAGTTATTAAATTCTATTACCTGTGCAGTCAGTTCCTTGCAAAATATGTTCCTTCAACCTGCTGTGGCTTCTATGCCCTTTTGGTAATGCAAAGAGTTTTCCGTGAACTGTAGCAGTAAATACTGCTATAGCATACCTCTCCATAAAGATTTTTGTATGTGATTCAGCTGTAGTAGTCATTTAAATATAGCCAATAAAAATTTTCCTCTTAAAAGGAATGCCTACTTTTCCCATACAAATCTGGGTTTGAAAAGTTATCCCTTTCTTTATGATTTCTCTTTTCCTTCATGTATCACCGTAAAACATCCTATAACTCCCACTATGAATTTTTATACTCCCAGCTTGTTTATTTGAAAACCATTTGTTTTTCAGGAACCTCTTTTTGCTGCAAGAGTAATCTATGACCTTCTCTTCTTCTTCATGGTGATCATTATTGTCCTCAATCTCATTTTTGGTGTTATTATTGATACCTTTGCTGATCTTAGGAGTGAGAAGCAGAAGAAAGAAGAAATTTTAAAAACAACATGCTTTATTTGTGGTGAGCATAAAATTAGTAGATAGTCTCTTCTGGTCAAATACAGTTTTTTTAAATAGTTGTTGGTAGATTGAGTATTAGCCTTCAGTCATGTGGAGATAATGGTTCTTATTTCTAACATTCATTGCAAAATCAGCTGAAACCTATTTAGTAGATAATTTTTGGAAGGATAGAAAAAAGGGAGGGAAGTATATGTATTTGTTTATACATCTGGATAACTGATCGATTTAACATAAGCTATGTAGAAACACGGCAGGCAAACTTTACATGTATAAAGTAGTTATTTCACACACATATGTGTGGTTTGAATCAGTTAGGTATGACAGGGAAATGCAACTGCTTGGACTGTGGAGATGTGACATCCTTCAGAATTTTCTTTAAGTAAAAATATAGGGGAAATTTTGCTGTGTTTTTGCATCTTCCTGTACAGTTTTAAGGCAAGCCTTTATTTGAGTTTGCTCAAATTGATTTCCACTTGACTTCCTGGTTAAATAGCCTGTCCTGGACCTAAACTGCTTAGAGGAGACCAAACACATGGTAGAATTGCCCTTCACACCCCTTAGCAGCAGAAGGATGTTTTTAGTACAAATAATTGGAAAATAATCATGTAGAGGCTAGAGGGCCCCTTGAGGCTTTCAAAAAGCTTTAGGTCAGTGCATACAGCCCATGTGCCACACTTTTCCCATCTTGATGGGTGGGCTGGTCTTACAAAAATTTAGTACTCCTCGCTGATTTCATTGAATCTAAATGGTATGAGTTTTCAGAGATTAACAGTCCATTTTGTTAGATGCAGTGTTCAGTCCTTAGGTATAAATAAAGTTTAAATATTGTGCTCCATTAGTGCATCTGAAGAAGTAAATAGTAATCCTCAAAATAAATTGATTAGCCTTAAAGATGTTCCAAGACTTTTCTTTTATCTCTCTGCGTTCCCTTCTTTTTATACTTGAAACAGGCTGGCATGGTTATCTCTTGCTTCTGTAAGTAGGACTAACTTTAGATTTAGCCCTATATTTGTAGAGACTGCATTTTCTTTAAAAAGTTAATTTTAAAATAGTATGCATAACATGGTATAAAGCTGCAGCAGCCCAATGCTATCTGGATACCATAAACCTTTACAGTTCTTGCAATCTATGGAATGTGTTCAATGTGTAAGGCAGGGAAAACATCTTCATACACTTCAAGGGCCAAATGTTTTTCCAATGTGGCTGACTGCTAGTAGCGCCAATCGAACTGCAGTTAGTGTGCATCTAGACACAGATAAATTCAGCACTTGGATCTTTCTTGGGGTGAATGGGCATAGTCAGTACATTTATTTGTTAATTATTTAATATCCCATTTTCCTCCCAGTCTCGGATTCAAGGCGGCATGCAATACAAATAAAAATCTCTTAGTCAGCCCTTGTTCCAATTTAACATTTGAGTGGTTTTTAAAAGAGGCAGCAGGAACCAATAAATGTACCTTTGAGCCAATGCACACTTGAATGAGTGTACTTTTGAAAGTATATATTGAGGTGGCCAAATCATGGTTCACAAGCCATGTGTGGCTCTTTGATATATAATGTGCAGTTTGTGGAAGTATGTTGGCTGACCTCCTTTTTGCATTATAATTCCTATAAAAGGTAAATTTAAAAATTTGAAACTTTATAATTATTTATAAGGTATAAACTAAGAGTTTGCTGGATTAAAATGTAAGCTTAATATTCATGGTGGGTGAATATATTTAAGAATTTAAGTCCTAATTTTAATGCTAGATTTGAGTCAGGGGTTCAGGGATTAAAGAAATTTTGGATTAGCAAGGATTACTATTGGTTTACTTCATGTTTTGATCGTATCTTTACTAAGACAAATGAATATCATTAAAAATAGCTGTTTTTTACCCCTTTTGTTTTTGGCAATCTCATTTAATGTAAATGAAATGCAGATTTGCATATTTTTCTTAGATGTTTCAGTAGATCATTAGTCGGTAGTCCATATTAAATTCATTCAATATAGTTAAAAAATTAATCAATCAGGATTTTGAAAGCATTTGGTATATATATGTATACTTTGTGTTTATTGAAACTAATACAAATTAACACTTTAAACACTATACACATTAATAAATATTACATACACATATTTCTTACTATTTATTATAAAAATTTTGAAACAAAATATGCACGTTAACAATAAGGGTGTGTGTTTAATATTTGTTCATGTCTTGTGGCCCTCAAACATCTGAAATTTGTTGTATGTAGTTCTTATATTATGCAAGTTTGGCCATCCCTGGTATATATGGTGATATTCAAAAAGAAAAGAACAGCGTCCTTGAACTTTTTGATGGAGGAGGAAAACAAGCAATTGAACCAGCATTAAAATCAGTGAAACATGTTATTAACAACAAATCTTAAATGCACCCTGACTTCAGTGAGAAAGAGTAATAAACATAAATCCTCAGTGCTCAAGGGAGAAACACTGCTTTAGATGCTCTGTTTGTGTATCTGGCTTTTTACAGTTAATGATATAGTCAGAAGTACACAGGTACTCCTGTGACCATTATGGATGTCTGTTGTATAATCCGTTTTGGCCATACTGTTATCCTCCTTGCCTGTGTGGAAAATGACTGACCAATTATGAATTCAAGCTCCTGATGGACTCTGACCCATGGTATGAGATGCCCTGTACAAGTACCTTCAATCCTGCAAATAAAGTATAAAGATGGGGCGACATGCTATTTAAACAGTTTCTGAGTGTCTTCAATGTGTTTCCCCTATTACGAAGTTGGAAAGTGGTGCTTTTTCTATTTTATAAACCTAAAAATTGTGACCAGGCTATTTATTTTCCACATTAGGTTTGGAAAGAGACAAGTTTGATAACAAGACAGTCACCTTTGAAGAGCATATTAAAGAGGAACACAATATGTGGCACTACTTGTTCTTCATTGTTTTAGTCAAAGTAAAAGATTCCACAGAATATACAGGACCTGAAAGCTACGTGGCGGAAATGATAAAGGTGAGTGTGGCATAATCTCTCTAAAATACATGCAGTGTCAATGCTTTTTTGCCTTTGGGTGATTATATGCAACCTGAATTTGTATCATTATGCAAGTCTTGAGGAGATGAGGGAGACGGATCCCAGTAAGTTAAACAGTCCCCATGTGGTTTCATTTTATTGCTGATAACAGAATAGTTACCGTAGGACTCTGTATATAGTCTACTTATCCTTCGAGATAGCTAAAAATCATGTACTTGTCCACTGGCTATATTGTGGTATTCTATAAGTAGAAAATGTATAGATAGAGATGTGTGCTTTATCTATCTATTACTCTTTTTATACTCACCCTTTCCCTCAAAACTGGGACTCAGGGCAGCTTACAAAATAAAAGGAAATTTTAAGTAGAAACACATAAAAAGTAATGATATTAAATTGTCTATAGAATTAAAACTATTTAAAACATTGATGTAAATGCAAAGGATAAAGATAGTAGAGAACACTAGAAAAACACTTTTTCTTGCAAAACAGTCAGTTCCTGACAGTCTGTTAGAATAAAAAAAAATCTTCACCTGCTGAAGAAAGGACAACAAGGAGAGATGTTGGAAAGCAAGAAATTTCTGTTTTATAAATGTATATTTTTATATAAGTATTTGATACTAACTTATCAAAAATGATTAAATATTAAGTGTATGCATATGTGTGTGGGTGTATAATGAAAGTTTCTTGTGGTCTTTGTTGCAGTGCAAATGGGTAGTTTCTTCATTCTTTGTTGCTCTTGAAGAGTTGTGTGGTTATGCCCAAAGAGGGGCTAATAATTTGTCTTCACTGCTTAAAATGTTGTGAATTGTGGGTGAGATGAAGGCAGGACCCATTTTTCTTCATGATCTGCAATACCATGGGCACTGTCCACTTGGTGCTTGTTTCACATTGGGAAGCCACTTTCACAGAACACTACAAACTGACGAGTAGCAAAGAGAGAGGAACACCCTCTCATGTTTCCAATGACAGTTCACAGAGGAAACAGGATACACCTATGGTAACAGTATTACCTGGGGGAAGATATATGGAACCTATATGATAAATGGATAAAATGCTTTTTATTTGGTGAACTCATTGTCTGGCAAGTTTTCAAAAGTGAATAAATAAGTTTAATCCACTAATCAGAATTGATTCCCCACCTCCCTCAATCCCCAGAGGAAGCCAAAAACTAAAACTATGCTCAATTCATTCTCTGTGTACTCTGCCTAAAAAAGTGGATATTAATACAAAAATAACAAAGTGGTTAAATTATAAAGGTTCAGTGTGACATGAGCATGTCCCCCTTAGGGTCTTTATAGATCAAGACACCATCATTTGTTAAACAATAACCCCTAATGTAATTCCATGCTATTTAAATACAGCCATTGTTAAATATATAATTTTTAATTATAATTAAATTGACTTCTGTAATAACTCAACATATCAGGGTATTTTTACAAACACATATGGTATCCAAATGTTCATTGCAATGATTCTTAAGTTATAACCAAATATTTGTGGCAATGATTAAAGCTTTAGTGGTCCAGACAGCTTCTTCATATTTTGGTTATTAACCCACAAAATGTGCTTAAGAATGTCAAACACAGTGGGTTAAATAGCACAGTATTTGTTTCATTGTGTTTGACACTAGTCTTGTAGCAGACCAGGGAGAATTCTGCTTTGAAAACAATATATAATGGGCTAAACAAGCTTTATCTCCTGGTCAGCCAAGCTGTCTTATAAGTGAAAGATTATTTATTTATTTGGATATTTATCAGAAGATATGAGAGAGGTGAACAGTCAATAGAACAAAAAGAAAAAGTTATAAAACCACAAAATGCAAGAGATCATTAACGAACAGCAAATGGACCAGCTTAAAAATTCTGGGCAAACAGAAATGTTTTGACTTGATGTTACATTGGCTGAAAAGTACGGTAAGTTCCAGCTATGCCTCTGTAGGGAGGATATTGCACAAATGGAGTGTCATAGCAGAAATCGTTGTTTCCCTCATTATCACATCCTACACAGAAGGCACTTTGAGAAGGGCATCCTCTGTAGATTTTTCCAATTCTTTATGTTGGTTTATGTGTTTATTTTTTTAGAAATATCAGAAAGCTCTGTTTTGGTCAGACTCTAGGTAAACAAGTCCTGAAACATTTTGTTCTTTGCAAAGTTAGCACAATGACTAGTCAGGAGAGTTTGCTGTACTCCTTTTCTTGCCAATCACCTGGCTCACATTTTTAATTCTTAAAAACCCAGAGATAATAAAACAGTTACCCAAAGGACATAACAGTTGATTGCAGTGAAGAAATTAACTAAGTTTATCAATCATGTAACATCACAAAAGATATTGCTACAGTCAGACTATGGTGTTCATGTCATATCCACACAGATCACATGACAAACTGGAGGAATAGATATTGTCTATTATCACATATACAATAAAGGGTTTAACAGGATTCTCATCACCTAAATTTGTTACAACAGTTTTTCCATTAATGCAAGACTCCAGAGCCATATCCTTTATTATTAAACTTAATATTTTTGACTCCTTTTCCAGGCCAGTGCAAATCTAAGTATATTTGTTATATGATATGTGATATTCAAAGGATTTGGTATTGTTGCATTGCTTTCTGATGCCTTCTGCATTGGGGTGTTCTAGTCCAAAAAAAACACACTTTTCCAAGTTATGCTTTTGCCCAATAAACTGCCTCTGAAGCAAGTCCAGGTTGAAAGTTGATCTCCAGTTTCAGTAAAAGGCATGTAATTGCTATTTAAGTTGTGACATGTGTTTACCTGTTTGGAGTATGCAACCCATTGAGATCTCTTCTAAAGTCACCTATATTACTTTATGATCAGTGGAGTCTGTGTCCTAGTTTTTGAATGCTTCCAGAGTAACAAGGGCTTAAAGAAACCTTGGGAGTCGTCACCTGATGCAGGATTAGTGGGATACCAAAGCATGCTACCATGGCTCTGTGTATTCAGCTTATATTATATGGTGTCTAGGCATGCTGGAATGACTAGTGCTTTGGGAAATGTGCTCTGCTGGGATTTAATTCTCTGCTTCAAAAGGAACTTTGCTCCAAAGCAACAGTGTCTTCCTCTCACTGTTTGGACTGAAAATTTGTAGTCCTTTGCAATAGCACAGTTCTCAGGAAAACAGAGGAGTTGTGAGAAATTCTTTTGTAAACAGAAACAGATTAGAGTTTGAAATAGCTATGGATAGAACAGATTACTATGTTTTTACTTACAAAAGTCCTACAGCTGGAAAAAAAAGACTACATTCTTATTGGTTTGGCTGCCAAAATGAAGGAAGACTGAGAAGTTGTCGTGCTGCGGTACCAGAAAAGTACTGTTATGTGTATGGGCTATGAATTCATTGCTGGTCTGTGAGTGTTGATATCTCCCTGCAAGTCACCTGGTGATTTATAGCAATCCCATGAATTTCATTGGGTTTTCCTAGCCAAGGAAAATTCGGAAGTATTTGCTATCGCTTTTCTCTGAAATATAGCCTACAGCATCTGTTATTCCTCCATGGTCTCTCATCCAAGTATGAGCCAGGCCTGAGCCTGTTTACCTTCCAAACTCATATGGGATCTGGTACCTTCAGAGTATTTAGGCTGATACTGAAAACAAATTTCTGGGCTCAGATTCTTGTAGAGGTGCCCTGTTCCCTAATTCAGTGTCAGTTCCTGCCTCTGAGCTTGTTTTGCATGTGGCTCCAGTTAGTGGCTCTTAAAGATTGTAGGGGGACTTTAAATTTGATCTCATAAGTAACCTTGAAGTCTACCCACCACTACTGTATGCCATTCTGAAGATCAAATTATAGCTGATCCTCAGTCCTGTGAATGTTCTCTACTAGTCTTTCTTTCCTGCCCAAGAACACTGCAAAAGGATGCAATCTGGATTCATGCATTTAACCTCAATCCCTATGATTTTTTTTCTAAATCCAAATTGACCCTTCCAAATTATTTATTTTCCCTGCCTGTGTTTTAGGAAAATGTTCATGTAACTGAGCACCATATACAGTTTCATTCTGAGCATTTAAAAGAATAGTTTAATGATATAAATGATCCAAACAGTGAGTGAGCATGTGCTCTGAATCTGTTTAGCCTTGTAAATACTCCCTCTCTCTAGGGAATTAAAAATAAATAAAGAAATTCAAGGAGGAGAGAGCTAAGATCTTGTTGTTCACCATCTTGATGTGGCAGGTCCTATCCATTTAGGCGTCCACAAAACAATCACATACATATTTCATTAAGTATTTACAGTAGTAATTGATGCATTCGGTTGTACTGGAGGAGGAAAGCCCTGTGTTTTCTTAGAACTGAAATGCTGTTGTTTTGAGTGCTGAGAAAATGTAGTATCTAATAAATAAAGTGCTGCCTGAGGAAAGATGTCTGGATCAGAGTCTCTCTCTCTCTCACTCACTAACTCTCTCTCTCTCTCTCTCTCTCTCTCTCTCTCTCTCTCTCCACACACACACACACACACACACACACACACACACAAACCAACTGAGAGTGCAAAGATTTCTTTGCACATGCAGTACAGTTCATGACGGCCAGAACTATCATTAGACACTATGAGGTTGGCTGCATCAGATAGTTAATTCACCACTCTCCTCATCCTCAAAGAGCATTTTCCACTGAGCTCTCAAGAGCTGGTTTTGTTTGTTTGTTTGTTTTTTTGAAGTGGCTGGCCCTGAGATGCCTTGGACCCAGGCATTTAGCAAGTCCACAGCTCCATGTAAAACCATGCTGACTTTTTTTTTTTAATTTTTTTGTGTGGTGGTGGTTGGTAAAGAAATTCATGGGTTTGCCATAAGTCGACAGGCAGCTTGAAGACACACACACACACACACACACACACACACACACACAGCTTAGCAAATAATTCTTCTGGCCCCTGGCGGTTGGGAGGGAAAGGCTGCCAGTGTGATGGAGAGATGTCTTCTCTTTCGCCAAGATGTGAGAGGACACTACCACTGGTACCACTAGTACCATTACAATGTTCTCTACCAGTCTTGCATAGCAGAGGATTGGACTGGATGGCCCCGTGGTCTCTTCCAGCTCTGTTATTCTATGATTCTATGTTGGGGAGACACTTTGCTCCTCATCTCAGGTAGAAGGAAATCTTAGAATGCTTTTCAGTTCACAAACAGGGCATGAAAGCCATCGTCTGTGGATTGCCCCTGTCTTCAAATATGGAGGTCCCATTTTATATTACCTCTACTTTGTAAATTTTGCTAGGCTTTTTGAAAACCATCTAACCCACTGTGGTCATCATAATAGCTTGGATTAGTGAGCTCTTTTGTGTAGGCATGCTTTAAGTAAAATGCCTGAGCAGCTACTGCAGAAAGAAATGTGCAAAGTTTCTGAGTGTGGGTCATAATGAGAATCATATGGTAGTCCATTGTGGTCACTTTGGACTTTGCAAATGGCCTGCACAAAAGAGTGAAGACGTTTTGAGCATAATACCATACAAAACACACATAAATGCTCTTTATCACTTTGAAAACTGAAAGGCACATCCTATTGCAGTGAATATGAAGGACTTTGCCTTCTTTTGTTCATTCAGCCAATTGTGATCTGGTTAATCAAGAATGAGAATGACAAGGTCTCTGGTTTAAAATCAGTGAAATCCTATCCAGAAACACATTTCTTACCCATGCTTCTGTTAGCAGCATTAAGAAAGGAAAAGAAAGGTTATCTGGTTCTCTTCTCACAATCTTTCTGTAGGTTATTAAATATGCAGTCTCATGATATCACTGATGCAGCAAGTTGTATTTAGTAAATACAGGAAAGTACACTTTCTTCCTGTTCTATATTCTTCTTTAGAGAGAGCATTTTATTTCATTTTGTCTCACTGTCAATAACACAAGACTACTCAGTAGGGCTGGACAGGATTGGGAGTGAAGTTGGTAGGGACTTTAATAAAATAACAGTTTCACATAGTTGCTACTGCATAATGGTCATGGCAGCTGGCTGTGTGTGTGTTGTGTCATCTGTTGTTGGAAATCTAAGGACCAAATTCAATTTTAGTCCCAACTGGAGTTATTGTGAGCCTTCAAGTCATTTCATGCTTGTAGTGATCCTAAGGCAAACCTGTCATGGTTTCTCTTGCCAAGATTTGTTGGAGGAGGGTTGCCATTGCCTTCTTCTGTGTCTGACAAAGTGTGACTTGTCCAAGTTCACCCAGTGCATTTTCTTGGCTTTAATGGAGATTTCAACCCTGGTGTCCACCTTCCTAAACCAAAACTCAGTGCGCTGAATAATGGACTTATATAAGTAGCAACTAGCAAGCTCCATTTGTATGGCTCTGCTATAGCTGAGACTCAAATGGGATGCAGCCCTAAGATTTTTAAGCATTGTTTGATTATCTTTTTTTCATTTGTCAGTCTTACTGGTTCAGAGTTTGAGTAATATATTGTATTGACCCAAACTAGAACTATCTGTCTTTATGCATCACTGCTGCTTAGTAAATGTATTTTTCTTTCCTAGCTTAGGCTTAAAATGATTATAGCTGCCATACTATACCTGTGGGAACATCCCGTTGACTTTAGTGGAACTTGCTTCTGATTAGGTGACAGAAGGAGTTATACTGTTTGAGTACATTATTTCCAGGAGTATGTTTGGTTCTTGTGGCCTCAAGATTGAGAAAGAAAATCTAAAAACTTCCTGGGGCCTAAAAAATTATAAATCCTTGCAAGGAACATGAACATGTTATAGTTAGCAAATCTACCTGCATTAACCTGTTCTGAATTCTTTGCTGTTCATAGTCATTGTACAGCACCTCTTCAACATTGTAATGTAGTGCCAAACCTGTAAACGAGTTATTTCCTTCAAGACTGTCTTGTCCTGCTAGATGTACTTTTGCCTAGGATGTCTGTCTTAATCAGGGCATGAAGCATACTTTTAAAATGTGTTATGTAACTTTTTTTTTGCACCCTGCAGGAGTTTGTTCCAAAAAACATGCTGATCATGAGAACTGTGTACATAATCAACTGAGGAGGCTTTGTGCTATAATTTCCATTATAATGTGGGCACAAGAAATGTCAGCAGTTGAACACTGCTAGCCAAATCTCTGTGACAAAGTATTGCATGAGAATATGACATAAACATGTGTGTGTGTGTGTTCAAATTGCTGGGTGGTTCCATGTCTTGGTAAGAGGGGGAAAAATACAGCAGTAGGGAAAATCTGAACCAGATGCATATAATAGTGCCCTTAAAGGGGAATGATATATCTCTGTATGCAAATATTACTGCAGTTGGTGGGACGCACTAAAGATTGAATTATGTTTTTACAAGCAAAGCATTCAAACTGTATAGTGTTCAGGCAATAATAGAAAGGAAAGAAGTAAAAAGATGTTTTGCAGGTCAAGATAAGTTTTTTCTGTCAGACTGAAAGTAACAAGAAGGCAAAGCTCTCTGAACAAAGGACAATCATTGACAGGCATAAGACATATGAAATGGAATCCTGTTGGTTAGTCATAATTGGAGTAGAACCATTCAGTCAAACATTGAGTAGTGAGTCAAAATGTGGGTAAATCCCATTGAATCAACAGATCTACTCTAGTTAGGACTAGCAACAGTACTCAGGCCATTATTTGCTTTCATATGTTCATTTCAGCATGCATATACAATGGAGAAAGATTTAATGTTTCCTCATGATCCAGTCTGGTGTACAAGTTAAAGAGAAAATATGAAATTGCTTTTGGGGCACACAAAGAGCACATATATTGTGCAACTTATTTATCAGCTTAGTTGTGTATTCTGCTTTTTCCCCCAAATCTGTCTAGCTAGTATTCATTTAGGTTTTTCCACATCAGCCAGGACAGGATGGGGCCAGTACCTGCAATTCTTTCTCATCCATTACTCATGTTTTACTGAATATGCGAAAGGAGCTATAAGACATGATGAAGACAGTTCAGTCCCATCATTACTTTTTACAATATGGTTGGATGTTTTTCTGTCTTATTATGGGTTCTGATCAAGCCAGATATGCAAATTTGGGGGCTGCTTTCAAGCTGAATCTGAGAACATATGTTCTTTTATGGCTCCTGGGATCCATTCTTGAGTTTCAAGATAATTTCTCCTTGTGGACAACAGATTGACTTTCTGTCAGTTTCCTAGATCTCCATATAGCAATAGCATTAATAGCATTTATTTCTATACCGCTTATCAACTAAGTGTTATCTAAGCGGTTTACAATGTGTTTTAGCTAATTGCCCCCAACAAGCTGGGTACTCATTTTACCGACCTGCGGAAGGATGGAAGGCTGAGTCAACCTTGGAGCCTGGCAGGATCGAACTCACAACCTTGTGCTTGCAGTACTGGCATTTAACCACTGTGCCACCAGGGCTCCTCTCCCAATTAGCCCTTCTGGTATTCAAGGAAAATAAATCATTAATGGCATGTACCTGTTTGGTTTTTTTTAAAAAAAAGCAAAACAAAACTAGTTAGATAGTACTAGTTTGGGAAAGGTCCATAAAGATGCCATCAAATCATTAACAGAACCAAGAGACACTTATCAATCTCAGGAGTACACCTGGAAGTGCTTCCAACACAGTAGGACATTGGCTCAGCAGAAGATCAGTCAAGAATTTGGAATGAAAATTCTTTGTGTGTGTGTCTACCAACAACTGATAACTTGCTTGGGGTGCCTCTAATTATCTTTTTACCTTGCTGGAAAAAGTATAGCTGAAGAGATTCATAATAAGGTGTGCCTGCCAGAAACATAAGACCCACTAACTTCCAGGCTACCAGCTGGACTGGAGGGTATGCCTTTCTCCCTCCTCCATCAGAAAAGCAGGGTTCCAAAGTAATGTTTCCATGTGGATCTGGAGGGCTACCCCTTGGCTGCCCCTGCACACCTTTGAAGAACCTTATGAAGTTGATATATTTTCTTCAGCAGATGCGTATCTGCTGCAGAAGGATTCTGGAAAGTGTATGAACTCATAGGGGCCCACTCAGGATTGTCCTACTTTTCTGTATTGCAAACCATTTCTGGGAACCACAGTATGAAAGACACATTTCCCTGTGTCTCCTGGAGGGCATTCTGAATGCCACTTGTTTTTCAGTGGACCTCAATCCTCTCTTAAAACTTATGTTTCATTGTGAGTTAATGAGCAGGAAGTAGGCAGAGTTTTGGGGATGCGTCCTGTCCCATATGCGTTTATTGCCTACTGCTGCCTTGTGTTTCTTCACACTTATGTTATTACATATTAATGTTTTGTCTTCCTCCACAAATGCTTGGGGTGGAAGGGTTGCTCTTTATGCTTCCAGTTTGGCCTAAGAAGGTGGTGTATATCCCCCCTGAAAAGATTATCCTCATTGGACCATTTGTTGTCCAGGAGGAGGAGGAGCTATCCCAAAGGTCCCTAAGAGACATAGAGAAGAGAGATTCATTATTTTGAAAGAACAACACCAAGAAGAGGAAATCTTTTCTATTCCTCTCTAGAAGGAAAGCGGAAGGTAAATTCCACAGATGTATGAGCATTGCCACTTATATCACCAAAAAAAACCAAACATTTTATACACCTCCCCCTATTCACTTGAGTTTTGCAACTGTTTTTGAAGGTTTGGAGGAGGGTGTAAAGCAAAAGATGACTGTGTAGGAAGGATGAAATGGCCCAGTCTCTCTTCAGGGAACAGCATGTTCCTCTTCTCCAGCCCTACAGTTGACATCTCTTGGGTTTTAAGGGAGAGGAGGCTCTGAGTCCATCTCCACCTAGACCAAACAAGTCTCTCTCCATCCTTAATTACATTTTTCTAACTATCCAGTAGGTAAATGATATTAGGCAACAGCTGGCAAAGCAGTAAATATAGGAATATGTCAGTGTGAAAATGTTATGCCTGAATACAGCCTTAACATAAAAATAAAATGCGGTGCTCCTGTATTCACATCTCCTGATATTTGTTCAAGTTCCAAGGAAGGAGTGGATCTGTAGGAGTTCTCTCTGGTGCGTCGGTTCTCTTAAAACTAGAGAGTTCTATTTTATAGTACAGAAAGGTTATGAAAGAAGAACTTAGAAAAACACAGTAGTTGTGCCCTCAACAGAGATAAGATTATCTGAAGGAGGTTAAGATGCGTTGAGTTTACAGTGAGTCCTTTCAGAGAATGACAACTGCTTCGAAATCTTGGAGATGTGGATCTCGTCAAAAGTATCTATTAGTTGTTCCATATGATTCTCCAGAATAGCTCAACTTCTCCTTCCTCAGTATGTTATAACTGTGAACATTTTTAGAGTAGACATTTGGCAAACCTAATAGAGGAGGAAATGTGAAAGTTCTACTTCAGATCTTTATGGTACAGTGAGAAAATGAAACACATGAGCCACTTTCGGTTTTCTGTTACACTCTCATCTCTAAGTGGGATCATCTGAGAATGAATTAGAATGTTTTTCAGTGTGGCTGCAATGCAGAGATGGAACCATTTAGGCAGGATTCTATAAGTCAGAAAAAATATTTAAATGCATTTACCGCATGAGTCTTCCAGACTATAGGAAGAGTAATCATGCTGGCTCTGTAGAGCTTTAGGGTTGTACAGTGCTGTGCTGGAGTGGTTATTTCTTTTGTGATGCAGCAGGTGCATCTCAGGGGAGAGACTGCACTGATATATTCTCACAGCGATATGGAGCCATGCCTGCATGGATGTAATTTTTAACAGTGACCTCACCAAAGTACAGCCTCCTCCATAAAAAAAGTTTGAATTGCCCCTGAGATACTACTTCAAGAAGGTAATGATTTACTGCATTTGAGGGGAGAACTCTTCAGTAACTCTCCTGAAGTCTGCTGTAGATAGCCATATAGCAATATGGATAGAGAAGCCTTCTGTTGTCTGCAGCTATAAATTCTAGCAGCCTCCTGGCATCTTGACAGCTCCCTTGCATTTGAGCAGGCAAAGAATTTGAGCAAAGCTGCTTCTGTGATGTCTTCTTTTTTGGTAGTGTAGCACAGCTAACTGAAAAATACACTTAGTTTGAACTAGGTAGAAAATGGTAAACCTGGAATTTTGCGAGGATTAATTCAGCACAGCTTTTAAAAACAGGGATATTGTGGTCACTGAGCTGAACATGGGTGTACATTGTATTGGAATTGTATTGTAGAACTATGAAATGTATGATTTGTACCTTAGCTTGTGCCTTATCTGCTTTTGTTATGTATGGGAAATATGCCTTCAGCCCAGAAATACAACCATCATTGTGTCTATGCAGAAAAAAAGTAAGCCACTAAACTGCAGTAGAATTTAGTTGAACTGGTATTATATATTCATCCAAAGTATGTCCCTAAATGCCCAGCAGATTAGTTCACAGCATTCTCAAATAGCCATAGAAGCAGAGGAAAACTGTGTCCTGTATTTAGTACTAGGCCAAGGCTGCTGGAAACTGGGTTTCATTAATCCTAAGGGTTAAATATGCCTAGATTGCAGAGTTGAAAATATGTGGATTAAGAAATTAGGTGTGCCACACATCAGTCATTGCTGCAGGAGTAAACAGGTCCATCCTGTTGATGTTTGGTACGTTCTGCCCTCTAGAGGTATAGCCATCACTTCCCTTTACAGAGCATGGTTTGGTGTTCACCGCCTCCTATTGTGTCATTACTTGGACTACCGGAGATGAAAATGGGAGCTGTGCACCAAATGCAACTGTTTTGCCCAGTCTGGTACATAGGCTGAATTCACTAGTTCACCTTGACTGGAGCCAGCCATATTATTTTCCTCAAGCCCTTCTTCTTGTCTGTAAACGGAAAACATTAACTGTTGCTGCTGTCATGTGCCTTCAAGTCATTTCTGGGTGCCTTTTAACCCTAAGACAAACCTAAATTTTCTTGGCAGAATTTGTTCAGAGGAGGTTTGCCTGTGCATTCCTCTGAAACTGAGAGAGTGTGACTTGCCCATAGTCACTGAGTGAGTTTTCATGGCCAAGCAGGGTCTCCCAGTGTCCAAGTTCAACACACAAATCACAGCCCCATGCTGGTTCTGGAACATGAATCACCACTTGCTATGGCTGTCATAAGGATTATTGAAACAAGTATTTGCACATTTAAAAAGACATCCTTTCCAGTGGCTTTCAGTGTCTTGGGGTGCTGCTTTTTTTTCAGTTAGATGAGAAAATAATTGTATTAGACTGCAGACTTTTAGGGCTGGTGGACACTTGGCTCACTCTCTTGCTAATACATGAATATCATGTTCTTATCCGTGCGTTGCTCTTATCTAGAGTGTGTTGCTGTGTTTGCTGATCTCATTTTAATTCTTTTAATTCTCTATTTCTATTGGATTTTTAGATATTTTGCCACCCAGCCTGACATTTCATTTCTTTGTCTTTTTTATTATATATTTAGAAGCACATGTCCTTCAGCAGGAAGTAATAGAGATTCAGAGACCAAGATCTGGAAGAGTCTGTGTGAATGTGCAGAACACAACATATACTGAGGCATATTTTCTTGAGTCTTGAACTATTGTGTGTACTTGTCTTCTACAAACATAGCCTAGATGCACATTTGTCTCCAGGGGAGAAAATGCATCGGCATTACCTATTTTGTTTTTCTGCTTTGAGAACACACAGTCATGTCCCCTGCATCTATTATATTGTTGTTGCACGATAAGTTTTGGGTGGGGTTCATTATCATGGGCGGAAGACACAAAATCATTGTGTGTGTTTTCTTTTCATGATTTGTTTTACACATTCACTGGCCAATTAAGTCCAGCTCAGCTGCTTATGATATAATGTGTCCTGGTTTACTTATGTAATCCCTATAGTGCCAAACAAGAATTAGGTTAGCAGAAGGGCCGGCACTGTCATAGTACAAAAGACAAAAGGGAACCTCCTTTGGGCAATCCCTCAACATCACTGGTTATGTAAAAGCTGGGCAGTGTTTGCTCGTAATGAAAATTACTTCATCGTGAGAAACAGCTGCTAGCTGTGAATTTCCCTGTGGCCACACTGAACTGTTTTGAAATGCTTTGAATCTTCCAAGTATTCGTCCTGCTTTGCCTACAGGTGAGGAGATGACTCTGCAATTGCTTCATTTCCTCCTAATAGTGAAGGGTTGCTGTTTGGGAAATTGCAAGTTACCGCCAAGGTAACTTGTTTCCTTTCTTGTACACAGAGGTTGGAGAGTGGTAAGTTAGGTGTGGTTAGGTTAGATAATGACAGGATAAAAACGAATGAAATGATGTGTTAAGTAAGAAGCCAAAGGAGAAAATGAACAACAAGTGCTGGGTGCTTTCTTGTTCTCTCAGAACATTTTATTTTTTAAAAAAGATAAACTAGTGATTGGCATGAATTCAGAAGTTCTTCTGTTATCTTGTGCATTTTAGGGGAAATTTTCAGATGCATCTGAAAAAGTAAAGTTTGGATGCATCCAAACTTCTAGAATTCCCCTTTTGAACTCTTCCTATTTTTTTCTGAAGATTTGAAGAGAGCCTTCTCTCCCTCTCTCTCTCTTTCTGTCTCTCCCTCTCTCCAGTCATCCTTTCCATGTCATAGGGCAGCGGTTGTCAACTTGTGGGTCGCGACCCCTTTGGGGGTCGAATGACCCTTTCACAGGGGTTGCCTAAGACCATCGGAAAATACGTATTTCCGATGGTCTTAGGCTCCATTCCCTCCTCAGTGGTGGTGCGCGTTCTCCTGCCTCCTGTTCAGAAGGGACTGAAATCGCTCCCCTTCTCCGCTACCGGGAGAACCTTCCATCTGACAGGCCAGCTTGGGGGGGGGCGGCAGCAGCACAGGGGGCAGGCCCCCTCCTCACCACGGCCTCTGCCCCACTCGCCACAGAGGGGGGCTCTGCGGAAGGGCCGGGGGTGGCGCTTTTCCAGGGGAGCAAGCTGCGCCCGGCGTAAAAGACAAAGGCGCTGGGATTCTTCCCCCCCTGGCCAGGGTCGACACTCTGGAAACTTTTCCCACACTGCCCCCCCCCAGCGGAAATGAGAGCAAAGCAGAAGCAGAGCCCAGGGGGCATTCTCTGAGTTTTTTCCTGGGGGAGACACGCGGCTCCTTCTTCCCTCCCTGCCCGCCCCCCCCCTCGTTCCTGGCTGGCAAGGCAGCCTTTGCTGGGAGGGGGGCATTGTAAATAATAAATAAATAATTTTATGCTTGGGGGTCACCACAACATGAGGAACTGTATTAAAGGGTCGCGGCATTAGGAAGGTTGAGAACCACTGTCATAGGGAGTGTTTTGTGAATGCATTTCTGAGAATAAAAAATTGAACTGTGGGAAACATGATCTCAGATCTGACTATAATTTATGAGAGGCCTTCAGTGTGTTTTAAAAGTAGTATTGCATATAGTCCCTATGTATCTTTCTCCTGGACATTTCAACTCTTAACTATAAAGCATTCAATGCCCAGTTTCTCATTCAAGGTCTTTCTCTCAGGCATGCAACACACACACACACACACACACACACACAGAGCATTTCACCATTTGTCACTGATAGTTCCCCTGTTAGCATGTTTATTGCAGTAGTTACTGATAATGCCAGATGTATTCATCCTATCAAGAATTGGGTCACGAGGGCACTATTAGGTGTGCTTTAATATTTGTATTCCCAGCATGGTCATCTCTTGGGGTGTAAAGAATGCGTGCTTTTTTTTTTTCATCCTTGATGCGAAAGGGCGAACCATTTTCTGCACAAAAATGCTGCTTTTCTGAGAAAAAAAGTCTTCTGAACAATTGAATTTTCTCACAAAAATGGTCCCAAAGGGGGAAAAAGTAATCAAAATATGTTCAGAAATTCTGGTAGTCTCACCCAGATGAAACAAAGCTTCTGAAATTATTTGTTCTGTCATGCAAGAATAAAAGAAGCAAATGAATGTGTTAGATCCCTGATGTCTTCCAGATGTGTTACCATTCTTCTCAGTCTGAGCCACCTAGTTGTCAAGAATTATGGGTGTTGTGATCCAAACAAAGTTGTGGTAACAAGCAGCATAAATGCCTACTTCCTGCTTGGAGCATTTTTTTTTTCCAATTGTTAAAAGGTGTTTGACTTTATTTTACGTTTTTGGAACACTTATTTCCTCCAGAATCTCATAACATGCCCAGGGTTACCTCCCCTGCTGACCATCTGTCCCTTTGCTGGTTTTTGGCTCTCTCAAGAAGGTGCGCTTTCCCCCCTTTCCACTGCTGAGTCGTCTGCCATGGTGTAAAATGGGCCGGGGGATTGATAGTAAAGATACACATTCCCATGCTTTCCTTCCATCAGTTCAAAAAAAAAAAAAGGATGAAATATTAGGAGATTGCTCTGAACTGATGCCAGGATGTCATGGCAAAGATAAACTCTTAAGTTTGGAAAGACCCCTGGAGCAAAGAGAGTTCAGTGAAAGCTGGGAAGTGCAAACATTTCTCAGAATGAGCGATAATTTCCATCACACAGAATAACTTCCGTTGAAGAAATCAAAAATAAATATCTTGCCAGTTATGGACACTTTAAAGCTCTGGCCATCACCGCCCCCGTGTCTGAGATTCTGACGATAGTGACTTGAAAGGGACTTTTCCAACTTTACCTAGAAAAGCCAGAAACACAACACTTGTGGTTAGCCAGCTTCCGTCAGTGGCTTGATTCAGTTGGTCTGTTTAAAGAGGAAGTTGCTGCTGTGACGGGAAGAGGGAGCCGACAGCACAACCAGGCTTGTAGGAGGGCCATTGCAGACAGTGCATAACAGCATTGGTATGTGGGACACCAGGAGGAAAGGGGTGTGTCCATGGATGCAGGGAAACAGACCAAAAATAAAGCCTACGGATTATGGCTCATTTAAGGCATGCAGAAAAGCTGTGCCAGGTTAATAGCTGTGACTTGCAGGACCAGACACCTAAGGGCTCTGTTGAACTTTAACAGAAAGTCAGTTGTTAAGGTTAATCCTTGGTTCAGCCTTGAGGAGAATATTCTTCAAAATAGGCAATGTTTGGTTGAGGGAAATAGCAGAAAGGAAAAATATGTTAAGTCTCCTTTTCTGGTATAGGCAGTAGCATTCTTTGCTCCAGCAAATAATCTTTGTTCCATGTCAAGATGATTTCTTATTGTGTATACTGAAATTATCAGGAAAACCTGGCGCACAGAATTTATGGGGAGATCTGGTGTTTTACCAGTATGTAATATTACTTACTCTGTTTTTAGTTGTCATTTGTATGGTCAATACCCAGATGAACCAAAGTGTCCTCACCAGAGACCCAATAATTGGCCCAAAACACAAGCTTCGGTTTACTTCTGTCTGTTAGTAACCGAAACAACCTTCCCAAGAGCTATATCTCTCCTCCAACGCACACAGATACCCAACAGTAAGGTGTAGCTATCACATTTTACTAGCTCTGGGTGAATAAAAAGCATAGTGTATTATCACTAGGGTCATGTATATGTGAAAAATTGAATGTTGCTCTTACAGCCGTTTTCCAAGTACTGTTTGTGTAAAATGTCAATCAGTATACAACTGCTCCTTGATGTTCTGCCCTGTTTATTTATCCTTACAGTTTAATTGGTCACAACAAGCTGCAAACTCCTACAGTTTTAATTAGCAATCCACTTGTTCTAGTACAGCAACACCCATATATTTTCATGTGAGCAAACCCTAAATGCTTAAGTGGCAATCCGTATATAAGTGTTACATTTAATAATGTTCTGTAATGTACATCCTGAGCAGCTGGCAAGAGAACCAGTATCAGTCATTGTCTTCAGTTTCAAAGCCAGTTGGGATTAATAGCTATAGACCTGCATTAAACTTGGCGAGAGAGAAGAAATGGCTGCCAAGTACCCATCCACACTTACGCCTTGCTTCTTTGAGAAGGAGAAAGATTGATTTTTCTTGACTAGGTACATTTCTATGTTACACAGACCAGCTTTCCCCTGTAGCCACGTTGGTTGGGGATTATTGGAGTTGTAGTCCAACCCAGCTGCAGTCCATCAGGTTGGAGAAGGTTGCATTAAGGATAATTTCACATGGTGACAACATGCCGCAGCAAGCCTTTACTCATTTGATGTTTGTGAGCGTAAGCAGAACCATTTAGTGGCAGACAACCTGTGTTCTGCCAGGTGCTTTGGAATACCGAGAAGAATATGATTGAGGAGCTCTTTATAAGTAATATTGACCCAGAGGCCAATTTTTGCATGTTTCTTAGTGTGTATTCATTTTTTGTTGCAAAGTGAAATGCATTCATGGGAAAAAGCCATGGTACTTAGGTTAAGTACATAGTGATTTCCTCTTCCTCCCCCTCCTTTTGGAAACTTAGATAACATTCTACTAAAATGCTCACTTTTGATTCAGTTTTTCAATTGCCTGACTCACAACGGAAACAGTTGTTTAAAACATGGAATCCTCAGCACGATGCCTGAGGACACTTTTCCTGTGGATACATAGTCCTCTTGGAGAGCCTTTGCAAATTGCAGCAAGAAATCAATTAGTCCTTGCAAATTATAAGAACCTGCCATTCAGCTAGCTGAAATGAATCTGGACACAGCCCTTTCTTCGTGCCTGGAGCTTAGCCAACTAAAGCTGAAGAATTTGTACCCTCTTTGGAGATGACCCACAAAAACTGGAGGTTCAGGCAATCACAAGTTCATGCCTTGCTCATGGGCTTTCCAGAAGCATCTCAAAACAGGATGCAGAACTGGGTAAACCTTTCTTACATTGTAACAAGATCTCCAGATGTACCAGGACCTTGTGGTAATAAAACATTCATTCTTAAAGCAAGAAATGATCAGTTAAAATCCATTTCAAAGTGGGAAGTGCTTACCTGGCATATGAAATTGGATGAGATATAACTCTCCTACTGGCAAATGCAAAGATAATCCACTGACTAAGTGGAAATAGCAAGAACTTTGCTATTGGAATAACACGGGGTTGAAACAGATATTTACAATAGAGGAAGCATGGCTATATATAAGATTAGTTTTGTTCTAAGTTTCATATGGGATAGTATTTGATGTTTCGATTCACACCCAGGCTTTCTTACTTTCTTCTCCTCTTCAAACTGTTGTCTGAACTTTAGCATTAAAGAGTGTGCCTCTGAAGTGGGAGGACAGAGAAATTAAACGGTAACTAAATGGTCTTTAAAGCATTTAGAAAGTGTCATCTTACTATATGCCCTTCTTTCTTCTTTCTACTCCCACACTACTTTGTGGTTTTTCTTTTTTTAATTCTTCTTTCTTTTCACATCTCCAACTGTGTGCATTAATACATGTGTAAATAGTATTTAACATTTAGTTTATGGATGGATTTACATATGAGCAACTAGCTACCGAAGCCTAACCAGAAATATGCAGATCCAAGAAAACTGCACATTCCGATATATATGCGATCATCAAATGAGGCATTCCCCTTTGGAAAGTGGGGTTACAGCAGGGAAAACATATTACCCAAAGGCCTACTTCACCTGTCATTGACTCTCAAAGGCCAACTGAGTAAAAAACAAAAAACAAATTTGGTCTTATGAAAACTTGTCATTGAAAGGATCTCAGAATGTATGATCCTTGTGGTAAGGACACTATCCTTATGTAGGTTTAACCTTCTCCCTTAAAGAGTTTTTCAGAATGCAGTCTGTAATGAAAACTGCAATTCTAGTGTTCTTGATTTACATTCCTCCTTGATTATCTGTAAGCATACTGCTGATTTAAAAAGTGTCTTACTCAATTACTAGTAGCTCAAAAATCACTTTAGTAGATTTACAGATAGGAGGAAAGAATTAATATGGGGAACATGGTACACATCAAAAACAGTGGATAAAATACAGATATTTCATTTTGATTTGTTATAATTACTTCTTGTTGCTGTATGGCTTCAAGTCCACTCCAGCTTATGGTGATCCTCTCATAGGATTTTCTTGGTAAGATTTATTCAGAGGAGATTTACTATTGCTTTCCTCTTAGGATAAGAAAATGTGACTTGCCTAAGATCGCCTAGTGGGTTTTCATGGCTGATCAGGGAAACCTGCTTATTAAATGTTGTATCACACTTTTCCTCCAATATGTCCAGGGTGACATGCATACCTCTTCTTATGTTGTTCCCATAATAACCCTGTTAGATAAGTCAGGTGGAGAGAGAATGATTAGCCAAGATCAACCAGTACATTTTCATAGTTGAATGGGACTAGAATCTGGATCCCAGTCCATCACTGCAGTCACCACACCACCCTGGCTTTAAAGTAAGCATTGAATGGCTTCGGATTTGTGAGATAAAAAAATTCTTCTGACACTTTGTTATTTTGTGCTTTGGAACATCAGTCCCTTTAACAGTTAAATATTCTAAAGGGGTTTTTTTCCCTTTTTTAACAGTAAGTTGATGTAAAACTACCTCTGACAATACAAAATCATGCTTTAAAGCAGTGGTTCTTAACCTTTTCTTTACAGGGGAGCCCCTTTAAATATCTTTTGCCACAGAACCCCAAGACTTAACTCAAGATTTTAAACCCTAAAGTATATCATATTTTTATTTAAAATTGCTCATCAAGAGTCTTCAGATTGGGAGAGAAGGGAGAAATAAGTAAATGCACACTTCCTTGAGAGGTGCTGGAGGGGGAGGGAAGACTTTTCTCGTGCTTCTTCCCACCACTTTAAGGCTGGAGTGGATTGAACAGCAACATGCAAGTCAGCCAGTCAGCATTTGCCCTTCTCTTTCTCTCTCCCTTTGCTCTTTTCCAGCCATCCAGTCTTGTGAGAAACACTGAAACATCCCCCCTTCCTGTTTTTGCCTTCATCACCAGGAGGAGAGGAGAGGAGAACAAGGGAGGGAGGGAGAAAGGCAAAAAAGAGGAGGAGTGTTAAAGCAACCCCTGTATAAAAGACCCTGAGCACACTTCCTCATTTCTGTTCATAAGTGCACACTCTTTCATCTGAATTGAGTGGCGGCTTATTTTGCCAATGATGATCCCTCACTCTAACTTCCAGTGTCTTGCCAGAGGTGGCACCTGCTACAGCTTTACCCCCTCTTCTCATTTAGCCCCACTCCTCCCTGCTATCCTTTTTTTCAGATTTCCTGCCTTACTGCACCAAGGATCCCACTCAGAGTGGGGCTGAATGAAAAGGAAGGTGCGGCTGCAGCAGGTGCCACCTCCACTCAATCCTCCACTCGATTCCAACAAAAGTACACTCACTTATCAATGGAAATGAGGAGGCATGCTCAGGGTCTTTTATTGAAGGGTTGCTTCAATCTCTCTTTTTGTCTTCAACCCCCATTTTGGAGGGGGAGGGTTTTTTGCCTTTTCCCCCTCCCTCCTTTGCCCATCTCAGTCTCCTTTCCTCCTAATGAAGAAGGCAAAAAAAAAAAAAAAAAGGTGAGGGAGTATTTGAGCATGATAGTACACTGGACTGCTCTTCTTTGGAAAGGAGGGAAGGGAGAGGCAGAGAGATGAAGGGCAAAGGCTGGCTGGCTGGCCGGCCGGCTGTCAGCTCTGCTGTCACTCAGCTGTTAAGCTTGTCTCCTCCCCTCCCATGGAGCAGACACATGACAGGCAATGTGCAGGCCCAGCCAGCCTGTCTCCTTTTGCCTTAGTTCTTTTCACATCACTACTCAGTTGTGGGAAGGTGATGGGCTTAGCAGCCTTTGAGTTTTTTGCAGACCCCCTGTGAGGACATTGCAAACCCATAGGGGGCCCATGGAGCCCAGGTTAAGAATCACTGCTTTTGAAGACATTCTTTCAGTGTTATCTTTGAAGTCCCAATGACTTAGCAGTAACTTAATGTATAGTGTTGCCTTTGTAATGGTCATTTTCATGTCTGGATTTCAGGAGAGAAATTTAGATTGGTTCCCTCGGATGCGTGCCATGTCACTTGTGAGTAGTGATTCTGAAGGGGAACAGAATGAACTTAGAAACCTGCAAGAAAAGCTTGAATCTACCATGAAGCTGGTATCCAACCTTTCTAGTCAGCTATCTGAACTTAAAGATCAGGTAAGGAAGGTGCTTACAACAGATAAGCCACATAAGGCCGCCTGACATATGCAGAAATGTAACTAAGTGAGGAATTTGTTATGGGAAACTTGTTGGTATGTATATTTATACATCTGATCTTTTAGTGAGGGCCCATTGGTTGGGTTGGGATTCTGATATGGCACATTTGGGCAACCTCTTCATTGGCTTCTTCTCGACTTCTGAGATAGCCTCAAACACCAAACCCAACAGACTTGAGGAAATAGTTAATCATTTTTATCCTTGAAAAGAAAGATAAATAAAATGTCAAGGAGTGTATCTGCCATGGTGAAAAAGGCCAGCACATATCTTTAAGACTTCCATCTTCCTAGAGAAGGAAGTGGTTGAATCTAATTGCCCGTCTTTTCATAATATGTGGATATTGCAAAGCTTTTTTTAAAAAAATTAACCTATTTTTTCTTAAACAATAACCCACAATAGAAGGACACTGAAGAATATGTGGCATGAGGAGCAACAGGAGAGGCTAAAGTCTAGGAGAGTCCCTAAAGGTGAAGAGTTTAGTCATCCTTCCCTTGTGCTCTCCTGTTAACAACAGAAAGTTTGAAGGAGGCCTAAGAGATCTCTGCCATCCTCTTAAGCTGCATTTCCACATTCATGGCATTAGGAAAAGAAGTCTCAGGTTCATACATTTTCTTCCCACTGTGTACTGAGATGAGCAAAGCATGGAGAAGTTATGTTCTTGAACAGAAGTTTCAACTGCAGAAAGGGAGGGGCAATTTTCAGCACTGCATCCCTTCCCAGCAGGCTACACCATCACATTTTGGCACACTGGAAGTGACATTGTGTCACTTTCCAATGCCATTTTGAATTTTTGCTGTTCTTTTTTTTTTTTAAGGGTTGTGCGGAGCTCTGCAGGGAGTAAGGAAAGTAAACTGCTGCATTTGCAGGGATTTTTTAAAAGTTCTTTTGGCCAATTTGAGGACAAAAAATCATTTGAAATTGGCTGGGATGTTTTCCTTTTTTAAATAAAGGTTGGAGAAGCTTGAGGGTCATGGAGGGGCTTCCAGGACTGCAAAAGCAAGGCTCAGGGTCTGCATGCATCTCCTGAACTGGACTCTGCCCACCCCATTTTTGAGCTACATCTCCCAGAATACCCTAGCCATGCAACCAGTTACAAAAAAAAAAAAAACCCCAAAAAATAATGTTCCAAGAACGGGAGCTTAGTAACTTCTACTCCTCATCACCAGCAGGCCAAATTTTGCTGTTTTGTTCAAATAAGCAAACTGTGATTTATGTTGGCTTGAAAACTAGGCAAGCACAGACAATAATTTAGTGAAACAGCAAACTTTGGCTTGCTGTAAACTTGGATTCGAAGGTCCTCATTACTAAATGCAAGGAAAAGAAGAGGAAAAGAGTATGAATAGGGGAGCACAGAAACCACAGGCTTGATCCTGCTCATTGTCATGCCTACATCTGAATGCAAGCTAAATTTCCTCAAGCATTAAATAATTGAATACAGTGAAAGCCCCAAACCTGCCATGAGGAAGAACAGTGGGACAGGAAAGGGCTTTACACTTTCATGTTTTTCCACTTCAGATCATTCCTCCAACTGCTGTTCTACAATGTCTTCTATTTTTATCCTTGTTTAGCCTCACAAGTTTTCCTCCAAGGTTTAAATTCAACTTCTTCCTACTCTCCTCACATGCTATATATTCCCAAGGTCTGTAATAATTCTTGTTCATTTGTGAATTGTTAGCTTTGGTGTTATCCTGCACTTTGTTTCTACTCCTTCCTGTTCAGTATATTAAATAGGAGAAAGCATTACAGCATCTCATCCTCCCTGATACACTATATAATATAGTAAAAAGTGTCATAAGTATGAGTATTCCTTGCTTGCTCTACCATGGCACTGCCTTTTTCCTAGGTTATCATTCATCAGGTTTGTTTAAACTAGCCCAAGTTGTCTTCTCTAAGTTGTGTTGTAGTTTGCTTCCACCTGGATTTTTGTTTTGTTCCAGCTAAAAATTAGTCATTGGGCAGTTGTTTTATGTCAACAAGCAATGTCAGTTTTTTTTTACTTCTGGGCATGTGGCAACACTGTTTTTTTCCTCTCCTTAGTGAATTGTATACTTGCAAAACTTCTCTGTATATGTAAATATACAGGCATCTCACCTCTTAGCACAGTCTGTGTTTCTGAGGTGGCAAGTCTTCTGTGGAATGATATTAAATGCCTTTAATTTTATATCCCCACCACTACTATCTTAGATTGGATGCAGAGAACCATTTATGCAGACAAGTAGGAGGGACATCATTTTCTTGAACCCTCCTTTCCTTGGCATATGCATCTGCATATTCATGCTTGCAGATGCCCACATACACATGTAGAATACCCTGTAAAACTTGTTCTGACAATAAAGGGATTCCATTGAATAGTTTTGGTTGTAGCATGGGGGGCAGAAGAAGAGGGTGGAGATCATAGAAATTGGACAGTCACATTGACAGCCTAATCTGTTTCCAGAATCTACTCTCCTTTCTCTCTCTAATGCACAACAGCTCACTGGGTTCACTGGGGTCTCCTGAAACTTTGGGGAGCCTTTGTTCTTGGAAGGGAGTGGTCATCTTTTGTCCACCACCTTCCATGGTCACTCAGGATTAAGGCCTGGAGATCCAGCATGGAGTAGTGGTTTCAGTATTGAACTATAAGCCTAAAGACCAGAATTTGATTCCACATCCAGCTGTGGAAACCCACTGGGTGACCTTGGGTGTGTCATAAACTCTTAGTCCCAGAAAAAAACCCAGATAGTTTCACCTTAGGGTTACCATAAGTCAGAAATGAATTGAAGGCACCCAACAGCAACAGCAACAACAACAACAGAGGCACAGAGCAAAACTTCCCTCTCTGTCTCAGCATTGCTTTTGAAATACCATATCGTTTTGTCTCCTTATCAAACACAATATACATTGATATACGTTGATATGCTTGTTTTATTAGCAGCCAGCATTTGAAAAGATGTGACTTAAACCTTCCAAAGTGGGATTTGCTGTAAGCTGCTGGGAAGCCCCGTTGCCCCTCAGCCCACTTCAGCTTCACCGATCTTTAAGATAAGGTTGAAAAATGCATCAGTGCCAAAAGCGCTCTACTTTTAGCTGTGCAAACTTTTAAACTTTCTCTTTGCTCCAGTAAAAATGAAAGAGAGAGAGAGAGAAAGAAAGAGAGAATGACGTTAGCTTTCAGAGACCTCTTTGCTGTAGAGGAAGAAGAGGAAACCAAGCTGATTAATGTGGGAGAACACACTGGAATTTCCCCTAAGTGTTGTCACTGAGTCTGCCAGGCTCAAGTTGCAGCATGTACCAATTATGTGACCAAACCAATATATCACTTGCTCATTAGGAAGAACCCTCTCTAGAAAGGAGAGCTGACTGAAATTGGTCTTGAATGAAATAAGAAGCAAGTTCTGCTTTCAGAGCTGACTCTTCAGAGAGGTTTCTGGGGACTAAAGTTAATGCCAAAATATGGCATGTCCACTTAAAGTAAAACAACATTTTTAGGGAGCAATTTAAAGTCTGATCCCTTGCACTTTTAATGAATTCCAAGTTGTTGGCTTGCTAGGGATTTCCTGTATCAACAATTAAGGCTACATATTGAAAAAGAGCTACTTTTCAGTATGCTGAGTATGAAATCCTCCCTATTATGTCCAGCTCAGACTAAGTATGTAATTTTTTTCACAAACAGCACTCGAACCAGTCATGTTAATTTCATTGTTTGATTATGCTTAGTATCTAAATTATTTTTGTAAAAACATTGCCTTTTGATATTTGCATTCAAACTGGCAATCAAATTGGAACCTAATGATGACAAGAAATTAGCTGAAATTGGAAGCTTCTTTTCACTTAATAGGAACTTCTTGATTTTCCTTTGGCAAATGGCACTCTGTGTCTTATGTGCACAGCATGTTACTATGGCATATCTTGGTTTGTATTGTCATCACAGCAAATTACAGCATAGCAGGTAGTCTCAGTGTCAGCAGCTTGCAAGTCAGACATCAGAGAAAGGAAAGAATGTAAAAATGATTGTTCTTCTTCAGCATTATTTCACCAATGCCTTGGTTGACACCCTTCATAGTTCAATACTTTGGGGCTTCTTCATGTTTGTTTCTGTTTCTATATAGCTGCTCTGTAAGAGGTTTTCCGGGAGACCCACACACAAACATTACATTAAAATACAATATAAAGCAGTAAAAACATTTTTTAAAAAGACAGAAACGAAAACACAGACTCTCAAGATAAGGACCGGTGTAAAAAATGTGACTGTTATAAAGGTCTTCACTTAATACCAAAAAACCCCATGCAAATGGCACGAGAAAGTTTGTCTGTGAGACTTTTCCAAACTGGGATGCCACCCTACAGTTGCCTACTTCACCACATTTCAGGGAGGACATAGCCCAAATGAGCTGAACTTAAAATTTACTCAGGCACATATGGGACAAGCTGGTCTTTCAAGTTTTTAATTTGATTCTAAGCTGTTTATTGCTTTAAAGGTTTAAAACTGTTTAAAATGGGCCCAGAAGCAAGTACAGATGCCTTGTTGCAGTCACTTGTGTGGCAGTACTGTGAACAAACTGCCATTAGTTTGTAAGGGTAACCCCTTACAAACTAATATATGTCTGTGCCGAGCGAGGCCATAGTTGGTGTACCAGCTAAAACTCCTACAAGCTACAGAAATCACATGAGCATCTCAGAATCATAAGCGGGGGGTCAGATTGATATTGAATAGGGGCCCTGTGCTGCCCAAGATCTGTTTAGGTCATTAAGGCACTGTTTAACCTTGTACAAAAATATGTAATTATTACAGTTCAAAAAAAGATATGTGGGCAACAAGGGGGAAAGGAAAACTACTGATCAAGTTGGCCTCTGGATCTTTCTGCTAAAGTAAATAGTAAGTGAGAATGAGTATTGTGGAAGTAAGACTCAGCTAGAAATTCAGTGGTTTAATTGAATTAGTGATTTAACTGAAAATACGTTAATGCACATTGAAACATCTCATTCATTGCCTCATTCAAGTGATCTTGGAAAAGGAGACAAATAGCATTCAGTTCTTCTTAGAGTCCAGAGAGACCAAAAACAGGTGGGATGAAATCGCATTACTTTTGGCATGTATAAAAGAAAGCATACAGTACTTTCTTTTCTTTCATCATAATGAAAACATAAGTAATTGTTGTTTCTTTACTTATATAGCACCACCACGGTACATGGCACTTGACAAGTAAAAAGAACAAAGCAATTCCCTTCCCTCAGGATTACAATCTAAAACATGAAACCGTAGGAAAATGGGATGGCAGCATGGGAAGGGATGCCCAGCAAATACTGTCTTTTCTGCTCTCCCTCTGAGACCAGGGCAGTGTCAGCTGGGATGGAAGGAGGGTCTCACCTGCTTCTGGACCCAGACATGATGGAGAAACACGTGGTCTGTGGACTGCAACCTTATTTAATGCACACATTTATAGACATACATGAAGGTTGTGGCTGAATGATTATTAGCTCAGTGGGATAACAAGATGCACTGTAGTTCTTTTGTCCTAAAGTTGTAATTTTTTAGCCTTTCCATTCTGCCTTAAGAGTTCTGTGTAGTTTTAAAACAAAAATTCTCTGTGTCAGTTGTTTTCATTATATAAACACATCTAACAATAATTTTAAAACTTCCTGTGCTTGAAACAAATCTGCATATATTATTAACTTTCCATAGTTACCAAAATCTGATTTTGAGGCCAAGAGCACACTAAGAAAAATGATTAAAATGGACTGCTTGAAGAATAGTATTAAATATAATACCGCTTGCAAGTGAGATAATTACATTTTCATTGAGAATTTCTTTTTTGAGTACAACAGTATAGTTATAAAGCAGCAATTGAGCTCTATAGCACCTCACAATGTAAAACAGTGTTCCCCGTCTGGTGGTCTCTATATCAACTCCTATTAGTTTCAAAATGGCTAATGGTCAGGAAAAAACAAACAAAGAACAGAAGCAGAAGGAACTGGAAACATTGACTGAATCTAATGTAAAAAGGACAGATTCTCAGGCTGTATTAAAAGAAAGATTTTATTTCTTGTTAGACCAATATATTAGTATTAATATGGCCTTCCTTGGGAGAAACTTTGACAATCAACCTGTAAGGATTTCAAAACAATGTCTCTAAAGCTGACAACTGATAATTCTTCCAATGTTTCTCCAAAGAACTACCTATCACCTGCTTTGAAATGATCGCAGTTCACTTTTCAGATTGCTTTCCTTGATGAAAGCCATACAGATCTGTCCTGACTGAAATGTGCTGGGCTACTTTGACAAATAAAATCTTCATTTTCATGTCCTGAGATTCTGTCTCTCCTTTCTACATCATAATGGCCAAGACAGCTCAGAACTGTAGTTAAAAACAAATGGAAAATGCCAACTTAGGAAAGGCTGGTATCAAGTTTATAACCCCCATAAGAACAATCTGTTGCTTGTAATTGACTAGAGCATACTCTATCACTAATATACGTCTAATTTAGTGATAACAATTGCATAAATACAAACAGTGCAGGCAGAATGAGTTATAACAACAAATTTCATAGAACTTGCAGTATTAGCATACCGGTTCACAGGTACATTTGACAACTGTGTGACCAGGAGAAATAATACAGTTACAGATATTCATATCACTGTTATGCTTGTTTCTCTGTGTCAGTCACAGAGATGACATCTGCCCTTTCACTTGGTGTTACAGTGACAGGTCCTCCTGCTTCTGAGACTCTGTTTCTCACAATGTACCAGCCAAGTTGGCTATGTCCTTCAGCTCAACCCAGGGTTTAATCGGATTGTGACTGAGGTCTTCCAGGAAAGGACATATTCGGGAGATGTTCCCATCACAGTTGTTTGCAGATTGCAAAACTTAGTTATTTAAGCAGTTGAAAATGAAAATAAAATGAAATGAAACAAAAATGAAAATAAACCACTATTAGCCACTGTAGCATTCTTAACTGTAGGCCACTCAGAAATCTTTTGGTTCAGGGCACCATATGGATGTTCTTAAATAGATAAATGATGTGTGTTGGGACCTTCTGCTCACAAGTGTCTATACCTGCATTTGTCTTGGCCTTGGGTTTGTTGTCTACCACTTTATAGATTGAAGAATGGAGAGGTAGCTTGCTTGCTTGCTTGCTGTCCTAACTTTTAAATCTCAAACACTGTTGAAAACTAAAAATGCTGCTACTCCTGCATCTGGATTTTTGGACAAAAAATATTGGAGGAGTTTCTGGGTTGTCTGATTTCAATACATTAACTACAACCAGGTTTTTCCAAGCAAATTCCACAACTGGTGAAACTGTTAACAATGGTTATAGTTCCTCTAGAACCCTCTAAATGTGGTGTGCCTCAAATATTGGCTTATTTCCTGGGGCACCGTTTTCAAGCCTGTTTAGATTTCATCATCAGATGAGCTTGCAGGATAACAGCACAAACAGAAATGTATGCTTTGTTTCCTTGTTTGGATAACATATGCCCTTATTAGACATTTTCCATCAAGTGATGCAGGAGCTAATTAATAATTGAACTAATTGTTCAGTTATTGAATTTGAGGATGAGGATGATGACGTTAACAACAACTATGATGATGTGGCACAGAGGACTTGGGGAGTATCTTGCTAAGAAGAAGAAGCTGAATTATTAAGTTTTGTTCAGCGTGAACTTCGAAAATTGCTATAAATGGGGGCCGAAGTTCACAAAGAAAGTTTTAGCTAGATGACAATTTTTTTAAAAAAACCTGGGCTTTAAAATAGTTTTGTATGACTGACTTCAAATGCCATCTATACTAATATCAACAAATGGTGATACTGTCTATTGCAATAGAAAAACTATCAGCCAGGATCAAGTAGTGTGCTCTGCCATAATCAGTGATCCCTTTCTCTTTCTCAGCTGCTCTGTATGCCAAAAGCCTGCACTGTTGGGCTGGTAACCTGTAGTAGATTTTTGTTTCGCAGCTACTGCTGTGGGAAAGGGGGAAAAAAAACCTCCTGTTTCCACTGGTGTTGCATGCCAAATTACTGTTAGGTCTTGGCCATTGCGTTTTCACTTTCTATGAAAAAAGATATTCTGGTCTAATCACCTGTAGATATAGAGAGTAAAAATACCTTTAAACAGTATTTGGCAAGGTCACTTCAATCCCTAGTACGTTACAGCACTGCATGCAACCACACTTTCCCCCTTCTCCCCAGCTATTCTGCTTTCAGAACTGTAAGAATAAAAACATTGATTTTTCATTCGATTGGAGATGTGATGCTGAAATACCACATGACAATTCATAACTCATTCAGGGCTGAAGAAATTTCAAACATGGAGCAGTGTTCGTGTCCCCAGTGCCATCACCAGTATTGTTGGGTTCTTCTTCGTGGTCTCTGTGCCTTCATACACTAGGAGCTTTAGCGCCTGCGCGGTAGCGTTCGGAAACTTCTAGAGCTTGTTCGCTTGGCGGGAACCCCTCCCCCACACCGGTACTGCGCATGCTCCTCCCGCCGAGCAATGGTCTCTCCTCAGTTCTTTCTCGTCCGCCGTCGCGTACGGAAGGTTCTTCGGTTTGTTCCTCTGACTTTTGTGCTTGGCTTGCTGTTTCACGGTTTTACGGACTTTTGGACTGTCTCTGACCTCTCTTTCGGACTCCCCATTCGGTTTTTGGTGATTTCGGATCTTCACAGTTTGGCGTTTTTCGTCTTATGTCCGCGCTCTTCAAAAAGTGCGTGTCCTGCGGGCGCAAAGTTGCCCTCAACGACGGCCACAAGGAGTGTCTCTTCTGTTTGGGTGAGTCCCACAACACTCGGACTTGCCCAATTTGCTGGGATTTTACTCCCCAAACTCTCCGCAACCGGTCCGCGAGACTTAAGTCTTATTGTTGGGAGCAGTCTCTGCGGGCGATAGACGAGACCTCCACTTCCAAAATGGCCGACAAGAAGACGACCACGCCATCGACGGTATCGGCGGCTGCCGTTCCGTCCACCTCGTTGGTATTGGGCTCGGTACCGGCGAGAACGCCGATCTCGGCGTTACCGAGGATCCCGAAGCTGTCGGCGGCTGCCAAGTCAGCGAAAGGATCCTCGACGGCGAGGAAGGCTGAGGCTCCCCTGAAGGAGACGCCTCCTAAAAAGCGCCCTGCTCCGGACGGAGACAAGGGCAAGGAGAAGGAGAAGAAGAAGAAGGAGAAGAAGCGCTCCCCGGCTGGGGACGTTCAACCTCCTACTCCTCCTCCTACTCAGCAGCCTTCCAAAGTGCGAGGCGAGTCCGTCGATCTCTCGGACGATGAGATCGAGGACGTTCCCCAACAGCGCCCAGACTCGCCTGTGGCAGACCCTCCAACCCTGGTGGAGGAGCACCACCACCCTTCTAGCCGTCGCAGGTCGGCCGACCTGCAGCAGAGAGAGCCCTCTGCTTCTCCGGAGCGGCGTTCGACCTCCTTCAGGTCCCGGTCCCGCTCTTCCGAGCGTCCGGTGGCCTCGCCGCCTCCTAGGGAGACTAGAGAGGAACAACCTCGCTCGTCTGCCTCCAGATACACCTCGGCGTCCTACGTGGCCAGGTACGCGAGGGAATCTGAATGGAGAGAGCGCCCGGCCTCTTATCGGTCACATTCGCCATCATACCGGGATCGGTACCATCGTGACCCGAGTCGCTGGGAGACCTTCCGGAGGTCCCGGTCACCTCGTCGACAGCGCGAATCGCGCTCGCCTAGAGGGGACGAGGCTCGGTACCGTCGCCACCGAAGCCGATCTCCGTCGGACCGCCGCTCCTTCAGCCGCTCTCCCTCTCCTCGATATCATAGGGCGAGGGAGCCTTCACCTCGATATCGGGCGATATCGCCACCTCCTAGGGTCACGGCAACGGCGACGCGCCCTACGGAGTCGGTGGTGACTGAGCGGGCTAAGACAACGTCAGCCTGCCAGACTACCCCTGTCGCCACTAAGAAGGTGAAGTCCGTGGTCAGCCAGCCCAAGCGTGACGCTGCCACTACCACCGTCCCGGCTGCAGAGAAGCCTAAGAAGGCAACACCTGTGGCGACTGTGAAGGAGCCAGAAAGCGAGCGGCGAGAGGACTCACCGAGCTCGGAGTCGTACGACTCGAGTGTGGAGTCAGAGGTGTCTGAGGCAGCCTCCCAGGAGTCTCCTCCGCTGGGATTCGGGGATCCGATCCCAGATTCTGCTCCAGAGGACGTCCACCAGTTCTCTGCGATGCTGCTCCGCATGGCCACTACCCTCGGCCTTAAGATCGCCGATGCGGAGCCGGAGGACGACGATCCAGTCTTCTCCGTCTTTGAGGGGAAGCAACCTGCCACGGCCCCGCTGCCTCTCCTGCCCCGGATATCCAGACTGGTGAAGGCCGCCTGGGATAGGCCGGCCTCGGCTCAGCCGATACCGCAGCGGCTGGAACACCTCTACAGGGTGCAGAAGGATAACGCCGGTTATCTCTTCAATCACCCTGCACCGAACTCGGTGGTGGTCGAGTCGGCACAGACGAAAGGCTCCGGCAGGCAGCACACCACCCCGCCGGACAAAGAGGGCAGGAAGTTGGACGCCTATGCAAGAAGGTTCTATTCCGCCGCCTCCTTGCAGATCAGGCTGTCCAACACTCAGGCTTGCCTCGCGGCATACCTGAAAAAGGTGCTCGATCGCCTTCAACCGGCGATGGAGGCGGTACCGGAGGACATCCGCCAAGCCTCCTCGGTGATATTCAACGAGGCCATCTCCATCGCTCGGCAGCAGATGGCCTCCTCCAGGCACGCAGTGGAGATTGCCTCCCGGGCCATGCTTGGCTGCGGCCGGCCGACATCCAGGAGGACACCAGAAGGAGAATTGAAGATCTCCCCTTCGACGGTGAGGGCCTATTCAATTCGTCCACCGACGAAGCGTTGGACAATCTCGTGAAGGCGAGGCTGACCGCCAAGAAGATCGGGCTACAGCCGGCCACGCAAGCCTGCAGGACCTCCACCTTCTGCCCATCCTGGCGACGATCTTCCACTTCGTCGTTCCAGCGTTCGGCCCAGTCTGGACAGTCGAGACTGTCCTCCAGCTCGTCGGCCAGACGCACGGTTAGACGACGCCCGGCTTCGTCCAAGAAGTCCTCCTCCGAGACAAAGTCTCGGTTTTGACGTGCCTGGCAGGACCTACCAATACCCACTCTTCAGCCTACCATCTGCGCTCGGAGACCGACCGACTCTAACTCGACACCTCGCGGAGTGGCAACATGTCACTACGGACTCTTGGGTGCTTTCCATCGTCTGTCTTGGCTACGGCATCGAGTTTCACGATATTCCGCCTCGGGGCGCTTACTACTCCACCCCGTCGAGTCCGGCCCTCCTGGAAGAGATCCAGTCCCTCCTCCAGAAAGGGGCGATCGAGCGGCTCCCGCAAGAAGCCAAGACCACTGGCTTCTTCTCCAGGTACTTCACGGTACCGAAAGCCGACGGTACCCTCCGGCCGATCCTAGACCTCAGAGGGGTGAACTACTACATCCGCCCCAAGAGGTTCGAGATGGTCACGATACCGTCGATCCTGCCCTTCCTACATCGAGGGGACTGGTTCGCCTCCATCGATCTCCGAGACGCATACTTCCATATCGCCATTCGCCCACAGCACAGACGATACCTCCGCTTCGCAGTCGACGATATCTGCTACCAGTACAAGGTGCTGCCGTTCGGACTCTCGACTGCCCCAAGGGTCTTCACCAAGTGCATGGCCCCGGTGGTATCCTTCCTGCAGACGAAGGGTGCTTCTGTCTTCCCTTACCTCGACGATTGGCTGTTGGTGGCGTCCTGCAAACAGAGACTTTACCACGACGTCCACATGACGTTGTCACTCCTGACCCACCTTGGTCTACGGGTGAATCCGAAGAAGTCCCACCTCGAGCCGGCGAGGATCTTGGACTTCATCAGGGCGACGCTCGACTCGACCTCCGCCAGGGCGTACCTACCAGAGTCTCGAGCCCAAACCCTGATCCGGGCCGCCGCTCATGCTCGTACGGCCCCAACGTTATCTGCGAGAAGCGTCCAGCAGCTCTTGGGCTACATGGCTGCGACGACCGCTGTGACATATCTCGCCAGGCTGAGAGCGAGACCTCTTCAACACTGGTTCGTCCGCATATTCGACCCCCTGCGAGACGAACAGACACTCCGACTGCAGCTGCCGGAAGACGTCCGCTCATCCCTCCGAAGGTGACGGTAACGACCGACGCCTCCCTCTATGGATGGGGTGCCCACTGCGGCGATCTCAAAGTCCGCGACAGATGGACCGACGACGAGACCGCTCTCCATATCAACGTGCTGGAGCTGCTCGCCGTCTGGAAAGCCCTACGGGCGTTCCGGCACGCTGTGGTGGGACGCACGGTCCTGATTCTGACGGACAACAACACCGCCGTCTGCTACATCAACAGACAAGGAGGGACTCATTCCACGACCCTGCTCCACATCGCGCTCGACCTGTGGGAATGGTGCATTCGCCTGCACACGCATCCCGTGGCGGTTCACCTGGCCGGGCAGGAGAACACCACGGCAGACGCCCTCAGCAGGGACACCTCATCCCATCACGAATGGTCCCTCTCCGGAGAGGCATTCAGACTGATTCGAGACCGCTGGGGCGAACCATCCATCGACCTCTTCGCGACCAGGGAAAACGCGAAGTGTCGCCGATTCTGCTCCAGAGCGGGCCACGATCGCGCCTCCATCGGGGACGCTTCCAGTTTCCGTGGACCGGGGAACTCCTCTACGCGTTCCCGCCGTTCCCGCTGCTCGGCCGGACGATATCGAAGATCCGAGCCGACGCGATCCTGGTAGCCCCATACTGGCCGAGGCAACATTGGTTCGCACCCCTGCTACAAGCTGCACGAGACGACCTGCTCCGGTTGCCACCGACACCGGACCTGCTCTCCCACTCCGGCGGCCGAGTCCTCCATCCGGACCTGCCACGCCTGGCCCTCCATGCCTGGAGGATATCGCACTAGACGATCCCGTGCTCGGTACCGTCCTCGTCGCGGCCAGGAAGGAATCCACCCGTCGCAACTATCAATATAAATGGCGACGCTTCCTGACCTTCGCTAACGAGAGGAGTGAGCCGGTATCGCCCGCGGGGCTCTCTACCGTCCTGCATTTCCTTCTGCACCTCCGGCAACAGGGTCTGGCGTTTCCATCCCTGAAGGTGTATCTCTCCACGATCGTGGCATACCAACCGCCACGATCTGCTGCCTCGGCCTTCTTCAGGAACGATACCGTTAAGCGGTTCCTGAAAGGACTTCATCATCTCTACCCGCCGGTATCGCCGCCGCTACCGCCGTGGTCCCTCTCGCTGGTGCTCTCGCAGCTGACAAAGCCGCCCTTCGAGCCGATGGCGACCTCGGATGATAGGCTCCTGACCATGAAAACTGCCTTCCTGGTAGCGGTGACCTCAGCGAGGCGAGCGGGTGAGATCACGGCTCTTCGATTCGATGAGCCCTTCACGGTCTTCCACAGAGACAAGGTGGTCCTGAGACCTGACATCTCGTTCCTGCCTAAGGTGGTGTCCAGTTTCCATCTCAACCAGGACATCATCCTGCCTGCCTTCTTCCCGAATCCGACGACACCGTTGGAGCGATCCCTCCACTCCCTGGACGTGCGTCGGGCCTTGGCCTTCTACAAGGACAGGACTGCTTCCTTCCGACAGACGCCGCATCTCTTCGTTTGCTATGGGCGACGTCGGAAGGGCCTCAAAGTGTCCACCCAGCGCTTCTCCAAGTGGGTGGTACGGACTATTCAACTGGCGTATGAGCTCGCGAGGAAGCCTCCGCCAGTCCTGCTTCGAGCCCACTCCACCAGAGCTGTGGCTACTTCTGCGGCCCTCCTGCGAGGAGTTGACCTGCATGAACTCTGCCGTGTGGTGACCTGGTCCCAACCATCGACCTTCGTGCGCCACTACAGGCTCGACTGCCGGTCGCGCAGAGATGCCCGGTTTGGACGTGAGGTGCTGGCTTCCGTGCTGTAGGACCTGACCCGCCATCCGACCGGTAAGCTACACAGTCTCCTAGTGTATGAAGGCACAGAGACCACGAAGAAGAAGAACAGGTTGCTTACCTGTAACTGTGGTTCTTCGAGTGGTCATCTGTGCCATCATACACACCCGCCCTTCCTCCCCTCTTTCTCAGGTCCCTGTAGGTTCTACAGCGGACGACAGAACTGAGGAGAGACTGTTGCTCGGCGGGAGGAGCATGCGCAGTACCGGCGTGGGGGAGGGGTTCCCGCCAAGCGAACAAGCTCTAGAAGTTTCCGAACGCTACCACGCAGGCGCTAAAGCATAGCCCTTTAAAAACCCACCTCTGGTTCTCCTCTTCCTCTACCAGTCTCTGCCTGGCCAGCTAAGGATGGCTCTCTGCCCAAATTCTCAGCACCACAAACCCTGTACCCATGCCCCACACACACCCAAGGAAGGAGATGGGCAGGAGAGAGGAAGTACAGGACCACCATGCCAACTGTCTCCTTTTCTTGACCTGGTTTGGACCCTGGATGCCCACTTTCCCCACCTGTGCCTCAGCTCCCTTCCCACAGACATACAAATTTTGTTATTTCCCAATTTTTCACTTTTGCAAGGGTCCTGTGTCCCTAACCCTCGCAAGTGTGGAGGGCCAAGCGTGTTATTAAGACTGTTGCAGTCTCTGAAGATTTACTCTGAAATAAACCTCATTGAGTCTTATTCTTAGGTATATATGTATAATATTGTAGCTTACAAATGTACTATTTGATCCAGTGCACTGTAGATACCTAGACTTTCACACTTCCATTAGGTCATTCTAAAGATCATTTACATCTTGCCCAGTAGCTAATAAATATTCCAGTTCTCATCTAACCCAACTTCTCCATTCCACTATATACCTTTTTTTGTTTTCATGAACAAAACATGAGGTACAGTTTGTCCTAGACTGCTTGTCTCTTTCTAGGTTTGTCTTTGTATTTCCAGTTTGTGGGGATTTTGTGGTAGCTCTGTTTTATCTAATTGTGTTGGCAAAATTTATCTTAAAGGAGTGGACTTTTTGTTGAAAATGGCTTTCAGAATAACCTTTCACCACAGTCTAATAGCAATAGCTCATTCTGTGGTTTGATATACAGGAAGTTCTTATGTTTACTGACTAAATGTTTCAATTTTCCAGATGACAGAGCAGAGGAAACAAAAACAGCGTATTGGGCTCCTAGGACATCCTCCTTCTATCAATGTGAACCCACAGCAACCAGCATAAATTGGTCGGGTGACTTATCTCCCCAGTTTGCCTCCACTCAACACTTCATAACAACAGTTGAGATTCACTGAAAGAAGTAAATCTCTTAAAGCTGCTTCTCTGTATTCCTAGCTCCTGTAAATAACCCTGTTTTTATACTATGTGTATAGGACTGCTGTGAGAAGGTATGGGCTTATATATACGGGCACATTCATGGAAGTGGGGGACTGTATTGTTTCCCCTATATGCCTTTTTTCAGGAAGAAGTGAAGGGCACACCAAACTTGCACTTGAAAAATGATTATTGACTAAAATAATATGTGATCTCTATTTTGTATTTAAGACTTCAGATAGCTAGTATTTATGTTTTTTATACAGTTGTGCAATATGAATTATGCAATCACACTATACTTACTCCTGTGTGTCCTCAAGGGAGTGCACATCTTTGAATCTGGTGACATCTTCAGTCATTTACTAAACAGCATCCAATGACAGCTAAGCAAGGCTGCTGCCAAACTGTGTTCCTAGCAAGGTTTTATTCTCCAGGGCATTTTTATAGCATAATGGCATTCCAAGAGATTGACACAGTAATGCTGTCTCTCCCCCAACCAACATTCCCCTTGATCTTTTTTTATTTTAATTTAAAAGAAAAGCAGTAAACAAGCAAGAAATGTTGGTATCTTTTCCCTGCTTCCCAGTTTATAGCTATTTGTTACTTGACAATTCCAGAAACCCCACAAAATTGTAGAAGAGACTCAAGCATTCATACATGAATAAATCTTGAAGGGAAGTTTTTTCTCTGTGAAAAAATTAAACCCCATGGGGATTGTAGATTGCTGGCAGATCAATGCAATTTTCTATGAGATTTCTTTCCCTTCCTTCCCTCCTTCCTTCCTTCCTTCCTTCCTTCCTTCCTTCCTTCCTTCCTTTGTTGTGTGCCATATTAAGCTTGGAAGGATTTCCAGAATGTATCACTTTAATCTGTCATCTATACATTTTGTTACTCTGACAGATATATTTTTCATTGCATTGCACCAACTGAAGTATGAACTATCCCTTTTAGGATTCATAGCTGAGCACTGATTTTTGTAATGACTTGCAGAAGAGCCACTAGTTTTTGGATAGTATTTTCTGTTTCTTTCCATTATGGTCACATTTTTTTGTTGTTCCTCATGGCTGAAAAAAAAATTATATATGATCAGATGTCGCCTAGTTTTGTACATGGTCCTCATTTTACAGAAGTGAATTATCTGCTTAAAGAAAAAGCAGAGAAATGAAATATGCTTATTAAAGTTTGTAAATGCATAAATATAGATATTTAAATAAATGAAAAAATAATATACAGTGTTTTAGTGTGATGTCTCATTTTTCTTCAGCCGTAATAAACTTTTCTACCCTAGTTCCCTTTCTTCACTCTTGTGGGGATCTGAGTGAAAAGCATAGAATCAGACTATGTTTCTTTTTTCTTTTTTATGTTTCTAAGGTAGCTTTGAAGATAAGATCCATTGCCAATAAGAAAGACCTGGCTTTAATGCTGCACATTCATTGTAGGGAAAAAATCCCTGTGTCCTGTCGTTTATACAACAAGAGTTTCAGCTTATTAAACAGTGTCCTTTCTTAGGATTCATACTGAAATTTTAATTTTAATAATTTTAATCAGAGCTCAGGAAAGTTATTTGTGATGCCAGCTTCTAGAATCCCAGAAGCAAAATAGGCAATGGCCATGTCAGATGGGGGATCCCAGGAGTTGTAGTCCAAAAAAAGTAAATTTTACAAGCTCTAATTGTACTTAGGAATATATAATCTTTCCCCTAGTGAATATGTTTACCCAACAGTGACTATAGGACAAAATGTAATTAAGGTTTAAAATATCAACAATCTTCTTGCCATTTTGCTACATGTTTCCTGTCTCTTCTGCAGGACTAAAGGTCCTGCAGCAGCTGTAAATTTGAGCTTACGGGGCAAAGTGAGGGAGAGAGATATAGAGAAGGGGGGGGGCTCCATTCAAACTAAATGGTGTGCAGTCTGTGTCCCAATATAGAGGCAGTGTGAAACTTTTTTCCTTATCCACCCCACCTCTGATACTTAAGCTGGTGGTTTAGCTATAGTCCCCCTAATAGTGTTGCTGCTGAATGTTAGGTGACACATTGGTCTTATCGTTTGGGAGTTTATCATCAGAGGGCATGCCAATGTGGCTTGTGTTACGGACACCAGTATGGCAAAGCAGAGGTGTGTGGATCTCTCCAGATGTATTGCCCTAGGCTATACAATACAATACAAGCACAGCTTAATGGATAAGGAGGGGTGATACCTCTGGTCAGGTACTCTGTGTAGCAGTCTGCCAGTTTTCTCAGATTGATCATCACCCACTAATGGGATGGTAGGGACTGAGTGGACATACTGTCTGTTTCACTGGTTATAGTCTCCAAGTTCATACTAATGGGGGGGCCCCAGAGATAGTGCTGAAGAATCCAAAGCCGATTGTCTTGGGAGGCCTTTAGCTTTCACATCTTGACTACTTTTTCTGGACTCAGAGACTTCCATGAAAACCATTGACTTGTCCCAAGTAGGGTTGGACTCAGTGCCCGATTAGCTGGCAGACTCTCTGTAGCTCTGATTTCCACTTGGGTTATCAATCCTTCTCAAGTATCCCTGAGCCACTATTGAGCCATATCAGCACCTTGTTCTTTTGAAAAGCTGGGAGTGATGAAATGAATGGGTCAATTACAACATAAATGGCAGAAAGCCCCTAATGAATATATCCAAACACAGTTGAAACAACACCTTCAATCTTATGTTGTGGTAATGGCAGCAAAAGAATCATACTTCTGTTGCATCTGAACAATGTCATCCAGCAGAATTCTTGGTGGCACTGGAAGCCCTTCATCTAGGTCCAGGAAATCAAGTGCCTGAATCCTTGAAAGGCTCTGTGGTCAATTCGGCAAAGATTTTACCAGCTGAACTGCTTGCATCTACAATCAAGTTTTCTGACTTCTGTGGTTGATATTTTTCAGTTTACCAAAAATAAAGCAGCAGCACTGGTGGTGCAGTGGAGGGAGCCCTGGTGGCACAGTAGTTAAATGCCAGTACTGCAACCACAGGGTTGTAAGTTTGATCCTGCTGTGCTCTAGGTTGACTGAGCCTTCCATCCTTCTGCAGGTTGGTAAAATGAATACCCAGCTTTTTGCTAACAAATTGTAAACCACTTACACTTAGCTGATAAGCATTATAAAAATGCACGTGCTATTGCTACTGTTTTTCTCTTTTTTTGTGAATTTCATTAGAAGGTCTAATATCCAGGCTAACCTGACCCACTGGTTTCCTTCCCTGTTTCAGTTCCGCACTAGTTATTTATTTTACATGTTGATGATGATAAAAGATAAATTAGGATCTTGCGACTGTGAAAAAGAACAAAAGATACTGGAGTACATTCCCTATACTTTTTGCAGATTAATGTGTTAACATTTTCACAGGGCAGGACTGAAGGGATTCTTGCTAAAATTAAAAAAATGTTGCTCCAAACTAGTATTGTTCTCAGCTGCGCATGCAGATCTCTTACATATATGCATTGGCCCACTATTATTATTATTAAATTTTTATTATTATTATTATTATTATTATTATTATTTTCCACTGATGTCTCAATATGATCTTGTTAAGGACCTCAGTGGAAATAAATAGAACAGAGGCTCTTTAGAAATCTTCTGTTGGAACTCTTCCATGGTAAAGCAATTTAATTTTGCCATGGCTTCTTTTGAAGCTATCACAACTTTTTCTCTTACTGTGGTTCTTCCTGAGTATTACCTGCTTGGTGCATAATAAGATGAATGCTTATAGGATATTTTTAACAGAAATTTTTATTAGAATTTTTTTAAAAAATTAAATACATAAAACAAGAAAACAACAACCAAACAGCCAAACCAATATATAATAAAGTCATACAACAAAATCAACCTACATATTCAATTACACGAAACATACAAAAAAAGAAAATTATATACATATATACCATACTTAAACTAAACTAATAATCAAATTATACTAAACTAAACAACAATAACAATGAAACTACATCTAATTAAAAATGGCTCCTACTCTTGTTGCAAACAGGTCCAAGATATGAAAATGTATTTAACTTAAATTCATTACTTTCTACTGTTTTAAATTTTTGCTCCTTTTGCTTATATTCTCAAACTATTTTAATTTCTAAATTTCTTAAATTTCTTATATTCCATAAATTTCCATTTCAAAAATCAATATTATTAACTATTTTAAAATACTATTATTTAATTCCACTATATTATTACTCCCTTTAATCAAATCAAATCTATTTTAAACATTTTATAGCAACAACTTATATTTAAATTTTCTCAGGATAATAATATATTACAGCAGTTTTTTTTAAAAAAAAAAGACTAGGTATTGAGCAACTTCAAAATCTTAGAATCACTAAATCACTTTCATTTATCCTTAAAAATTCTATTAAACATCTCCATTCTGAAATAAATTCTTCATCAGAAATTATCTTCAGTTTGGCTGACAATTTATCCATCTCTACAATTGACATCAGTCTATTAAATCATTCGGTCATTGATGGGATCTCAGTTTTCTTCCAGTACTTTGCATAGACAAGTCTTGCAGCCAGCAGTATATATTGAAGCAGTTTCTGATATTTTTTGTCAGTTTTAACCTCATTACTCCAAATTCCTAGGAAAAATAATTAGGTATCTTAACTACTTGGCATTTCAAAAAATTTGAATCATATTCTGTGTTTCCATCCAAAACTTCTTAGCCTTTCCACAAGTCTACCACATATGATACAAAGTTCCGGTATGTTCTTGACATTCCCAACATCTATCTGTCATGTCTTTATACATTTTTGACGGTCTCTCCAGCATGAGATACCAGCGTATCATCATTTTGTACAGATTTTCTTGAAGATCATAGCGAAGTATATTTTCAGTTTCTTTCCAAAGTCTTTCCAATTGACTCATGGATATATTGTGACCAAAATTCTTGGCCCAATTAATCATATATTCCTTAACCTATTCTTCTTCCATGTCTATTTTCGGCAAAAAGTTATATAATTTGGCAATCAGATGGTCATCATCAGTACAAAGCAGCACTTCAAATTCTGATTTGTCCTTTTCAAAATCTTTATTCTTTTTATCCTCCATAAATCTCAGATAGTACTGTCTATGTGAAAGCCATTGCAAGTTAAAACCTTCTTCTTGTAAGTGTTGCAAGGATTTCATTTCAAGACCTCTCTCTGTCTTCTTTAGTAAATCTTTATATGTCAACCAACATTGCTCTGTTCTCATTTCTGTTCTGTAAAAAGCTTCTTGCGGAGAAACCCAAAATTTCTGATAGTCACCAGGTGGGACTGGATCTCCTCAGTCACAGTGCAGTACGCTAACCTAAGCATCACACTGGCTCTTTAATTTAAGCCCTTTTTTTCTCATTGTCACACATAAACTCTAGCTGTGAGAAGGGAGAATTGGGCAAATAGGCTACCTCAGATAACACCATTGTTGTTTTCATCACTGTCTACATGTGGAGGGCAACCATCTACAAAGGAGAATGGCCTCTGTGTGTAGAAGTTCTTAGAAGTTTTTAGAATCTTAAGAGAACCTCCACAGATAAAACAAACAAACAAACAAACCAATAAATAAATGTAGGGGTAGCTGGTAAGACCGTAAGACTAGGGTAACCTAAATTCTGTATTACGGTCATACCTTTATTACGCCAATCAAAAAGACACATAATTGTCTGTGCAAGCTTTAGAAACTCACATGTTTCTTCATCAGGCAAAGATAGTTTTCAAAAAAAATGCACGGGAAGAAAAGGAGAAAAGTCACCATGGTACAAACTGGGTAGTTTGCATATTGTTTTGAAATAGGATGGGAGGAAGGGTTTTCAGGCTACCAAAGTTAGCACATGAAACCATATACCCCACTGGTTCTGAGCAAACTTGGGAACAATGAAGACAGTAAAGGAAAGGCAATAAAATTTGGTTCTCCATTTGAAAATGCAAAAAAAGAAGAAAAGCTATTGAAAATGCAAACCTGCCCCTACTCAGTGCAAAACTAAAACCCCTTTACAGGAAGACAGCAGCATTCTCTGCACTCTTGGAATTGAAGATGGATTTAGACACTGAATCAGGCAAAATTGGCTAGCTTTATGTTTGGTTGGAGGGAATAAACTCTTCGAAAATCAAGTCCCAGATTCCTCCTCCAGTGTAGGAGGTTCACTGAGAGTCTTGTCAGCAATGCCACCCTCTATCTACAGAGGGTAATAAGAGTGGAGAGGAGGCCGAGTTAATGCATTTGTCCTCGCTTGTCTTCACTCTCCAACTTGCCTACAGAGTTTGTACTTTGGGAAATCTTGGTCAAGAATAGAGCAGTTTTGGGATTCCACTGTTCAAAGCCTTCTAAGGCAATTTCTTTGCTTACAAATGACAAAAAAAAAAAAAATCTGCACAAAAGTAGAAACCTTTTTTCCCCCAGAAAACACACTTCCTGCATAGGAAATAGTCTGCTCTTCCAAGAACTGTGCAGAAACCTTTGTTTTCTCTTGCATTAGGAGGCAAACTATGAAAACTTGCATGAGGAGAAAGAACATGGAGATTTACGTCCATACTGAATATGTGAGGCAGAAGCCTGAAGAGGGCTTTACTTGCAGCTGAATCTGTGAAAATAGCTTCTCCTAAAATTTGAAGAGCCATACGTGTGTGAAATCCATCTCCATACTGTGTCAATATGCAGTGACTGTTTGACATGTGCAAATAATCTCTGGTTTTGCTATCCCTGAGCGATGAACACGAAGGTGTGGATTTAAGAGGGGTGAGTAGAACAAATCACAAAGTATTGTCACATCAGATCCCCAGCACTGAGGCAAGACTCTCAAAATACACTTCCCTAATATAATAAGACAGCACTGTTGCCAGAACAAAGAAAATGAGGATCAAAAGTAACATATGCTGAAGAATGCTTAGGAAGCTATCTAGTTACATAGTAAGATATCATCTGCCTATCACACTCACAACAAAAGGAAAAAGACAAAAAGAATCGCTGACTAATCTGTTTTGGGGGAAATTCCTTTCCATTTCAAACCTTGAGCAAAATAGCAAAACCTGAACCAAACAGTTTTTTAAAAACCTTTTAGCAACACTTCCACTCATTCCAGTACTGAAAAGTCTTGCAACTTTTGCATCTCACAGTACGTAGGAAAAAGGAAAATTAAAATGTTAAGGGAGAAATCACATTTGTGGCTAAGCCGAGAGAGACTTTAGACGTATTAGGTTCCTGTGCTTTTATACAGTTGTGTGAAAATAGAATCTCAGCAGGCAAAACGTCATCCACTATCTCCAGACCCTTTTATCAAAGATTTATCTAGGCTATTAATTTTAAACATGCTTCTTCACTGTTGTCTAACATATTAAGGCAGTAAATCCTGTGCTCCAAACTGGCACTGTGTCCCACTGAACTCACTGTAGCTTACTTCTGAACAAACACAGAGAGGGGTTTTTTCCCTTTAAAGGCACTTCACTTCCAAGACAGAGTGAGTACACAATTATCTCATGCTTATAAAAGTAACACTTTCAATTGCCACCTTCCCTGACATTTTATATTTATGAATAAATATATCATCTTCTTTATTGTGACCCAGCTTACTAGGTACCACTATTTCAGTTCATCAGTGCACAGCAAGGGCTAACTAGAAATAACATGCTTCTCCCTTTCCAAAGATGCTCCTGGTTATGACTACCTTCACTGAAGAAATGTTGTAAAGCCTCTGTCACGTGGCTTCATTCTATTTGTATCTAAGGTGCTTCTCAGTTGTTCTCTCCCCTGCTCAATATTTTCATATCTTGACTGCCACCAACTGTCTGTTGCAAGCTACATGTGTGCCTACAGCATTAGCATGCCACAGCCCTTCGGAAGGCTGTTGATTAAAAGGCCCACCACATTTGATTCCTCTTGTGTACATCTACGTGCCTTCAATGTACCTTCAGTTAGGCAATGAATACTCAGAGGTGGCTTTGCCAGTTCCTTCCTCTTCATCTGTTATTCGCTGGCTGTCTACCATCCTAGTACTAACCAGGGCTGACCCTGTCTAGCTTCCAAGATCAGACAAGATCTGGTGCCTTTATGGTATTTAGGCCCTCTGATTCCTCTTATTGTTATTCCTCTTATTGTGTGCCCTCAAGTCACATCCAACTTATGGCAACCTGAAGGCAAACCAATCATGAGGTTTTCTGGGGTTGAGAGTATATGATACGTCTAAGGCTACTCCTGCGGGTTTCCATGGCCCAGTGGGGAACTGAACCCTGGTCTCCAGCGTCAAAGTCCAACTGTCAAACCACTATACCATGCCAGCTCTCTTACCCCAAGTTTTTCATCTGCAAAAAGTCTAAACTACCCTGGGGGGATCAGCTGAAGTGGTATTGTTATGTTAACTCCATGCTCCACTTTCTTCAGGGTAAAACATTTTGCATGGATGGATGAATGAATATGCATCAAACGTAACCCAAACCAAATTATCTCTGCCCCCGCTCCACTAACCCCAGCTGATTTTTTTCTTTAGCAATCTAAGATGCTGGAAAACCCCGATAAAATGCTTTTGCTTTAAACAGAAAGTACCAAAAACTCCACCAAGTTTTGCATTGCAAAGCAGTGGGTAAAGATTTGAGTAAAGCATCTCGTTTGTGGTTTTTGTGGGTGGGTGTCTCTCAGAATGACTGCTAACCCCTATCAAAAGGGAAATCTGCATGTCATGTTTGAATAGGATGAGGGAAATCTATGGGTAATAAATATCTTCCCATCACTGTTAACTACGTACCTCTTAACTGACCCTGCATGCTAAGTATAAAATGGACCCAAAATGAAATAAACAGGAAGATCAAAATGCCTACATTGTTTCTGAAATATAATTCAGTGTAGGTGCTGTGTTTCTCAATCAGCAAACAAGAAGACTTACACTCAGATATTGATAGGTGAGGTGTTCCATTTATCAACTAAATTTCTAAATTTTAGTTTTTCCTTATGTGAACAGATATTAAAACATATATATAGAATAAAAAAATTGACAAGATTATATTCTTCCAAGCCTCAATGAGAGACCTCAGAATCAATCTACCAATGCCTAGAAACATAACTTGCCTCAGCTATAAATTTTCATATGTTAGATTATTATTATTATTTTTAATCATTTATTGTGCTTTATTTAAACAATCACAAAGACAAAACACCGATCAAGATGTTTCAAATATCAGTTTCCAAGATCTATGAAGTAGAACATAATTTTGGAATCCTCATCATATATAATAAACTACCTTGAGTCTTTCCTAGTAATAATATCATTCCACATGTTCACATGCAATTTAGAGGGGGAAATAGTTGAATGATTAATAAAATCAATAAAAGGAAATCAAACTACAAAAATCTGTGTCTGCCTGATCGCAATTTGTATCTCAAAGACAAGATGATAGTTTTTCCATCAAAGCAATATCCCAAAGACATTTAATCAATTTTCTGTTGATAAAAAGCTCAGCATTTTCCATACTGAAGCATATTCAAGGCTTGCGGCAAAATACAAAAACTAATTAATTATTTATATTCTAGGGAGCTTTATTGATTATCAAATAAAAAGAATAACCCAATTTTAGGGTTAACATTAATGGTTTGATTTGTTATTTTGCTTCTCATTTCATTTAGCCCAGCATCCTATTACCAGTGGGCATTGCCACCACATGTGTAAATTGGTGCTTTTTGAACCACAACTTCTCCAGCATTTGCCATTCGGAGAACCACCCAGCTATTGCAGTTTGATTGGTGCTAAGTACCAACCATTGATTAATTTCATTATATGTTCATTAATACTAGTAGAGACCGTCTTAAATGGAAGATTTTTCCATAAACAAGACAAGATGTCATTGTCTATATTGCTTTTGAAATCATTTATCCAAACCTGTCTGACCTGTATAGTGTCAGGGAATTTGGTTTTTAATAGGACAAAATAGATCATAGATGTTAAGCCTTAAGGAATAGGTTGGATTTTTATTGTAAATGAACTATGCCTATTAATATAACAAGTTAATCTCCATTTACAGTATAATATTCTGGGTTTTTTTATTGCTCCTTCAGACCATCTTCCCATAAATCCTTGCACCTCCCCAAAAGAACAAAATAATGAGAAAGAGGAATGTGGATTCCCTGCAGTTGTTGTTGTGTGCCTTCAAGCCATTTCAGACTTATGGTGACCCTAAGGCAAACCTATCATGGGGTTTTATGGGACTGAGTGTGTGTGATGTGCCCAGGCTCACCAACTCTATATTGTTCCTGAGAATGTTTGAACGAGTGGTCTTGCTCTTCCCTTCCCAAATCATTTCTGGTCAACTCAGACACTACAGCTAACTGTAGTTAGAAAGCACAGCCTAGAACAGAGATTCTCGATCCCACAAGCTCCCTGGAAGTAGTTAGAAACAGTGCATCATTCTGCAATAGTCAGAAACATCTGGCTCTTGCTTTGAGCTTTATTTTTCTGATAGAAAGATCTTGACTGGTTCAGTGAGAACATGCACTTATGTGTTTGGGGATGTGAAGCAATCAGTCATCCTTTGCTGCCCTCAAATCCAAATCCAAATATAGGAGGAAGGCTGAACATGCTGCTTCCCACAGGAATTTGCCTATGAGGAATCATTGAGGTAATCTAATTGAAGCCGTCTGACCTGTCTCTTTGCCTTGTAAAATACAGTTGAAACCTGACGGGGATTATTCTCTGCTCTCAAAAAAGATTATCTACAGATGAATTGCATTGCAGAAGGAAGAGGGTTTAAGATTGTTCAATAAATACGAATTTAAAGAAAAAAGTTAAAAAGCCTAGACAGGAATGTGGAAAGGACTTTTTCCGCTGTGGCTTCTCTTCCTCAGAGTTTTTGATGTTTTTTTATTTCTCTTTAGCCTCAGAAATTTAGAAGTTGTAATGTAAAATGTTGTAGTAAACATGTAGTGATTGACACACACACACACAGGTTGATAGAGTTTCCTGTCTTATCATGTCTTAATTGTATTTATATTTTGGAAACCAGTTTTGGGACTTACATTCCAGAAAGGGAAAGGAGGGGAAGAGAGAGAGAGGCCAATTCCTCACTAGACTGTCTACTGTTATTATTCCACTTTCAACATCCTATGGAATCCTGCAAACAACAGGATTCCATAGGGTGTTGAAAGTGGAATAATAGCACTATAACAGTCTAGTGCGGAAATGCCAAAGAGAGAGAAAGAGAGAGAGAGATCCCATAGGACTTCACAAACTAATCTTCCAGGATAGGGCTGAGGAGTATTATTCCTATTTTTAAAATATGTTGCTGGAGACTCCCCATTTCTCCAAGCAGTCAGAATTGGCAGGGCCAATGCTATCTAACCTGAGCTTTATTTCTGAAGAGATATCCTCTAGAATTTTGGAGACATGGTCACTGGAGGCTGTGATGCTATGAACTTTTCAGGGGGATATGTTTCATTTATTATCGAGGTAAAGTATAGCATAGTAAAGTATAGACGGCCCCTCCCAAAACTACAAACCCCAGGATTCCAGAGGATGTTGAAAGTGGAATCATTGCGCTATAACAGGCTAGTGTGGAAATGCCCACAGTGTCTCTAGTGGCAGCAGTTAATGGTGGTGTTAGTTACAGGAGGGTAGATTTTGGTTGAACGTTACAAGGAACTTCTTGACAGTGAAAGCAGTTTGATAATGGAACCAATTAGCTAGAGGGAGTTATGTGGGGGGGGTGTCTCCTTCTCTGCATGTCTTCAAAAAGAAGCTGGACAGCTACCTCCTGGGGATGCTGTTGCTGGAGATTCTACTGAGCAAGGGGTTGGACCTGATGGGTGACAGGAATCCTTCCAACTCTATGATTGTACATGTCCGGTGGAGATAGAAAATGAATAAAATCACATAGGAACCACAAGATCATCTAGGAGGTCCCCACAGTTAATGGCCACAGTGGTGAGACAGGAAGAAGGCCTCATATTTGCTGTAGAGGTGGGGATAAAGCAAATCCCTTACACAGTTGGTGGCAGTGGAGGAATAGGCAGAACCTCACAGAAACATGCAACATTTTCACAGTGTTAGATTTCTTTACCAGTATGCAATTAGAACAGTTGGAAGAAAAGCTTGGAAATACAATTTTTCTGTACTACATATCCCAAAATCCACCTCAGCTGGAGGATTTCAGAAACTGTAGACCAGAAAAGGAACTTTTTTCCAGCATTGAATCAAGGCCAATGCCATAAGTATATCCCTAGCATGCAAATCTGCAGAGAGACATAAGTACACCTTACTAGATGTCTTGACATTAAAAGCACCCTTTCTGCTTTTATTTCCATCTCAAGTTGTTGCTTTTCCCTTACTTACACCTCTGACAACCCATCTATAGGGTCAGTGAGGAGAGAACAAGTGGATCACGCCTTCTTTAGCTGCCATTTGCTCTCCTGGATGAAATGTCCAGGTATCAGTATTTCCAGGGCTCCACAACTATTGGCTCAGTTAACTATTCAGGCAGGCTCACCTTATGAGCTATTATTTCTGTTCATTACCAGCTTCCTCCTCTCCCTTGAGTTCTCTGACATACACACAGGGCTTCAGGGAAGGAAAGCAAGATCATCTCTCATTTGTGTGAAGGAAGTAAGAAACAGTGGGAATCCCTAGTGCTTCTTAGAAGAAAACTGCAGTGGAAATGAGACCTCTTGGGAACAGATCTGTTGTGCTACTGTGGCCAGAATCCTGTTGGTGACATTCACAAGCATAAATCAAGCTTGATTTCCCCTAGAAGCTAAAATGACTAAATTCATATTATCGTACTTTGGACCTATGATGAGACAACTTGACTCACTGGAAAAGATGATAATGCTTGGTAAACTTGAGGGTGGTAGGAACAGGGGGAGACTGCATTACAGGGGAACAGAATCAAGAAAGTCCCAGTCCTAACTCTGTAACTTCTCAGCAGGGCTGTTGATGACTGGGGCTATTGGAAATTCATAGGGTCATCATAAATTGAAGACAACCTGATAGCAATTAGCAACAAAAAAATTGTGGCATGCATGGGAAGTTAGTTTTGTTGTTTTTTTTGACAATGTGGAATGAATGTATCCAGCTGGTGGTGGCTAGAGTGGAGTTCTGCATGCAGAACTGTTTTAGATGTGCAATAACACACCTAGAGTAGTGTTCCAATTTGTGTGGTGCATTATCTACTGCCTTTGTGCATTGTGCGATGAAGTGATAGCTATGCACATTCATTTCTCAAATGTTGTGCTGCAGTAGTATTCAGTATAGAGATAATGTACTGCTAGCCGAAACACCCTAAAAGCACCAGATCCTGTCTGATCTTGGAAGCTAACCAGGGTCAGCTCTGGTTAGTACTTGGATGGCAGGCTGACAGTGTGTACCAGCTGCTATAGGGCGTATTTCAGAGGAAGGAACTGACAAAATGACTTCTGGGTATTACTTGCTTAAGAAAAGCTCCTTGAAATTTATGGGGTCACCATAAATCAACAGGTGACTTGTAGGCACATACACATACAACCTTGTGTAACTGCATCAGTGAATATTGATGCTACACAGACAATGTAAGATCTCAGTTTCTGTCTCCCACTCACTGAAGGGTTGAGTACACTCATCCTTGGTAAGTGCATGTGTGGGTGCCTATGCCCTGGTAGCTCTAGAGGAAGAATTAGTGGTGCTAACTCATTAAGACCCAGTCCAGTTAAATAATAAAAAACCAACACTTTCTACATGCTGCTGCTAGAGATGAAGTGAGCTAAGGAAAGTTTCAAAGATACTGTGTGGCCCAGCTCAGTTGCCCACTTCTGCTGAGAATTTCAGTAAATCAGTAAGTAATGCTATTTGCAAAAAAAAAAAAAAAAAAAGGGGGGGGTCTATAAAAATGAAACCTTCTTCTTTTCTACTTCACCTCCTAGTGAGTTCACATCTGTGTTGCCATGCAAATGAAGTAAGCTTTTAAAACACGTTGATGACTTCTAGCTGCTCACATTTAGAACAGATTAACTGAAAAACAAGAAATGCTGAATGTGATACATGAATTTTCAAACAGTGAGATGAAGAGATACTATGCTTTTTCTCTCTATATTTCTGTAAGTTCAATTGTTTCTCTACACACCAATCCCACTTACTTTCTATAGGTTAAATCCAATTGTTTGAACTAACCAGAGCAGACCAACTGAATCAATGTGAACTTGGTAAGTCATCATTTATATAAGTTCCACCAATTTAATAGGTCTACTTCAGTTAGGACTAATGCCCATGTGCTCCATTCTTGTAATCTACTTTAAAATTGAGATCGAATGTTTGTTAGAATGTATATATGAGTTGGAATGAAGATGAATGGGAAGTTTGGTGTGGGATGGAGGTATTCAGGACTAAGATTACATTATGTATATAATGATTGTTTGTGTCGAATATATGTGAATGTATTGATGTTTTTATGTGTTTTTTAAGGAATTGTAAATTTGAATAAAGATTATTTTAATATAGTAATCTACTTTAAAATCTAGAATTAAACTTGAGAAACTTTTTATTTCTCACATATAGCCTGAACCTAACCATATCCACTCTAAAGAACATTGTACTGAGATCAGTGTAATTTACTCACAAATAAATGTTCCTAGCAGTGCAGCTACAATTACTTAGGTCTCTCTGAAATAAAGGACATATTCATGCTAGGGCACTACGCTAGCATAAAAATAGTTTTGCAAGGAGTTGTATCTTCACAGAGGTTATATGTGCTTATGGCTCTCACTCAGGCCATTTCTGCTCTACATTGTTATAGTGCTATTATTCCGCTTTCAACATCCTATGGAATCCTGGGGCTTGCAGTTCAAGGAGGGGCCTTTACCATTCTCAGCTACAGAGCTCTTTGGACACAGTAAACTACAAACCTCAGATACATGAATTTTCAAAAAGTGAGATGAAGAGATGCTATATTTTTTTCTCTATATATTCCTGTAAGTTCAGTTGTTTCTCTATACACCAGTCCCACTTCCTTTCTATGGCCACTCAGGATAACAACTCGCTGGATCTGGTGAACTGGACTCTAACCCACAAAAGCTTATGTCATAACAAATATGTTAGGTCTTTAAGGTCCCTTAGAGCTCTGTTGTTGAACTGATAAGGGTATGCACAGTTAGAGAACTGCCTTGGCTTACCTATGTGTGTGTCATCCTTATCATCCTTTCAATAGTACTCTGCCACCAGCATCATGTAAGTGTATGTATCAAGTAGGTGTTCAGACCCTTGAAATGTGGGCTTAACTGTAACAAAAATGCAGAATCATTCTCCTCCTCTCCTCGAAACAATGAAAACAGGGTTACAATAAGCAGAAGTTTGAGATGAGTACATTTGAACTGGTGATGATCTAACAGTCACTTTCTGATCTATATGATTCTTTGCACGGTCCTCCCAATCCTTCTCTCAGCTGCAAGCAAGCCAAATATTTCTAATGTCATGCCATGCATACCATCTAACTGCCACCTGCATTTAACAGCCATGCTCCAAGCAATCTTTCTCCCTAATCCTCAGACACAAATTCTCAGACACAAATGTCAAACATGGCCCACTGAAATTGTTTCAACTGTGTGGTGTGCAGTAATATTATATTATATTGTTTTGGGTTTTTTTCTCCTTAGATCTTAAATCTCAAAGGATTTTAGATTCCATCAGCTTGAATACTATTGGTTAGTCCTAATTACATAGAATAAACCCATAAATCCATTTAACAACTTGCAGCAACATTTTATTCAATACTAACAATACCCACATAAAATGAAACACTAGGCCAGGTAGGACCTGCATAAGTAAACAAAAACATGTTTGCGTCTTCTAGAGTCTACCTGAAATCTTCCGAAATACACCCAGGGAATTATTTTTTTTAAAGCTTCCTTTTTATGATTTCCATTTTGGTGGCCGCTGTGCTCTTTTTTTTTAACAGACTGGGGACTTCTGGTGAAGCAGGCAAATCTGCTTTCTCCTTTTCTCTCTGCTTTGCTGTTCATGCATGCTCAGTAAAGGATTTTGGAGGCAGCTGTTGTTCACCTTTATTTTTTTACTGTAGTCAGGCAAACACAACAGATTCAGCTGGAATAGAAACCCACTCTTTTCTCAGGTCAAGGTTTATTGTCTTGTTTACTGCAAACACACTGCTGGAACCTGACAGTGAATGTCTGTGTTTTTCCAGCTCCCTTCACCATCCTTCCAATGCCAATGCTACTTTTAAAAAAAACTTTCAGCTAGACAGAGGATGAGGAGGGAATGTGCGGCTGGTCAGGCACAGACTTTGTAAAAAGCAACTTCATTGTCAGCTGCCTTGTAAACTGAGGTATGCCTGTACTTAGCTACATAGCAGAAGTACTAGGAAAGGTGATAGTGAATTGCGAAGATGCATAATGAGACACCAGCAAGAGTGCCACAATGAGCACCAGCATTCCCTAGCTAGAGCATTCATCCCATTGTGCCTTGGTCACTTTGTTGTCTCCCCTACATAATAACGTGACAGCAGCCCTTTACTGGATACAGACATTACAGAACTGCCCGATTTTAATTCCTGGAGACATAAGCTCGCTTACAAAGATGTAAGTCCTCAACAGGCTTCAGACCATAATTTTGTGATTTACTAAAAACTGTCTATGGATTTGGTTTTGTTTGTCAAATGTACTTGTAAATGTTACTGTACAACCACTAATTTTGAAACTTTCTGCAATTGTGTGCAGCCCCTCATGTCCCTGGACGTACGTGATAAAAGAGAATGCCAACTTGTTTTGGCCAGTAGGCCCATTTGTAATTTTGATAGGTGCTGCAAGTATCACCACAGCATAGGGTGAGATTGCTCATTTACAAAATTACAGTCATGCTGGGCATCCAATCACTAAAAGCCCATTTACCAGAAAAGCAGTCTGGTGAGACCAAAAGACAACTTGCTTGAGAAACTAAGTAGAAGATGCAAGTCAGAGCCCAGAACAGAATACTACTCTTTTTTATTTATTTGCTCCTATGGACCATTGGAAATAAAAGCCAGCAAGTTCTCTCTCAAGTCATTTATAAAGTTAATTTACTCCAACCACCTCTTTAAAAAGTTAATTTCTATATCATATCTCTCAGCATTCCCCCAACACTGTAGTCAGTAGCCAAACTTGTAGCTTCTGGGAGTTGTGGTCCAAAACTTGACTTTTTCAAGTTCTGATTCCCACAAGTGTACAGTATTCTCCCAAATGGGAAATTCACACTAAATCACACACAAGTACCACACGCACACATGGCCATCCTCTCTCTCAGCATACCCAGAGAAATTCTGAGGAAAGAAAATTATGAAGGGGAGCTCCTGAAAGCTGGACACTTTAATTTGCAAGTATATCAAGCTACAAAGTATTTCAAAAAACAACAACAACTACTATCAAGAGATGTTGAAGACCTTTCTAGATCCTGTCTCATTAACAGAATATTACAGAATTACAGAATTAAGACGTCATCAACATCCATTTGTAACCTTCTGGTGTATTTCTCCCTGCCCTCATCTCTCTTTCTCTCTCCATTCCCCCACCCCCTTAAGAAGGTAGGGAAGAGAAAACAGGATAGCTGTACAATTACTTTTGGTTGGCTGTGTAAGGATTCATCTGTCTGGAAACGATCTCAGTCAGAATGTGTTTATTGATTAAAGTTCCTCTTTGCATAGCCTCCAACTGTCCCAGTTTTTCAGGGACAGTCCCAATTAATCCCCTGTCACCAGATTTTTCGCTCGCTTTTAAAATATCCCAAATTCTCTCTCCTCCTCCAACTTTCTTCCTTTGTCCTCAGCTTACTTCAGTTGCTGTAAACTGTGTTCAAAGTATAAAAGCAGTTTGTGCTAGTTAACTCTGCCAGGGGGTAGGGACAGAAGAGCCGGGTGCAGATTCTTGTCCTTCACTGTAGACTCAGGCAAAGCAAACTGGTGCACTCTCTCCTAGCTCATCTGGTTTTCCTTACTAGCCCCCTTGGCCACACTGATGTTCCTTGGCCGCACATGTCCCAGTTTTCTTCTGTGAAATTGTGGAGGGTATGTTTTTGTTCTCATCTCCCACCCTCAGCCTATAACACCCCTTGACCTCTTAAGCACATGAAGACTCTAGGCAATCTCTCCTACCTTTAGTTTTCTGTCTCCTATGACCTTTTTCTCAATCTGTAATATCCTTCGTTTAACTTTCCCTCAGACTCCTCTTGTTCTTTTTGTTCACTCCTATGCCCGACTTCCTTCCTTCAGCCACCTTGCCTCCAGCTCTCTTGCAAAGCTCCTCCTTTGATAAATGTGTTCCCTTCTGAGGTTTTATTTTATATTTAAAATTACAAAAACGATCAGAGCAACCCATTACAGACAAAATAGGCAGCAGTGGAAAGATGTTAAAAGAAATTCATTTCTATCCTATAGGGCCTAGCCTTGTTAAAAAAGGTATGGAATCCAAACATTTTGTTCCCAGCCATCTAGCAGGTCAAGGATGAGAAATGAGCAACCTATGGCCACCCAGATATTTCTGGACTGCTGTTCACATCATCCTTTGCCCTTAGCTACACAAGCTAAGTCCGATGAGACCTGTAGTGCAACAACTTTTGGAGGGCTACACATTCTTCACCCCTCCTGTAAGTGAACATAAGGTCTGCATATGAGGCCAAGACCCCTGCCTTTTGGAGCCACCCACTTATTCCTGGTCTATTTGGTGACATGTGACTTTGGAGCTATTAGAATTTCTAAATGTGTCAACAAGGAGCACACTAAGTAGTCATGTTCAGGACACTGACTGTATTTTGTAGCAGAATATAACACGCATTTTGGAGAATATAACATGCATTTTAGATGAACATCTTATATACTAACAGCAGATTCCTTATGCAGATGTCTATTCTTATTCAAACAATATAAACACACAGGAGGAAGGTGTCTGCCAGTTTGAGGGAAGTCCAGTGTTTTCAAAAAGGAAAATATAATTACTATTACCACACAAAATAGCTTAAATTTTGATAATAAGTAATAACAAATAGTAATAATGATAAGGCTAAATTAGCAATGTCTAATTTTTTTAAATGATAAGAACAATAATGTACTGTATATGGTAAATCTTATTAGGGCTATTGTTAATTGTTGCCTCTCCCTCCCTTTTCAACACTGGGGAGGCAAAAATTCATCTCATATATTTTCTTTTTTTGATAATTAAATAAGGCTGTCACCTCATTAAGGGAGGACATTTTCTTTTTATATTTATTACTATAATTAGGTTATTTGTATTGTAATATACATTGTATTTGTTGTATAGTCTTTCCCCTCTTTCTTAAATTCTGTTGTGTCTGTTGAGAAACTTTTGTATAGTTATAGAATTATAGGTGATTTATGTGAAGAAACAGGGAAAACAATGGGGATTGAAAAATTAACTCAGTTAATTGGCAAGAAATACTGGCTACACTTAATGGCAATAGGAAGACGTTTTTCAAGAAATAAAAAGAACAGGTGAAAACCTATCACAATTTGAGGAAATTTTGAAAAGAAAGATTAGAGGAGAAAAAGAGTTGATTGACTGGGTATATAAGCTTCTTCTGGAGAAACAATTTAGAATAAAGGAGAGTTTGGTTAGAACATGGGAGAAAGATTTGATGATAAATATAAATGAATAATAGTAATAGTTTAAGTGGAAGCGAAAAATATAGAATTAAGAATGGAACTATTATAATAAAAATGAATATAATGAGAATAAGAATTAAAGATAGGTAACAAAAATATACAAGTAGTATGACATAGAATAAGCTGAATAAGTTTATGATTTTAAGGGTAAAAGAGAAAAATAATAATGTAAGTTTGTATTTTTTTAATTTAATTTAATTTTTTTTCTTTTCTTCTTTTCTTCTTTTCTCGTTTCACTATTATGTACCAACACATGGTATTTTAATTTTTTGTTTCTGTTTTTTGTTATATAATTAATAAAAAAAATTTTTTTTTAAAAAAAAGATAAATATAAATGAAATAACATTTTGGACCTCCCAGATAAAAAAAGTTAAAAATATAAAAGTTAGAGAACAGCAACTAAAATTAGTTAGTAAGTGGTAGAAAATCCCACATCAGATTTCAATGATAAATAAAAATCTTTCATCAAATTGCTGGCATGGATGTGGGCATATGTGGTGGGATTGTTACCATGTACAAAAACTCTGGTTAGAAATTATCCAAGAGATAAATAAAACAATGAGAAGAAACCTCCAATTCAATAAAGAGATCTGTTTAACCTTGAATCTAAGAAAATTGGGATTGAGTAAATCAGAAGACTACATTAAAAAAAATTGTAAGAGCTGTACATGTGGTAATAGCATTGGGGTGGAAAAATAAACAATGTTGGGATAAAGAAAATTGGACACATTATATAGCCGAATCTCTCCTATTTGACTTTCTAAGGGAAAGGAAAGGAAAATATAAGGAGCAAATAAATGCAACAAATTGGCAGGATACTTGGAGCTTCTGGATCAAAAAGGTTAAAGGTAAAAAAGGTACAAAGAAGTGAGAGAAACTACTGTTAAAATATTCTACATTTTGGGTAATGGTTATTAAAATTTCCCTTTAAAGCCATCGATGGGGATTGAGGGAGGGGGGAGGGGGGACTGGCAAAAAAAATATGAATTGTAAAATGTGATTTGCAGTATGTAATGTGTTGTAATATTGTATATTCAAAATTTAAAATAAAATACATTACAAAAAAAGTAAAAAAAGGAAACTTTTGTATAGTTCTTTCTTTCCTTTTTTTCTTTTGCTTGTTAACTTTATGTTGATAAAATGCTAATAAAAACATTTTTAAAAACACATAAGTGGCATTGAAGCAAGGGACAGTGCAGGAAGATGAGACTCTCAGGTCAGAAAGCATTCAACCAGCTACTGGGGAAGAGCAAAGGAAGCCTATGAATAGCACTGTGTTTAATTATGCAAATTGCAAGCCTAAAAGCAATTCAGCAGCGGACATGTTCAGACATGAAAGCCCAAAGCTGCATAATGCTTGTACCAGGGACATGGAGTGTAAGAGTCAGAGTAAACTCAAAACTGTAAAACAAGAGATGTATCAATATTGCAATACTTGGGATAAGCAAGCTAAAGAGGATGCGAGTGGGATATTTTCAGTCAGATAAATACAGGAAATTACAATCAAAAGAGAAAAAGGATGAAGTAGCAAAAGCAAAGACTGTGCAGATTTACTATCAATAAGACTACCTGAAAGATCTATAAATAAAAGCAATAAAACCATAATCCACATTTATGCTGCAACTAGATAGAAAAGCAAAAAAAGTGAAAGATTCTACATAGTCATACAGGAAGAAAGTGATCGCACACCCAAACAGGACACGTTGACAATCACTGGTGATTGGAATTCAGAAGTAGGAAACAAATTAGAACCCAACTTTGTTGGAGGTTTTGATCTGGGATCAAGAAACAAAGCAGGAGAGGAGCTTATGAGATTTTGAGAAGCCAGAAGTTTATTTGTTGCAAACACATTCTTTAAGCAACTGAACTGTACACACGGACATCACTGGATACATAATACCGAAATTAAATAGGCAATGTAATTGGAAGTGGAAGATGGAGAGCTCTATTCTCTCTGCAAAAACAAGACCAGAGCAATAGCATTTATTTCTATACCACTTATCAACTGAGTGTTATCTAAGCGGTTTACAATGTGTTTTAGCTAATTGCCCCCAACAAGCTGGGTACTCATTTTACTGACCTGCAGAAGGATGGAAGGCTGAGTCAACCTTGGAGCCCGGCAGGATCGAACTCACAACCTTGTGGTTGCAGTACTAGCATTTAACCACTGCGCCACCAGGGCTCCAGAGGAGATTGTAGCAGAGACCATGAACTTAAAAACTGAGGTATAGCTAAAGAAGAACATTAAATCAACCATAGTACCAAAAGATAATCTAAAGAATATACATGTAGAATCGAAAGACCATGTAAAGAACAGATTTGAACTAATAAGCTTAATTGGCAGGAAACTAGAAAAACTCAGGAGACTATTATCAGAGAAGAATGCAAAAAGACTGTCTTTTTTTAGCCAGAAAGAAAGAAAAGTCTTATTGGAAAACTGATGAAATTCTTCCAATTGTTAAGGACAGGCCAGAAGCAAAAGCAGAAAGTGACAGAAAAATCCCAAACGCAACTGTTCAGTGATTTGTTATGTTGGGACAAAGAAAAATACTGTAATAACAAGTGCAAAAAAAGAAAAGAAAAGAAGATAACAAGAATGGTAGAACAAGGATCCTCTTCTGCAAGTTCTGAGAAAGCAAAGGGAAATGTAAACCAAGAATAGGGATACTGAATGATCAGCCGGAGAAATAAAAAGATGATGGAAGCAATGCAAAAAAGAATGGAACCGTACAAAACAGTGGAAAGAATGGAAGATTCCTTCAAAGCAGAAACTTTTAAGGTTGCCATAAGTCAAAACTGACTTAGCAATTAACATCGACAATAAATAAATAAGAGACCTCTTATTGGCACATAAGTCATTGGTACATAACAACAATAAGTAAGGCAAAAACCCATGCAGCCCAATGGGGATCCAAACATGCACAAAGGCCATACAAAGCTAAAGGATAGTGGCAGTGGTCAAATGAGGAAGAAGTAGAGGAATGGAATGGAGTATACAGAAAGTTAACATGGTTGACATGCGGGTTGTCACAGAGAGGAGGGTGCAGGTTTGACCATGGTTGCCCCAGAGGTTAGGACCAGGTCTAGTTGTTTTAAATTACAGGAGGTAGATTTTGACCGTAAATTAGAAGGAACTTTGACAGTAAGAGCAGTTCAACAATAGAACCAGTTAACCAAAGAGGTGGTGAGGTCTCTTTCTTTGGATATCTTCAAAAAGAGGCTAGGCAGCAGCCTGCCAGGAACATTCTAGTTGCATTTCCTGCACTGAGTGGGGAGTTAGACTTGATGGCCTACAGATCCCCTTCAAACGCTGTGACTCTATGACCAGCTAAAACCCTAAACAGCAGCACTCCACACTGTTTGTTACATGCCTTCAAGTTGCTTCTGACTTATGAAGTTTCTAAGCCAACCCTATCACAAGGTCTTGGCAAGATTTCTTCAGAGGAAGTTTGCCTTTGCCATCCTCTGAGGCTAAGAGAGGGTGACTTGCCCAAGGTCTCCCAGAGTCCCCTGCCATATGGAAATACACTATAAAAGTACTCCTGAAAGATGACCAACCAACTTCTGTTTCAAGACCTCCAAATTCCACCACTAGAGCAGTCCATTCCACTGTCAAAGTAGCTCTTATGGCACAGACATTCTTCCTAATGTTTAGATGGAATCTCTTTTCTTGTAATTTGAAGCCACTGCTTTGTGTTTTAGTCTCTGGATGTCAGAGGTTAAATCTGAGGTGTCTGCATTTCTCTTTCACTAAGATCTGGTGAATCCCAAACGCCAGCAGGGCAAACTCTTTAAAATATTATTATTTTTTAAACTGGTTGATATATGAGAAGTTGCAGGTCCTTTAACTGACACAGCTTTCCAGTCAGATTCTGGAACTTCAAAGTTCAAGTCTTTACACCCCCGTTTTTTGAAATGTTCCTGTTATTATCTTTTATAAAAAAGTCAAAAATTCAAGATAAGAATCCTTTCACTTTATCTCAAGTTATAATTATAACAAACAGGATGAGTTTATTTTTTAACTTTCCTTTTCCCAGCTTTTGCATTATAAAATGTCTCAGTCCTTGAAAATATTGCCAAGTTCTCTCTTCTAACTCTGCTTGAACTATAAATGTAGTAAATCTATGAATTGTACAATATTGTAGAATATCTATAAAGAGACCGAGGAGGTACTACCTTAGCCTCTTATAGCAAAACAAAAAATGTTTCATCTGATGAAGTGGGCTGCAACCCATGCAAAATTATCCTTTATGATAAGGTCAGGTTGCTTACCTGTAACTGTGTTTCTTCGAGTGGTCTTCTGTGAAGTCATTAAATGGGTTTACCGCGCCTGCGTGAAACAGCATTCGGAACCTGCTCAAAGCCTAGGAGTAGGCATTTTGGCAGTTACCTCTCTCGCATCCACCTAGGGAAAATAAGGCCCCTCCCTGTATAACGCTCAGTTGCTTCACCGTCGGAGTAGCAGCATGGGAACCAACCATCCAGCAGGACATGATGTGGGGAGGATGGGTGGGGTTGTGTGACTTCACAGAAGACCACTCGAAGAAACACAGTTACAGGTGAGCAACCTGTCCTTCTTCTTCATGAACCACACAAATGGGAGACTAGCAAGCTGTCCTGTTTGGAGGAGGGAATGTCATGCTTAAAATTCTTTTTACTGTCATCATAGGTATCAACAATTACATTTTCAATTATTTTTTGTCCTTTAAAATATATATATATATATATATATATATATATATATTTCAATAAACTGTAGCAGTATCTTCACCATGCCAATAAATTAAACTTATTAATGCCAGGGATTCACTTCTCCATTCATTTTCAATGCTTTTTTTTGTCTGTTTTCTTTTTTACATCACAGAAGAAAATAAAACTGCTCTCCCAATTGCTGCATCATTTGTTGCTCTGTTATCTACTCTGTAATAAGAAATAAATGTCATTGGTTGTCACCATTTATCTGCTTTAGCATATGTCATGTAGTTGTACACCATGAAAGAAAACAACTGATGTCACCATAAAGTTTGTGGAAGGGGCCCTTACAGAATATGGAAAGTATTTTTTAATTTTTACTACTACCACTACTGCTATTATTATTATTATTATTATTATTATTATTATTATTATTATTATTATTATTATTATTTAGCAAGTTCATAATCCAGCTTAATAACAGATACAACCCATTTAGAGATTTTTTCCCCTTTTTGTGACAAACTAGAGTCCCACTGCTTTGGAACACAATAAAAAACAAACAACCTTTTGTTTTACTAATGGTAGCATTATGTTATACATAAGAAGGCAATGCAATCTTTTCTCCAAATCAGTTACAGGGTTTTCCATGTATGCAATATCCTGGTTCAATGAAATTATAACTCCACATTAGGTTGAAGAGTAATATCTGGCCTTAAAACAACTTCCCTTTATGCAAATACAAGTATAGTGCATCTATTCTAAATGCACATGATTCACTGGCTCTCTTAGCGTAGGTTTTTGCAACTAGATAAATAAAGTTTCCAAAGAGAACAATCAGATATCAGTTTGTCAGTGGCTTAAAGGGCTTATGTGTAAGTTGTAACAGTACTACATTCAAAAACCCACCCCAGTACTGGTAGCTGTACTAGTAGCTGTAAGTGTTTATAATCCAGAGGAAAACTCTTAACTGTAGGGCCTGTGAAACTAGAATGTTTTCCTTGTTGCTGAAGATACCAGAAAAATGCTGATAAATAACACTTCACCTACAAAAAAGACAGACCTTCTGAGAAAAACAATATATGCATGGTACTGCATAATTGGAAATCGATCCTGTTGTCCTTTAAGTAGGAACAATACTTCTCCATTTGTAGGCATACGATTTAGATGTGGGAAGTTTGTGAACAGCCAAAAGCATTTGGTTTTGGTTTGGTTTTTGTTTTGTTTTTTACATTTTTTTTTAAAGTTGACTGCTAAGTGTAAGGCATCAATGGGACACGGTCCCGTTGTGGATGCTTAGGAGATTGGGCCTCAATAGCAGTCTCCAATATAGACATATTGAGTGTTGCATCAGAGGCGCAAACAGGTTGGCTTCCACAACAGTATCTGATACTGACATCTTGAGAGTTGCATCCGACATGTAACCCATCGGTGCCTCAGCCACCATGGTGTTACTAAGATGGTCTTCGTCCTGTCCTGACATATCCTTAATATGACCTTCATTGTGATTTGAAATGGAGGGAATGCAGGAACGCTTCACCCAAACTGTGGTCATCTGTTTCCTATCAGGAACAGTACAGCTTGTCTTTTGTTTTCAAATAGATCCAACACCGTACCGTCCATTGGAGGAACAAGTTACTTATTCCAATCTCATTCAGCCTCCATCTGTGGCAAGACAAAGGTGTTCTGTTGATTCACTTGCCAAAAGGTTTTCTGTCCCTGGTAGATGGACCACGGAGTGGACAATCTTCTTCAAGAGGCAGAAATGGATTGCCAACATTAGTAACACACGCGACCAAGTCCCTCCTTATTTATTGATATGGTATATCACTATTGTGAATATGGAGGATGAGCCCTAAGTGCACATCACTCACTCGTCTGTCTGGTACTGCAAACCCATTATTTTATTTTATTTTATTTTATTTTATTTTTCAGAAGATGCTATGATGAGCCAGTCATCAATATACGGAAACAGTATGATACCTTTCCATTGCAAGTAAGATGCCACCACTGTCAGCATTTGGTGAATATCCCTAGTACTGTACTTATATCAAGGAGGAGGAGTCTGACCCAATAACCCTGTTATCCTATTATAAAAGCTAAAATCTTCTGTGCTCTCATCTGATGGAAATACTGAAGTTGATCCTGTTGTCTTTCTTTCTTTTTCGAGGAGTGTTGTTGAGGAGTTGTTTGTCTTTGTTGTCATGTAGGCAACAGCTCAACACTCTCCTTGTTCCAATTTATCATCAGTAGTACCATTGAACAGGCCAGCTGAATCGAAAGATACCTAGAGCGTAGGTACCAAGCCTAGGTATCAAATCTAGGTATTGAGCCTAGGTACCAAGTCCAGGCACCAAGCTCAGGTATTCAATTTAGGTAACAAGCTTAGGTATTAAGACTCTAGCCTAGTTATCAAGAGTCTTAGAGCTGCCCGTTCACTAGCTCTTCTTGCCCAAGTTATAGCTACTAGAAAAACAGTTTTCCAAGATAGTAACCTCATGTCCTTCGATTGACTCTAGGGAGTTGTCCCCCTATACAGATGACTTGTACTGGATACATAGACAATCTCAGTACCAAAGGGAGGATCCAATAAGCCACCATCGGTATCGAGATGAAACAGAAAAACAACCTCATGTTCTGAGGTCGAAATCTAAGGCCATTTCCGCACTACACTCTTATAGCGCCATTATTCCACTTTCAACATCCTATGGAATCCTGGGGTTTGCAGTTTCAGGAGGGGCCAACCAGCCTTTCCCAAAACTGCAAACCCCAGGATTCCATAGGATGTTGAAAGTGGAATAATCGCACTATAAGAATGTAGTGCGGAAATGACTTAAGCCTCCAACACTGATGTATCGCAAGGTGTTGCCGGCAACATCTAGAGGACCAACATGTGATGGAGATTCAGAGCCAATTCACTGAGCTAGGTATAGAGCCTAAGTTTCAAGTGTAGGTATCCAGTCTAGGCATCAAGCGTCGGTATCAAGCCTAGGTGGCGAGCCTAGGTATCAAGAGCCCAGGTATCCAGCCTAGGTACCCAGCCTAGGCACTGTGCTTAGGTATTGAGGCTAGATATCAAGCCCAGGCATCAAGTCCAGATACCAGTCCTAGACACCAATGCCAGGTATCATGATGGTACAGTATCATACTATCAAGAATTGATCGTATGGTAGTGTTGACAATGCACTAAGAACAGGTACTCAGAATAGATACCAAGCACAGCTACCAAACTTAGATATGACGCCTAGATATGAAGGCTAGGTACCAAGTGCAGGTATCAAGCCTAGATATCATGGTAGTATATATCATCGTTGATATCAAGAGTCAATGGTATCATCTCCTTGAGGTTGACAATACTGTGATGGTAGAGGGATTGACTGCAGACTGCCTCAAAGGTAGAAACCATGGACCAATGGCAAACTGCCTACTCAGACTGACGGTACTGATCAGTAAGGGAGCTAATGGCAAATGGTCCTTCAAGACTCAGCCATTCTGTGGATTGTTGTTGGTACTGAAAATCGCCTCGGGTTCACTGGTGATGAAGAAGCAGTGAACAAGCCCCCTCGGTGCCATAAATAGCCTTAGAAGTACCGCCATTATAGATGCGGTGGGGAAGGGCATGGCCAGAACAGCGATATCAAAGGCAGCAGTTTTCCTAGAGCAAAGCCTGAAGTGGCTGCTCTGTTATACCTCGTGTGCAGGAGTTGATGATGACAACAAGATCGTACAATGTGACCCTCTGAGAGGCAGGTAGGCACACAAGTCCATCAATATCCAAGATCTTGCCTCTGCACAAAAAGCAGGGTTTAAAGACCACTGCCAAGGCTACCCACAGAGAAATCCTGAGGGAAGAGAAGGAGATATAGCTTCCTCAGTTATAACAAGAGGAAATTCTGCGCTGCTCCAGGTGGAGAACAAGTTTGGTTGCTCCTCTTTTTCATGTTTTGAGCGATGATTCCTTCTGTGAGGGATCTTTCACTTTCCTTTTCCTCTCCTCCTCTCCTCGTACATATATCCTTGTTGGCAAAGTAGGAGGCTGATGTTTACTCTCAGTCCCTTTCCGAGAGGACGCTGACAGTGCCTCACCCCAAACTCATAGTATAATGTTGATTTTTGGAGGAAGATAATGATGAGTGGGCCTGGAATGGGAGAGCTTTATAGTCTTCTCCCACAAAAGAGCCATTAACAAGTCGCTCTATTTCATCTAACTTGTGTGGCAAGTAGTTAACAGTGCCCACAAGAACCGACGTTAAGGCCCCCTCCCAAGCAAAGGAGGCATTTAGAACGGTGGTCCTTATCTGGGATTTTTCCTCCACATGACAAACAACCTTCGAAAGAGGTAGTTGCTGTACAACTCCTCAACCGATTAAATGGAAGCCAAACTAGTAGGCAAAAAGGGAAGCTGAATGTTAGAAACAACCACCAAAATGCCAAGAAAAACATAAGTATTTAGCCAAATCTTGTTTAAAGAAACCGTTAAACCAATCTGAAAGCTAGAGGAAGGCTCCTTTGATGCTGCTACCGCGGCGGAAGAAAAGGAACTGACCATTATACAGGGAAGGGCCTTATATTCCCTAGGAGGATGAGGGAGGGCTCAACTGCCAAAATGCCTATTCCTAGGTTTCGAGAAAGTTCCGAATGCTGTTTCACGCAGGTGTGTAAACCCATTTGTGTGATTCACAGCGACCATGAAGAAGAATATAAGATTACTTTTCATCAAAAAAGATGTTACTTTTCTGATGTCAGTACAGAAATTTGGAGAAACAGTATTTTTTTTACTTTAGGAAAGCTTACTTCTGATTTTTGTAAGCCTGTTGCTATTGTTGGATAAGATTTTAACAGGGGACTGTTAATGTAAAAATGTAAGTTATGGAACAATTCTACATACCTTGGACATCTATGTTCACCTTCCTGTAAAATTCTAATTCTGGATAAATTGAGAGTTTTTACTTGCCTTGCAACAAGAGTGACATCTTCTATATCTTTTGCAGGTGAGAAAAGGGTAACTCAGTGATCTTGGGCCAATCACTATCTTTTTGCCTTACCTACCTCTCACCATTATTGGGAAGATAAAGTTGGGAAGAAAAAAGATGTGAGCTCATTGGAAGAAAGATAGGATATACCTTCTTCCATTCTAACCCCCTTCATCTGGCCAAATAAAATAAGCTGCTGCTATTGCCAGAAAGAGAAAAAGTATCAGTGTGAGTTTATGGTGGCATTGGAGGGAGGATTGCCCTGGCAACTTGGCTTTTTCAAACGGGGAGCACAGGATGTGTACGCAGATTGGATGGGTTGGTATGAGCTGAGAGAGAAAGTTTGGGAAGGGCTGTGTTTCTCTGCTTGCACAAATATGTGGGGACCAAAGTGTGTTTTCCAGTATTTTTTCAATGAGGCAATAGTAACTATAGTGGTAATGTCTTAGTAATGAATAATCCAGCAAGTTACTTTCTGGAATGCAATAATAGTAACAAGTAATGAATGACTTCTTGACCTCTTGATCAGAATGACGAGTAGAGTAATTAGCTCCGTTTAGAACAAATATTCCAGGCTCTGGTCATGAACAGGGCAGTAGGTGGCAAAGGGTTCATGACTGGAAGTAAAGTGAGCATGGCTTTGTCTGACTTTGCCTTGACAGAATTTGAAACAGGTTGAGTATTCATCTGTTTCTTATACTTTTACCTACCTTGTGTCAAATTTTATCTATAAGTTAGTTTCAAAATAGCTTTGCCACACTTTTGCAGTTCGGTTCCTACAGTGTGATCCCTTTTCCTGCACACGCACTATACTTCTAATCAAAAGAAAATTCAGATTTTAATTTTAAGGTACTAATTCTAATTTTAAGCTAGTCAGATTTTAAGGTGCTAACCTGAGAGTGGTTACTACCTGCATTAAGAGATACAAGCACAAAACTTTTAACATAAAAAAGTTTTAAACGTGCAATATGTGCAGAGAATTACAATGTGAACAAAGGGGTTTTGCAGTTAATTTATAAATGAAAGTGTCATTTCTAAGTGACCAACACCAATTCATATAGTTCTTTTTCTATGTGTTGATGGTATATTTGATGAACAGGATATATTGTGTGGTGCTACTGTCTGGAAATGAATTTGAACACAATGGTAAGAGTTACCATGACCTAAATTTCCTTCATATCCTTCCCATCTACACAACTTTTACAAGGCTAACACTTCATTTGCATTAACTACAGAGGGAAATTGCAGTGAACCTACCAATACTTCTGAGTAAAACTTAGGAGTGCACTAGATGCCTTTTGAAAGTCAACAAGGGGACTTATGGCACTTCTAAAAATATAACAAATATCCTTTTGGATATGTTGGTATGGACTGCAACTTTGTATTATGAGTTAGTTGAACTCATAACTCTCATTTTGCATAAAGTAAATGCCATTTACCCCTAGACTGCCATCTAAGTACAAACTATAAGTGATCTACATATACCTAAATACGGTTGTCTACTAAATGTAAATTCAGCTTCATTGTGCTCTGTTGCTTTCTGTCCTCTGCTGCTTATCTTGGTTTTACTAAATATTTTTATAATTGTTTACTGTTTTGCATTTTATATTTTTAATTCAGTGGGCAGTCTAAAAGTGTAATATATATATTGGAGGCTTTGTTCTGAGTCCCACCACGAGGATATGAGAGTCACAAGGTGCCTTTTTGGTGGCAATTTAAAAACTGGTAAGGCCCTCTCTTGTTATCAGTCAATGTACGCCTGTTCAACTGTTTAGAAAGGGTTTTAGAACTTAAATTTTTAAATAGACCTTCACAATTTCATGATCCAAGGCCTTCTGGAACACTTTAAAAATATCCTGCTTTACTGCAGCCATGGGTGTCTCGGGGGAAAAGGATATGAATGCCCCTCCCAACTCTTTTCTTGATTTATTCATTGTCATATACATAGATGGAGACCTGCCAAACTAGTCAACAAGAACTTCAGCCTGAGCACACTGGCTGGCAGTCTTAGATCCTGCCCCATTGGGAAGAGCAGAGTAATGGAAAAGTAGACAACTCATACGAATGGTGCTTGTTCTACTCTAAGAAAGTTGCCTCTGCGTGGCTGTGGATCGGAGATAATACTAGCCTTTCAAAGTTGGAGAAATGCAGGGTGGTGCTGTGAAACGTTTAGTGGTAGCTATGAGAATTATTAAAGGGTAGTGGGGCATTCCATGATGTGAAGGAAATCTGGGGAAGACTGAGGGTAACAGCCGAAAGAGGAAATACAGATTCTGAAAATTTTAGTCACTGTGAAGCAACAGAGAAGTAAACCTAAGAGAGATTTCTCAGTGACTAGGTCTACTGTATTGGTCAATCTGCTGCTCAGCCTACCAGATACATCTGTTCTCTTAAACTAGGGATGGGAATCATATGACCCTTCAGATTTTTTTAGACTACAACACCCATCAGACCTAGCCAACACAGGAAATGGTGACGAATATTGGGAGATAAAATCCAAATTCCCAAATGCTCAAATTCTACAGCTGTAGGGAGGAAAAACCAAACCAGACCACTTCCCTGTTTTCCTTCCTCTCACAGTTATAGTAGCCAGAGCAACTAAAACTCAGAACGAAAGGGCAGGGAATTAGATGGTGTCAAAAGTGCACTTAAATCTACAAACTGAGCACCTCTTCATATCGTTCCTCAAAAAAACAAAAAAGTTGCTGAAAATGGGCCAGCAATTGGCAAGAGTTTGGAATCAACAACATACTGTGGACCTTCTAGACCTGAGAACTCTGGATCTGCAATTTCCACTGACTGCAGATCATCATGTCCTATACATAAAATGGTAGCACCATGAATGAATGTGGATATTTTAGCACACATCACTGCCATTTAGTAAGACAGGATGTGATTGATATTTTTTTCTTTTTGGACATCTGCTGGGGATCCTGGAACTGAACCTCCTCAGATCCAGAGGACCAGCTGTACATCCTCTGAGCTACAAAAAGCACACGAGACCATGTACTTTAGACTGATAGGTTCTTGATATGTACCCTGTATATAACCTTACGCAGGCCCGGGGGAGAAACATGACCAAAATGTTGGCAGTATCCACTATGTTGGACTGATGGACAGGACCACAGATGCCCCAAAGAGCTATATATTCTGCAGCTTGCCTTGTTTTTATTTTCTAATATTACGGCAGCGTTATTTTGCTGCTGCAAAAATCAATTTTCACTCCAGGTTGCAAGTTAATTGTGGTTTGGAGTGCTGTATAGAAAGTATGGGGGGCTCAGGGGCAGATGAGCTATCTGACCACTGCTGCCACCATCCTCATTTTGTCTGTCAGGCCAAGGACTGTGGTGGGATCGGAGGCCCTATTATCGGGAGGCAAATGAAGTTTTCTTTCATTTCCCATATTCACAGCATGCTAGAGAGTGAGACACTGAAAATTGTTCAGACTTAAAATTCTTCTATTTGCTTTGTTTGCATTTCCTTGATAACTTTGCCTGCTTCCCTTTCTTCAGATGCTTAAACTGTACAGTTGGCCCTCCACATTCGCCGATTTTACTTTCACGGATTTGATTATTTGAGAGGTTCTCCAACCCCTGCCTCCCCCCACCTCAAGCACTTCTTTTCCAGGGTAACCTTCCCTCTCTGCAGTTCCAATCTGGGTGTGCAGCCTTTTAAAAACCTGCCTCTGGTCCTCCTTGCCCACCACCAGCTGCTGCCTGGCCAGCTAAGGACAGCTCACAGCCCGATTTTTCAGCTCTATTAATCCTCTCCTAATGACTCACAACCACCCAAGGAAAGAGATGGAAGAAAGAGGGAAAGTACAGGGCCACCATGCTGACTTATCCCCTTCCCTCTCCTTTCCCTGACCTGGTTTGGACCCTGGGCCCACCATGCCTTGGCCCTCTTCCCACAGACATACACACACTTTTATATTTGCAGGTTTTCCACATTTGCAGGAGTCCTCTGCCCCTAACTCTAGCAAATGTTGGTGGCTGACTGTATTTCTAAACACTCAACTGAAGTTTTAAGTTACTGCAATGCTCGAATTAATGACCATAGATTATTTATACAACTATATAAAGCTTTATATATAACTTTTAAGTAGCTGATGAAGACACTGGAATAGTTAAAAGATTTTCTATACCCTTGCTCAGTCAATAATAGAAAGGAGACTGCTGCCAAGAAATCAGAGGACTTGGAAGGAATTAGTCAATGAAGAAATTAGTCAAGATCATCAAATGCAAAGATATACAACTGAATGCTAAAGTCAGGATCAGGATTGCACATGCTATCATATTCCTGATTTCTATGTAGGGTTGCAAAAGTTGGACAGTGAAGACCTGATAGGAAGATTATCGGGTAATTTGAAATGTGGTGCTGGAAGAGAGTTTTGTGGAAACCATGGACTGCCACAAAGATAAATAAATAGGTCCCAGAGCAAATGAAGCCTGAGCTCTTTCTAGAAGCCAAGACAACTAAATTGAGACATACTTTGGATAGTCATGAGAAGGCATGACTCACTAGAAAAGACAATAATGCGTGGTGAAGTAGAAGCCAGTGTGGCATAGTGGTCTGAGCACTGGGTTCAAGACTCCACTCAGCCATTGAAACCCACAAGGTGACTTTGGACAAGTCACTATCTCAGCCTCAGAAGAAAACAAAGGGAACCCCCCCCCCACAACAAATCTTGCCAGGAAACTCCTGTGGTAGGGTCACCATAAGTCAGAAATCACGTGAAGGCACACAACACGATAGAAAATGGCAGCAAAAAGAGAAAGATGTCATTACAGGTGGATAGATTCAACCAAGGAAGCCACAGCCCTGCGTTTGGAAGACCTGAAAAAGGCAGTTGATAACAGGGTGACGCTAAGGTCTCTCTTTCATAGGGGCACCATGATTGAAGTTGTCTTGACAGCAGTTAACAAAAAATGCTAGAAATTTAGGGAATGAAGGAAAATTTCATGGGTGGGGGGACTGAATTCTTATTTGGAGGATCAGAATCTTCATTTTGTGCCTCCTCACTACAGCCTGAATGGCATGACTCTCTTGTAGCCCTGGTCCTCAGATGGACTATGGGAAAAGATATGTCTTCCATCTTCAGGAACTGCACAGGGAGCAAGAGTGGGCTGCAAGTTGTATGTTCCCTATAGTTGAGGAAAGTGTGTTGTGAGACTGACTCTGGATCTATATTGTGAGCTGTTCTTTTAAATTTATGAAATGGAATCTAAGGTGAGGTAGCCTTCTTTGCAGATGATGCCAAATTATTCAATAGTCTTTGAAAAATTCAAGAAAGATCTCTCCAAAATGGGAGAATGGGTAATGACAATTCAATGCGAGTGCACACTGAGGAAGAACTTCCAACTGTGCATATACTGAACTAGTCAAAACTCATTCATTATGGCATGAACTCAATATGCTGTAGCAGAGCAGAAGGCAACTTCCATGCTATGAGCATCATTAGAAAAGGAACTCAAAATAAAATCAATTATATCACCAACACCTTTATATTAACCTACCGTGCCATCATATCTGGAATAATATATACAGCCTTGGTTGCCCATCTCAAATGCAAAATTGTTGAAAAGGAACCCATCAGAGGAGGAAGAGTAACACTTTATTTGGATCTTTGATCTCTGTGGTTTTAAAGACAATAGATGAAGGGGGTATTACAGAGCTTTACCAAATTATATGTATACAGCTATACCTCAATTAACAATGAAGATGAGTTCCTGGGCATTACTTCTTTAACAGAAAATTTGGTACCAGTGGCAAAAATAACATAAAAAGAATGGAGATGGGTTTCCACACCACACACACACACAAAGGAGCAGTTCAACATCTTCCAGCAAGTTTTTATTCAATACTAATATCCACATGTGAAATGAAACACAAGTTCAGGTAGGCTTTGCATATGTAAACAAACTATTTGAATCTCCTGGAGAACACTTGAAAGCTTATTCCAAAATTCATCCAGGGTTTTGTTTTTTTTTAAAACAAACTTCCACTTTGTTTCTGATTTCCATTTTGTTGACTAGAGTTATAACTCTATGCTTTTTTAAATAGGCTAAGGATATCTTATCTGGTGAAGCAGACAAATCTGCTTACCCCTTTTCTCCCTGTTTTTTTTTTTTAGGTCCCTCCCTAAACTGCAAACCCCAGGATTCCATAGGAAGATGAAAGCATAATAATAGCACTATGGGCGTTTCTGCACTACACTGTTATAGTACTATTATTCCACTTTCAATATCCTGTGGAATTCAGGGTTTGTAGTTTCCTGAGGCCAAAGAGCTCTCTGGCTGAGAATTCTAAAGGTCGCTCCCTAAACTGCAAACCCCAAGATAATTCCATAGGATGTTGAAATTGGAATAATAGCACTATAACAATGTAGTGTACAAATGGCCTATAACAGGCTAGTGTGGAAATGGCTTGGCCCTCCGGTATTGGGAAATAGGTTCTGGATTACAGGCACACAGGATCTGTCGCAGCAGGACTCCTATATTTTCAAAATATTGTTAAAAAATAAAAGTCAGTGTTTGGAAATGGCAAAGCAGGGAAAAGCGCTGGTGAACTTTTCTCTTAGGAAGAATCTGTATTGTAGCCACCTTGACCAGTCTACATTTCCGCACTACAGTTCGAAAGTGCTACTATTCCACTATTAACCTCCTATGGCATTCTGGGGTTTGTAGTTTAGGGCAGGGCACTTCCAATTCTCAGCCAAAGAGCTCTTTGGTCTCAGTAAACTACAAACCCCAGCATTCCACAGGGCACTGAAAGTGGAATAGCAGCAGTTTAACACTGTAGTGTGGAAATGGCCACGACTGTGCTGAAAAGGCAGGATACGCATTTGATGATTAAGGCCATTTCCGCACTACAGTGTTAAACTGCTGCTATTCCACTTTCAACACCCTGTGGAATTCTGGGGTTTGTAGTTTACTGAGACCAAAGAGCTCTTTGGCTGAGAATTCGAAGTGCCCTTCCCTAAACTACAAACCCCAGGATTCCATATGAGGTTGATAGTGGAATAGCAGCACTTTAATACTGTAGTGCGGAAATGGCCTAAATGAAACATATGTGGGCTATTGGCAAAAAGTTGACGGGTCTTTTTTTTTAAGGTTATCTTTTAACGATGTTCCAGGTGTACTATTTACAGCCGCCTTTCCTTCCCTTTTTTCAAAGCTTGGTTCCTGTAAGCGTTTCTAAGGAAGAGCTCCTGTACCAAAATAACCGTTCTGCTTTCTCCCCTCCCCCCCACCGCCGCCTCTCCAGAGGTACCCGAGGGAACGGAGGGGAACCCGCAAAGCCGTTAGACTTCCACCCCCCCAACTGGGCTGAGGCAGCTGGGTTTTCCGTTCCCTCCGGCCGGTGCGGGGAGGGGGGAACCTTCATCCCTTCCCGGTCCCTTTATTGCGTAAAGCTTGTTCCTAAAAGTGATTTTAAAACCAGGAAAGGGGAAGCCTGGAAAATTCCCCAGGAGGTGCGGAACGGAGGAGGCCGAGAGGAAGGAGGCAGCGTCAACCCGGGAGTGGAGAAAAAGGGAGCTGAGGGAGCTGGGGGGGGAGGCGAGCGAGCGGCCGGGCATTGGGGAAGGGCCGCCGCCATAGGGTACGTTAAGGCAGGCGCGCCAAGCCACGGGGAGAAAGGAGAGCGGCGACGCGGCCCCCAAAGGGATTTCTGGCCCATAGGCAACCATAGAATCATAGAAATGTAGAGTTGGAAGAGACCCCAGGGGCCATCCAGTCCAACCCCCTGCCATGCAGGAACACCCTCAAAGCACTCTCGACAGATGGCCGTCAAGCCTCTGCTTAAAAACCTCCAAGGAAGGAGACTCCACTACACTCCACGGAGGCAGCAGATTCCACTGCCGGACAGCCCTACATTCACCGAATGACTATGGGGCAGACCATTATCGCAGTGGAGATTCCGTCCCCTCCCCGAACACATCTCGCCACAGGAAAACCCTGCGCTAGAGTTGTCTCGGGGTCGCCACAAGTCGGAAACGACGCGAAGGCACGAAAACAAGGGGAGATGCAGGGCAAGGGGACGTGTCAACACACCAAAAATGAGGAAGGTTGTGTCGAGAGGAAGACTGTAAGGGGGAGGTTGCCTCAGGAAGGCTTTCCAAAACGCTGCGCGGGCGGGGGGGGTCGGGTCTGACAGCCACAAAACAGGCGCAGCTCTGGTGCCTTGCGGTGGACGCTGGCCTCGCCCCATCGTGGCAAACGAAACCAGTCAAGGCTGCTGGAGTGGCCTCGAGTCCCTTCCCGCCTCCAACCAGGCGCCTCTTTGATGATAACGGCCTTTCAGGGCTCCTCGTGAGGAAGCCGGAGTGAAGCGTCCCTTCTGGCGGCCTTCCCTCACACCTCAGCAAGGGACGGCGGGGACTTTTGCTGCGGGAGGGTGAAGGATTAAAACACCCCATTCCCCCCCCCATAAACTGTCAGGCACACAGATCAGACGGTGGCACTTCAGGATTTATTTATACAAACGTCGAGACATCCAATCATGGACGTCCGTCACGCAACGTGCGGCGCGGCCCTTTTAATGAGCGCCAGCGCGAGCTAGCTCGGGCCCTCCCTCTCCCTCCCGCCGCCCAGACAGGTTTTTCCCCTCCCCGCCCTCTTTCCAGCAGCTCCGCATCCCAGACGGTGCCGGCCCGCCCCGCCCACGGCTTCCACCGCGGGCCGCGTCACACACACGCCACCCAAACCAGGGCGGGACTTGGACAGAGGTTGAGGAGGACGAGGCCGAGAGCACGAGGCGGTCATGCCCCCAGCTTCCCCAGCCGCCTCGCCTTTCTTTCCCTCCCCCTCCTCCCCCCGAGGCCGAAGGGAACGGCTGGTGGGAGGAGACAAGGCGTCCAGGCCGCGCCCCCAACACGTTCCCTTCCGCGTGGAGGCGCGCGCGCTCGCCGCCCGGCCCCTCCTCCATCACGCGGCGCCCCACGCTGGCGCGGGGAGCCAACGGCCGCAATGAGGCAGAGACGGTTAGGGCAGGAGGAGGGCTGCTGGGGAGGGCACGAGGGGACGGGGGAAGGGCGACGTTTACAGGCGGCGGTTGAGCCACGCCAACCGCTTCGCCTCCTCTCACTTGTCCCTTGGAGGCTCAGCCTGCGTCAAATGAGTGTGTGCGTATGTGTCTTCAAGTCGCCTGCGGAGTTAGGGCGGTCCCATGACAGGGCTTTCTGAGGCGAGGAATACTCATATGCTACAAATCTCCTGTAGGGTTGCCTATTTCAAAACTTGGAGAGTTTCAAGAGGGGTTTGGTGGTACAGCCCCCAAGGCATAAACCTTCTAAGGGCTACGTTTCCGTTCCTGCGAGGAGGAATTGTTAGCTGACGACCTGGGGCTTCGCTCCAAGAAACCATGTGCTGTAAATAATTCCATGGGTCTCGAAGCTGCCAAAGGAAGCTGCTGATTTTATAGAGTACTGTAGTTGGTAAGAGAAATAGGTAGTTGCACGCTGCCAGCCCCCAGAAAACCCCGTAGTAGTTTCGCCTTAAGAGTTCCAATAAGTCGGAAATGACCTGAAGGCACAAATCGATAGTAATGAACTGCCATCAAACGTAGTAACCAGCCAATGGTGAAGTGTGCATGATGCAATCCAACTGCATCTAGAGGCCTAGGTGATTATTTAACCTGCCACCATATATAGTAAAAAGGCAAGGGTGGTAAGGTGGTCTCTAAATCAGTGCTTCTCAGGGTATCTGTGGTGGGGGACTGGCCTTTTCCCTAATGTGCCGGGGAACAATGCCATATTTGTGCTTACTGGATAAAATTGTTTCTTTCTTGGAAATGGGAACTGCAGGCCTATGGGCACCTGTGCAGGGAGCACCCTTTCTCTTAACGAGGACATGTAGAATCTTGACAATTCCCTTATATTTATAGTAACAGAACCTCGTTGGGCTACCCATCGTGATTACTGTATTTTCATTTGTACACGAGGGTGCAAAGAGGGAGGCATTTGTGGATGCATTTATTCACATTCAGAATACAGAGGATCAGTGATGTCAGTAATGTCTTTATGCTTTCTCAGCACACAAAACGGTTTATAATTCTTTTAGCAGCCTCAGTAGGATACTATTCTGATCAGCTAGACTTAAAAGATACCAAGCTGCAAGCCTGTCTTACCCCCTGTCCTGTGGAACTCACAGCTTAACTCACCAGTGGCAGAAACTTGCTTAGATAGTTTTTGATAATTACACAAATTTACAATCAAAGATGTAGTTGTGTTAGTCTCGATACAAAGGCTATTGGAGAACCTTTCAGACTAGCTCAAAGAAAGAATGTTGTAGCATAAGTTCTTGTAGACTGAGTCTACCTCATCAGATGCAGAAGCTGAGTTTAGCAATTTAAGGTATAGGAGGCTTCCAGTGTTATGAGCAGTACCCTTTGTAGCAGATACATAGAAGACACAAAGGAAAGGCAATTGCCTTCATAATCTGATAGAATCTGTGGATCTTTGATCTGCTCCAGGAAATACCTGTTCGGTTATGAAAGGACAACTGGATAGGCAACCTATGGTTGGCATTCCAGTCACCCCACAAAACTTTTCTGTGCTCCTTTCCTTCTCCCAGCGTCCCATGTTCATTCAACATGCTTAAGCGTTCATTAGGCTTCTGTTTGAAAGACAACCTGTGTTTTGCTGAAGTTCTTTTGCGCTTTTCCCAAGACAGTATGTATGTTGCCATTTTGACTGTGTGACGATGTGAGCTTGAGAATGACTTTTATCTGTAAGGGGTTGGAACACTGTAGTTCCTGGAGCCAGGGATGGCTCAGGCAGTTATGGAAATTCATTTAATGGATTTTGGTGATGCCTTTAAGCAGAGGTTCCAGGTCAATTTACAGGATATCTAGACAGTAGTAGGTATGTGACAGAGACTTCACTATACAGTGACTTGCAGAAGTACACATACATACATTCCATTGAGTTTTCCACATTTTCTTGTGTTAACACCTGGAGTTGAAAGGGACTTAATTGGCATTGTTACCATGTTCTGTATATGTTCAAGCCCAAATGCATATGTACAAACTGATGCAGTCAGGATGTGTTTAAGCCAAATTTGCCGATAAGTATCTAGGCAGCATTTGACTTTAATTGGAAGAAGTATTATGTGCTTTTAAGAAACACAAAAAAGGAACCTTCCCAACTAATACTTATATAAAATTCTCCAGAGGACATTTCTTCTTGGGAAGGGTAACTGGAGACATAGTCTAACTTTCAGGTTGTATGATGCCTTTTTGACAGAAAGATTAATAGCCACAAAGCAGCTTGGGCTGGCTGCAAAATGTATGTTATTTATAGTTACCTCACACTGTGTTTCTCAGCAGTAACCTGGCACCCTTGTGATAAAGCACTTGGTCTTCCAGCAGGCAGTCTGTTCCCATTGGGGAAAAAGTTTTGCTACAGGGAAAAAATTCTGGCAAGTCTGGCAGGTTTAATATTTTTTTTAAAAGTTCTGGGTCATTGAGATTACAGTTGAAGCAGGTAGACGTACAGCAATAGATTTACACTCAGTCTATAGCAGAAGCATAATTGAAGATAACTACACTAACTAAAATCTACATTTTGTGTTTGGATTTGTTTCACCTAATAAGAGCAGTGAGAAATAACTGGAGCACAATCAGTCCATATAGTCCTGAACTGGGATCTGTTAACATTATTGGAGAGTGATATTTGGTGAGGTAAGATTGAGATCTAGACTAACTGCAAATTTTTCCTCTGGCGACATGGGTTGTGATCCACAAAAGTCCATGAAAGTTTTCAATATTTGTTGGTCTGTATGTGCTACGTCCTTAATTTCCTAAATTTCTTATTTTGCAAGATCACTAATGCCTCAGTAATTCTGGTTTTACTCTGTGTGATATCTTCTGAGGCCTTTTGAGATTCTCTTAGTAGACTAGTACTTACTCAAAGAACACTAGGAAAAAATACTGTTAACCATTTACAATAAATGATACAGCTCTGCAACCACAGGGCCAATAATCACTGCCAATATTTAATTAAGTATTTACCTAGATTTCCAGATTGAGAGCTATGGGCAGCTAATAATAGTAAATCCAGAAGAGAAAGTACCCACCAAATATAGATAATATTTCAGTTAATCTTACATAACTTAGTCCCATCCCAGACAAGAAGGTCTTATTTATTATTGTTAATTGCCTCTGAGCTGGCTTTGATCTGTGGTGATCCTGTTAATGGTGACCTCCAAGTTAACACTGTTATCAGCAGCCCTGTTTGGACCTTGCAAACTCAGGGCCATAGTATTCTTGATTGAGTCAATTCATCTGTACTGTAACCTTCCTCTTTTGTTACTGCCTTCAGCTTTGTTGTTGTTGTTGTTTACCTTCAAGACTTCTGACTTATGGCGACCCTAAGGCAAACCTATTGCAGGGCCTTCTGGGGGCTGAGAGATTGTGATGCACCCAAGGTCACCCAGTAGGTTTCCATGGCCAGTCAGGGAATTGAACCCTGGTCTCTAGGGTTGTAGTCCAAAGCGCAAATCATTTTACCACTTTGACTTCAACTTTAGAAAGTATGTTATCTTTTCTAATGAGTCATGTCATCTCGTGATGGTATGTCCAAAGTACAATAGCTTGCACAATCAGCCAAAATTAGTCATTTTGGCTTGTAGGAAGAGTTTGACTTTATTTGCTCTTGGACTCATTTATTTGTCTTGTTGGCTGTCCATGGCATCTGCAGAATTCTCTCCACCACATTTCATGTGAGGTTATTTTTTTCCTCATGGCTTTTCTCACTGTCCAGTTTTCATATCCATATGTAGTATACTATGGCATGGTTGATCCTGTCTTTGTATTCAGTGATATATCATTACATTTGATAAATCCTCATTTGCAGGTTTGCTTTCATTGATTTATTTGCAAGTTTTTTCCACCTCTGCCCCCCACCTCAAATGCTTCTTTTCAGGGAGAATCTTTCAGCAGCTCTGCTCAAGTTGGGCAGCCCTTTTAAAACCTGTGTCTCGTCTCTTCTTTCTCCACCAGCTACTGCCTAGTCAGCTAAAGAAAGCTCACAGGCTAATTTCTCAGCACCACAAAACCCTATCCCAGTGCCCCAGACACTCTCAAGGAAGGTGGCAGGCAAGAGAGTAAGTATAGGGCGACCATGCTGATAGACCCCCTTTCCCTCTCCTTTCTCTGACCTGGTTTGGACCACTCTCCCCATCATGCTTCTGCCTCTTCCTACAGGCACACAAACACATTTTGATATTTTTCCTTTTTTGTGAGGGTCTGTGCCCCTAACTCTAGCAAATGTGGAGGGCCAACTGTAATTCCTTTGTTGTTGCCCTTCAAAGTCTTAGACTTCTCATTTCTTAACTAAAGTGTCCATTTTGATTAATGACTGAGCAAAAGTATTCAAATTTCAGTGTCTTCATTGCCCATTTTAAAGTTCTGTAAATCATTTGTGGTTGCTATTTTTGTTTTTTTAATATTAATCTGTAACTCCACTTGTACACATTCCTCTTGATTGTCACCAATAACCATTTTATGTCTTTGCTATTTTCTGTCAGTAATATTGTGTCATCTACATATCTTAAATTGCTGATGTTCATTCCCTCAGTTTACATACCTCTTTCCTCTGAGTATAATACCTCTTTCCATATGATATGTTCCTGCATATAAGTTAAAAAAAAAAGTATGGTAAAATACTGCCTTGTCAGATCTCCATGCTCTTACCCCAAAATGTGGGTGCCACAAGGGCCAACCTGCGATATCAGTACCTCCTTGCAAAGGTGGGAAATTAATTAGCTCAAGATCAGGAGGCTAACGAGAGGGGGGCAACTTCGCAAGATCTTGCTACCAATGTTTACAGGTTCATGCAGGAAAAGAACCAGCCGGAGATTCAAAAATAAGCTAAAAATGTGTTTTTATTGAGGGGAATTTATTCATGCATGCATACAAGGTACGCACAGTCAACTATTCACACAAGAGCTAGCTGAAGGATAAAGGAAGGAAAAAATTATGGATAGAAAGGCTGAGAGTTTTGGGGGGATTTATAGTTACCAGTCCAGAAGAGTAGTGAAGAGCAGAAATGTGTTTTGGCTTAGGTAGGTGTTACCCTATTCTCTGAGGGTCCCGGAAGGGGCGCCCAGATAACCAAAACACAAACACAAAGTTGGAGAAATTAGCTGGAGCACTCACTTAAGCTAGCGAGAGGCAGGGTAACTTAGCAGGAATCTTGCAACCCAGAGTCTACGGGGTCAGGTCAGTCAAGCAATCAGACAGGTTTTAAAATAGCAACAATGATGTTTTTATTAAAAGACAAACAGTAAAGACACCACAATCGCATGGCTAACAGAGGAATTAGAAATAAGGATTTTCGGGGGAAATGGGTGATACGACACCTTTCTCGTAGTCCTGAAGAAGCCTGAAGATGGTAGGGAGGAAAGCTCAGCGCGATTAGCTGAGGGGAGCTCGCCGGACAAAACAGCAGCAAGGCAGTCTGGAACTCGGGAGCGGTCCAAACAGGGCAAGCGATCCAGGCGGTCCGAGGTGGTCTTGGAATCGGGGGGTTTATATAGGGTGAATTGTGACTGCAGGCCATGCCATACTCGGTGAGAACAATGCGAGTTTGGAGCAGGACAAAGCTTTGGTAAAGGTCAAATTTAACATGATCGGCTTAGCACTGAATCAGCAATAGTGTAGCCAGTATGCATATGCACAGTACTTAGTCCAGCTTTGTAAGACTGTTGGCTCGGGGCCGGGCGCCTTTGTTAGTGTCACGCTTAAGCAAAAAGGTGTTTGCAGGAGAGGTCTTTGAAGCAGTGGAGTGGCTCTGTTCTGCCTGCCTAGGTGGAGAATGGAATGTCCAACAATTACCGGCCGCGCCTGTTTACGTGCTTGTCCGGAGGCCTCGCAAACACGTGGAGAGGGCTGGCAGAGGAAGGCCGAATGGTTTTTGATATCAAAGCGATATCTAGTGCTATCACCGGGTAGGCCTGGGCCGAAGTAACAATCCCCCCCCCCTGAAAATGGGCAGTATTGGGACAATATCGAACATTTTCCAATTAAACATTTAAAAACCAACTTTAGTGCCAAATGGAGGTCTACCGATTCTGGGGTCGTATCACGCTCTGGGGAACAGGCTTTTTGCAACATTCCTATCTAGTAAAAAGCAGTCCTTATCTAACAAAATCTTAAGCCTAACCACATTCACACAGACAAACATAAATTTGGCAATGGCAATAGCAATAGCAAGCAGTGACAGTGACAGCAATGAACGGTGGTCAATGAAAGAAAACCCTACCGCCAATGGAGAAAGGGAAAACAGCAATGCGAAATGGAAATAAGCAATGACAAAATGAAATAAATCCAATGAAATACTGTAAATCCAATGCAGGGTCTGGCAGTGGAAGTAATCCAAGAGGCAAACAGTTCCATGTGGATACTGGAATGAGAGTTCGTAGTCCAGGGGAGGTGAGGTGCAAGCAAAAGTCTCTGCACACACACACCCAGGTACAGGGAAAGTCTGGTGACTGGAGCAAACAGTAAAATAAGTCCAAGTTGGGCTGGAACAATAGCAAAATGTCGGAGTCTGTGGTCAAGCTAGCCAGGGCGTGCTAGCTCTTTGCAGGATGTGGCTTGCAAAGGCGGCAAGAGGAATGGTCCAAGTGGCAGCAGTCTTTTGCAATCTGTGGTAATGGCAAAACAGTTTATGAAGTCCATTGGGGAGTGGCTGGGTCACCTCGTCGGGGTCCCCAACTGCGGTAATGGGAACAAGTCGTCGTCTCGGGCTTCTCACCTCGACTGGAACAGTGAAGTCTCAGTGCACACACACCCACACACCCACGGTGCTCGGGGGTGGTGGACGAGTCCGGGAGTAGTCTCGGCTCTCTGGAACCGTCGACCTATAGCTCATGAAGGGAAGACTGACGCTGGTTGTAGCCAATGCATATAGCCAATGCAAATTGATGGCATGGAGCCTGCTGGGAGCTGGGTTCAAATCATGAAATTCAGCTCGCCATGACTGAAAGGGTTGCTAGCTGGCAGGGATATAAATAGCAACTGAGTTTAAGACTGTATTGACCGGAGGAGGGCCATTGGTCAAGGTGGTGAGACTGCTGGTTTGGGCTCCGCATTTATCCAGTTGGTCTAACAGGGCCAATGTTACCGTCCCAGGCTGCAAGAGGACCCTCGATATGAAGGTGCCATTTGCGCTCTGGTCCACATAACATGGGCCTGCATGCTCACACTCCCTTTCCTCCAGACCGAAGCCGAAGCTCCAGGCCTGATGACGTAGCACCATGGGCCTGGGGTGGCATAGACCGGTGGGTCAATGTGGAGCCCAAACACACAATCCCACTACCTCACAAATATAAGCTGGACTCCAAGGGAAGACCTAAAGATTGGCCACCCTCGGACAGGCTTTTTGAAGCCAAACGGAACAGTTAAGACAAAACACTACACTAACGTTAAACTATTTACGAACATTACAATTTGCGCCTCGGAGCCTTTAGTAGAATATGCCAGCTTGAAGCTGGAAAATCTGTTTCTTAATCCATAGTGCAAGGCCAATTAAACAGATGGCGGGTATGATCTGAAATGTGACCAATCTTATCAAAGGATGAAGTGCGTAATGGGCGATTGCTTGTCCTGTGGATGACCAGTTAAAGACGTCCCACCAGGAATGTTTGGCGACTTCCTCTAATTCCTCTGACTTTTTGACAATCACCTTGGCCGTATGATTGACTGACAAGGCGATCTGATGGAGGGAGTGCGAAACCTCTCTTACTCTGTCTGCTAGGCTGCTGAGATTCCTGAGCCAGACGGACACGAGGATCTCATCTTCTAGGTGAAATCTGGTTAACTCGGATTCAGTAGCCAAGTAGCCTTGTTCCAATATATATTCCTGTATCTCTCGTCTAAGATAAAAGTCTTTGCCAAAACAGTCCTGCCTGTGTTGATTACAAAAGCATGGGTTGCCGGCGGTGCGATTGAGTCTTATGGTGGCACCGCTGGGCAATACGGTCACATTTGCACATGGGGTTCATAAGCAAAAGCACTCGCTATTGAGTTGAGACATGACTGTGTAATTGACAGGCACCAGAACGTATTCTGAGGTATTATCATGACTAAAACTGTCCATATTTTGGAAGCACTGTGCCCAATATTGGTGAAACACGCAGCCAGATAAGTCATAAGAATGTGTACCATTGGACCAATGGTACATCTGTTGTGGCAATAATGTAGCATTGGCGGCCGTTAGGGGTAGTCCTAGGTGAGACAACGGGTGCAAAATTACAGGATCTAGGATCCATTTGTGCAAGACGTCTACCGTGAGGGTTAAGTCCTTCCAGGTAGCGGGCCGAATTTTTGCCAAAGCGGCAGGATGTTCTAATGTTTCCGGGTGGCGCTCTCTCAACAGGCTCAGGATCTCAGAGTGCATTAGTCCCATGAGGCTGGCTTGGATCACCTGTGCCACAAAGGTGATCACGTTGCTTTGCAGTTGCGTGCATTGTACAGCAACTGACAGATCGTGAGTCATGCCTTTTAAGACACGACTGAGGTCGGATACTATGTTGCACTCGACGCCAACCCACTGCGGCAGCAGTTGACTAATTAAGTCCATGCCCTTCGCCAGGTTAGTTAAACCAGCAGTGGAGGAGACTCCAATTTCTTTTGTTTTGGTACCAATCACGCCTAATTTGTTCGCCAATACCTCGTTAGCTATAGCATTTAGAATTGCACCACCAGTCCCAATTCTTCCTAATACAGTCCCTATGATGCCTTGCTTAGAGCGAGTGTGTGGGTTGGAGAATGACAACCATCGCTTCTCCCAGTGTTCTAACTGTGCCCAAGCCAATCGCAAATATGGCTGGCAAGTCGGGAGGACTCTTGAACCATTCACTACAGTAAAGTTTAACACCATCACGAGGGGTTGAACGTTCGAGTAAGCGACCATTTCTATATCTATATCTATATTTCTACAGCTAAGCCTAGTCCCTGGTCATACCTGAATCTGGGTAAACAACTCAAAGGTGTACTGTTTTTGGAACCACGGTAACAATTGGGATTTGCGCAACAGGTGTTCTGCTTCCGGGCACAGGTTCCAATAGCATACTGCCTGCAAGTTATAGTACCACTCCGGGGTGAGGTGGGTGGTGAATTCTGGTGTGGCTCCGAGGGTACACATAATCAACAGAAATACCACGATAATCCAAGCAAAGGGTCCCATTCCGTCTCCCTGTAGGGAACACAGAGGTGGGGCTCCGTTATCACAGCTTCTAAAAATCTAAGGGGGCTGTTTACATGGGGGACGAGAGGGGAGCTGGAGCAGCCACCTCTTCAAGGGGGCTGCCATCCCATGAAGGGAAGCAAGGCCCTTCCTTAACTCGGCCATACTATTGAAAGGGTTCCCCATCCGGAGGTTTCCCTTTCGAATCCTTGCTCTGGGTCTCCGGAATTACTGGCAGGAGCGGCAGTGCTTGCTCCTGGGTGGGGACCCACCTTCTCAAATTGGTACGGAGGCTGGATTCGGACCCATGTGCCTCTGGAGTAGCTGCCTCTTCAGGTATAATGGTGACCGAGATGGAGCCATGAACTATCCTGGCCCATTTCACGATTACCAGAGTCATAATCAGGGTGCTGCCGGGGCCCTTAAGGACAATGCGGCACCAAAGCGTCTGAATGGAGGAGTAGGCGGTAGCCACAGTCACCTTCACATACGGGCATATTGACTGCTCAATTGCTAACGGACAGGGGCTGGAGCTCTGATGGCAGCACCGCGGTGCACGGCTGAAATTTCCTCTGGTCCCTGGTCTACCTTCCACAGAAACCTGTTTGTGTAGTCAACAGTGAGCCTGTTTCCCCGCAGGAAGCCGATGCCCAAAAGGCCATCGTCCTCGCCGCAGTTCTTGCAAGCCCAAAGCTGAAAACAGAACGTTTCTATGGACATCGGAATGTCCTTCCAAGCTCAGGCAAGGTGACCCCCCCACCATATCCAGAAAGCTGGACACGTTTGGGCATGAGTTCACCATGTCTAACCAATTTGGGGTGCAGCACATTCAGTACTGCGCCAGAATCCACTAGGAGGGTGGCAGGAGTCCCCCCCCTCAGTCCCTATGCCTGCCTTCACCCAGAACCTTCCCCCCTTGTCTGGCTGCAACTTGGCCACAACGTTGCGTGGAAGCTTCCTGGACCGAGGGCATCCCTATTCCTGAAAGTCCAAAGTCGGGTAGTATCCAGCTGGAGGTGAGCCATTCGTCATGGCCTGGACCAGCTGTTTACCACCCGCAGAAAGCTGCTTGTCCAGAGCTTCCAAAAGCTCCGACGTGGGCTGTTTGTCGAATTGGCTCATGTCCAACCCAAACTTACGTAGCATGCCCCAGATCCTGACTCTGTCCGAGGAGTACATCTGGGCCGTGGGGTCGTACCCGCCAGATGTCTCCTTGGGAGGGCCAGACTCAGAGGGCTGTTTGGGGGCAGTGGGCTGCTGTGGGGGATTCCCTGCCTTGCCGGGCTGGCTGCGGGGGTCTCTCCCTTGCCACTGCCTGTCCTGTCTGGGAGCTGGGTGCGAGTTCCAATTCCCCCGCGGGACAGAATTCGGCACAGTTTTCCGGTGTTGGGAATGGGGCCCATAGTTGGAGTACGTTACCTCCAGTATAGGTTCCCAGTTCCCTGTGTCTCTCTTCTGGGCCTTAATGGAGGGTCTAAGGGAGCCAACCTCTCATAACAGGTCAGCGACCCGACGGAGGTTGTTCCCAAAGTCCTCCCAAGGTGTTGTGGCTGGATCCACCACAGCTAGGGCCATCTTCATTTCATGGTTCAAGCCTCCATATAGCAGAGTCTTGAACTCCGTGGTATCGAAATGGTACCTGCGGGCGGTCAGGGGAACCTTCTCGGCCAGAATGGCGAGCAGTTGCTTCCACGCCACGTGAGCCTCAGAGTTCTCATGAGGACCCTGCTGCTCCATGACGTAGAGCACGCTAGCACTCTGTCCGGGCCAAAGGATCTTCACTACCTCTCTCATCCAGTCATGCGCCTCGAGCCTAACTGGACCTCGAGTCGCCACGGCCGACTCAAGAGTATGAAGCTCAGATGGGGACATGCAGAGCCAGGCCAACTGGGTCAGGTCCTGACCATTGGCTTTCGGGTGACAGTGTATCACCGCGTTCAGCCACATGATGCTGGTAGACCGAGAGAGTGAAGGCTTTCCATTTTCTGCTTTCAATTATGTAGTATTTTGATTTCCATATTGTCTATTCAGTGACTTTCACATATATAGCCATGTCTTTGGTTGCCTGAAGAACATGTTTGCAATGAAAAAAATAGTTAGCTTCCAAAATTTAGTAAGTTACTTGCCTGCTTCATTGTTCAGTCCTAGGCCAATTTCTGGAACAATTCTTGGTTTTAATCTGTTTCTTACTTTTGCATTTGAATTTGACAACCTATAGTTGTCAACATGTCCTGTTTGGATGTGTGATCAATTTGCTTTTGAACCCTAGCATAGAATCTTTCAATTTCTTTGTCTCCTATCTCTATTGTTGGAGCATAAACTTAGACTATGATTATATTGATAAGTTTTCCCTGAAGTTCTATTGATACTTCTCAGTCTGACTTTGTATTATATCCCTTGACCACTTGCACATCTTGTCTCACTATTAATATCATCCTATTTCTTTTTAGATTTTCATTTTATTTTCATTGTGTAATTATCCAGTTTAGCTTGCTCACCCCAGGTACTGCAGTGTTTATACATTCCATTTCTTGTTTTACAATGTCTAGCTTTGCAGTTGCCTGTTCTTATTCTTTGTGTTGTGCATGTCAGCAGTTGAACTTCCTTTCAGTTTGACTCCAGTTGCATTGTTAGACACAGTGCTACTTATACTTGTCCTCTGCTCTTCCCCCAATAGCTGGCTGTGTGCCTTCTGACCTGGGAGTCTCATCTTTCAACACTATCTCTTGATTCATTTTTTAATTTATTTTGTCTCATCATTAGGTTTTCATGCTGCAAACCTTCAGAAGTAGTTTACCAGTGCCTCTTTTTCCCCCAGTACTAACAATAGTTATATAAAGTGCCATTGTCATAGTCTCTAAGGAATCTTCTGCGTGTGTCATCCCCAAATACTGCCGTTTCTCATTAGCGTTTTGGCACATTTAGTCTGCCTTTTTAGCAAAAACCTAACTTAGGAGACCCTGCCACTAGCAGTGCTCCCATCAGCATAGTCTCTTGCCTCAAAGAAGCATGCATTTCTAGCCCCACAGAAAGATAGTGCCAAGGGAATAAGAAGATCTCACAGGTCTACAGTAAAATATCCAGATTTTGTCACTGGCCAATCTAATATCTCTCTTTGTATGTATGGATTTGGATCACATATGGAATAATAAAGAGGATATTTTCATCTGTATATACATTTTCTGTTATTTCTTGTACAAGTACTCTTTGCGAGATCTTGAAGACTTAAGAACTGTCTTCAATGCTTTTGTGTATTGAAATTGTAGTATGTGGAAAACACAGAAATTTACCAGTATATAATCAAATACACACAGAATGTAGTACAGTCATCCCTCCACATTCGCTGGGGTTAGGGGCACAGGGCCTTCACGAAAGTGGGAAAACGGTGAATAACTGTAGGCCCTCCCAAGCCATATTTAACATAAAAAGTATAATCACCATATTCAGCCCACCATGGATTCCTTTGAAACGTCAGGTTTCCTTCACAAGGCAGAGGTGGGTGACTGATGGGGCTTACTGCCATCTTGCCCTGCTGCCCCACACCATTTTTAATAGAGACTTGGAAGCCTCATTCTCAGTTTGTCAGTCTCATGAGGCTTGCAGTCCCTATTAAAAATGGCATAGGGAGGCAGCAGAGGTGACAGCAAATAATCTGTGAATAATCAAATGAGAAAAAGTTAAATCCGCAAATGTGGAGAGTTGACTGTAATTTACATTGTTTAGATTATGAGTCTTGTTAGAGGTCATCTCTCCACAAACTTAGGGAAAGAAGGTAGTATTAAAAGTTTGTTTCTGCAAAAGTGGGTGAATGCATACCTGTATGAAAATCTGGAAGTGGCAGCTAGAGATAATATTTTCTAAAAAAATTTCTGAAGATGGAGTAGAAAGTTACCATTACATATGATGTATGAACCAAACCAAGAACATTTAAGGACAGAAACCATCTGTGCAGAGTAATTCAGAAAGCAGTGTCTGAGCATACTTATAAATTAAAAGAAAAAAAAAGTCAAAAGTATTTTTGAACCATCAGCCACCTTCTCTTCTCTATAATTTATCATATTCATGATAGCCCTTTTTGCCTGTCTTTCCCTTAGTACTTATCTAACAGCAGGCAGTGATTATCTCAGGGGCAGCTTCCTTTTCTTCTGACATCCTTTAATTAAACTATAACCCTTGCTGAGCATAGAAGGAAAAAATAATGGAGGAAAAATATCTCAATGAACTTTCATTAGACTATTGTATTTATGGAACTGTAGATCATCTGGAAAGTAGTAGTTGAAAGTAATTATCTTTTTATATTTGCTTTTGAGTTTGCTACATGTCTCTGTACATTTTTATGGTTTGATCATAGCTGCTGTTTGGATCAAAATATTGTTTATGATTTGGCTAGCAACCACAGGACAATGAAAAGAAGCAAGAGCAGTGGTACTATACTGGCACTGTGAGGTATTCAGAATGCTACATTGACATAGAAGCTTAGTTAGCAGTACTGATATGCTAGTAAAATCTATAGTTGTCATAAAAATACGGCACCTTCCTTAAACCCCTTCATATTACGGAATGGGACACAGTGCATTTGCACCTGAAGCTGTTGAGTTTTGAGGTTTACTGTAAGGAATTCATATTTTCATGTATTTATATAATTTACATGGGGCTAAAATATAATAGTCCTGATTCTTATATGACTTACAGTGTTTGCTCCATCTCAGAGTAGTTCCAGGATTTTAATTGTCTGGGAATTAAAATTTGAAGTACAACAATCATCTTACTAAAAGCTTTTAAAAATGACCTAGGCTTTTCTTTACTTTTTGTGTATTTTCTGCCATCCAGGTGAAAACTGGGATAGACCAAGTGGGAGAGAGTGGAGAAGTCAGTGCCATTTGGCTTGGTATGGTTGTGATTGTTCATGTATTTGTATAGTTGCCTGTTCTGATATATTTAAAGACTGCACCTGTAAACTGATTCATTCCAATTACAAAACTGGACAGTAATGATTGACGGTGCCATTATTGAGCAAGGGGGCAACATAGTCTACATCAGTGCTTCTCAGGCTATTTGATATGGGGGACTGAGTTATTTTTTTTCCAGCGTGCCAGAGACTGGCACTGTATTTGTGCCCGTTGGCTACATTTGTTTCTTTCTTTCCTAGAAGGTCTTCAGAGACCAACGCCAGTCCAGCCAGGGACCACTACTTTGAGTAGCACTGGCCTAGATGAAGAATTACTGTATTTGCTGACATATAAAACTCACTTTTTTCCTGAAAAATACTGTTTGAAAATGGGGTGCATCTTATACGCCGGTATGTCTTATAAGCTGGCAAATGGGTTTTGCCAGTGTATAAGTGGGGTGTGTCTTATACATGGGTACATCTTATACACAGACAAATATGGTAAATTGAGAAATTCCTGCCTATGGAGGGGAGGAAAAGTTCAACAGCAGCTGCTGTGAGCTGTGATCTCATGGAGTTTGGGTGCAAAATGTTATGTAATTTACCGTGTGTGTGTGTGTATGTGTGTAATTTGTTTATGTATGCATTGAGAGCCAGCATGATATAGTTGTTTGAATATTGGACTGTGACTCTGGCGACCAGGGTTTGAATCATTATTCAGCAGTGGAAACCCACTGGGCAACCATGGGCAAGTCATACTCTCTCCGCCTCAGAGGAAGTCAAAGGCAACCCTCCCTGTAAACAAACCTTGCTAAAACACCCCCAATATGATAGGGTTGCCTTAGGTGTTCCATAAGTCAGAAATGACTAGCAGGCACACAACAACAACAATGTATTGCGTGTTAGAGGTGATAAGGTAAGAAGCTGTTGGGAGCAGGTGAGAGAACGGAATATTGAAAGTAAATGGTGATTAGTGGAATGTCTGAGGGGATTTGAATAAGGATGGTGAATGAAGCTGATGTCAGTTAATATACATTGTTGATAAAAAAGAGTGTTGAGTAAAGGAGATTAAGGTTGAGAGATTCAGTTAGATTTAGAAATTAATATGTGGTGTTTAATAGTGTAAGTTAGCTAGGAGAGAAGTGTGTTAAGAGAGTAAGATGTGTATTCATGTGTTAGATAATGTGTTTTGTTATGCTCAACTTCTGTTTATAAACTGTTGCTTTTGTGTTTATAAGTTTTTGACCTCTGAGAACACTATCCAATATGTAATATGCTTTTGGCCTCTGGGAACACCATCAAGCTTGGATTCAGACACAAGGTCTGTAGTGACAGCAGTGAATAAAGAGGGATTGTATTCAGTGGGAATAAAAGTTTTATAATATCTCACACAAATACTTTGAGGGCATCTAGGAGGTTCCCACAGTTGGTGGCCACAGCAGTAGGACAGGAAGAGCTCCTTGCATGGGTGACAGTGGTGGTGACATGAGAAGGTTCTCACTCTTGGTAGTGACAGTGAGATTTGTGGAAATCTTCACATTTTCTGGCAGTAGAGGTTTAAGCAGAATGTCACATCTGGTGGAAGAGTGATGGATTAAGTGCTAAACTCCCACATGAGTCTTCAGAATTTAGGAAGAAGTTGCTTAGGAAGTGGTTACAATGAGGCACGAGAGGTTTATAGAGCAGTGCTACTTAAGTAGTCATACCAGGACTGGTGCCAGTCTGTGAGCTGTTGGCTGCTGATCTTTGGCAAATTTTCAAGAAACTCTGTTAATATGACAATATGGCACAAAGATGTTTCCAATTCTGGACATCTTGGCTGGGGGTGAAATGCTGGTGTTCCCCATCAGATAGCATGAGAAGCACTATACAGCAGTACACTCAAACAAAATCTGTAATCGTACAACACTGTGTGAATGGCAGGAATTACATTTTGTTTTCAACAATATTTCTACTGTTAATAGCTCCTGAGCAGTAGTATCTAATCACCTAACAGGACAGAAATGCAGGGTGTAGGCAGAGCTCCACACTCTGCAATATCATTGTGACTGATGTGTTTCAGATCATGAAAATGGCAATAGGACTGTAACACTAATGAGTTGGAGGACCAGGTACAATCGTAACATCCAGTCAGGGAAAGGTACCACCCTACCAGGCATAACACTGCACACATATGCATGTGCAGCAGAAAAGAAGGGGAAAAAAAGAATCTGCCCCCAAATGAGGTGCCACATAGCTGTCAATCCTGACATTGATGAAGAGTAAAACTAAGCCCACATACCCCTACACCAGTTCAAAAATGGCCCGGGGTGAATATAGATTAGATGTTTATAGACAAGCCTGACAGTTTTGTAGAAATGGGAGCTCATTTCCTTTTTCACTGGAACTGATTCCCAACTTGTGTGTCCCCATATATTGTTAGACTACACTACCGACAGTCTCTTATTGTTGGCCATGGTAGCAGACAGGTGGGGACCTATGCTTGAGAAGAAAGGCATGTAAATGCATGCAAGTACGGCATTGTTAAAGACCTACATTTAGAAAGTGCTTTTGAGTTCTGTCCCACAGCTGATTATTTTCTCCATTTCGATCCTGTTTATCTAATTTCTTCTCATCCAAATTTATACAAGGAATACCAGTAAATCAATATCCTGTGAAATGTATGTAATGAAAGTGATAAATCATACACTTCACCCTCATCTCTCTCACTCCTACGCATGACTTTGTGTATGAATGTTTAAGGCTGATGCTTTTTTCCATTCTAATACTGCAATTAATCATATTATATAATCAGCCCATTGCTATTTTTAATTAAGGTTTTAAAAATACATTTGAATGATATTAGGGGTCTCTTGAAAGTGTGAGCATAAGCATGAGGGAAGGAGTAGGATATAAAAACACCATCTTCCTCTCTAGCACTATGTTTTAGAAATGCGGCATATACAGTGGTTATGTAACATCATACAGTCATTACTGACTCACATGCTTACCTCACAATGGACCTGGCTAAAATTAGATTCTCATTCTTAAGAATCAGAACTTCTCCCCTTAGCCCCAGTGGGTTATAAATATAGCAGATGTGAGCCTGAATTCTTTTACATACTTTAAATCTATTTTATTTACTGAATTTTTGTTTCCATATTATTTTCTGGCTACGAAGAATTCTGCTGTTTTGTAATGAAGACTGAAAAAAATAGATAGCTCTCGGCTTTTAAAATGTATATAGTCCAATAAGATAAATACATCAGTTTATAATACAATATTTAGATTAATTTTATTAGACTGGAAGATAAATAATCTCCTACCTTATAGTTACCATATATTTAATCTTTGCTATGCTTCTATCCTCCAACCTAGTAGAGAAATTGAAAATAGCTTCTAAGATTCCAAAATGAAAGTTGCATCCAGTAAGAGAGAAACCAAAATTACCAACAATTTTTTTAAAAAAAACAGATTTTCAAATTATTTTAAGAATAGCTAGATGAATGCAATTAATGTATAGATATTAAAAGTATAAATAACAGCTACAGGAGAGAGGAAACTGAAGTGGCACTGCAGGGGGGTAGGAAGGAAAGTTTAAACCTTTTACCCTGTTATGCTTCCAGAAACAATACCCCATCCCTGCCAGTATTGTGAAGAAAGCTTCTTTGGCATCAGTGGATGTTTCCTGCCCAATGCAAATAGCAGTTTCAGTCCCAATTTTTGTCATCCATTTGAAAGGTAAGATTTAGAATCTGGAAATAACAGAATACTATTGTCTTGCTTTTGATTATATAACTTTTAACTTCTACTAAAGCAACTCATTACCTATAACTAGTTACTTGTAATCAGCTCCTTTTACTAACAAACGTTTGTATCTGAATGAGGAATAAGTTCACTCCTTTTGCAGTATAACTGATTTTTTGGATATTTTTACAGTAATGGAGGTACTGTGTTACTAAATAAGGCAGTAAGAGTGTTATGTAGGTGGCTTTTTCTATGCCTCATGCAGCTACCTCATATTCTGGGGTTGTGGGTGCTTAAGTAATGATAACGTGGACAGGAGAAAACTGCATGATGCACTTCAGGCCAGTGGCATGCCGCTTTCATATTTTTTTAGAAAAAGTACTTTAGATGCTTTTGAAAAATGAAAAAGCAAAGAGCAACTTACTAAAACCATACATAACTACTTTTGATTCCTTCTAGCTGTAACTAATTATGTTTAAAGTAACTGCTTCTGTGGCTTTTGTGGCTTTTGGACAACGTGCACATTAATTGCATTCAATATCATGACTGCGTTGGCCCTTAATTTAATTAGTAGCTTATCATAAATCATAGAATCATAGAGCTGGAAGAGACCCCAGGGGTCATCCAGTCCAACCCCCTGCTATGCAGGAACACACTTCGAAGCATTCCCAACAGATGGCCATCCAGCCTCTGTTTAAAAACCAGCAAAGAAGGAGACTCCACCACACTCCAAGGCAATGTATTCCACTATCCAACTGTTATTACTGTAAGGACGTTCTTCCCAATGTTTAGATGGAATCTCTTTTCCTGAAGTTTGAAGCCATTGCTCTGTGTCATAGTCTTCATAGGAGCAGAAAACAAGCTTGCTTCATCCGGCATATGACATCCTTTCAAATATTTAAACATAGCTATCATGTCACCTCCAAACCTTCTCCAGGCTAAACATATCCAGCTTCCTAAGCTGCTCCTCATAGAGAGGTAAGGTTTCTAGGCCATCTACCATTTTGGTTGCCTTCCTCTGGACACATTCCAGCTTGTCAATATCCTTCCTGAATTGTGGTGCCCAGAATTGGACTCAGTATTCTAGGTGGGATCTGACCAAAGCAGAACAGAGTGATACTATTTCTTCCCTTGACCTAGACACTAAGCTCCTATAGATGCAGCCTAGAATTGCATCTAGGCTTTTATTACCTGCTGCATCACACTGCTGACTCATGTTCAGCTTGTGGTCTACTAAGAGTCCTAGATCCTTTTCACACAAAGTGTGGTCAAACCAGGTGTCACCCATTTTATATTTGTATATTTCATTTTTTTTTCTGCCTTGGTGTAGTACCTTACATTTCTCCTTGCTGAAATTCATTTTGTTAGTTTTGACCCAGCTCTCTAATCTGTTAAGATCATTTTGAATTCTGATCTTATCCTCTGGGATGTTAGCTAGCCTAATTTGGTGCCATCTGAAAATTTGATAAGAATGCCTTCTATTCCCTCATCACTCATAAAGAAGTTGAATAGCACTGGATCAGGACAGAGCCCTTTGACACCCCACTAGTCACTTCTTGGCAGGATGAAGAGGAGCCATTGGTGAGCACCATTCGGATTTCATCAATCAACCAGTTACAAATCTACATAACAGTAGTGTTGTCTAGCCCAGATTTTACTACCTTGTTTGCAAGAATATAATGGGGGATCTTGTCAGAGGCCTTACGAAAGTCGAGATATGCTATATCCACAGCATTCCCTTCATCTACCAAGCTAGTAACTCTTATCAAAAAAAGAGGTAAGATTAGTCTGGCATGATTTGTGTTTGAGAAACCCATGTTGACTTTTAGTGATCATGATATTCCTAAATGCTTACAGACTGTTTAATGATCTGCTCTAGAATCTTTCCTAGTATTGATTTCAGGCTGACTGGGTAGAAATTGTTTGGGTCCTCTTTTTTCCCCCTTTTCAAGATGGGGACAATATTTGTCCTCCAGTCTGCTGGGACTTCTCCAATTCTCCAGGAATTCTCAAAGATTATTGCCAGTGGTTCTGAAATTACTTCTGCCAGTTCTTTCAATACCCTTGGATGCAGTTCATCCAACCTTGGGGACTTGAATACATTTAGAGTAGCCAAGTGTTCTTGTACTACCTCTTTATCTATACTGTGCTGCATTTCCCCGGCCACATCATCTGCTCCATTTTTCTCATGTTGAGCATTTTTTTTCTTTAGGGATAAGACTGAGTCAAAGAAAGTTTTGAGCAATTCTTCCTTTCCTCTGTCCCCTGTTAACATTTCACCATCTTCTTCATGTAGCGACCCTACCCTTTCCTTGTTCTTCGTTTTGCTACGGAGGTAACCAAAAAAGCCCTTTTATTGTTTTTAACCTCCCTAGCAAGCTTATTCTACCCCTTAGCTTTTCTGACTTTCTCCCTATACTTGCTGGTTATTTGTTTGAATTCCTCTTTGATGATTTCCCCTTTTTTCCATTTCTTGTACATGTCCCTTTTAAATCTTAGCTGCATTGAAAGTTCTTAAGACATCTATCCCAGATTCATAAAAAGCCAAGGGAAATAATACATGGAAGAACTATATGAAAGAGATGAAGGATGACAGATTCACCCAAAGAAGAACCATTTGAACATGAACCCACAATTTTAGAAGGCTACACTTAAAGTACTTGGGAAAAATAAACATTAAGGACTGATGGCATACCAATAGAGCTGCTTCAAGCTACACAGATGAATCTATTCTTCTTCTAACTAAAATATGTTAAAGAAACAAAAGAATGATCCACAGTTTGGAAATGCCAGGTGGCCAAACTAGGTTCAGGAAAGGAAGAGACACTAGGGATCATATTGCAAAAATACTTTGAATAATGGGACATACCAAAGAATTTCAGTAGAAAATCAACTTATGCTTTATAGATTATAGCAAAGCCTTTAATAGTGTTGATCATGAAAAACTGTAGATCACCCTTAAAGAAATGGGTGTGTCACAACAATTAAGTGTAACCTGTACTCAGAACAAGAGACTACCATCAGGACAGAATATGAAGAAACGGAATAGTTCTCAACTGGCAAGGAGATCAAGCAAGGCAGCATTTTATCTTAGAGGAAGATAAAATGCTGCCTTGCTTGATCTCCTTGCCAGTTGGGAACTATTCCGTTGGTATGCTGAACATACCATTACACACACTCCTGAAGGTGACATGGCAACATCACAACACACAGAAACATTGGCACACTTACTGTCTACAACAGTCATATGCCGGGCCCTCCCCAGTCTCCTCTTGCTGGCTGGCTCATGGGCAGGCTATGTTGCCTGGCTTTTTTCTCCATAGGCTAGTGCTGTGTGGGGCCTAAAGCAAGATAGTTGGCCCCAGGAGCCAATGAGAGGATTTCTGGGGAAGAGATACCAACTTCACCTCCCAATAGAAATAGAAACTTCACCTCCCAAAAGAGTGGAGCCTTTCTGTTTAAAATCCCACCTCCACAGCCCCCCCCCCTTTGACTATACTAAATTATAGATGTGTGCCATTTTTTCAACATGAGATCTGCTCTTTCGATCCTTTTCAATTAGCATGTGTGGTCAAAAGAGCAGGCCCCACATTAAAAGAATGATATATGTAATTTAGCACAGTCGAAAGAGTGGGTTGTTGAAAAACAGGGGACACCTATAATGGAAAAGGAACTATTGTTTTAGGATAATCGGCAGGGGGATGTAGATTGATTGAACAATTTATTATATTTGAGGTGATTTAACTGAGCATTTAATTGACTGACTTTGCCTTCCACTGCAGTAATTATTTCTAAGTTTGCATATATAGTTATAAATTAGCAATGGCTCTGTCTCCATGATTTTTTTATGATCAGATTTCTCTTCCTCTAGGGGAAACAGAAAGTTGGAGACATATTCTACTTCAGTAAGTGAAAGGAACCATGTGGTGTAACCCTGCCATCCTGGTGCCTGTGTAAATACAACAAATGTCTAGGAGAGATAGAGATGTGCCCATTGGTCTCAATATGAGGCAGAATCCTCTGCAAATACCTGGAGCTGTTACACATTACCTGGTTTTACCATTATGGTTCCACTTTAACTGACATGGCTGCATCCTAAGGAATCCTAGGATTTTATGTTTAGGGAGGCATTAGCACTCTGGCTGAGAATTCTTAAATACCTTTTCCTAAACAGAAAATCCCAGAATTCCAGAGGATGAAACCTTGGCAGTTAATGTGGAATCATAGCACTATAACCATGCAATGTGAAAGGGACCCCAGAAGAGGATGACATGTAGACAATGTTGAATGCAGGTCTGCATGGCCACTTCAACTCCCAGTATATAGCACTTTGGTTCAGGGCTAGGAAGCCTTCCTTAATCCTTAGTCATATTGCATAGTACAGAAATATCTGAAATAAGTAGATGCAGAATGAAAAGGTGCATTCTGCAAGATCCAGAATGGTCCTTTTCCAAGCTAATAGGAACTTTGCATTATAGACTGAGCCCTGCATAGAAACTCCCTGATAGAGACAGGGTTGATGGCTGCAATCCTTTCTCACTTATCTAAAAGTAAATCCCACTGAGTGAATAGGGCTTACCTCTGTGTAGATGTATATGTAAGACAACTCTCAGTTGCATTTTTTTCTCAGAAGTAGTCATCCGTTCTGTTTTTCCTTCACTAACTTTTAGCCCATGATCTAGAGCATAAGACAGTCACAGGACCATGAGACCTACAGTGCTTTAGCTGAGCAACAGGAAACTTCCTTACTCATCTTCTAAGACAAAGTGTTTTCACACTTAATGTAGAAATTCACACCTTTCTGGTGATTTGTGAACATGCATTATCACAAGGTAGTATAGAATTATTTTACAAGCTAGGAAAAGAAAACAATAATTTGAAGTTACATGCTGATTGAGTATTACTTGGAAAGACAGAGAAGGGAGGTTGGCTCTACCCCAGGCTGTTTTGAGCTTTATGTATTGAAAAGTTCTGAGGATTATCAGCTGATGTTTTTGTGTGTAGTTGAGTTAGAACAGCGTGATCAGAGGTCAGCTTCTAGCTGGATAAATGGATTTGCTGAACTTAACTGTGAAGAGATATCTTATTATACCAGGAATGGGCTGCAAAATGATGGAAAACATCTTAAAGAATTGCAACTTGCTGGGATGTATGTTCTTTAGAGATTTTTTCTTTCTTTCATTCATCCTACTGCACTTGTCAAAAATAAGTCTCTCCTTCTCTTTGCCTGTCTCCCGTCCCACCACATCACTACCTCTCTGTGCCATTGACAGGATAATCTAAAACGAACTCTTCCTTAGAAAGGAGAGAAATATTTCAGCATTTCTGGTACTGATTACATGCAGAACTGTGATACATTTACTTCTGGTAATCAAACAAGGTCCCTGCACAAAGTTTGAGGGACTTTTCTCTTATGACATTCCAAGTCTAACCATCATGAGGCAAAAAGCCGCTGCTTCATCGTTGCATGCTGACAACATGGTTCAGGTAAATTCAGGTTAATATATGTGTGCCCCCCACCCCATATTATACACACACACACACAAAGAGAGAGAGAACACGCCTGCAAATCCATTAATTCTAACCTATTGGCTATTCTACTGCTCTGATTCTTCTCTAATGAAGCAGTACAGTCAGAATTTCTCTGTCTAATAGTGGTATATTAAAGTCAGTCAGATTTATGACACATTATTCCTATAACTGATTTTAGTTTTAGGCCAAAAACTGACTGGTTTTTGTGTTTGGAGGGGGCAGTGGGACCCCCAAATGCCATATTTTGGGAGTTTGGAGATGTACATTGGCTGAGATAAGTTTAAAAATTGCAGGATAGGGGACTTTGGGGGTTGCAACACAAGGACACTGTTCAATCTGCAAACCGTATTGTTTAATATGTTTAAGTGGAAACATTGTACTATTTGCATATTTATAGTCATTTTGATAAAATTGAGCCCACCTCAGACACTGTAGTGCATTAGATATTATTCACCTGTCCATTATGGATAGAATCCTGTTGATGCCCCATGCAGGTTTAAGTGCAAATTACTCTAGTATATGTCTTTTCTGGGTTGTCACAGGGTTTTATCACATGAGGCAGGTAAATTGCAGTTGCAGCAGGATAACAGCATCTTTGGCTGGGACTTATCACATGACATTGTTCTGTTCTCCCAGTGGGAGACTGTTTGGAAAGAGTTTCTTTAACAAACACAAAGAAATCTATTAATGACCTCCTTTGTAAAAGAAATGGTTTCCAGATGGTATCCAAATGGTATCCAAATGTTCCATTGGGAGAACAACAGAAGAGGAATGAGGTAATATGATAAATCCCAGCCACTATTATCCTGCTGTAATTGTGATTTACATGCCTTGTGTAATAAATCCCACAGATGCAACAACATCATAACCAAGCCACCTATTTCTGTGCCAACTGGCCATTGCACATATAACCAATCAATGACTGCATCAGAGTAGAGGGTAGCCAAGCAGTATGTTATGGCAGCAGTGAACCAGCTCCAAAGGTTTAGGGGCCAGTTTTCAGTCCCCTGAATGCACAGTCCCATACAACTTTTAAAATTCAAGGGAAAAACATGAACAGAAAGCTAGAAATCCTCTTCTAGTTATGTAACCTGCTGTTTTAGATGTGTTGTTTTGTAGCGTCAAAGTGCTAGGAGGCATGTAACTTCTTTTGAGGCATGACTTCTGCTCCTTGAGGCTTCCAGGAGGGCAAAAATCACCTTTTTCCAAGAATAGGAGGAGTAGTCCAGAAGTGGTAGGTACAGGGCCCTAAGAGGCTCTGGAGACAGCTTGTGACCTGTGGACTGCAAGATCCCCCCTCCCTGAATTATAGTACCGTGTAGATATCCTTTAAAATGGAACGGCTGAAGCATGGCAATTCTATGCTAAATACCTGTGTGGCAGGCCCATAAGACACCTAATAACATGGTTTCTTGATTTTTTGCAAGTGTACTATCTGATTTCATGGAAGCACTTTATGTCTTATCTCACTGGTCCAACATAAAAAAATGTCTGACAAGTCAATTGACCATTGAAGTGGTAATGCTTGTTTGCTGAAGCTGACCTCTCTTTATCTAAACTTTCTATGGGAAAATAGCATCTTTGCCTCCTAAATGGAAAATAATGGTAGACAGGAACATCTTCAAACAGAATACATGTATTTCTCTGTGTAAGGGCAACTATATGTTGAAAAAAGGACTCATATAATCTTCCCAGCTACGCACCTCATGTGTTGAGAGTCTTCTTAGGTTCATGGCCTAAAAATACACACTGCTGACTGACAGTAACTATGAGTAATTAATGCTCTTGTTAGTGATACTTCAGGATGGGTGACTAGTGCAAATCATGCGCAAATCAAGAAAGCATGATGACTCTGAAATAAGTGAAAGAGTATTCTATCGCAATCAAGAAATTGGGTCAAGAGACTGTGGGAGAAGAAAATGAGATTGCTAATGGGTCTTCCTTAATTTACTTGGGTCAGCAATGATGAAAGCACTCACTCCTCCAGATGCTAGGCTAAGAAGTAACTAACTTATGTATTCATCTCTAAAAATGCTCATCATTTAATTATGCCAAATGATATATGCTTTCCTTTCCTCATTTAAAAATATCGGTAGCAGTGCACATATCTTATAGCCTGACCCATTAATCAGTGAAAGCAATAATCCAATAATGGATTAAAATTATCCTAACTCTAAATATTCTGAAATGAAATTAGTGGAGCTAAAAACTGATAATTGTTAGTATTGTTGAACTGCTCTTCCATAGAATGTGTATAAAAAGACTCAAGTTTTGCCATCTGTGTAGACTGTAAGAAAGGATCTGATCTCAAACACAAGAAAGGGCAGGTTTACACATCATAAGAAACACAATTTTCTGTTAGCCCAGTGTCTGTCCATTTAGTCAGTGCTATAACGTAACTGAGAACCAGTGTGGTATAGTGGTTTGAGTGTTGGGCTATGATCCTGATGACCGAGGCTTGATTCCCTGATCAGCCATGGAAACCCACTGGGTGACCTTGGGTCCAACACACACACACAGCCCCAGAAAGCCCTGCGATAGGTTTGCCCTCAGGTCTCCATAAGTCAGAAATGATTTGAAGGCACACAACAACTACAACAACTACAACAATGTAATTATGAAAGGAGAAGATATGCCTGAAAACACTCAATAAACATCCATACAAAACTGTATGAGTATGTCTTAATTGTAACTGTATTTTCAAACATACTTCCTCTTTGTACATTCCTAATGTAATGTACTACTTTCCAATCATGTTTCCGCAGTGGAAGCCACACCTCTTGAAGCTCCTTATTATGCCCTATTGGGAGAAAGAGGCAGGTACACCTATTTTGTCCTCAACAAGGTTATTAACAGCACCTTCAGAAAATGACTGGAGATATGGCATAGGGCTGGGTGGAATGGTTAAAAAAAACCTCTTCCAATGCTGCAGCTTCTTACCTAATCTCCTCTCCTCTACCCCCAGCTGTTTTTAAGTAAAGAAAAGATGGTGAGGAATCTTGGAATGTCCACATCACATGGCTCTGAAATGAACAGCTGGCCTTGAGGAATGGGTGAGAACATTTCGTTTTCCACACTCATTTGTAGAAGTTTACCCTAAAGATGTTTCGAAATACATGCTATTTGTAAGTTGTTCGCTGCCTCGATCTATATATGGAGAGGCGGGATACAAATAAATAAAAAATAATAAAAATAAAGTTGAAAGGGTTTTAACAGTGAGAGGTTATTGACTATTTTTGCACAAAATGTCTCTGAGGGCAAGGATGCCCTCCTGAAGCTGGTTTAGAACAAAGTGTCTATTTCATCGTTCTAATACAAAGAGGAAAGAACTGGAGGAGTTTTGAAACATAAATTGAGACTACAAAGCATGGAAGAGGTCACAACAGCTAATAATAAAGAAGAACATATAGAGTCCTTCACATTTTAGCAAGATGCTTGTTAGAATTTGACCAGATCCCTTTTCAGCTTGGAAGCTAAGCAGGATCAGCTTTGGTTAGTACTTGGATGGGAGCTACCAATGAGTACCAGATGTTGTGGGCTGTATTTGAGGAGGAAGATCTTGGAAGTTAAGCAAGATCAGCTCTGATTAGTATTTGGATGGGAGACCAATATTTCAGAAGAAAGCTGGCAAAACCACTTCTGAGTATTCCTAAGAAAACTCTATAAAATTAATGTAGCCATAAGTGACAGGCAACTTGAAGGTGCATGTGCATACATACACAGTAGTTTGCAAGAGGAGATGTTGTAACAACCACCTCACAGTTCAGTGGAAGTCATAGTCAAGGATTCAAGTCATCATGAGGCAGCAAGGCAGATTCTGGAAACACTGTAAAGCAGTCATGGTATCAAGCTGAAGGGTGTGTTTGTGAGGCAAATACACTAACTAGGCCACATTGCAGGAAAAGAAATAACATGAACATTTCACCTTGGCTATGCAACAGAAATATAGTTCCTCTCCAAATATTCTGCATCATGATAAATCATACTACTTCGTAAAAGAAAAATCAATTTCCTCAGCCCTTTGTGTAACATTATACTTGATACTTGATGACATACCAGTTTGAAAGCTAACTTCTGGTCTCCTGCCTCCTTGCAAGGAAGTACACCCTATAGAAGCCTGACCTTGGCTTTCTACCACTTGGGAGGTGGGAGAGGGATTTTTTGAAAGTAGAGTACTGATTATCTTAGCTTTTGGAAATATGAATTAGAGAAGTATATTGTTGGTGCTTCCATTCAAACATGGAGTATTATTCTAGCATAGAGAATTAGAGAGGAGATTTTCATTCAAACTTGGTACAAAATATTGTCACTAGTTTATGCAGGAAGTATGCACAAGACTGCTTTAAGTTCAACCTGAATAGAACAGTTGCTCTTTTTTTTTAAATTGTATTTGTAATTTAAAAATTCTCATTATAGTTTGCTGTTGGAAAAGAGTTTTTTTTTTAAGTTTACTTATCTAAACAAATTAAACCATTTAATAGCAGATTGATTGCTCAAACTATTCTTTGTGTGCAAACTTTGCAGTTAGTTATGCCTCTTTTGGTAGCAAAATGTCCTTGTTTTATTTTTTTACTTGCCTGTTTGAAAGCATTTATACCCCATCTTTCTATATAAGTTTTTCAAAATGGTTTACAGTCTAAAATCAAACCATGAGAATTAAGTTAGATGATGATCTCAGTGAATGAGCAGATTCCTATGGCAGAATGAAGACCTTTGGGTAGATGAGGTCAACTCCATTCCACAATCCCTATCATCATCATCTTCTTCTTCTTTTTCTTCTTCTTGTGTGCCTTCAAGTAATTTCTGAGTTATAGTGACCCTAAGGGAAACCTATCATAGGTTTTTCTGGAGCGGAGTGTGTGTGACATGCCCAAGGTGGGTTTCCAGGGGCGAATGAGGAATTGAACTCTAATCTACAGGATCCCTAGTCCAACATTTAAACTGCCACACTATGCTGGCTCTCAAAAGAAGCTTCTTTGTCAGAGGCTTTGTTAACTGAGGTATGTCTGTACTCCACTTTAGAAAGCATTGGTGGAAGATTGCTGAGCCTGATGAAAACCACTGAACATTGGTTTTACAACAGTTGTTTATGTTGTGTGCTTTCAAATCATTTTTGACTTATGGAACCCCTAAGGTGAACCTATCATAGAGGTTTCTGGGATGGAAAATGTGTGATGTTTTCAAGAGCACCCAGTGGGTTTCCATGGCCGAACGGGAAATCAAACCCTGTTGTCCATGCTCATAGTCCAGTGTTCAAACCACTATACCATACTGGCTCTCATCTCTATTTTAGACTACAGATATTCAAACTTGAGCTTAGACCTTAAGAGGTTTTGATAGGAACCATTCCCCTACACCTCAAAGTGGATTTAGACATACCCAAATCTTATTTCTCTTTTCCCTTTTTTTTTTTCTATGAGAGTGGCATAATGAGGAATTTTTCATTCTTTCAGTCTCAGCTGCTGAATATTTTTTATGGACTGGTTTTATAGATAATCCTTTGGGCTTCCTTTGAAATCATGGTAGTTTTCTTGGTCTCTTCGGCTATCAATCTCAGTTTAGTTTTCAGATTCTGTCTTCATTTCACCTAAGAATGATATAGCCTCTAGGGCTCTCTTGTGTGTCGGGAAGATAGAGCAAACTGATAGTGACTTGAAATGCTTATGTGATCTGCCAAGGCTGTGCAAGACAAGGGTGTAGAAGTGGAGCTATTTCCCTTCACTTAGCTGCCCTCAAAGTAGCTGATTTTTTAGCAAATTTTAGTGACTTAAAATTGCAACTAAAACAGTGCTTCCTCACAAAATCTTCACAGAATTGGCTATTGTTTGAAAATAGCTTCCATCTTCAATTCCAACTTTGGCAGTTTTGGTGTCCTTATCCATTTTTTTGATTTCTGATACAGTATCAATGCACAATCACCCAGCCTTCTTATTGGGCAGCCACATGGTTCCATCCTCTCCAGATTTGTTTCCCCACCAACACTGGGTAAGTCTGCATCCAAAGAACTTAACTGAAAGACAGGCACAAATGTCATTGAACTTCCTCCTCTTCTTAAAGAATCATAGCAAGAAAGGTAAGGAATAGTGGGCACTGTGCTCGAGTACACAGTGTCCCCTGAGCACAGCTCCCTGTTTCTCTGGAGCACATACCTATGACATCCATTTCCATGCCTGCAACTGAGACTATGTTGCTGGATAGATATATAAAGGTTACTTACTATTTTGCATACCACAAAAGAGAACGGCATCTTAAGTTCATCTGTGCTGTTTAGTATTCAGACAGAATGGAGTACTGTAGGTTTGACCCATCCATTCTCTTCCCACCCCTCATGGCTATGTGCTCCACCTGGAGTTTTGCCAGTAGATTAGTAATGTCATGACCACTCAGATAGTGGTGGCAGATAGTGGTGGTGAGGGGCACAGATTGATTAATTGAGCTTATTTCCAACATAGCACCCAAGGCAGTTTGCAGTATACACTAAAACAAAGTACCGCTAGCAAACAAGGAGATAAGAGAATTCTACAAAATAAGTTTGGGTGTTGGGAAAAAGATACGTTCCCGCTTCTTTCAACAGCTAACTTGGTGAAGTAGGGGGGAAATACTTTTCCTCTTTTCCCTTCTGAGAAGGAAAATTCACCCTCTGATAACCTAGGAAGCCCTACAAAAAAAGTCTGCTCCTCTTCAAACTCCTCTGTTTCTTCCTGTATCACTGAGTGTTGCTCTGCATTACTCATGAGGCATGCACTGGGATCTACTATAGTATCACCTGCACCCTAGAGAGGGTCAGCTTTTTCTGAGAAACAGGCAAGTGAACAAGATGTTTCTTGGTTCAAAGGCTGAGCCAAAGGCTAGATTTATTCAGTACAAAACTATAAAAATATAAAAATACAGACAGCTGCAGCTGGGTGTCAATCAAGAGATTGCAACAAAACATGGAGGCCTGACGAGGCCTTTTATGCAGGTAGATAACGTACACTCCCACTACAACATGTTCCACCAATGAGGAGATGCCACTGGTGAGGAAGGGGCTGGGACCCCTGTGCCAATATGTGACTCCCGGCCAGTGTGTAATGGTGGCTGATTTTCCTCCACCCACGGTACAGGTGAGGTAGTCATCATGTGACATGGCAGACATGGGAGGGGCTAACTTCCTGTGTCTATGTGACTGCCTCCCAGTTTGCAATGGAGACTGACAATAGTGTATCTCATCCTCCAACTTTCAAAACCCCGGGAAAAAGTCTTTGGAGGAAAAAATACATATAATACCTGTCATTAAACCAATGTCCTTTCATAGATGGAACAAGTGGTTAGATTTCTCTCCCAAACTGGACACAGCAATTGCTTAGCTTACTACCACTCTGAGTAGTTATGCCATCTCAGCCAGGGCATCCAAGTCCAACGCATGACACTTCTTGAACTGCACATCTTGAAGTATCAAATGATCTCTTTTAGATATGTCAGACATTTCAGAGCTGGACTAGATGACCTTCTCTCATCCTGTCCTGTAAGGGTACTTCCTCCAGAAAGTTGTCATATTTATCTTATTTATTCTGCTTTCTTCCTGGTGTACTGAATCTTTATTTCCCTTTCAAATTCAAAGTAACCCAAAATCCCATTTATAAGAATAGCTTACTTTTCATATATAGATTCCTCATAGTGATTCTGTTACAAAATCATATTTTTTTAAAAAAATAGCAAGAAAAAAGTTGGGATTTCATATTGGGTGATGAGTTATGAGTTTTGATTAGTTTTCATCCAAACTGATTAGTGTTGTGGAACTAATGCCTTCTACAAGATGATCATTGTAATTTGTTACTGAAATGAAAACAAAGATATAGTGGACCTTTCAAAGACTTGTTGACCTAAATTTGCACTCTAATGCACATGCTGTGCTGTCCACACCACCTACGTGTCTCCAGGAATACTGCTAAATAACCAGCACTAAATGTTTAGTCATTTCCTGCATCACGTTTGCAAGGGGTACTTGACGCGATTAGCATATGTTAAGTGCATTGCAGTTCAAACAGTTGGTTTCCATATCAGCAGCTGTTTGGCTTAATCTCCTTTGGGAATGGTGCCATAGGGAACATTTCAGAGAACCTCAGGTCAACATTCAGTTTGCTTTCCTGAGAATTCTCAGCCTGGGTGATTCAGAACCAGTGGAAAAAATCTTCTTCTGTTTTTTAAGTCTTTTTTTTAACTCTTAATTAACGTTTCCATTAAAGTATTCAACTTACAATGTAGAAGGATTTATATATACGAAATGCTAATTACCTGTTTGGAATAAATTGGACATAATTTTACCTGCTTGGATAGTGCAATAGCGTAATTGGACAGAAATTCCTTCCTTTTACCTCTACTTGAACCTCTTATCTGAATTAGATTTCATTGCCAAGTATGAAAATAATCTGAGGTTGTTTAGCCATACGTACATATTTCACAAAGTTGACCTGGCCATAGCTCACAGACAGTTCCCTGGAGCTGTAGATTTCAAGGTTGGTTGCTTCAAGGAATCACTTCTACAGTGATTGCTCAGAACCCTCTGTGTTTTTGCTGGAAAAAAGAGAGTGCTAAAGATGCCCTTGGATGTCGTTATAATCAACTGAAGAGTGTGTAAACGAAGTGTTGCATCTTTGCAGGGGAAGGGGAGTTTTTTGAGGGGCAACGTGGAGCTGGGAAGTGATATGAAAGGAAGATTTAGTTCTCCCATTTTCCTTCTGCTTCACACTCATTTACCTGTGAAATGTAGCTCAGACATAAAACGTCACAGGAGCAATGTCCATAGGGTTAACAGAGTTATCCTGTGGCACTTTTTCCCCTGTGTGGTGAAAAGGGAGGCCAGTGCATTGCTGGGTTTTGCTCACCTCTTCCCAGTGCAGGGGGAGTAGTAGCGCTACTGGCAAAGGCCTTCCTTGGAGACCCAATCTCCCTTTCCTTCCCTGAGAATCTAAGGGCTCAACACATACACACACACTGTTACTGGAAGAACAAAAAAAAAAAAAAAAAGAGCCTAGTAGACCTTGTCATGGAGACATGTGTCCAAAGTTTCCCATTCTCTCTTAAGAAACAAAGCAGGCTTTTTATAATGGAAAACTCTTTAATTAAAAACAATAGAAAAATGACATACTACATGGAAAGTGTATTAAGCAAACTCCACTAGCTTAAAGCACTGACTTTTTGCCTACGTCCCTTCCTAGTTGCAAGGGAAAGAAGCAAACCCATAGGGACAGTTATAAAAAAGTTATTCTCTAACCCCTTTCTCAGCCCTCCAATCTCTTGCAAAGAACTGAAAACCTAACAGATCTGGCTAAATGGCCCCTGGTTTTCATATAACCCTTTGGGATTGCTTCCTTTGCTCTGACACGGAGCAGTTATATGCTTGCACCATCATGTCCTCTCTTTCACTCTTCTCAGAAGCCCTTACTTCTCCACTTCCTCACCTCTCACTGGCTAATGGAAGTCATGTGAATGTCCAGGCAAGTCAGTGCTTTCCCCCTTGGTCATTTGCTCAGATGAGTTAATGCTTTCTATAGCTTGGTCACAGTGGTCTTGCAGGGTCATTACACCCACATAAAAGACAGGGGTGGGGAACATGCAGCTCATGTGTTGTATGTGCCATCCAGGGTGATTTTTGGTAGCCTCTAGGGCCATCCAATTGTTTTCAGGGCTGAAGGGGTGGCCAGGCATGGCAATGTTCCAAAGTCCCTGTTGAACCAATGTGACATGTTATGACAGATAGTTGCATGACCTGGATTAGGTTGATATTCTTTTTTAAAGGCTGTGGGAGGGAACTTAAGGAGCTGGAACGCTAGCATAAGTTTAGGGACAAAATCAGTAGCCAGCTTCTCCTGTAGAAGGTAAAGCCTGAAGCCACTGAATCCTTCAGTTCAGATGGGGTCACAGCCTTATAGGAGGTGGATTTAAGTCATCACCATTTTGAATATGAATCAACACCACATTATCCCACCCACCAAACTACTAGTCATGATGGATATATAGTCTTCAGTGACAGGATATCAGTGGCTAGGGAACTCAAACAGGAAGGTATGTGGGCTTCCCAATGACCAATGATGAGCAAAGTGCAGGCTGCCAGATGTTATTGCACTACAACACTTAGCATCGCCCACCATGTTTTTGCTGACCAGGATTTATGGGAGTTGTAAGCCAATAAATCTAGAGGACCACACTTTGCATATCCCTACATTGTCAATTAGTTAGCTATTATGTGAACAGAATTCTGGACTAGATTACATTTGGCCTGATCTGGCATGGCTGCTATATTGAATGTTGTAGTGGACCCAGGACTTACAGGGTCAATGCAATGGCACTTTTTGATCAGTTGGGACAGTGAAATAATGATTAAATCCAGAGTTTTCTGATCTCTCTGAGCTTAATGCAATCCTCATATTAGCTGAAGGAAGGATGGCTTTCCCATTTATAATATATTGTTGGGAACAATCCTGGTTGAAATGTAAAGTATTTGGGATTGGCTTTTTTTTTAACTAGGTAATTAAGACCCATTAGATTTACAAAAAAAACTCCTGCCTTTTGTGAACGCTCCTATAGAGACGAAAGCTTCTAGAACTGTTTTGCTGATGTGGGTCAATACAACTGGCTGTATTTTGGGGGCACATTTTGGGGACTATCCTAACAAACAACTTCAATTCAAAATTAATCACTATTGTTGATAAGGTAGCTCAGTAAGTATACTTCAGTGGATCACTGGCAGTGTACACACAAGTCTCAATTCACGTTGGAGTTGCATTCTGAGAATCACAATGTAAATTGAGACTGACGTAGCCAGTTCCACAGAGGATCATTGGAGATCAGGGAATGTATTTTGAAGGAAATGAAGTAGCCACAAAATTAGCAGTTTTACTCAAGCCACCAGCAGTTTTAAAGACACTTAAAGCATGAAACATCAGATCTTCCCTTTTCTAGGCTAGGGAAATATCTGCTTTCCAAATAATATCAGTTGCTCTCCTCTCATCTAGGCAAGAAGCTCCTTCCAACTTCACCAAGACTCCAAGACTTACTCTCATGTTCCCCTTCCAAGTAGATAAAGGAAACCTTTCCCTCCAAGGCAAGATTCCAGTTTCCTTCTCCTTCTCCCTTCCCACTTCTAAGTATGCAAAGGAAACACATTTCTCCAAGGATGGCAAGATTCCAGTTTCATCCTCCTGCTACTCATGCCCTCCTTCTAAACTGGCAGAGGAAACCTCCTCTTTGAAACAATAGCAAGATTTGAAACCCCCTCCTCCATGCTCCCTCTTCTAAGCAGGGAAAGGAAACCTTTCCTTTCCAGTAATGCCAAGACTGAAGTTGGTTTCTTATTCCCCCTTGCTCCCCCAACCAAAGCGGGTGAAAGAAATCCAGTCCAGTCAGCTTTTCTTACCACTCAAAACTCAACACAGCAGCTCCAGATAGCTTCACTCTCTTACCTTACCTTCCTCACTTTCCCATCTCAGTGAGGCATACTGGAAGAGTTATGCAGTACCAGACTTTCATGTATGTATGTATGTATGTATGTATGTATGTATGTATGTATGTATGTATTCCTGGAGAAACTTTATAAATTTGAAATGTCATATATTGGGGTGACACAAAATTGTGACTTGCCTGTGCTCTACATTGCAAGGGAGTCCCTCACTTTGTTCCCCTAACTTTATCCCCTGGAACAAATTTCATATTAGTCTGAGACTTTTAGTTACAGTTGGAGAAGTTAATGATATGCTGTCAAAGGGAGGACATCGGCTATATTTCTAGTAGCTTGATTACACTGTTGCCTAGTACCAGCCCTATGAAGTATACAGGTGAATCTTCTGGATGTATATTTTTGGTCTGTAGTACAGGCTTACATAATTTCGTGCGTCTTTAGTGCTGAACTGCATCATCGCCAATTTCAATTAACGTGGAGAATGAGCAGAAACCTTGCAGCTCCTGTAAGAGCATATGCTCTGGGAGACCTTGCGTGGCTGCATTGTATAAGCCTTCCTTTTAAAAAGCATATGGCTGTTACAGCACAGAGCATGAGTCAACAGCACAGCTAGACTTGTAAGGAGGGAATCACACCTCCTCCTGGCTGCAGAATTAGCCACAGAAACAGAAGGTTAACCGGAACAAATAAAAGGCTGAAGAAGCCCTTAAAGGTTAGGAACAGGATTTGAATCTGTTGGTAAGAACTAGAAAGGGGTAATGTATAGAGACTTTTCCCCTCAGAAGTTGGGGAAAAGCTACATAGTAATATGTCACTGTAGTTCATGCACATAGCACACATTCTACAACACACATGTGCATATCCCCTGTATGTGTACTTTGTTGTTCCGAGTAACATTCCAAGAACCAGTTATCTGATACATACCTCTAGTGTTAGCTGGAGCTTGCTAACAAATCAATTTCTCACTCTGTCCCCATCTCCCTTCACATTTCCTCCCACTGTAAAGCAATAAATAGCTTCAATTTTCAAAGGAATGGTTGTGCTCGTGTGTTAAGGCAATACCTTTGTTAGACCAGGTTGGAGGTCACATGCTTTAGATATTTAGAACTCTTAATCAGGTAAGATGTTACCAAACAAGCAGGCAGAGGAGGAGCACGAGGGCAAAATTTATCATGAAGTCTATATAGCCAGGATCCTGAGTTGAAATAAGGGTAGAAGAGGTTGTAGACATTTGAATTAGTTTTTACCCGATCATTTGATAAGAGTTCCCCCAAGACTGTTAGGAAGCAGGATCCCCTTTCAACCTACCCAGAAAAGAGGAATGTTAATGGGAAGACAGTGGTCCTCTTTTAGTGAAAACTGATCTAAATAGTTTCTGATTCCCTTTGGAAATGCTTGTCTTGTATGCCTAACGGCCTCCTCAGTAGGAGGAAGATTCCACTAGTGTCCTGAATAAGTGGAGGGATAGCTTAGGGTGGGGAAAGAGAAACTGGTGGGAGTAGGAAGAGTCACTTTAAGGATCCATAAATGTTTTTGCATGGTATGTAATCCCGTGTGTCCGTATAAAGGATTGAGTTACTTAGAATACAGTGAATGTTCATTCATTCCTGGCAGATAGTTCAGAACAGTGGTCGCCAACCAGTTTTTGGTGGTCCACAGCCCACAAGGGGGACGAGATCGCGCCCCCACTGTCCTCTCTCACCTGCGCCGGGCAGGATTGCTCCCGCAGCAGGAAGAGGGACAGCGAGGAGGGCAATCTGGTCCTTCTTGCTGTCCTTCTCCGTGCTGCCAGAGTGATCCCCCTTGGAATGAGAGAGGACAGTGAGGAGGATCATTTAGCCCCCCTGCTCTCCTCTCTCACTCACACCAGCCGGGATTGCTCCCACAGTGGGGAGGACCAGATCACCTCCCCCCCCGGCAGCTGTCCTGTCTGGCTCACTCCAGAGGGATCACTCTGGCTGTGGAGAGGAGGAGAAAGAGGGGCACTCTCTCCTCTCCCACCCACCACTGACGAAGTGCAGAAGGTCTGTTACCCTGTATGTTGGGGGTCCCGGGAGGGGCACCCAAATAACCAAATAAAACACAAGATTGGGGAAATTAGACTCGAGCACTCTCTTAAGCTAACGAGAGGCAGGGTAACTTAGCTGGGATCTTTTAACCCTATGTATACAGCGTCGAGTCAGAGAGCTGTTAGACAAGTTCTAAAGCAACAAATAATATTTTATTGAGAACAGACAACACAAACGACATGACATACACTAAGTAACTGAGAAACAGAAATGGAGAGTTTCGGGGAATGGGTAATATGACACCTGTTCACGTAATCCTGGAGAGAAGAGGAGGTTGAAGGGAAGAGAGCTCAGTGCAGTTCGCTGAGGGGGCGACTTGCTGGACAAACCGACAGCAAGGCAGGATAGCAGTCCGGGGTATTCTGAGGAAGGTTTGGAATCGGGGACCTTTTATAGAGTGGATTGTACCTACAGGCCATGCCATGCTAGGTGAGAACAAAGGAAATTTAGAGTGGGATAAAGGCATTGGAAAAGGTCAGGTTTTACATGATGAGCTTAGCGCTGGATGACAATAGTATGGCCAGTATGCAAATGGCCCAACATAAAGGACTGGCTCGACACTTGGCTGGGCGTCTTTGTGTAGAGTCGCACTGAGCAAGGCGGGTTTGCAAGAAGGACTGGTCCCTGAAGCAACAGAGAGGCAGGCAGTTGCCTGCCTAAATAACCATTAACAGCCATGCCTATTATGTGCTTGTCTGCTGGCCCTTGCAAACATGTGGAGTAGGGTGGCAGAGAAAGGTCAAATCATTTGATATCAAGAGATATCTAGTGCTCTCACCAGACATAGCATAATCGCAGTAACAGTTCCACCTGCTCCCAAGAGAGGATACTGAAACACCCATCCTCCTTATTGCCCGCTCTTGTTTCTTTCCTGAGTTGGCAGCAGTGGAAGCAGCAGCAACACCCTTCAGGCCCGGCGCTGGTCAACACAGCCACACACCCAGTCACAGCATCAGGCACATCTGAGGAAAATCTCCCCAGGGGAAAAAAGTGGGGGGAGAAAGGGGGCAAAGAACAGCTGAGAAGGCAATAAATATGAAATAAAAGCATGCTGAATCACTGAGGAAACCCAACCGGGCTAATTTAAAAAAAAAACAAAGATTCCAGAAAGGATTAAGGGCGAAGGGGGGGAAAAATAAGGGGCAGCCTCAAGTAGAATCAAATATCTGAAGGGATCAGATGCAGTGGGGAAATGAAAGGTGTGACCACTGTGCCTTCAACTGCCAAGTCCAAGTCCTTTCACAGAAAAGCCCTCCATGCCAAAACCAGGGGGTGCAAAAAGCCCTCAGTGAGGGAGCAGAAGGAGGAGTAGGAAGAGGGTAAGGAGAAGATGATGGTGGAGGCGAGTCTCAGTTTCCTCCCCAGTGAAGCCTCCTTTGCCCGCCCCCCCACATTTGGGAGTACATAAATAAATACATATATATATATTTATTTGAGTAAAATAAATAAATATATTTACTTGAGAGTGAACAAATAAATAAGCCAAAATGGCCACAGAAAAGCAGCCAAAACGGCTACTGAAGTAACATTGCCTCACTTCAGGCATCCCAAAACACTCGTGTGCAGTTTCCCAAAGGGAGTATGGTGGAGAGGAACGGCTCCTTTTGCCAACATAGTTCAAATCCTTGTTTAGCCATGTGTTACTGCAGTTTAGGCCTCCTTGGAGACACTCCAAGATATCATTTTGATATCATAGTTTGGCTCTGTTCCACCACCCCTCTCCATGTGTTTGTGAGGCCCCCGGACAAGCACAGAACTAGGCTGGGCCACTAATCACTGGACATTCCATTCTCCACTCAGGCAGGCCAGAAATAGCCAGATCACCGCTTTAGGAGACCTCTCTGCAAACACCCTCATTATGTATGCACACTGTTTACAAAGGACTCCCTACCCCGAGCAGGCAACTTGGCAAGCTGAATACTCAAATGCCAAGCACTTTGCGTTTGCATACAGTCTACCTCTTTGTGAATTCGGACTTAATCATGCTAAATCTTGACCTTTCCAAAGCTTTGTCCCGCGCCCGAAACACATTATTTTCACGGAGTAAGGCATAGCCTGCAGTTATATTTCTCCCTATAAAAACCCCTGATTCCGAGACCATCCTCGGATCACTCCCGAGTTCCAGACTGCCTTGCTGCCACTTTGCTTCGCGAGCTTCCCCTCAGCTCCACGTGCTGAGATACATTGAACCCCAGCATTGCTCTCTATCTTCTTTCTGGGCTTCAGGAACAGGTTTCGTATCACCTGAATCAACTATCCCTCTGAAAATCCCGCTATCATACTCAAACCTTTATTTTCCTTAGGTATCTGTGTGCGTGTGTTGCTTACATTGTGTGCCTGTATTTAATAAAGATCATTCATTATTTCCAACATGGTTTGCTTCTTGACTTGGCCTGACCCCGTAAACATTGGGTTACAAGATCCTGCTGCGTTGCCCTGCCTCTCGCAGTGCCAACCAGTGCTCTTGACTAATTTCCCCCAACTTGTGTAATTATAAGGTTATTTAGGTGTCCTTCCCAGGGCCCCCAGTAAACAGGGTAACACATGGAAACCCACTGGGTGACCTTGGGCAAGACACACTCTCAGCCTTAGAGGCAGACAATGGCAAACCTCTCTGAGGACATCTTGCCAAGAAAACTCACTAAACAATATATTATTAGGATAGATATTTTGAATGAATTGACATAGTGGCTAATGAACGAACTGATATTTTGATTTATCATTATAGTACCTGCATGATGAACTAAGAGGTGTCTGTAAATATCAGAATATGAATCAATTGGTATTTTGATTTATCTCTGTAATTTCTACTTGATGATTTAAGTTGCTTGTAAATAATAATTTTGTTATAATTAAACAAGTGCATTTCATATTAATAAAATGGAACTTTTATGATCATTATTTTATAGTTGTTTGTACCTTTTTTTAAAAATTCATGTTAGTGGTCTGTGGGATTCAAAATTTATGTTTAGTGGTCTGTGAGGCCCGAAAGGTTGGCAACTGCTGATTTAGAGCACTGCAGTAGTCATGGATTCATACAATACAGGTGCTAATGGGTAGTGCTAGAAATGCTACCGTACTATGCAATTACATTTGTTCTATGGTGTGCCCATTCTGGTATCTACATTCAATCACTGGGTAGAACCTTTCAGAGATTTGGAGTAAATGGTTATGAGTATATTGAGATCAACCAACTTCTACTTCTCCCTTTCATCTCATGTCTGAGATCGGGTGAGGATTATATGAGGGCAAATAAACTGATCAGGAAAAATAATGGGTTACTTGTTTCGGAGGGGTTCAAATCTAATTAATGTGAATGAACATACTGAATCTGCTTTGGATGCTGGATCAAGAGGTGATAACAATAATCTGGAGTGTAACCAGGGTGTCACTCTGACTGCTCTCTGGAAATTCAGTTATGTTGGTTTAGACCAAAGTCCTTTCTGATCCTTCATTCCATTCCTACAGTGAGCAACCAGGTGCCTAAGAAAGCCTACAAGTACAGCATGAGTACAAATATAAAACGGCACTCTCCTGCTTGTTTCCTAACCTCTGATACACAAGGTGAATATATAAGTGTCATGACTGAGCAAATTAGCACCCATTATAAAGAACTACAATGACTACTGACTAGAATTGGGCTACAATTAATGGGTTACTTGTTTCAGAGGGGTTAGGCTTTTTCCAACCTCTAAGGACACCTACCTTCTTTCTTTTTAAGATACCGTGCCCTAAATGTTCTTCATTCTGGGTATTCTAATTAAAACCTTTTCTCTTATGGAAAATAAACATATTCAGCTCTGCTCCAAGTACCTGCTTTATTTCTAACAAAATTTGGCAACCATAAGGACTAAGAGGTTTTATTTTTTTTCCTGCAGAGGCACTTCAGTATTGGAGTGTTCTTCTGCTCACTGAGAGTTGTCTGACGGCTGAGGTAATTTTATTTCAGCAGAGCTTTGGAGGATAATGTTAATTAGCTCACTTTTTCCTCTCCATGTTATCACCTTTATTGCTTTGTTGACCTGATTTGATTATTACAAAGTTGGCTTTTAATCTTGTTAGTTTTGAAGAGGATGATTTCATTGTAAGATACTTCTTGTGGTTTGAAAGATGGGTTAACAATCCTTAAAAGCACCTTAATCTTTATTACGTTGCAGTGCTGAAATAAAGTGGCACTTTAAGGATGGATATTATATGAAGAAATACACTTTCATGGAGAATTACTCTACTTAGAATGGATTGATGCCATTTATGAAGTGTCTGAAGTATTAGCCTTACTTGGTAAATATATAGATGGAATCTAACAGTTGCTACCGTGTGATCTTACAAAGTCTCTCTTGAAAATATAGTAATGATTTAGAGCTTCAGCTTGTACCATGTCTCTCAGAATCACAAGGTCCTTAAATATCAAAACAGTTTTGGATACTAATGGAAGTCTTATCTACATCTTTCAATATCTTCAGTGTCAGAAAACTCCAGCTTGTTCAGCAAAAAGATATCCATCAAAAATGATTTTGTGTCTAATCAGGAGGTAATAAACTAAGTTAAAAACTGTTTAGCAGATTCTTTCTGCTTTCTTAAGTCTTTGTCTTTATTTACTTTTCCATGCACTGAAGTTGAGTCACATAAAATTAAAAAAACAAAACAAAATAATAAAATGAACTGCAATTAGGCATTTGCATTTGCCCAAGCTGAAGTGTAAGCCTACAGCTCCCTTAAGAGAATATAGCTTTTGCATGTAGTTTATTTCACATTTGTGGAAGATCAATTATAATTACTCTGAGAGGAGAAAATACAGTTTAGTAATGTACAGAGGTTGCCAGTGAATCCATACAGTGATAGACCAAGTCCTAGTAACAGAAGCCAAATTCTGGGCTGAATTACTTGGTTGTAGGAATTGAATCAATTGTGAGATTCATCCTAAATCTTCAAAGGGATATGTGAAGTGATATAAATTTGTCAGATCTTTAAAGTGATCCATTAGTATTGATGTGTGAAAGCAAGTAAGTCTGCTTACCAAAAGTCAGTTTCCTTTGAGTCAGTGCCTTCTCTGAGGAGATTACTTTTGCTACATGTGCAGTTGTAATGAATTGCAATTTCTGAACATAATTCAGCTGTTTATCTTCCCTGTTTTCCATTGAATTTTTTAGTTTAAGAGCTGCTACTCTAAAGGTTGAAATGCTCTGTAACTGGGTTTTGGGTATTGCTAGCTCAGGCCTAGGTCTTGTTGGGTGTCTGCGAAAATACTTGGGGAATTTTTAAAAAATTGACTGGCAATTGGAAAAGAGTACAATGTTGGCACCAAATATGCCTCATTGGGAAGCAGTTCAGAGATGGGAGACCACTATAGTGAAGAGCTTTGTTTTTGCAAATGTACTATGGACTTCTTTCAGTCGTGGATCTGAGAGAAAGACTTCCTCTGATTTTCTTAATGCACAGGTGGGATAAGATGGGAGGAGGTGCTCTTCAGATATTTGGGACTTAGGCCAATAAGGATTTTGAAAATAGGCAAAGTCAACATCAATTGGTAAGCAATGGTGAGCCAATGCATTCTTCAAAATTATTGTAATGAGGATGAAAAGAGCAGAATACTAGCTGTTGAATTCCATACTAGTTGAAGCTGCAAATCTGTTTTCAAGAGTAGCCTGATGTATAATATATTAGCATAATAGAGACTGAGAAGCCAGGCTATCCCCATCCATGAACGAGCATGCCTGGCAAATCAGCTTAAGTTGTTTAAAGGCACGCTGAGCTATCAAGAGCACCTGAATCCCTTCTAATGAAACTGGATCAAGGAGCAGCCCCAGCTAAAGACGGGCCCCTTCAAGGAGGGGAGCACCTCTATTCCGAATAGGTAATAACAGCAATTTACTACAACCAGGAGCCATTTACCTACAATGCATCTACAGAATCAGGATTCAGCCTCAGTTTGGTCCTCACCGGGGGTATAGCTAAAGTAGTGGGGCAATATGAGGGCTTTGGGTCTCCCCAGAAATATTCTGCCCCATCAAATGAAATTTTCCTTCAATTCCCAAATTGCTAGAATTGCAGAAGCAAGACATTAAAAATTGTTCATCCCTAGATCTCTTCTATTTGCTATGTTTGTATTTATTTGATAATTTTACTTGCTGTCAGTCGCGTAGGGATGGGGGGGCGATGGGGGCAGTTTGCCCTCGGCAGCAGTGTTTTTTGGGCATCTTGACTCTTAACTACGCCCCCACGTGCCGCAGCCACACCCCCATGCACCACAGTCACACCTCCTCCTGCCCCCCATGCATTCCAAGCTCCACCTCTGCCTGCAGTCTTTGTTCAGATATCTAAACTGTATTTCTAAAAACTCAACTAAAGTTTTAAGAGCAGATGGAAAATCTCATTTCATCTGATTCATTCATTGGATAGGGCAGAATTTTTATAGGGGGGGTAGAGCCCCCATTTTCCCCTCTTGTAGCTACATCCTTGGTAGCCATCCCATTACCCAATCCAGACATTGAGTTGTTTCTCACATCCACAACTTAATCTGATTCAGATGACACAGAGAAATACAGCCCTGGTTTAGAGGGAACCACAGACCTCATTGTCATTGTTCATTGTCATTTTAATAACCTAGTATTGAGAACAAAGGAAGAAAACCTATTTTTTAAAGTGACACTCTAGGCCAGTAGTTCTCAATGTTTGGTCCTCTAGATGTTTTACTCTTTTCTTCCCAGAAGCCTAACCCAACATAGCTAATAGGCAGGGATTTGAGGAGGCCAAGTGCAAAACATCCAGAGGATGAAAGATTGAGAACCACTGTATTAGACCCTCAAGGTTGGGAAAGGTATAATCTGGGTGCTGTACGTAGTACCCAAAATTATTTTTCCAACATCTAAGGACACCTACCTTCTTTCTTTTTAAGTATTTACTTTAAAATGCACTCCAACATATTCTAGAATTTGGGGAACAGGATTTCACCATGTCTTCTCCAGGCTAATTTAGACCCAGGGACTTTCTTCAAACCATTCTAATCATTTCTTGTTTTGGAAAAAAAAGCATCTCCTGGTCCTAATACAGCCCATGGAGGGAGTTAAAAATGATGAAAATTCCCCCTACCCCCAGAGGGTTCAGGGAGTAGTCAGGAAAGGAGGATTAAATATAAAATCTGGAGTGTGCAGGAGCAACCATTGAGGGGCATGTGCATTTCTTTGTCCACTCCTGCTCTCGATCAGTGCTGTTCAGAGTGTTGCTCTGTGGACCAGGGCTGGTCCCTGAGCCAGTGACAGCTGATTTGTGGCAAGTTTCCAGGAAACCAAGCATTGGACACAAAAATAGTGCCAGGCACATTGGGGAAAAAGCATTGTTGGTCCCCCACATCAGATACCTTGAGAAGCAGTTCTCTAGATGATGCAGACTCTTAGAGTCATAGCGTTGAAAGAGACCATAAGTGCCATCGAGTGCAACCCCTGCCATGCAGGAATATGCCATTGAAGCATTCCCAGCAGACGGGAATTCAGCCTTGATTTAAAAACTTCCAAAGGAGGAGGAAGAAGAATTCTAATTCTCATCAGCTCTTGACAGCATGGTTAATTGTGAGGGATGTTAGGAACTGATGTCTAACGGTATCTAGAGATTCCCTATCCTTCTTTTAAAATAGAAAGAGCTCCTTAACAGGGCATTTAGGGTGGTACCTCATGGATTCAGTCCCAAGCATTGAGATTATTTTATCTTATTTATTTTATTTTACTTCTTAGTCAGTTTTAAAGAGATGGCTTTGATAAAGTTTTTAACTGCCCAATAGTGACCTTCTTAATTTATGAAGAGCAGCTGTGAAAGTTCCTTGTCCTGCTCTAGGGGAAAGAGGACTTTGCCCACATACTGTGGTACCAATCCAAGTAGTGTCCTCCCTTCTAATTGAACAAACAGCCAGTTACAAGAACGGACGTCACTGAAAACTATGGTTATGGCAACTACCAGTGAAATCAGTTTGCACCCAATTAGTGATGGATTATTTTAAAGCTGTGTGTTACATAATGATTGGGTTAGACCACCTAGCATGATCTCTGAAAATTTGGCCAAGAGGGTTGGAATAGGGAAAGAAAAGAAAAGAAAAATGAGATGTACATTTGGACTCAGTCCTGTCCTTCTGTTGCATCCCAGCATCTGGCAGACTCAGAGCTTATATCTCCTCCCTATCACGACTAATGTATCTTGGTGATCTCATCAGCTGTGTATGAAGGAAGGACTGTAATTCAGAAGTAAAATCTTGTGCTCTGGATATAAGAACTTCCAGACTCAAACCCTGGCATCTCCAGGTTTTTTCTTTTCTTTTTTCCCCTTTCCCTAAGTATCTCAGCATATGATGTACAAGTTTGCTGCTTGACAGCCCAGACTATTCAGAGTAGACAATAATGGGCTAGAAGGACAACTGGTCTGACTTGATATAAGGCAGCTTCATGTATGTAATTTTTTTTAACAGTCTGGATGCATTCTCTTCTCAACATCTAGCAACTATTCATGTGTGTCCATTGTGTGTTGGGGGGAATCGTATTCCGTTATGTGTTCAACTTAACATGATATTTTTTCTGGCATTGCAGAGAGAGAGAGGAAAGGAGGAGCTTCATTTTCAGATGGCACATGGCATGTTTGTGTGGGAAGAAGGAAAGGCTGTTTCATACTCTATTCGGAATGGCTTCAAATCCCTGCAGAAATTCAGAGAAGCAATAGTTTGGTGATAGAGTCAGAAGATGTGGGTTGCTGAAAGGTTCCAGTTCCCAATGTTTGTGGGATTCTCAGAGATCCTTAGCTGACTCAGGAATTCTGTACTGTAATTCTGTAAACCTAGCAAAATTTCCTGCATTGTGACAAGGGGTGCATTTCAGTCATTTCTCCACCTCCATGAATTTCCTGTCTAAGGAGTGGAAGGCAGTTTTCCTCTTTACAGCAAAGTTCAGAACTTTACCTGTGACCAGCACTCATTCACTTATATGAAACAGAATAAAGAGATACAACTGGGAACAGTGCTGGAATTTAAAATCTGTGTCCCATCAATGCCAAATACATAAGAATCAAGCTTTTTCCTATCAACATTGGTCTGTTCTAGGAGTGTGATAGAACATGGATATGTGGGATATACCCTATGCACATATACAATGGGCCCTGCAAATTCTCTTCTCCCCACAAGCAGCTGCTGGTCATATAGAGAGAAGTAGTACAGGCTTTGTCACCAGCTTCACCAGTACAGGCAGTATCATCAGCCTTAATTCGGGGGGGGGGGTCTGTCGTACTATAGGGGAGAGGTCTTAAGGCTGCCTTTGGGAAGATCAGTGGATTTTTACCAGTCCAACCTCTGAGATGGAAGATCATCCCTTTCCCTCACAGAGTTATGAAGAAGAATTCTTATTTGTTTTGTTGAAATTATTTCCTCCTTTATTTTTAACCTTTGTTGTAATTGTTGAACTGGCAGAAGCAACCACTCCCAAGAGCCAATTCCCTCTTCTTGTTTTCTTAAGCTTTAGAACTTTTAAATAAAAATCTGCTCCTGTGGAATTACTGTGCTCAACTATTGTGAGAAAGATCTATGAAGTTTTTAAAATTTAACAGAAGTTTTGTAAAATATATTCTGTATGCTTGGAGACTCTCCAAAACAAACTTGGTGAATCTCCAAAATATGAAAAAATTGCTGTCTTCTCTGTGAGTGCTCCCATTCTACCACCTTACTTGATTCGTATATGGAAATTAAATTTGCTATTAGGGTGAAAATTAGATAGTATTCCATTGTAACCCAGAGGGTATTTTGACCAGAAATGCAGAGCTTTCCACTGAAGTTAATATGTTTCTGCAGCTTTCTTGAACAGAGTTTAGTAGTACATGTAGACTCCAGAAAAGTTCTTCATTTCTAATTTCTTGCAGCTGTAAAAAAACAAGCCTTAAATTCAGTTGCTGATCCCAATTAGAGTATCTACTGTAGTCCCAACTGCTGAATCAGTTATTAAATGGTCAACACTGTATAAATCCCATTGATTCAAGGGTCTACTCTAGTTGAAACTAGCAATTAGATTTTGGTCCAACTGAGAGCATGGATGGGGTGGTTAGAGTGGGCCTAATGCCACTCTAAGGAAAATATTTCCTGCTGGGTGATCCAAAGCCAGTGCCAGTTTGTTGACTGTGATGCCCATCTTCAACATGCTCCTCTGCTGTTTCTGGATTAGTACAATGGTAGCTATATTGCATGGGTATAGTTCTTGCTCAGCTTATTGTTTACCACATTCCCTCCTGCAGTCTACAGCTCATATTTCTCGAATGATTTAGCAGAACCATATGCCAAATTGGCAAAAATTAATGATAACTGCCAGTCAAACCAGCTTTTGGGAGTTACTGTACATGTAGGTTGTACAAAATCATTTTAGTATAGGTAGAGAATGGTTTGTTTTACAGATGCAAAAAGTATTATGTGTTTGGCATGAAAACTCCCCTATGCTTGACTCACTTACCATTAAGAGCTGCTCCCAGATTTTCTATGGAGGAAAAGACTTGTGTCATATCGATCCCAAATTCGTTATACTGCAGCCATGCAGCCATTATCTCTCTCCCACCACCAAGGTTGATGGGACTCACAGTATGACTATATCTGCTCAGTAGAATAGCTAATAAGATCAAGCCAAAAGTTAGCATTTGTAGAAGTCTGCAACACATCTAACTTTGCTTAGGTTAGCTGTGATTATCTTGTGATTTAAAACCCAGACTTCAGTTTGGATCTCCATGCCTGTATTGGAGGGGTTTTATGCCTTCTTTAATATTCTCATTATAGTCAAGGAAATGCAGTTTTGTTTTGTTTTTGTTTTTTTGCTGCAGTGGCATTTAAGTACTGTCATGGATTTGTATAGTACTTTTGCTTGAACAGCTTTTGGCATTATACCCAACCTGAATTTACATGCTTGTTAAGTCTCTGGTCCTATGACACATTTCATTTCTGTCTTATGATTAGAGTGTTTGTGTGTCTTCAGTTTCTTGTACTTTTCCTTGGCAGGAGGGAGAGATCTGAACAGTAGTGCCATGCCTGCTATATTGCCATGGAGTTCTTGAGGTGTCAAGGACTCAGGCCAAATTCTGAGCTTGTGATAAATGGCAGGAAATGCAGTCATTAAGAAGAGATAGTGAACCTTGTGGAGGTGACATTGCCAGCTTCCTTCATTACCTCTGCCCTTTGTCCCTCCTCTTGAGCCACACCTTCAGTGCTCCAGTCCTACTCTCAGTCTTGGGCCTCTGGTCACTGCTGGACTATACCTTACAGCATCCTTCATCGTGGCCTTGGTGGTTGGAGTTTTTGGGAGTTGAAGTCCAACAACATTTGTAGACCAAACTTTGGAAACTGTTATTTTAAATCACAGTACCTCATTATGCAAAGTGGTTTTGATTTACTAACTAGGAATTTTAACTGTGCTTTTGTTTTACTATAAGTTGCCGACAATAAACTACAGTTCCATATTTTTGACATGTTGGAGAACTGAACAAAGAAAGCGAGGTGAAGAGCAAGGAGTGAGCACACTCATGCCTAGCTTAATAAATGATAGTTTATTTGGACAGATAAACTACATCTGAACTAGACTGTGAGATTTTCAAACTAATTGATGTAGATATTTGTGTCACACAGTAACTTGATTCTGTTACATAAGTCAGTTTGAATTTCAAAAGGCATTGTTAACACAATCTTAGCTACATGCTCACAGCTTCAAGACTATAGCTAAAACACTTTCAAAGAGCAAGGAAAAGGTGTTACTTCACAAGGGGTGTAGTGGTTTGAGTGTTGGAATATAACCTTGGAGACCAGAGTTTGATTGCCTGCTCAGCCATGGAAATCCACTGGGTGACCTCTTGGGAGCATCACACATTCTCAGCCCCAGGAAACCCCATGATAGTTTCACCTTAGGGTTGCCATAAGTCAGAAATTACTTGAAGGCACACAACAACACAGTAAAGAGAGGAGAGGAAAGGCAAATACTGTTGTACAAGTGGTTGTGTGATAGGGTATGAAGTCCACCGTCTCACTGTTAGTGTGTTCCTGAAGACAACTGTTTAATTTTTAATTAATCAACTGTTTAATTGTTACTAATTGTTTCACCATTTTAAGACGAGAATCTTTCCATAATAGTTTTGATAGAAAAAGTAAGTGATAGATTAAGAAAGACCGATTATGAAATAAAGCAGAGCTTGGAAAGGTTGCTTTTTGGACTATACCTTTCAGAATCCCCCAGACAGTATGGCCAGTAGCCTCTGAGGGATTCAGGGAATTATAATCAAAAAGTAACTTTTCTAAACTCTGACAAGGAGAGCATCACATACCACAGAGCCTGTGAGCTAAGATGCTGGTTTTCTCAATATTATGCAAGTGTTGCTGGATAATATATAAACTTGAATGTGTGAAAGGGCCATCAAAGATTATTACTCCACATAGGTTCAAATACCGTATTAGAAAAACAGGATCAATGTATGCATAAAGCTGTGAGAAATAAAATTATGTAGAAGCATGTAAGAACCAGACTTAAGAGAAGCATAATTGTCAGTATTTAAATCATCATAGAAGGAATCATGAATTTTCTCACTCAGCTGGAAACATACAGTTTAAGTGACCAGACAAGGTGTATTTAGAGTACAAAGTGAGTAGCTGCTGGGAATCTCATTCTTGACCTCCAGACTTTCATCAGCTGTTCCCTCAGAGGCACAGTTCAATCAAAGTTAAGAACTTTCTGAGGTTCCAGTGTCTAAAACACGTATTTCAACTTACCCCAGTAAAATTGGTGGGATGTTACACACTTCACTCACAGCTGCATCATACACAACAGTAAAATAGCAAAATGGTTTCTGTATTGTATTGAGTCTGTTCTTCCTGATGCTGTGTGCCTTCAAGTATTTCTGACTTATAGTGACCCTAAGGCAAATCTATCATGGGGTTTTCTTGGCAGAGTATATTCATATGGAGTTTGCCTTTGTCTTCCTTTGAGGCTGAGAGAGAGAGTGTGACTGGCCCAAGGTCGTCCAGTGGGTTTGCATGGCTGAGTGGGGATTTGAACCCTGTTCTCCAGTTGTAGTCCAACGTTCAATCCAGTACACCACACTGACACTACAGCCCAAATTAAGATTAGGTGGAATGCTGACTGTTAGGAGTACAGTCATTGCTTTTGTTCAAAGAGTTACATTTCTTCCAGGCCCTTTTCTCACGGGGTAATTAAATCTTCCCAGGTTGACCTCGAACGGGGGCCTTTTTCACCTTAGAGAGAACCGGGTCGCATTTAATTTTTTTGATTCTCACCTCAATCCGCGCAGGGAAGCCACCATCCAGCATTCGCGCGCACTTTTAAAAAACCGGAAGAAATGTGGGTTTTTTCCTCCAATCCGCGCTCGTCGTTTCGTGAAAAAGCGATGGTGTGTACTGATTTGTGTGGGGGATCAAGAGAGGGAGGGATTTAGGCGTGGCCAGCAGAAGCGACAAGACCGCCTCCAGTGCTTTCCAGTGCTACTATCAAGGCTGAAAGGACCGTCATTAGCGGGGCTAGCACCCCAGCAGTGTTCGTCAGCAGCTCGTGCTCCATACACAAAACAGCAGAAAGCAAGCGAAAAGACGGGGGGGGGAAACGTCTCCAAGGCGGCTCCAAAGGTGCGGGACAGGGTGAGGGGGGGTTCGTCAGAGGATGTAAGGGGACACGCGTGCGTACTGACATCTGTGATGACGCTCAGAGTGTTTCTTTTAAAAATTGAGCACAGCCAATCACTGCCAGACAGGGCGGGGAAAGGACACCTACGGGAGTGGCCATGGTAATATTGTGTGAATGCATTGATGCTGCCTAAGCCTCTTCCCTATGGAGCTGTGAGAACGCTCCTAAAATTTCAGTCCGTGTTAGCGGGGATTAAGGGAAAACCCACCTGGATCGTAGCGGCACGATTTCTGCACCCCGTGAGAAAAGGGCCCCAGTTTGCCTTCTCCAGTTCTCCAAGAGCTGCAAAAGATTGTTGTACTTCTTAGCAGCTTTCTTAGGGGGCTTCTAGATAGCAGACTCCTACTGTTACTGATTAAAATTCACTGTGCAGCTCTTCCATCTTTTCCTCCTTAATTAATTTTTGAGGAAAATAAAAAGAAGCAGTGGGGAAATGTGGGAGACCTACAAATGGAAGATAGCACAGCAAGAAACCCTCTCCCCCAGTAAAACTTGAATCGAACAGAGCAATGGTACAAGTGTAGTACAATTCCATAGAAGCACAGTAACTTTGCCAGAAGTTATCCTGAATATCAAAATACACTAATTTAGGCAACTGATCAGTGAAGCTTCCCCCCCCCCGCCACTGAGAGACATTAAGTTGCAATCCAACAATAAAATAAAAGTGCTGTTTCTAACTTGTTAGTTTCCATAGATAGCATAAGGAGGTGTTTATAACTTATGGGATAACACCAAGATCCAGTAGAAGGAACAGTTGGTCATGGGTTTGGAAATCAATTCCCTCTCTGTTCCCTTGGCAGAGAGGTGTTGTGTGGAACTGATGGAGTGCAGCTTTTGCTAGCTTCAGCTGAAGATGTTTTTACATCATGTAATGCTTTCTTCTGAAAGAAAGACAGCTATGAAATTATCCTTGGGACACACTGTGACCCAAGAAAGTCAGAACAGTAGACCAAGGCAAATTCAGACTTGTCTTAGAAGGACCACTTCCCTTCTCTTCACAGCTCCTTTCTCCCCTGACATGTTCCAGACACATGTTTTAACTTATGAAATATGTCAGGGAAGCTGTAGTCGTTTTGAAAAATTAGTGTAGCTTGTATGCCTAATAAATTACAGTTGGGACCTTCTTTCCTTTGCCATTGGGTTGGCTTGCTTCTTAAGCCATCTGATATAACAGACTAGCGGGGCAATTTTCCCAATGTGCCAGTTGTTGGCACTGCATTTGTGCCCATTGGCTGTTTCTATGTCATTTCTTTCCTCCTCCACCTCTTATTGTTCTCCTCCTCTTCTTCTTCCATTTCCTCTTCCTCCCCCTTCCCCTCTTCTTCTTCTTCTTCTTTTTCTTTCCTGGAAACTTACTACAAACTGACAGCCAATGGCTCATGGCCCATGAATCACTACTTCAAGTAGCAATGTTCTCACCCTCTGTGGAGGAGGATATGATGGCTGGAAAACAGCTGAGTAGCACAGAAGAAAAGGGTGGTCTCTGCTAATGTTTAAACTTCACATCCCCCTGATATCTGCCTCCCATTGGTGCTCAGCAGATGGAGTGATGTGTGTCAGAGAGTGAAAAAGAGGGAGGCACACACATGGGGACACAAAGAGAAAGAGGGAACATCCCCTTTTACCTAGTCCTATCAACTAGGAAATGCTCTCTGGGAGCTTGCATTCAGGAAAAGGTGGGTTTGGGGCTCAAAAAGTTTTCTGCCCCTACTTTAAGAGGAATGCTGCTCATCAGAATATAGCCAGCCAGCCAGCGAACAAACCCACCATGTCATACTTGAAAGGCTCTTCCAGACTGGTTTAAAGAAGTCTACTGTAAGTTCTTGTAGTATATCTCCTTGAGTTTTGCCAGTTTTTGTCATCTTCACATCCACTTTCAGGGGCCTGACATACAACCTCCTGACACATTTGTGCCAGTTCACACACCCCACTCCATTTTTTCATTTCCAACTGAAGGCAAATGAGTTCTAGAAGGTATTGTGCAAGCATAACTTTGTTGGAAATGTTTTGGTTGTGTTTGCACACTTAAGATATATGTAGAATACCTCTTCACACTTCAGGGCTCACCTAAATGCTTACCAAAGTATGTTCATCCTTCCCACTTGTTTCTCAGTAGCCCAGTTTTGCCTCAAGTCTCATCAGACCACCTGAGGTATTTACCATCCAACCTTTCCTAACAGAGCAACCGATATGCCCCTTATAAAATCTTATTGCTCACAAAGCATACACAAATTCTATACCACCAATTGTTTTGAATCCCTCGGAACATCTGAAGATTGATTACCTTATTCCTGAACATGCTGAGGTTGGCAACTCTTTGTCAGGTCATTCTACATGATACGTTAAATATGCAGGCCTAAATCTAATGGTTAGCTCCAGGAAAAGGGGTCCCACTGAAACATATGCCAAATGGAAAGTGAAAAGTATTGAAATCCCCACTGATTTTAGCCTGCTGTTGTTGGCACTAGCAGTTCAATTTAGGTCATGGTCAGTCATTGCCCTTTCTTTCTCACCTACAAATAAATGTGTGGAGGTCCAAACTAAGTTGAGATCACTCATGAACAGAGGAAGTTTAAATATCCTCTCCCGGGTTCTAGGTTTTCTCAGTTCACCTCCACCTTGCATGAGGGCTAAACAATATTGGGGAAAGGCTTTTTAGACTTGAGTGTGCTGGATGGAGTGACAAAATGTAGGAATAAAAAAGCTGAGGGGTGAAACAGCTGCTAGCTGCACATAATGGACCCCGTGCAGTTTGGAGGTCTGTGCATTTGCTTATAAAAAGAAAGAAAAGTTGAATTGCACGCTAAGTATGATATTTGTCTTTCATCTGTCAAACTGCCAATTGTGGTTGTGTGCCTTCAATTCATTTGTGATTTATGACAACCCTAAGGTGAACCTATCATGGGATTTTCCTGGCAGAATTTGTTCAGAGAGTAGGAGTTTGCCCTTGCCTTCCTTTGAGGCTGAGAGAGTGTGACTTACCCAAGGTCACCCAGTGGGCGAGCAGACATTCAAAACCAGGTCTCCCATTGTCCTAATCCAACACTCAAACTACTACGCCACAACGGCTCTCAGAGCCAATTGTAATATACTGTATTTCCTGTAGTGTTAGGTTTGAATTTAAGATGCCTAGTTAATACTGAGTGGCATTTATGCAAAACATGGTCTTTCAGCCATTACCACATAGGTTTATTATAAAAGTGCCTTTCTGCGCTAAGTTGCTTGCAGGAAGAGTGAAGAAATACAATATTGAGGGGGAAAGGAATGTGGCACTATTATTCGTACATACATATTCCCCTGATGGCAAACAAAGATATTACTTTCTATTTTTACCTGATGAGAGCTGCAAATACAAGACATAAAAATTAAAATCCTCCACCATGTGTCATCAATTTTTCTGCTTCTTTACACCATTCCCTGGATTTTCATGTCTTTTTTTTTTCCTACTATGGTTCTCCACACGAAGCAAAAGGCTTTGCTCTTCGCTCTGATTTCTTTTTTATAGTCTCACTTTGCCCAAGCTGCTGAGTCACTTCCTCTCATTAAATTTTACCTCAAAACCTCCTTCTGGGAACCCTAATAGTCCAAGAGAATGGCATCCCAGACAAAGGAGGATTCTAGCGGCAGGATATTAGCAGTGATAATACTTGCTGAGCTCCTGGGCATATTTTACCCAACTGGTGCATGAGTTCATTCCAACCAGTTAAAACAAACGGGTGCTCTTTTATCTATATTCAGAGTAAGATAGTTGTCTAGCTATGACTTAGGCAAAGGGTGGTGATTCAGTGACCACTCATGCAAAAACAGTGGCCTACATGAATGGCACCCACCAGTGTAAGTGGTCAGTAAATTGTCTTTGCAGTAAATACATTTCTAGCTTGGAAAGAAAGGAACAGAAAGGAATGACCTAATATGGTTATGCATTTGAACATAAACTAATTACATCCGGATCTAACTCCTCAAACTATATTGGCTTTGAACATATAGGCCCTTTTCGCACGGGCCTTTGCGCGCACGACAGCCCCGTGAGCCTCGCGGGAGTGGGAGCGTCGCTCCGCACGACGCACTCCCACTTCCGCCCGGCTCACGGGGCTGAAGCGGCGCGAGCGCGGGTTTTTTGATTTTCACGTACAAGCGAAAATCACCCCGCGCTCGCGCAACGCTCCCGGAGCCCACCCGCACTTACCTTTCGTGCGGAGCCTCCGGGAGCCGGCCGGGTCGTGCTTCCTTCCCTCCGCCCCTGCGGAAGGAAGGAGCGGGGTGGGGAGGTAGCGCGACGGACGCGCCGCCCGCTTCGCGCGCGCGGGGGAGGAATCCGGCGCGTGCGCGGGGGGAGGAATCCGGCGCGCGCGCGGGGGGAGGAATCCGGCGCGCGCGCGGGGGGGAGGAATCCGGCGCGCGTAGGGGGGAGGAATCCGGCGTGACGCCGCCCGCTTCGCGCGCGCGCGCGGGCTGGGAATCCGGCGCGACGTCTCCCGCTTCGCACGGGGGAGGGCAGCTTGCGCGACAAGCCTCCTTCGGTGCCGCTTCCCTGCTGGTTCCTTCGCCTGCGGAAGGAAGGAGGGGGGAAGCGGCAGCCTCCCGGACGAGCCTTCTTGCGCTTGCCGGCCTCCCCCGCTTGCGCTAGAAGCCTCAGTGCGGAAAGGGCCATAATGTATATTATAATGGACAGATTTCAATGGACCTGCTAAGCCTTTTACAAGATAGATGTACTTATGTGTGTTTGTGTGTTAGCTTTTCTTTTATATTATGTCAGATTGGACAACCAATAGACTATTAGTAAATTAATACTGAAGGAGATCTTCAAAGCTAGTGATTTTAGGATACTTTCATTGAATGTGGTCTCTAAAAATCACTTTATATTCTGCCAGTTTTTTCCATAGGACCAAGAGAGCAGCAGTATCTTCCCCAACCTCAGATCTGTTTGGCTTTAGAAATTAGAAAATGATGAGACACTACAAAATTACACAGGCACAAATTCAGTTGCTAGTCCCACCTACAGTAGAGTAATTCAGTCAGTGGAATTTACTTATGTGTGTACTTATCAATTTACTCTACTCTAGCTGGAACTTATTATTTGCCTTCAAGGCCATTTTCGCACTAGACTGTTATAGCAGTATGATTCCACTTTCAACATCCTATGGAATCCTGAGGTTTGCAGTTTTGGGGGCGGCTGGCCAGCTGGCCCCTCCCAAAACTGCAAACCCCAGGATTCCATAGGATGTTGAAAGTGGAATCATAGTGCTATAACAGTCTAGTGCAGAAATGGCCCAAGTCAACCCTGATTCATGGCAGCTTTATCACAAGGGGTTTTGTGGGGGGGGGATGTATTCAGAGGAGGGTTGCCATTGCCATTCTCTGAGGCTGAGGGTATGTGACTTGCTCAAGGCCATCCAACAGATCTCCAGAGCTAAGTTGGGATTTGAACCCTGGTCTCTGCAGCTCTAGTCCATTGTTCACTATGCTGCACTGGCTTTCCATTGAGACTACCAACTGGATTTCAAACACAGAAATTAGAGAATTAGAAGATACTACAGGAGTAAGCCAGCGTGATATAGTGGTTTGAGCACTGGGCTGTGATCCTGGAGTGAAAGGTTCAATTTCAATGGAAACCTGTTGGCTGATGTTGGGCACATCATATACTCTCAGCTCCAGAAAACCCTGTGATAGGTTTGTCTTAGGGTCTCCATAAGCCAGAAACAACTTGAAGGCACACAACAACAACAACACAACAGGAGACAGATGACCACAGTCATAATTAAGAAGGCTTTTTTGGAACCTATGCTGCTGCTATTCTGGTGCCAGGTGAAATCTTCCCCTTTATTTTCCAAGGAACTTCACACTGGTTTTGCCCTTAACCCTATCTGTAGTTTTTTGAAGAGAATGAAGGAAGGTGAATCAGTATTTTTAGCACCTTCATCGATGTACAACTCCTAGCATTCTTCAGACAAGTAAACTGGTATTAACTCCAACTTGGGTTGTAATAGAGAATAATTACTACAGGCAACATGTAACAGCAGAAATTAAGTGAGTTTTAGTGATGTCTCTATAAGACAGTGGGGGGGGGAGGAATGTAAGAACTGAATGAGGACCCCGACTGAGTCAGCAGCAGGACATCTGCTGTGGCATAGAATGCGCTGGAAATCTGGAGGAGGTTCTGTGGTGGAAGATCAGGCTAAATAAAAACAAACCTCCTCCGTGGTTCCGGCAGACAAATTTCAACAGCATATCTATTCCCAACATGACATATCCTCTGGTAGTAATAATAATGAAAAAAAAATCCAACCCTTCCGGCCCGTATGATGTTTTGTGTTGTGAGAATCACAAATGAAAAAACAATTGATGAAGTAATCTCTGCTGAAATAATGCTTGCCATAGTTTCTCAAGAAATACCTATGATGGCAATCAGCACAGTGCTTCCTTAGCTCAGCCCATACGGGCACCCTGATCCCGTTCAGCAACTAATTTTATAGAGAAGCCATTCTTAGGAGGGGGTAGGTGTTTCCCCTCTCCCTCACTGCTACCAAAGGTCTTTCTGCACTATGTAACTATTGCACTATGATTCCACTTTAACTGCTATGGTTCTGTTCTATGGAATCATGGGATTTGCAGTGTGGGGAGAGATATTTAGAATTCTCAGCCAGAGAGCTCCAGTACCTCCCAAGACTACAAACCTCAGAATTCCATAGGAGGCAACCATCTAAAATGGAATCTTAGTGCAATACTTATGGGTGCAGAAAGGCCCCAAGTCTCATGACCATAATCACTCCATACAACTCCTTTTCCTCCAACATTTCACAGATAAAAACAGGGACACCTGTAGCCAAGCAACATCAAAGTGTGGTCAAGATGGCAAACGTTAATAATGAAGAAGGGCACACAAGCTAGGAAGGGCTGCAGCACAGCTTGCTTTTGTCTGAGCCCACAAGGAAGGGCAAGATTCTGCTTCCTCCTCCCTTCTTCCCTGCCCCTCGCCACCGTCAAGTTAATCGAATGCAAACTACTTTTGCACTTTGAACTCAGTTTGCAGCAATTGAAGTAAGCTGAGGACCAAGGGGGAAGTGAGAAGAGGAAAGAGAAACTGGCATATTTTAAAAACAGCTGAAAAAGAAGAAGAAGGGCTAATCAAGACTGTCTGTGCCAAATTGGGATCATTAGATGGTATGTGAGGGGAAGGCAAGTGTCATTTCCCAGGGAAAGAGATATTACCCTTAGCTCTGGAGTTTTAACACCAGTTATTCCCCACCCCTACCCCCAGAGATGACAGTCCATGGGTTTTGCAAGTCTAAGCACACATAAGAAGAGGGAAAGAAGGAAAGTTGCAAAGCACACCCTTTCCGAGTTCTGTATTTATTCCATTTTAGGAAATGTATGCATGTACCTGTAATTATGGTTTTTAACTTCAAGATAACATATCTACTACAGTTTTTCAGCTAGAAATGTTTGGATCCTTATTTGCTAAATTCACTTTCCATGGGACACATGTGGCATGTTAGTCATACTAAGACAGTCCAGGATAGTCCAGTCTCCAAATAGATAATATCAGGTAAAAGGATGGATCCTCCAGATGTTGTTGTACTGCTGTTCCCATCATCCTTCATTATTGGTTATGCTGGCTAGGGATCATAGGAGTTGCAATCTACCAATACTGGAATGCTGCACGTTCCCTATCCCAAACAAAGCACTCTGGGCCAGCTAAAATGCCTGAAACTTCATCTGGTTGGCATCTGAATAAGATCTTTATTATTTATCTATTTCCACATCCAGAATGTCCCTGTATTCCAGAAGCAAACAGCAGAAGCTGCGCTTGACCTTGAATTGGTTTGGCTGGCTATATGCTGGAAAAGGCTAACTAGGGCACAACTCTGTTTGCATAGGTACATTCTGTAGTGTAGCTTCCAGATACAGTCAAAGTAGAAGTAAACCAGTTGGCTGCTCTAGGTTTGACACCACCTATAATGGAATAGGCTGCTCCTCAGGGAGAAAACAGTGGTTGAACTTCACCAAGGTCTTCTGAACTTCTAAGCTGGAGTGGGTATGCTGTGGCTATGGGTGCAGCTGCCCCAAGTGTAGCTTCCTAAGGCCATTTTTAGGCCTCAAAGGGCTCCCAGAAGTCCCAGTACCTTCCCTGCTGTCTTTCTGTAGGCAGGTGAAGATTTTTTGTTTTGGCCTTGGATGGCTGATGAAAAGGACCTTTCAGAATGTGCTGCACAGTTAGTTGTTTTCTTTTTAATAGTCGTGTATTTAACTGCTTTTAATTCTATTATCAGTTTCTTTATATATTTAATTTTATATGATAAAAATTTTAAAACTGTGTCTGCTTAAACCATTTCAAGCTGCCTTGCACTGGGAAATAGGAAGGAAATATATAAAAATGATGTTGATTATGATAATGATGATGACCTTTTCAAAACGAAAGATCCCGTGGGGGTCAGTGCAGTCTGCCAACCCCTGGCAGTTGCCTACCCCATGTTCTAAGCGTATATACTCTGTTAAAATGGGATGCCCTGCTATTTCCATACATGGCTTTTTTGTGCAGCCCAATTACCATGACAATGAATCAGAAGGATGTGATTCAGCAGCTTTCTAGAAATGCCACAACCTGGAAGATTAAAAGGAGCAGGAAGTCCTCCCTCTGTGGCTTCACTTTTGAGAGGTTAAGAAACAAGGTTTTGTTGTTCTCTATTCAGTGGAAGATGAATCTAGCTGGCCTTACCCAATAAACATACAACCCACACTTGACCAAAATCTCACCATCCGTCAAAACAAATTGCGATATGTTTCTGGTTGCTGATTACTTTTGGCCAAATAAAAAATAGAGATGGTGCTTTCTCCACAGTACTATTCACTATCAGAACTATCCTACTTATACTTCATTTTATCAGAATAACTAGAAACTAAAGAATGCTAGTGAAAGATGATATCACATAGTAGTAGTAGAGATAATGGTGTTACAATTCTTTATAGCCAGCCTTTCAGGATACAAATCATTCTAAAGTAGCTGAGATCAATGAAACCATATGGACAAGGATGATCCATTAGATGTTGTTTACTTGGACTTCCACAAGTCTTTTGACACAATCCTTCACCAATGAGCCCTGAACGAAATTAGCAGTCATGAGGTAAAAAGAGAGGTTGTCTTACAGACTGAAGCTGATGAACAAACACTGCACTACATTTGCTAATGGGAAGCAAAGATTGGGAATAAATTCAGTTCTTACAAGGGAGGAGTTTGAGCAGTGGGAATGTATTGGGATCTATGGTTTTAAAACTTGTTCATAAATGCTGAAGAAATATGGGTGAGTAGTAAGTTGGGCTCATTTGCCAATGACACCAAAATATTTTGTTGGTGAGAACAAAAACAGATTGTGAAGAGCTGTGAAAGGATCTCTCCAAACAAGAGAATAGGCTTTAGCAAATGCAGTTCAACATAAGGAAGTGTAAAAGTGATAAAGATTACAGCAAAAATATTCCAATTTCACCTATAGAGTGGTCAGGTCTGGTATTTAACTAAGAAAATAATCTTAGAGTTGTAGAGAGCCATTCTTGAAAATGACCCCAGTGTGCAGCTGTGGGAATGGGGGATAAATTCAGTGTTGGGCTTAATTAGAAATGGAAAAATAAATTTGTTGGTAGTATATTGCCTTTATTCCAAGGTTGGAATTCTGTACACAGTCTGGACCATTACACCTGAAAAAGGATGTTGCAGAGGTGGAAAAAGTGCAGAAATGGGCAACCAAAATGATTAATGAGTTGGAGCAACATTCCTGTGGGAGAAAGTTACAATATTTGGGATGATTTAAACTAGTGGAAAAAGAAAATCCAAGGAAGGAAAGGCATGATAGAAATCTGTACAATTATGCATGGCATGAAGAAAGTTGATAGGGAAATGTTTTTGTTTAATAATACTAATACATAATAACTAGAACTTGAGGTCATCAACTGAAAATAAAAGGTAAGAGATCCCAGACAGATAAAGGGACATACATAGTTAAACTGGACATACGTAATTAAACTGTAGAATTCACTATCACCAGAAAGAGTGATGTCTGCTCACTTGGATGTCTGTACAAGAGGCTGGCCAAATTTATGGAGGATCGGGCTATGAATGGCTATTGGTTATAGCTAGTATCAGAGATAGTATGCCTCTGTCTACAAATTGCTGGCAAATACGAGTGAAAGGGTAGTGCAGCATTCATACCCTGCTTGGGGACTTCTTGGAGGTTGGACTTAGCCAGCAGTGGGCTGCACTTCCTTATTTTTGGCTGAAAATGAGATCTTAAAGTGGCCAGAAGTCATTTCTGCTTTTTACTTCTAGGGTGGTTTTTTTTGTTTTTTGTTTTGTTTTGGTCACTTTGTAGCCAATTTGGGAAAATCCAAGTAAGCTTAGATGCTCAGGCATTTTAAGACACAAAAGTAGGGGACATTTAGAGTGATATTTTTCCTGAGAAACATCTCTCTCCCTCCCTCCCTCTCTGTTTCAGCAGAACTTGGAAAACTTCAAAAATTCTGGGCAACATCAACATCAACAGCAGTAGTATAGTGTCTGGGGAGATCTAGGAGTACAGTTGAAGGAAGTTTTGCCATTCTATTCTGCTCTGGTCAGACCTTCTCTAAAATACTGTGTCCAGTACTGGGCAATAACTCAAGAAAGATATTGACAAGCTGCAACATCTCTTGAAGACAGCAACCAAGTCAATCAAAGGTCTGGCAACTAAGCCTTATGAGGAACACCTTAGAGAACTGGGTGTATTTAGCCTGGGGAAGAGAAGAGAAGAGAAGACTGAGAGCTGACATGATACTGGAGTTTTGTTAAAATTTGTTATTCTTCCCAACCCCTCCCCATTTTTAGCTAAAATGTATGGCCAAAGCTATGTTTTCTGCTGTTCCACTGACTAGACCGTAAACCAAGGATTCAAATTCCAAGAAAAGAGATTCCACCTAAACATTAGGAAGAATTTTGGACTGCTCCAAGGGTGGTATACTCTCTGTCTTTGGAGATCTTTAAAGACAGGTTGGATGGGCATTTTTCAGAGGCACCCTAGTAATGTATTCCAACTTGTGGTCCTTTCTGACTATGAAAAAAAGAATTGCTGCCTGCATGTGCCCTGTGGGCTGCACTTTACAGCCCTTGCTAGAGGTAGTAAGTTGCCCAGTCTGTGAAGAGAAGCTTGGATTACCTAAACCTTTAGTCTGATCCACTGTGGCCACTCTGATGTTCTTAAAAGATATTACTAAAACCTTAATAAACTTATTACTAAAACCTTAATAAACCTGCCATCATAGTCCTCAAATTTGGCAGCTGGTGTCAGTTGGCCCCCCGGGGGTGGAGGTGGGGGATAGTTAGGCTAAAACAAGCCCTGATGTCTTCTTTGGCTGCCTCCCTCTGGTTTCTGCAATCTCTTCCACTGGATAATTGGTGTCAATTGGCTCTGTGGGAGGAGGAAGGAGGTTGTTCAGCTGGAGCAGGTGCTGGGTGTTATCTTCACCTGGTGCTTTCTCTTGCGCTTTCTCTCTCTCGCAGTCTTATATATTTAAGTAAGCACATGTCTTGTTACCAGAAGCAGTTGGGGGGTGTTTATGTACAATGTCCTTGTTGTTAGAGTATCCATATGCAGGACATCAAGTGTTGTGCATCTTTTTCACATTGTACAATTATTGCTGTTTGATACTACTTGGACAGCTATGGTAATGTTCTGTGGAATTCTGGGATCTGTTTAGTGAGGCACCTAGACTCCTATAGTGGAGAATTCTAAATATGTCACTTAACCACAAGTCCCAAGATTTCATAGGATGGAGCCATAACAAAGAAAATACTATGGAAATACTGTAATTGTGTGGTATGAATGAGGCTCTCATTACTAGAACTGATATTATCTTCTGAAGATCACGTAGAACATTATCAAGAGCTGTATAAACAGAGTGGTTGCCTTAATGCACAGTGACTGTGACAGATATCTGGAACCATGTTTCTTGTCCCCTGGAGATTTTTAGGGTCATTGATGTTGAAATTGTACATCCATACTTTCTATTTAGCACCTTGAGTAATAACACAGTTTATGTCACATTTAAAAAAATTCCCATGGCAGCATAAGTAGCTCCTTTCCTAGCATATTTCTGCTTTCTTTAAGTCTGCTATCATGCCCTTTATCAGACGTTTGGCAAGAAGGAACAGCAGAAGCAACCTTCGTCAGTTTGCTTTCCCGTAGCAGCCCAGAATTGGGGGCGCTATTTGGAATTAAATAAAATGAACTGTGCAGTTTTCAAGGCTGGTGGCAAGCACACAGATGAACACATTTATAGGCACTGTGGGATCCTGAAGGAAACGATAGATGTCATCCATTATGCTTCCATTACTATTTATTACACTTTCTGGACTTGAATGAGAACCTGTAGTGTTTCCTAGTCAGCTACACTAAGCTGCTGCTTTCTTCCTATCTCCTTTTTGTTTTTTGTCTTCGTACATTTTAACTAAAAATGGGGAGGGGTTGGGAAGAATAACACATTTTAATGTTTATACCTACGAATCTAGTAATTTAGTTGTGTAATCTTATGGATAACTCCAACTAGTAATTCAGTGTCTTCAGTCATCTCTTTCAAGGATGAAAAATGAGCCATATGTTGTCCAGTTTCCATATAGAATAGGCACTAGATACCCAATATACTAGGCCCCTGTGGTTCAATTTGTCAAATGGAGGGGCTATAAAAGAACTGTTCCTAGAAAATTTACTCCTAGACCAAATATTTAATGAAATACTCAGTGGCAACATCAGTATAAAATCAAACTCATGGCAACTTTCCTTGAAGAAAACAGGAAATACAATTGTTATATTTTGTGTGAAGGAAATGTTTTCTATTGAGGTGATAGGTGCATAACAACAGATCCTGCTTATGGAACAACGTTCCCCAGCCTGGCATCCACCAGATGCATCATTCTAACATCCTCAGAATGATGGGAGTTATATTATGTTATGTATTTTGGCTGCCAAGTTGGGGAAAGCCGTCCTAGACAGTCAAAAGGTATTTCAGCAATGCCTTTTGGAGTTAATTACTCTGTATTTTGAAACTCATATCTACTGAAGATAGTTCTGTCATCCTAAAATGAGCCATATTGTATTTTTAATGTATATGTTCAAGTGGTATATTCCTGTTCATTTGCCCCTAAACTGCCACAAAAATAATCCCGCAGGAAACTTTCTCTTCATTATCCCTCCAGAGATGGAGGTATATGTCCCATTTAAGTCTTTGTTGTCCTATCTCTTTTACATTTTTGGTTTAGTTCTTCCTTTTTCATTTTTATATCTTTCAGGTTATTGTCATTTCTGGTAGGTCCAGGACTGATGGCCTTGAGGGCTTCATTTTGGAAATATTCAGCTTACTCACTTCCTTTTAACGGACATGGTACATGTTCACTGTACCAGGGTAGCCTCAGTCACAAGAATATTCCTGGTGAGAATCACAGTTTTTTGAACTTTGTGGAGCAGCAACTTAGTTTCAGCTTCAGCACTTACCCATCACTATAAACTAGACATGCAAGACCATCTCCATATATCATTTGAGAGACTTGTTCTGACTACTGTTTCTTGTGAGGCACCTACCTGCTCTGGTAAGTCAGCTCATTAGTCACCCAACATGCAATGCATTGAGATAACAAAAAAGGCAGGTCGCTTTCCTGTAACTATAGCTCTTTGACTGTTCCTATAATTGTAGTTCGTTGACTGTTCCTCTGTACCTTCAAACTAACCATTCTCCATCTCCACATAACATGCACTTCTCCTTCCCACTTGAATGGAGTTGGTGGTCTCTGGGAAATGAGTGGGCACAGCATTCCTTCAGTTTGTGCACTCAGGCGAGGTTTTGAACAAAATTGCTTAGCTATGTGGGGTTCCTGAATGGGCTTTGGACAGATACATAACCCATATGTGTGAATGACCACTAGAAAAACTGCAGTTCTCTTCCGACAGGCCTACTCAGACTAGTACTCCACCGCCTCCCACCAACTGTCCTCCCGTTCTTTAATAGTTAGTTGATTGTAGTTAATGTGTTTTAGGGGGTTGGTTTTAGATGGGTTGGTGGGTGGGGAGGATTGGTTATGTTTTAATGCTTTTAATGGATTTAATGTATTGTTGTAGTACCACCTCGATCCATGGGGAGAGGCGGGATATAAATAAATATTATTATTATTATTATTATTATTATTATTATTATTATTATTATTATTACTACTACTACTACTACTACTACTACTACTACTACTACTACCTCTATGAAACCTTTCTCCTGCCAAATTGGAAAGGGAGAAATAGAGTTTGAAATGAAGGTACAGTCTGAAGTGTAGGATGGTTAGCCCAGGATGGTGGGACAGCAAACAAAGAGATGCTGAAAGAGGAAGTAAGGAGGCTATCGGCTACACTGAGTTCATTGAAAAGATGGAAAATGATGGTGAGGATAGTGAAGGTCTGCGGCATTCTAACCTTTCGAACTAGAATCAAATGAATTGCTTGAAAATGATTTGGAGAGGAAGGATTCTCCAACCTTCTCCTCCAACAGCTGACTTGTCAGAAGAGCACTTTGCAGCGATAAGTGTGATTTGTCCAGACCTCTGGAAGGATTGTAGCAATGAGCTGCTTGCTGCAAGGAGCTGTGTACAAAATCCTGAGAGCTGCATACCTTTTCAGCCTTTTAAAAGGTATTTGGCTTTTTCTTTCTTGTGTACCAGACTTTTCATTTTATTCTCACAAACATAAGGAATAGTCACAGAGAAGAAACAGTATAGATTTACTGCTTGGATGCAACAACACGTGCTACTGAGTCACACCTTTAAAAAAAAAAATACAGAAAAGGTCCACAGACCGCATGATTGGATATGAATGATCATAGTAGCTAATTGTTTGGATTCTGCAGAAATTGGCTCTCCATGGGAGAAAAACAGGCTTGTCTGCCAAAATCTAAAGCTTGATAGCACAGTATGACTACTGTTAATTTCCACCCTCCTGAATCCTATAAAAAGGATTATATCATTCAAATCATGCCACTGTTGCATAACTGCAAGTTGGCAGAGACATATGCTATAAACTGTCAATGAAGCGTTGGATCTGAGAAAGCAGAAAGTGTGGGACTTAATGTGGGATGCAGTTAGGTACTTAGTACAAAAGTTTGTAGGAAAATATTATTCTTTTTAAAACATTCAGATGTAGGCCCTCTAAAGCTAGTGCAATTCGTGCGGCAAAGAAGCTAAGGCTGCAATCCATTTACCTAGGACCAAGTCCCATTGATCTCAGTGAGAATTACTGAGTAGACATATGCCCTTCACTTCAGAGCAAAAAGTCTGCAGTTCAGACCTCTCAGATAGAGGATAAATTTGCCCTTCTAATGAATTAGGAGGGACATTCCATTCTAGCAGTGATGTTTCCATGCCTTGAACAGCACCATGACACAGAAACTTTCTAGGCAAAGATTTTCCAAGCGTAATGGCAAGAACTGCGGCAAGATCACCCTGATAAAGTTCTAGGTGTCAAGATAAAAACAGTGCACTAGGTAAACTAAAAATATCCAGGGCTGCCCTGTGACATTTTGCTCTTAGATATGCAACAGCAAATGATGTCCTCACCACCAGCCATTTCAGTCATTATATATACTACCCAAGGCTGGTTGAATTATTTTGCCATTTTTAAGCAGAAAAATTACTCAAACCCTTTCACTGGCAGTAAAGAAAGATAAATACTGAAATGAATATTTGTTTCCCAAAATCAGCTGCCTAAGGTTGCCTTCTTACTCTACCTGATGGTACGGCTAGCCTGTGAAGAACTGGAGTTTTCTGAGGGTAAACTGGACACCAAGTTAAATATGAAGCATATTGATTAAGATCTCCGCTATCCACACTAAAGTAAGCCTGTGCTGCCCTGGACAGACTCAAGAGCGGTGTACGTCTTCAGTCTGTCCCACATCTCCTCTCTCTCTCTCTTTTTAAATTGCTTCTCTTCCACAACCCAGAAGAAAGATTTAGAATTGCCAGATTGAAAATTGGAGGGGGATCCTATATCTTTAACGGTTGTGAAGAAGAGAGAATTTTAGCAGGTGTTGCTTCTCATGCAACCAGGTACCAACCAACATCTGCAGAAAGTACCTCTTCTATACAGATGTTACAGGTGCAGGAACCCTTTCCAGCTTTCACTCTGGCAACACTATGATGCACTATCACCCAACTGGTGCCAGTGCTGTTTTTTATTTTTAGCTTAGAGAGTGTGTTAAAATAATAACCAGCTACCTTTGCACACAGTGGTCCTTTGCACACAGTGGTCCTAGTCTGAATTTACTAAGCCATGCATATTTACATTAGTGTTAAAAAAAACGCCACCAGATATTTTAAACTGTAACTCTGCTTGCTCAATTTAGTATGCCTTTTGGCCTTCAAGCAGCAAGGCAGAGCAGTGATACCTTAATTAAAACAGTTACATTAATAATTTACAGTTTCTGGCCGGCTTCCTGAGGCAGCTACCTTGCCCTGTCTAATGAGGACACTCCATATATACTCTAACTCATACTAATCTAGTCCCAGTTGGTACAGAATCTGGGGGAGCTGTGTAATTCTGGAATGCAAGCTTTTCCCTACCCAGTCATTGCACTGTGATTCCCCCTTAACTGCCATGGCTTCATCCTATTGAATCCTGGAGTTTGGTGAAGCGCTAGAGTTCTCTGGACAAGGAGGATTCTAAATGTCCCGTGCTAATCCTCCAGTCCTAGGTTGCTGTTGGATGTTGCCATGGCAGTTAAAGCAGGATTGCAGTGATGTGTAGTTAAAAGGCCTTTATGGTTCACGATCCCTGCCCTCTGCTCCTATCAAAAGGCTGAGGTAAGATGTATATGTCTGAAATTCTGAATAACATTTTATGTGTGTGTTGCCCCATACTCTTCTTGTTTCCACCTTTTCTTTTGTATTCACAGGGGCAGGTAATGTACAGAGGTTAGCATTCCCCTGGTTACAGAATTTGCTTGTATCATATATAATACCTACCTAGGCATTCTTTAGATTAGAAAAGCCGAGCTTAGAAAAATAACTTTTGGGAGATTACAACTCCCAGAATCCCCACAGCAAGTTATGTTTACTGGACCACATATAGATTTTTTCCCCCAAGATTCCAGGGTCTTGCTTTATATTATGCATACTTGCTGAACAGAAGCATCTGCGTTGCTTTTCCAAAGTCTTGAAGTGGTTTATTTCTAAAGTCTCTGTCTGGAACATTGTAATGTTACACATGAATGCTGGTCACTTCCTGTCCATGTGGCTTCACTCTTATACATTATCACCTGCCTGCCCTGACATGTGCTTTGTTTACACTGTCTTGGTGATAAGCAGCAACTGCAGCCATTCTCCACCCAGCTTATCTGGTGGGGAAGGGGCAGAATATTTAGTGAAAAAGGAAAGATATTCAGGAAGAATACCATTTCCCCAGTGTGATGGGCCAGGAGAAAAGCAAAGGGATTTTTAAAATGGTTAGAAGCAAAGTATTTTCAGTACAGTTTTGATGAAATTTTTTTCTCTATATGGGAGTCAGTGAATTTAGACTGGATGGCATCCAAAGGCAAATGGACATGTTTCCACCCACCTATGGAGGTCAGTGGGAACAGTAAAGCACTCAGTTAAAGTTTCCCAAAACCACATCTGAGTGGGAATCACAAATTGCTGATTCAGACCACAATGCCCAGATACCATATGGTCTGCATTCCATAGTCCACTCATCTCCCGGGTCAATGATAATTTTCCAAACTGAAAGTATACCAGATCCTGACCAGTCCTTTAAAAGGACCATATCTTGACATTAGATGGAAATTTAAGATCTGGGACAGGCAAGTCAAAGTGACAAATGAATAGGCTGCTGCTATGAAACACTGTGATGAAACCATGGTTGACAACATCTGGTGTAAGAAAGCTGCTGCCACCGTAAGGAAGGAGTGCATATTCTTGAGCCCAACCCCTGTCATAATGACCTTTCTTAAAGATAAGGTCTCCTCCCTTTCAGGCACTGTGTCTCGCCTCCTGGCAGCTGCTCCAGTCCACTACTAGATGGAAAGTCCTGTGTAATACACATTTAGCATTCAGGCAAGTTGCATGCTCTCAGTTTCAGAGAAAGGCAAAGGCAAATCCCATCTGAATAAATCTTGCCAAGACAACTCCATGATGCCAAGAAAACTCTTAGGGTGGCCATAAGTTAGAAATGACTTGAAGGCTTAATGGGAATATGCAGTGCTTTGTATCTCCTGGCAGGGGATGATAAAGAGCATGCATATTCCCACTATTATTCATTCAAATGCTAGAGAGTGGACAGAACAGCAGTTCCTTCCAACAGCCCAAGTTAGGATGGTCTGAGGACTGGAAACACTTGAGTATATATCACTTCCTCATTTTGTGAAACATTACGTAGTAATCCTGGATGTTGCCATCAAACAAGAGAAGGCTGAATAGTAATTCTTAAGTACAAAATCCTACAGTCACACGTTCTCTATCACATTCCATCCTGCTGTGCTTTGAGGATAATTGTTTCCATTCTAGCTCTTTTCTAAGGAATTGTCATCTTGTGTTCGTTCCCTTACTACAAAAAGTCCATATAATGTTGCTGTCAAACCACTGAAGTTCAGTGTATTGTGTTGTCCTCTTGTATTGTATCAGATTTGAGGATGTGGTAGGGATTCAGTGCAGTTGCAGCACCAACCTGAAAAGCAAAATAATATTCAGGATTTTGGTTTTTCTTGGCCTTGAATGAAAAGCTTCCTGTTTGCAGGTACTGTGAACCACTGATCATGAATCAATGCTTCTAACTGACTGTGATGTAAGATTTTGTGATAAATAATTTTTGCTTGCTCATTGAATAACCTCTCCTTTTCTTCCTTTTAAAAAACTTTTTACAGCAAAATAACAATATGAAGGGAAACAGTAATTAACAGCAGCCTCTCTCCCCAGTTGTGAGAACAAAAACTGACACTGAGGCAATCAAGAAAAACTACTCAAGAGGCATTTAAGGAACTATTGGCCATTACCCCTTCAGTCTTATTGATCAAGAAATAATAAAATGAAAGCATGAGCAAAGCAAAATATTTAATTACATGGTAATTATATATAGTGAGTTTTGCAGCTGAAATGAGATTAGAATTTTATCTCATTTGTCATTAGATGTACACTCTAACCACTAATATACACTGATTGGGATCAATTGCTGAACATGGGTTTTTACTTGTGCAAAAACCTTATATAGGAATCTTACTGATAGGGGGAGGGCACTATTAGGCAATACAGTACTGTATTAAGTCATGTATGAAACCTGACTTCAATGTTCTTGTTGTTGTTGTATGCCTTCAAGTCATTTCGAACTCAGGATGACTCTGAGAGGAACCTATCACAGGGTTTTCTGGAGCTGAGAGTGTGTGACATGCCCAAGGTCACCCAGTGGGTTTCCATGGCCAGGTAGGGAATCAAGCCTTGTTCTCCAGGGTCATAGTCTAATGCTCAGATCACTGCCCATGCTGGCTCTCTTCACTTTAATTTTACTTCTAGCTAGTTACATCAGAAAAGCAATGAGAGCAATCCAAGCAGTTGCTGAAGAGGCTTGTTACTGCAGTTTAGGCCTACTTGGAGATACCCCCAAATATCATTTTGATATCATAATTTGGCTCTCTTTTACCACCCCTCTCCACGTGTTTGGGAGGCCCCCGAACAAGCACAGAACTAGGCTCGGCCACTAATTGCTGAACATTCCATTCTCCACCCAGGCAGGCCAGAAATAGCCAGATCACTGCTTTAGGAGACCTCTCTGCAAACACCCTCATTATGTATGCACACTGTTTACAAAGGACTCCCTGCCCCAAGCAGGTACCCTGGCAAGCTGAATACTCAACTGCCGAGCACTCTGCATTTGCATACTGGCTAACTCTTTGTCAATTCGGACTTAACTCAATCATGTTAAATTTTGACCTTTCCAAAGCTTTGTCCCACTCCCAAAACGCATTGTTTTCCCCAAGTATGGCATAGCCTGCAGTTACATTTCTCTCTATAAAAACCCCTGATTCCGAGACCATCCTCGGATCGCTCCCGAGTTCCAGACCGCCTTGCTGCCAGATTGCTTGGTGAGCTTCCCCTCAGCCCCACGTGCTGAGCTACATCGCACCCCAGCAACGCTCTCTTATCTTCCTTCCAGACTCCAGGAACAGGTTCCGTATCACCCGAATCAACTATCCCTCTCAAAAATCCTGCTATCCAACTCAAAACTTTATTTTCCTTAGTTATCTGTGTGCATGTGTTGCTTACATTGTGTGCCTGTATTTAATAAAGATCATACATTAATTTCCAACACGGTTTGCTTCTTGACTTGGCCTCACCCCGTAAACACTGGGTTACAAGCTCCTGCTGCGTTACCCTGCTTCTCGTTTTGCCAGCAGTGCTCTAAGCTAATCTTTCCCAAAGTGTGTTGTTGTTTGGTTATTTAGGTGTCCCTCCTGGGACCTCCAGTAAACAGGGTAACAGGCTTCCATTATATCTCTAGCCTTGGAAAGCAGTGATTGGAAACATTGCATCTGAGGATCTAAAACCATGTGTTAGATCAGATTTAATGAAAGTATTCCCAGTGAATCTTTAATTAAAGTATTTTGATGAAAGCACTTCCAGTGAATCAACTTCACTTACATATAAATGTTGACATATCAAGTTCTCACTGATTCAGTGTGTTTACTCTAGTTGGCATTCCCTCCACTGTCCTGACTTGTTTAGCTGCTTTTAAAATGTCTCACTTTCCCCCTTCTCTTCAGTTTATTTCCACTGGTGCAAACTGACTTCAGTTTGCCCTCAGTTACCTCAGCTGGGGAAGAGTTGAAGAGAAGACAGAATCTTGTCCTTCCCTGCAGACTTGCAAAAGCAAAGTGCTGCAGTCTCTTAGAATCATAGAATCATAGAAATGTAGAGTTGGAAGAGACCACAGGGGCCATCCAGTCCAACCCCCTGCCATGCAGGAACACCCTCAAAGCACTCCCAACAGATGGGCATCAAGCCTCTGCTTAAAGACCTCCAAGGAAGGAGACTCCACTACACTCCGAGGCAGCAAATTCCACTGCCGGACAGCCCTGACTGTCAGGAAGTTCTTCCTGAGGTTCAGGTGGAATCTCCTTTCCTGCAGCTTGAATCCATTGCTCCTTGTCCTGGTCTCTGGAGCAGCAGAAAACAAGCCCTCTCCTTCCTCTACGTGGCATCCCTTCAAATATTTAAACATGGTTCTAGCTTATGAGTTTTTCCTCATTGATAAGTTTTGCCATCTTGGCCAAATAGATGTTGCTTGAGCACATATGTCCCTGTTTTCATCTGTGAAATGCTGGAAGGCATGAATCGAGACTAACAATTTGACTTAGTCCTTGGACTTCAAATCCCAAAAATCTCTAAACCAGCACAGCCAGGGAAGTGGCCATCAGGGCTGGAGGATTTTGGAACCTGTAATTCAGAAAATAATTTTTCCAAGTTCTGCTACAGAGGTCTGGAAACTGAGTCAGTTGGCAGCAGATGCAGGAAAGAACTCGTAGAAATGGAGTGGACCTGAACTTCCATTTATGAAACTGCTCTACTCTATCTGGAAAGAAGAGTAATTTTCACTGTAAGCCTTGATGGCAGCCAAGAAGGTCCAGCTGACCGAGATCCACAATTCTTAAACAGCAAAGTTAAGCAGTATAAGGGGCTACTGAATTTCTTTGTAATGATGTAGAATTTAAATCCTAAATCTCTGGGCTCAGAAGTTTTCCTGGGAATTTTTCTTTTTTGGACTGGCTTCTTGAAACATGGAGAAGTTGGTCCACCCTTGCACATTGCTGTCATCAGGACTGAAATCCTAACTTCACTGAACTCATGGGAAAATCCAGATTCTGTACATAAAGAATGTGAGTATTACCAATTGGTTTTACACTGAGTCAGATCATGGGTCAGTCTAGCCCAGTGCTTTTCTGTTCCAGCTTCCCCCAACCTGGCACTCTCCAAAAGTGTTAGATTACAACTTCCCTCAATGCATTTGGATAATGCAGCTGGAGAGTGCTAGGTTAGGATGGCCTGCCTGTTCTGCCTGGCCCTCCAGATCCTCAAGACTTAATACGTGAAAGCCTTTGCAGTGAAAATGCTTGGTACTGGGACAATCTGCACACAGAACATGTGTTCTGCACTGGAATGATGGGCCCTCTCCGTTACAGGGGAAGGAGTCCTTTAAAGAAAAGTTTTTGAGCCATGTTGTCTGCTTCTCTCTTCTAATCCATTAAAGGTCCATCTGACTCAGTACTTCTTTTCTTTTCCCTCCTCCACCCTGAGCCTAGATTAGGCATAATCCTGAGTATGAGTGTGACATGGTCACAATCCACTGTAAAATACTAAAATGAGTCAGTGTGCATGTCTCCTTGGGGGCCTTTTCCCACTCTCCAAAATGGTGCTTTGACAAAGAGGAGGCACCTTTAAGAACTCTCCAAACACCACTACACCTCTCTTGTTGCATGTTGTATTCCAAAATTACATCCTTTTTGTCTTTGTGATATACTCAAACAAGTACAAGAATGACTATTCCTGAAGTAATAAGGAATCCCACAAGATTTAAAGCAGACAACTAGTTAAGAATATACCAAGTGTAACAATTTTGCCAGCATGGTGTAGTGGTTTGAGTGTTGGACTAGGGCCATTTCTGCACTACACTGTTATGGTGCTATCATTCCACTTTCAACATCCTATGAAATCTTGGAGTTTGCAGTTTAGGGAGGGGCATTTAGAAATTCTCAACCAGAGAGCTCTTTGGCCTCAGGAAACTACAAACCCCAGAATTCCACAGAATGTTGGAAGTGGAATAATAGCACTAAAACAGTGTAGGGCATAAATGGCCTAGGATTCTAAAGACCAGAGTTTGAATCCCAGCTCAGCCATTCAAACCCATTAGGTGACCTTGGACAAGTCACACTCTTTCAGGCCAAGTCAACCCCCCTTTGAACAAATCTTGCCAAGAAAATCCAGTGATAGATTCACCTTAGGGTCTCCATAAGTCAGAAACAACTTGAAGGCACACAAAACAACAACAGCAAAGAATTTTTCACATTCCATCTAGACAGAACTCTTAACTAGTTGCTAGAATTCTCCAGGATTTCATGCAAGATTCTCTCCTAGCCCTTCCTAGACATCCCTTGTCTTCTATGGTACTCTTCTATCTAACTACTAAGTACTGCTAAGTACCCAACCCTGCTTAGCTTCTGGAATCACATGAGTTTGGGTGTATTCAGGATGGCATGGTGGTACAAATTCTATGTAAGGCTCTTTATTAGTAGCAGAAACCATATGGCCTTCCTTATTTTGGCCAGAGCTCTAACATAATACTTGTCACAGGTGGACTGCTGGATGTTGTAAGATTGTAGCTCCCAAAATCCCTGACCAGTGGCTGGGCTAGTTAGGGGTTTGGGGAAATGCATTCCAACTGCATCTGGAGACTCAAGGTTGGAAGCAACTGCTCTAACAGATCTCAGTGTGGTCAAATATATTTTGTCTTAACTTTTATTCCAGGCAATACTGTGTGCAAAGCCACCACTGTCCTCTCTTGCCTTTGTGTAACATACTGACAGAGGTAGCCATTAGCTTGTCACTGGTGTTAAGGTGATATTTACAGTTATTGTAACTGATTAGCACCCACTGTTAAGACACAGGCTACAAAGGCCTTGCTCTCTGGACTTCAGATAGTGTTGCAGCACTAACTAGAAAGCAAATATATCACTTGGCCTCATAACCTTTTCCCTCCCTTTCTATTCAACGTGTCTTTCACGGAGTAGGTGAAATTAGAGATTGCAGTTGTGCTTCCCAACTGTGGAATAGTACAATGGCTTGCTTAAGTCACATATAGTCACAGCAGCTACACTAAACACCACCCTCTTCTCATCAGCAGGATCAGAGATCCTTTCGTGTGTGCAGTGCATGTAGTGTAGTGCATTAATTAGTGAATAAAAGTACCTTGTTCCAAAGCCAAGAATGCTGAAGTACCAAGCAGAAATGTACCACCAGACACTAACTAGAACTAGGATGCTGACCTATGGAAGGATGTGCTGACACAAATTCTACATCTGGCTACTACTACATCCCGGTGGGACCACTGATCTGGGTGCAACTGCCTTTGAAAGTCTGGAAACTTCAATGAGTCCAAAATGCTGTGGCCAGAAGGTTGATCAGGTTGTTCCTTTGTTATGACTACTACGCTATTTCCAGGCACAATTCAAAGTACTGCTTATAACCTCAAAAAGACTATATGACATGATACCAAGCTATTTCATAGTTCATATTCTTCCATAAAGTCTTGCCTGTGTCTTAGGAGGTTCATGTAAGCCCATTTTTGCAGTTCTGCCACTTGGGGGTACATTGGATGGGAACATAAGGGTTGGAATTCCTGCCAAGAAAGGTTAGGCTGTCTTCCCTCTTTGTTGTCCTTTCACAGTTTGGCAATTGCTTTTCTGTGCATTTAAGATGAGTTGTTGCCAAGGTGGGATTTTCAAAGGATTGTATGCTCTTGTGTCTTTCTTGATGACGTTGTCCATGTATTTCCGCCTGCATTTTTTCTTAAGTCTACCATTGTTAACGAGTACCATTTCTCTTTCTTTCTTTCTTTCTTTCTTTCTTTCTTTCTTTCTTTCTTTCTTTCTTTCTTTCTTTCTTTCTTTAGGTGGCAAAGTACGATAGCCATCTAATCAAGCAGTCCTTTGTAAGCTTCTCTAGAATCAGAGTGTTCTGTTTGTTGCAGTCTCATAACAGTGCTAAGTACATGCATCATAGTGCAGCTGGTGAAGCTACTGACATATCTAAATGTTACTTACCAGCAATGAGCCCTGGAAAACAGGAAGACTAGACACAGAAATAAGTAATAATTCAAATTCATGTTCTTTCTAGGAGCTTCCAGTCATAGGTTTCAAGGGACAGAAATGTGTTAAGAATCAGCCACAAAAGATCAATTACAATTGGAATCTATAGTCCAGTTAAGTGAAAAATGTTTTACAGTTCTCTCCCCACAATAAATTTAAGCCTGAACACATGTATATTTACACACAAGGAAGCCTGGCTGTGTTCAGTGGGATTCATGCCCATGGAAATGTGCACAGGTTTTCATTTTTTTCTTTACAGTTCTATGCAAACCAGAAGGCAAGCTCCACCAAACACAGGATATATGTCTATATATACCATAGGGTTGTGTTCTGAACTGCTTTAATAATCCTGTTGTTTTAGTCCTTAGCATCAATTAGGCTTATTAGTAAGGCTTATTTCCACTTTAGAATGTTTAGAATAAATGTGTCAGACATATCCATACAACCTGATCAGTTTGCCTAGCTTGCTTACACTGTTGCTGGCAATTGGAAGGGGTGCATTTCAAGCATCAGATAACACTTATTCAGCGTGCCTCACTACCCAGAAGTCATATATGAGGAATGCTAACTCTCATGCTGACCCCTGCTAGCCCAAAGATCAAACTGGGGCACTGCAAACTCAGTGCAGATGGCACACTTGAAAAAAATGAAAGTCACATTAAAAAACAAGAAAATCCAAACCTTCCTTACCTTCATTGGTATCACTTCACATGAGATGTGCTGTCATCTAATGGTTGATCAGTTGTCAACCACTGGTTTACAGTAACTCCTACTGGCACTCCTCTGTGTGGTTGGAAATATTATTAAGACTATAACTCCAAGCAGCCACTATAGCCACTGGACATGTTGGCTGGAGGTAGTCTGGGAGTTGCACCCAAAAAACGGTAATCTCTCCAAGCTCTGTGCCTCTCTACATTTCAACTCCCCAAACCTGGCTGGAATAGAAAGGTCTTCTCCTACCATCAAAAAGATAGCAAAGAAGGAGTCATCCTAACCTCCCTAGGGAGTGAGTTCCAAAGTGTGAGAACAGCCACAAAGAAGGCTATCTTCCATATCCCCACTAAATGTGTCTGTTAAGGTGATGGGATAGAGAGCAGCGCCCCTCCTTCAAAGTTCTTAGAGTTCTTCCCTTCCCAGGTTTCTGATCTGATCAGCATAGTAAAGTGAGGGATGCATCTGATCACCACTCACTTTTCTATGATTAGATCTAAAGCATCACAGGAATGAGGAAAATAACATCCATCTCTTTAAATTCACGGCACACCCAAAACCTTATATCTGGTGTGTTCTTTCCATGGTTGGAGGCATTGATTGCAGTCCCATGAATAGCTTAACTGTGTGAAGCCACTTGCTGGGGGCTACTGACTACTTTCCTAATTTTCCTCACGTACACGTCTGAAAAGTACCAAGGCCCTGACTCTTCAACATAGTTGTTTGCTTATAAGATTTGGCCTTGGAGTAGGTAGGCCCTGACTCACTGTTGATGTGCAGGCTAGAAAAAAGTTCAGTACCAATAGTGTGGTGAGGTACTCATCTTGTCATACCACTTTTTCTCTCACTTGGTCTGTGTACTCAAAACAGAAAAAACTTAAAAGGGCTCCCATACCTGTTGACCATCAGTTGTAGAAGAGATAGTAGCAGTTCTCCCACAAAGAAGGGATTATCCCTTCTGGAGGCCTGGTTTATTCATGTCCCATGCTGGTTGCCCATTACTTCCATGTTGCATAGCGGTTAATTTGCGGGGGGGGGCAGAGGGGAAGCTGCTTTCTGGTCTTTTGTGCAAAGTTTTTAAATAATTTTTTAAAGAAGGCCATAGTGGTGCATGATTTGGCTGAAAGTCATAGGAGACAAGGTGTGTAGCTCTCATTGAATACCTGTTCAATGTCACCACCACCTTGCATCTTCCTCTCCAAATTCAAGCTCTGTTGGTTTTTATCAACCTTACTGTACTTTAAGTTTGGGGGACTTTTGGCCTCCTGTGGCATTTTGGACTGCAATTTCTCCTGCTGTTGGTAGGCTAGGTAGGTAGGCTAATAGGATCTGTAAACCAAAGCATCTGATAGAATGAGGTTTCTTATCCCTGTTCTAGGCATTAAGTGATAGCAGTTTGCTCCAATTTCTGTGTATTGCCATTTTTGCTGACATTAGGTCTCCCCTGCAACTCTGGTTGCATTGACATTGTTTACTTTAATCTGATTTTACAGTCTGGAAAAATCAATAAATTGATACACAGTTTACCTGGGAGTAAATTCCACCGAGTTCATGTCTAACTAGGGGTTCTTGTAGAAGCTTGTTTTTTCACATAATCATTCTTAAAATCTACTGCTGTACATTAATGGGGAGATTTAAATTTAATTTTTGTTTGTTTTAAAATTCTAACACAGTTCTTACTTCCTGGTAATCACTGTACTGCACTAACATCATTCATATATATATATATATATATATATATATATATATATATGAAATATCTCTTCACCTTCCTTGACTCTTTAACATTCTTGATGTTTTTGATTCTCCCCCACCACCACCTTCAGTGCAAATGTCTTGGACTTGCTGTCCTTGGAAGAGAGGGTTGCACTCACTGGCCATGGGCCAACAAAAGAGTTGGCATCACTTTCTGTGCAGCTGTATTGGACAATCAAAAATACATGTTACATCAGAACATACTAGATCCCCATCTCAGACTCTTACTCCTGCACGTTAAGTAAGCCCCCAAAATAGATCAAACATGTGCTACAGAGTTGCTTACTTGCATATCATTCCTCCTACTCTGGACAACCTTAACTTCCAGAGGGCTTTTGGTATTTGGCAATGCTGTTCTAAAGTGTCTGTGGCCAATAACCTGAAATGAAACTCCGGGAAATGAGATGGGGGTGAGGGAGTCTATAGATAAACAGATCCTGCTTGCTGAGATTTATTATTTATTTATTTGTTTATATATTTATAACAATAAAGAAATCCTCCTACCCCTTCAACCCACTTCTTACACAGCTGATGATACAGGACATCTATCCATTTTGCAACACTCTCAGAAAACATTTATGAACCATTATATGTGCAATGGAGTTGAGTAGTTTTCCAGCTATTCATTATCCAGATCATTGATTTCTTTTTTAAAAACAAATATTTTATGGAATATTAGTGAATGAGGTGGAGCAGATTTCCACCCATCCCCAATCACAAAACATTCATCAAAGTCACCCCCTGCAATTCAGCCCATCTTGAAAAAAAAAACCAGTGTAAAATATTTATCTGCTAATAGGTCTTGAAATGAAGACAACTCCTAACTGGACACAGTATGTTTTTTTCGCATTACACATAAATAGATTAAAAATGTCCTGTGGAAAGCTGTATCCTAGTGTTTTCATTTCTTATGAGCTTGTATCTATAAATTGTATAACATGTAATCTCTTGATTTTTCTTAAAGCTGAAGATCCAAGAACTACACAACTATATTACTCTGTTAGGACAAGAAGCAAGAAACTATCCCTTGGAGAAAGTCCCATTAAACACGTACAGCTCTATGCTTCAGTAAGCAGGAAAAAAAATCCAAAACTCGAACCTGTTGTGCTACACCTCACAAGACAGACTAAGAGCCTTATCACACACCACTTGTTTATGCTACGTTATTCCATTTGAAATCGGTTCTAGCTACTCTTGTGAGGGTAGCTGACTGTTGATGCTATCACATCCTTCCCACATTTGCAGTTTAATAGCGTCATTTACACAATTTGTTCATCCACCTTAAGGTATCATTTCTGACTCCTGTATCCACTCCTCACTTCATGATTGGTTCCGCTGGCTGTCATAATGCCAAAACAGTACAATGTCACAACTCTACAACAATTGATGGAGGGATAACCTGGCCACACCCACACCATACCCACTAATGAATCATTAATGGAAAAAAGCACACCCAGAACTGGTTACGGAATTGTTGTGGGAAAGGGAGTAATTAATGGGTTATTTTCACTGTGAAAATAAACACATTTTCAACAACTCTGCAATACAATAGCAAAGGAGAAGAACAATGTCATGCAAGGCTGAGGAAAAAGCGGGATTAATTCATCACTATGGCAGTATAACACCATGGTGTGATAAGGCTACCAAATGAATGCAGTTTAAATAAGGGAGCTGCTATTGCTGCATCTGAGACATGGAGAAATGGATTCTGATACAATATGGTTTTATGTATACACTTAAGACTCTATGTTGCACAATGTGCACTCTCTTCCTTCAAATTCTTCCTCAAAACCTCATATCCTATCTGTCTTTCGGGTCATTGCCTTAATTCTTATTTTCAACTGTACCAAAATTCAAATCCATGTAACTGTGTTTGCTCACAGTCTTCCTTCTCTAACCTCATCTTTCCTTCTCTTCTGTCCTCCAGGGCCTGTCCCGCAATGTCTATTTTAGATGGCTGGCCCCTTGGGCCAGCAAACCATCTGTTTTTCCTATACAACTTTGTAAGGGGATATGTAACACCAATTTTCCCAGGGAAGTCCTATTAAGCTGTTGTGACAAGAAGCAAGAAGTCCTTCAGATTACCTTAAAGATGTCATGTGAGCTTTTGTGGACAATAGCCCATTTCACCACATACATGAAATGTTATACAGAATTTCAAGAGTATATAGTTTACATCTGGTTATTGGCTAGAGGGCAGCAGGGGCAGGGATAGTAAACCATAAAATCTGAGGAAATTAGATGCAGAAAATATGGACAGTGACTTTATTAACACTGACCATTCATCATAGATTTGATGCACAAACGTCCTGGCACTAGGTGAGCCGATTAACACATATTAATTGTGCAGTGAATCTATGACCATTTCCACACTACAATGTTAAAGTGCTGCTATTCCACTATCAACCTCCTATGGAATTCTGGGGTTTGTAGTTTAGGGAAGGGCACTTCAAATTATCAGCCAAAGAGCTCTTTGGTCTCAGTAAACTACAAACCCCAGAATTCCACAGGGCTTTAAAAGTGGAATAGCAGCAGTTTAACACTGCAGTGCGGAAATGGCCCATGAATTTAAAATGAGTATGCATATCTCCCATGTGAATGCAACAGGATTTGGAGTGAAAAATGAGGCAAACTGTGCTTCTGGAAAATGAGATTTGATTTAGTTTTCCTCTCAACCTAATGTGACGTTCATGAATACCATAACTTCAGGGACTATGTCTTTTCTTACTAAGATATAGGAATATATGGTCTCTATAAACCCACCTCTCTCTCTCTCTCTCTCTCTCTCTTGTGTGTGTGTGTGTGTGTGTATTAGCAAGGACACAGTCAACTAAATTTGCAGAGGCTTACTAAAGACCTTGATTTCCAGTTTACTGTCCACTCAAAACAGGTATCCCTACATGTTCACAAAAAGGAAACATTTTCAGGAAATACATTTGCTTTTCTATCAATGAATTCTTCATCAACTTCAGTACATGTCCAGATTCTGAGCAAGTCCACAAAGAATCATTATGCAATTTTATGGCAGAGTTGCCCAAAGTCTACCTTGAGAAGAGGCCTCATACCAGGGCAAAGCACTTGTCCATTTCATCTAATATGGTCTGCTTTGGCTGGTAGTGGCTTTCTAAGGCCACAGGAATTGGTCAGTCTCCCCCTGCCACATCTAGTATCTATGATTTAATGGGTGAAGCTTTCCTAATGTCATTCCTCTGGTGTATGATTACCATTAGAAGGATGGGGAACGAGTGTCACTATCATCTGTGAGGGTTTCATCTTCCTCATCAGGAGACCAGTTCATCCTAGTGCAGTGCCAGTATCTGGTGCTACACCAAAGAGGCAGGTGAGGACTCCCACTGTCCTTCAGTTTCCCTGCTCAAGCTGGCCAGGTAGCATCATGTCTGAAATCCCCTAGAACTTGGAAGATGGTCTTGAAGGATGCCATTGCTCATATTGGGACTGTCTAATATGAGCCTGATTGGGACTTAACAGCTACTATGATAAACATGGGCCTAGCTTTGTATATTATTGTCCCAAAACATATTGCAAGGATACATCCTTGATCTGGTATTTTCAACCATTAAAGAGGTAGAGGTCTGGAATGGAATAATGGTACTTCACAGTAAAAATAGTAGGATCAGGAAATCTGTCCTATCATGGGGATAAGACCATGTGGAATACCTTTATTTGACAAAGTTTCTATTTCTTTTTAGGAGTGCAGGTAATAAAAATTAATTAAAACAAAGACAGTGAGCGTGCAGTTTTTAAAACTATTTTATATGATTTTATATTGTTTTTAATATGTCACTCTGGAGAGTTTTACCCTACAAACAGGTAATAGGTAGGTAGAGAGACAGAGAAAGAGAGATTAATTTTCAATAGCCAAGATTGGGAATGACTCTTCATTACTAATCTATGGGCCACAGCACCATCTTTTCTTCTTCCTGAAATATTCTGTGATCTTTCGTCTCCCTAACCCTTCCTCATACTCCAGTTGCCTAATATCTATCAATTCTTGGTTTCAGTGTATATGCTTCAGTCACTGAGGAGAAAAAATTTTAAAAAAAAAAAAAAAAAGGAAAGGGAAAGTGGGCAGAGCGAAGAAAAGAGAAAGTAAAATAAATGAAGCAAGTTTCCAAATTCTGCTAAATATACCCAACCAAGATTTTGTAAGGCACTGTTATTAAACAGTCTTCTGTAAATATATCTAATATACATTGGTAAAAATTAAGGGTTTTCAACTGCACGATTAGAAATTTTTATGCAGTGCTGGTCTTCTCCAGTTCTTCAGCTATGGTTGCCAGGTTGAAATTTGTATTTATCTGAACTGTGTGTCTAGAGATAGAATTCATCACGTGGAAGTACTTTGGAGACTGTTTCTTGAAGTGCTTCTATGAAAGACAGAAGAGGATTTCACATGACTCAAAGTATGATAAGATGCATTTCACCTACCAACCAGTCTCCCTACATGCCACTCTAGGCCCATTCACACTACAAGACTTATAGCTCTACTAGTGTATATACCCGGTGTTGCCTGAGATTTTATTTTCTCATAGATAATACTTGCTAGAAATACCTTCGGAATTACCTTACTTTACCTTAGGAATTAGATGTGCTTGAAACACGCAGATTTGAGATCCTTCGTTTCTAATTCCCCTATCTGTTTTGTCCAGTACCTGTAACTACTTTTCCTCATATTCCCCAATCCAAACTGTATTCAGAGTCATTAACATACCTGGATTGGTTTCCTGAGGGAATACACTGCCCTCTTCCTTGCTGGTAGGCCTCGTCTTCATAGCAACCCAGCCTGAGTTCTCTGGTTGAGAATTCTAAAGGCCCCTCCCTGAACTACCAACCCCAGGATTCCACAGAATCTTTACAGCCAGCCAATCCTATGAGGTCTTCTCACCTCACACAGACAAACTCACAAACAGACAAACTTTGACTTTTATACAGTAGATTATTGCATGTTAGATGCCATGGCTCTGTCCTATGGAATCATGGAGTTTGTAGTTGGTGCAGCACTACAGAAGCTCTCTGGCTTAGGATTCTAAAGGCCCCTCCATAAACTGCAAATCTCAGGATATTCCATAGGATGGAACCATGGCAGTTAAAGTGGCCTAACATAATGCTAATTCTGTAACATGAATATATCATCTGTGTATGGCTTCTTTGAACTGATACTGAACACATAGCTGCCATGAGTGTGTCTAACATGCACATTATATGGCAGATGCTTTGAACTTAGTCTCCCAACCATCTCTTAATATCATCTGGCCCCTCTCCACCCTTATTTGTAGACTTCCAGCTATCAGCTAGCTGACCCTGGTCAGAAGTCAGAAAAATCCTTGAAAATATTCTGTGCTAACCTTCTGTTATCTTATCTGGAAATATGCTTTTCCAAGTTATTGGGCAAGCATTACCTTGTTCAGCATGTTTGCCAAAACTGCCCTGGTCTCTGAAAAAAAGGAATGATTTGCTGCTTGAAATTCTGTACCTCTAAACACCATGAAAATGTTTTCTTTTTCAAAAGTGGCTAGATCCCGAGGTAATACTAGTAAAAAGGGATCTGTACTTCTACTTGTCCAGTTGTCAAATCAGCAATATAAATCATACAGGGCAATTAATGAAAAAAAAAACTTTGCTGGAACTACAAAAGGTGATTATGTAAGGTTTTGGATTCTTTACCAACATGTTAAGACAGAGGGATCTAATAATCCAGTATGCTTCTGCCTATGACCCAATGTTGACTTAATTATCTGGCATGATCTTAAGTTGTTTTTCTAAAAGACTGTATTTCTTTATTTGATTTATGCATCACCAAACCAGCAAATATCCTTGGAGCAGTTTCTAGCATGGATGGGGAACCTCAGGCCCCAATTTGTTTCTCTGGGATTCCTAAAATCATCACACCTGCTTCCTTATGACACTATTTTTGAATAGTTTCACAGATTTTGCATTGGTTTCTCTCACTGTAAAAGACTGAAATGTTTCTCCGAAGACTTAGTTACTGGCAGGAATAACATCAAGTTCAGGGGATATACTAAGACTATTTTCATTGGGGGTGCACAGAAAAAATGGGGGAAAGGGTTGGACATCACACTCTATAAACAGAAGTTTTATTTTCATAGATAACTAGCATATATACCCAGGATTTTATTTTCTCATAGGTAATACTGGTTAGAAAGATTTGAGATCCTGTGTTTCTAATTCCCCAAACTGTCCTGTCCAGTACTTGTAACTTTTTCACATATTCCCCAATCCAAGAGGTTGGGTTTCTGAAGGAATACACTGCCCTCCTCCTTGCTGCTAGGGCACATCTCCATGGCAACCAGCCTATTCAAGACAGACACAGTTGACTGAGGCCCAAGAGCTCTCTCATTGGGAATTCTAGAGGCCCCTCCCTAAACTGCAAAGCCCGGGATTCCATAGAATCTTCTTAGGCAGCCAATTGTATGAGATCTTTGCCTGCCATAGACAAACAGACAAACTTTGACTTTTATATATTAGATAATAATAATAATTAGAGATGGTTATGAAGCTTCAAAACAAAGCATTTTTTTTAGTTTTGTAAACTAAATAACAGTGAAGAAGTACATGCATATTGTACAATTCATCCTACTATAATAATTTGAACTGTTAATACAGTCTAATGAACTGCAATTTCTTTGCAAACTTATGAACAAACGGCCCACTTGAAATTCCTTCAAGCATGTTATTTCAGACGCCACGATAACTACATTTGCTTTTCTCTGAACACATGTATGGTGTCATCTCATGTTTAAAGCTGAGACTGAATTTGGTTCATATATGGACCAAAGATGAGTCTTACAGCATACTAAGGCCCTTTTCATATCTTACCTTCTCCTGGAGACATCCAATGTCGGTCCTGCAATCAGCTCTGCCAAGAGGGAGTACAACAGGAGCACTCCCCTCCACACCAGCTGCCTCGGGGATCCAGGAAGCTCAATGGCCATACCTCTTCCTGTCGCACTGCAGCCACATACTGTCCCAGGCTGCACTAGGGCAGGAAGCCCAGCCATTCTGCTCCCAGGGCCTCCACAGGGAAGGTAGGTGCGGCCATGAGGTAGGATGGTGGCACGATCCATCAGTCATTGACAGGGAAAACCCATCTGTGATTTGCAGCATGATCACACTGCCTGGGAACGGGAGAAGGATGAGACTGCTATGATGTCGTGCATAAGCATGGTCACTGTCCTGTCTTTCTCCCGTCCCTATGGCGGGTTGAAAAGATGGAGCAGAAAGGGCCTAAGTGTATATGCATGCATTGTGTATGCACAATATTTTAGTAAGTTTGTACTGCAGGATGCAAACATAACCAAATATTTCATTGGATGCCTAAACTGTATTTCTAAATATGCAACAGAAGTTTTAAGTTACTGTAATGCTAGAAATTCAGGGACTGAAGGAAAATGTTGGGGGTGGGGAGCAGAATTGATACTGGGAGGGGCAATGCCCTCACTGACCATTCCCGTTGCTAGTACTGTTGGCCTCATCTCTGTCTTTGGCCCCAACCACCCTTAGAATGTGACCTCTGAGAACTTTTCTGAAATTAAATCCAACCCTTGTGATAAAAGAAGTTCTCTATTTTTAGTTTGTAATAAATAATGGTCAAAACAGTCAATAAAGACACAACCAAAACAATGAGAGCAATTTTAATGTTTAACACTTAAAATCTGGTTCAAAGCCAGCAATAAAACTAACAATAAGAGGAACAAATCAAAGTTTAAATGCTTCCCCAAAGAAGGTTTTCTCCTGCCTCGAAATGTATATAATGAAGAGCTAGGAAGATATCCCCTCAGAAGGCATTCCTCGGAAGAAGCGGCAATATGGAGGAGGCGCTTTTCCTAGTAGCTGCTATCATGCTATCCCATTTGAAGACCCCTTCTCCAAGATGATCAACATTGTGTCTTAACATCAAAGATTAAGACACAAAGTGACCAAAATAGTCTCCATTTGAAACTACGCCCACAGGCTCATTGAAACTGGTTCAGGTAGTCTGTATCACCCAGGAGTTTCTGAAGTTTTCTAAGAACTGTCCACTCAGTGACCTTGCTCAATGAGAAGAGATTGGCTACTGGTCTAATATTATAAAAGTCATCTGGATCTATCCCCAGCCTCTTTAGGAGAAGCTAAACCACTGTTTCTTTTTAAGCAGTCAGCAGTTCCTCAGGGAACCATTGATCACTTCATAGATCCAAGCCCTCAGGCCAGATCTGCTCATACTAATTAGCCAAGATGGGCAGGGATCGAGAGCATGGGTGGTTTGATAAACAGAGCCAAACATTGTGTTCACATCTTCAAGTCTCAGCATCTGAAATGCATCCAACAGAACTGAATACATGGCTACAATGGACACTTCCACCATCTGGTTTGCTTCACTTATGGAAGTAGCATTCAGAGGTACAACAATGTTAGTCTATTGCAGAATAAAAAGATATGAAGGAACTCTGTAACACCTCTGAGAATGAAAAAAAAAAAGTTCTAGCGTAAGCTTTCATGGACTCTAGTCCACTTTATCAGATGTATCTGATGCACTGCTGCTTGAGGAATTGCTGCTGCTTAGGGAACAAAGATCCCAAACTTTTTTCTACATATGAAGCTAGTCATGTAATTATAAAGGAAGAAGATTTCACTGAGTACTTGCAAGATTGTAACAAGAAGGGGGTGGAATGTGAATGTGAGTTCTTGAATGGAGGAGAGTGCAAGAGGGCAAAATAATAAAAATCCCCTCCTCTTTGTCCTACTTCCTCTGTGGGGGACTTCCTTGCAGGCCCACACTAGTTAAAAAAAAACAACAGTGTGGTTCCCAGCGATTTCTTGGCCTGCCCCAAATACCACATGAACTCACTGAACTAGTGACTTCGGCAGCTTATTTCTCCACTGGAACACATCATTGGACTGCAGTTTTGCTACCAGTATCTTCTCTTTCAGCAGTCTTCCCTGCTTAACCCTATTGACTTCAATGGAAATAGTGATCACTGACAGGATGCTGTGGTCTCCGGGCTGTTCACGAGATAGTCTGTAGGAAACTATCCATACGCAACCGGTGGAATAGGTGATCCGATTACGTTGCAAGCACATCTTGATTCTCATCACGGCCACAAAGAACCACGTGGCTTCCGTGCAGATGACAGAATTGCAAGGGACCATATGGAAAGAGATGGTTTAATTGGCACACAAACCCAGAATTTCACACAGATCGGTGTGTTACTTGTTCATTTAACTTTAGCATTTCAGAGATGGGTGGGGCATGTGTGGTCCTCTAGATGTTGTTGGGATACAACTCCAATCAGCCCTGTCCAGTCCAGCCAGTATGGAGGATGAGGTGAACTGCAGACCAGAAGCATTTGGAGTGTCATACTTTACGTATCCTTGTGGTACTCTGTTTAACAAGTGGGCCTCCAAATGAGTTTGCCCTACAGCATCCATCAGCCCTAGCCAGAATGTATAATAGCAGTGGCTCATGGGAACTGCAATAGAAAAATATCTGAAGGGTCATGGTTGCCTACCACTATTCTACTCAGGGAGTGGGTCCCTAAGATCTCAGCAGAACCCTTTCCCATTACTTGAACATAGGTCTTTGGGATGCAGATCATACCATCTGTCACTGAATGGTAACTCTGTGACAGAGGCTGCTATACACACTGAAGGGAAACTGTGTGTTAGCGCAGTAGACTTAGCTCAGGGCTGGCTGTTAAGAAGTTCCTCTGCTACTACATTAAAGGAAATTGGGGAAAAAAATTGTTCAAGTGCCAAACACACTGGGAACAGATGTAGCATGTCCTGCCTCTGTTCCTGCAGGAGAACTGCCAACATCTCAGCTGGCACCCAGCCCTTCAGTGGGTGGTAACAAGATTTTGTCTGCCGTGGGTCCACAGAGTTCTCCGCCTGTCCCAGCCGTTTCCTTGGCGTGTTGCATGTGGGAGTTTTCAAGGGGAAAGCGTGCCAGAGGAGAAGGCTTTTTCTGCATTGCATTTCCTCTGCTCAGAAATTACTCCATTAAGAATGAAGAATAAGTTAAAAGAACCTTCCCAAGCCAGGTGCAACCAGACTGATCTGTCTTCACTGTCTCTCTAAACCTAGATCATTGCTGTCACAGCTCATCAATGTCACCTATTTCATATAAAGTAGAGGAAGGCAATGGAAAACTCTCTTTGAACACATCTTGCCAAGAACACCCCGTGAGAGGTGCACCTTAGGGTTGCTAGAAGTTGGAAACAACATGAAGGCACACGACAACAATAAAGTCATTTAATGCAAATGACATCCTGCTGAAATAGATACATTTCAAAGATAATAGATAGTATCTCAGTTTTAACAGACATGAGACCCCAGAGGTGTTTCTACACTGATATGTTATCTCCACAACTGCTGCCAGAACTTGTTATTGTTGCCATTCCTCCTCATTTTATGTACATATTCTATTCTGGTAGAGTAGTAGAATCTATAAACTGCTCAGACAGAAAATATTGTTATTGGACGTCATATAAACACAGTTTGTAAAGAAATAATGAATAAAATAGAGCCAAACAACATATTAAGTTAAGAACATCTTCAGCAATCACATAGTATATTTTTTCTCTCCTCCTTTGCCATGCAGAAGCTTTGAATGGGCAACTAAATGAATAGGACAATCAGGATCAAGTTAGGCCATTTCCGCACCAGACTGTTATAATGCTATTATTCCACTTTCAACATCCTATGGAATTCTAAATGCCCCTCCCTAAACTGCAAACCCCAGGATTCCATAGGATGTTGAAAGTGGAGTAATAGCACTATAACATCTGGTGCAGAAATGGCCTTGTTTTTTGGATCACAGCTCTTAGAATCCTCCGGCTACTGCCATGCTGCATGGGGGTGTTCTGGAAGTTGTTACTCAAAATGTAAGATTTCCCAGTTCTGGAATCAAGACCATGATATTTCACCCTTTGCTTTTGCTGCAGTGTCACTCTAGAACGTCCCCACTCGGCCCACCACCCAGTTCCACAGCTCTTGAGAAGAAAGCTGCCACCATCAACTCAGAAAAGCATGAAGCGGAGCTCATATCAGTACTGGAACATGATCCCAGTACTGACCATCCTCTGCCAGGACTATTCAGCAAGAAATTGGCACACCAGTGCTACTGATGTATTTAACCCAGCCTTCATTGTTTGGTCCTTAACCCTGTTCATTTTCAGGAAAGGCTTGAATAATAATAGGAAATTAAAATATGAAGCAACATGGCTAAGTCTTGTGCACCCTGACTCAGAAGTCAGTTACACTGAGTTCAGTCGGGCTTTCTTAGAAGAAATTGAGTGCACAGAATTGCAGCCTTCTAAAGAGTCACAAGCATACAGTGATGAGAAAGTTTATGAAACCTTTATCCTAAAGGGCTCTTAGATCTTAAAACCAGGCATAAAAAAGGCAGTTTAAACAAATAACAAATGACACACAAACATGATGTGTTCTCAACATGTATTCAGCATTCAGAACTGATTCAGCAGTCACTATCCGTGTTTGAAAGAGTATGTGAACTTGTATATTCAATACCTGGTGAAACCCCTCTTGAACAGTAATGACTTCAAAGTAAGCACTTCCTGTAACTGTTGGTCAGTCTTTCTTGTATTGGTTGAGGAATTCTTCCCATTCCTTTTACAGAACCGCTTCAGATCAGCTCAGTAACATTTGAAGCCTTTCTTGCATGAACAGCTCACTTTAGGTCTGGCCACAACATTTAGGGGGTTTAGGTCCATAGTTTGACTAGGCTATTCTATAGCATGGAATCTCTTCCCCATAGTCATTCTTTGGTAGATGTGCATGTACGTGTAGGATGGCTGTCATGTTCCATGACCCAATTACAGTTCATCCTTAGCTCTCAGGTGGGTGGCCCTACATTGTCCTGGAATCTTCATGGTTTCATGGTTGTGTCACTGACTCATGGTTGCATCACTTAAGGCAAGTGATCCAAGTCCTGAGGAAACAAAGCAATCCCAAACCATCGCAGCACCATGCCTGAGCACTGGAATGAGGTTCTTCTCACTCATATTTAAAGTCATTGTTCACATCAAACATAGCATTTCTAATTGAGACTAAGAAGTTCTACCTTTGACTAGCCTGTTCAGAATGCATTGTTCCAGAAATTTTGGAGATTATCCATCTGATCTTTAGAAAACTCCAGATGAGTTTCTTTTCAGTAGTTTCCTCCTGGCAATCTTCCCTTGAACACGAGCTTAGCTCAGTTATCAACCCTCACATTAGCCAAGGTGAGAGTAGTTCATTGTGACGTTCTGCATGATGCATTAGATTGATCTTCGAAGGATTTTGGTCAGACAATGAATCTTGAATAGGGCAAATGTGATCTGGGAGTCTGACAGGGGAAAAGTGGAGCTTCACATCATTATGTGACATAATGTGTTCCCACATGGCTGTATGGTGAAGACCAAACTCACAATGTTTCTGATCCTTTTATAGGGTGGGGTCTCCCAGATTCATCCCTGCAAACCAATCTGATTAGTTAAATATCTGATTCTAATTCCTGGCTTTAACTGAGCTAATGCAACCAGAAGCCCACTTACTTTTGCCCTTAACCTGAGTTTTTGTGTGTTCTCTGCTTGCCTAAAGTATACAGAGTTTTCTTTCACAAGACATTGAACTAGTTAATATAAACTCCATTGGATATTGTAAAAACGACTGGCTTTGATTTGCAAGAGCTACCATGGCAAAACTATGGAAGTTCCATAATTAACGTTCACAGACTTTTTTTCCTGCTGTAGACTTCTGATGTTTGATGCAGCTTTCATACTTTTGGAATACTATTGCTTATTTTTTAACAATGATACTAGCCTGATGTTGGATTACAGTGCTGTTTTACTTGATCATTACATGTAACTTGTGGAACTCTATGATTATGCATACCTTGCTTTTATACTTTTACTGCTAGGCCTCATCTCCATGGCAACTGGCCTGAGGCCCCAAGAGCTCTCTGGCAGAGAATTCTAAAGGCCCCTCCCTAAACTGCAAACCCCAGGGTTCCATAGACTCTTCTTAGACAGCCAATCATATGAGGTCCTCGCCTGACACAGCCAATCATATAAGGCCAGGTCTTCACCTGACACAGGCAAACTTACAGACTTTCATTTTTATGTATCAGATGTAAGTTACCGTGTGGTTTTTTTTTTTTACCTCCAAACGAAACCTAAACAATTAAATAAGTACATAGGTAAATGAATTAGTTACATTTATACCCTGCTTTTCACTTATGAGCTGAAGGTAGCATATGTGGTTTTCCACTTCCCTTTATCTTCATAACAAACACATGGGGTAAGTCAGGCTAAGAGAGGGTGTAACTAGCCTAAACAAATTTCATGTCTAAGTGAAGACCTGAACATGGATTTCTCAAGTCACTGTGTATCACTCTGACCCCAGTCACTGGCTCTCCAAATACCAGCTCTTAGGCCATTAATAGTAGGTTAAGGACAGAAGCACTTAACAAGGCCACTTCAGCAAATGCATCTGGATTATTTTTTATCTCCAAAAATTTACCAGATTTTTTTCTTGCAGGTTAATTTTTGTGGTTTACAGCTCCTGTTGTGTCAGCTGCCTTTGCTAGCAGTGGCCATCCCATTATTTTTGTATCCGTTTTTAATCATTTTGTAGTTACTGTTCAATTCACAAGAAAGACAGTTCCTATTGTTATTACTGTCGTCGTCGTCATCATCATCATCACCACCACCACCACCCTCATTTCTATCCCGCTTTTCTCTCTGAGGGGACTCAAAGTGGCTTTGAGTGGTTCATCCTAACTAAACATTAGGATGACTACCTTGGAAGCTACCTCTCTTTTGTTGGATGTTTTTAAACAGAATTTGGTGGCACCTTTCAGGGATGGGCATTCCTTTAGCTCCAGATCCCAGCATGGGCAGGGAGCATATCATCACTGTAATTTAATGTTTTCTTATAAAGCTCAAACCCATAGCTAGATTTTCTTAAAACTGACATTTAATATCTGTCTTCTCTACAGGTGATGCTCTTCAAGAGCTCCAAAGCTAAAAGGCACTATTGTGTTGTTGTGTGCCTTCAAGTTGTTTCTGACTTTTTGGTGACTCTAAGGTGAAGTCACAGGATTTTCTTGACAAGATTTGTTCAGAGATGGTTTGCCTTTGCTTCTTTGAGGCTGAGAGAATGTGATTTGCCCAAGATCACCCAGGGGGATTCCACGGCCAAGTGGGGATTTGAATCCTGGTCTCATTTCATAGTCCAGCGCTTAAACCACTACACCATGAGGTATTATATTTGGCTTTAAAATTTCAACCCCACCCCTCAAAAAGATTGCTCATGTCCTGTACTCAAAGCACATGACAGAACCTATCAACCCATTGCTGGAGCTATTGTTGATTTTGCCACAGTCTTTCTGGCAACAGTTCTCCAAAAGAAAGTGTGAATTAGTCACCTGTTCCCTAGGACTAGGTAAATCTAGCTAGCTAGCTTTAACTATGTAGTGTATTGTGTCAAAAAAAAAAAAGAGGACCCAAATAATTATCGCCCAGTCAGCCGGACATCAGTACCCGGAAAGATCCTGGAGCAGATCATTAAGCAGTCAGTTTCTAATCATTTAGAAAGCAACGCGGTAATCACGAGAAGTCAACATGGATTTCTCAAAAATAAGTCATGCCAGACTAATCTTATCTCTTTTTATGACAGAGTTACTAGCTTGATAGATGAAGGGAATGCTGTGGATGTAGCATACCTCGATTTCAGTAAGGCCTTCGACAAAGTTCCCCATGACATTCTTGCAATGAAGCTGGTAAAATGTGGGCTGGACAGGGCTACTGTTAGTTGGATTTGTAATTGGTTGACCGACCAAACCCAAAGGGTGATCACGAATGGCTGCTTTTCATCCTGGAGAGAAGTGACTAGCGGGGTGCCACAGGGTTCTGTCCTGGGCCCAGTGCTGTTCAATATTTTTATCAACGACTTGGATGAAGGAATAGAGGGCATGTTCATCAAATTTGCAGATGACACCAAATTGGGAGGGGTTGTTAATACGCCAGAGGACAGGATCAAAATTCAAAATGACCTGGATAGATTGGAGAGCTGGGCTGAGGTGAACAAAATGAAATTCAACAGAGAGAAGTGTAAGGTCCTACACTTAGGTAGAAAAAATGGAATACAGAAATATAGGATGGGGGACACATGGCTGGATAGCAGTACGTGTGAAAGGGATCTAGGAGTCCTCATAGACCACAAGCTGAACATGAGTCAGCAGTGTGATGCGGCAGCCAAGAAAGCCAATGCAATTCTCGGCTGCATCAATAGGAGTATGGTGTCTAGATCGAGGGAAGTACTGATACCACTCTACTCTGCTTTGGTTAGACCCCATCTTGAATACTGTGTCCAGTTCCGGGCACCCCAATTCAAGAAGGATGTTGACAAGCTGGAGCAAGTCCAGAGGAGGGCGACCAAAATGGTGAGAGGCCTGGAAGCCATGCCCTATGAGGATAGACTTAAGAGAGCTGGGGATGTTTAGTCTGCAGAAGAGAAGGTTAAGAGGGGACATGATAGCCATGTTTAAATATTTGAAGGGATGCCACGTAGAGGAAGGAGAGGGCTTGTTTTCTGCTGCTCCAGAGACCAGGACAAGGAGCAATGGATTCAAGCTGCAGGAAAGGAGATTCCACCTGAACCTCAGGAAGAACTTCCTGACAGTCAGGGCTGTCCGGCAGTGGAATCTGCTGCCTCGGAGTGTAGTGGAGTCTCCTTCCTCGGAGGTTTTTAAGGAGAGGCTTGATGGCCATCTGTCGGGAATGCTTTGAGGGTGTTCCTGCATGGCAGGGGGTTAGACTGGATGGCCTGTGTGGTCTCTTCCAACTCTACATTTCTATGATTCTATAAAACCAAAAGATCATGTGTGCACTGTTTCGGAAATAAGATGGAAAAAAGATGTGTGTGTATTTGGTCGCCTCCAAAAAACATAATCCAGACCCTCATCGCTAATAGAAGCTGTTACAAAAATAAACAGTTAAAAGGCAGATTTCCCCTGGGGTCCTCTTTGGCCACTTCAGGCAAATCCAATGTATTATTTTGGTCGCGCTTCTCTTTAAGAGCGAAACGCTGAGACTGGAACTGTAGCTCTGGTGCAGGGCTTCCCTTTCTTCTCCTTCTTCCCACTTCCAGCTGCTATTTGCTTCATTTATATGCATCCCTGTACGCACCCTGCGTGGATCGGCGGCTTCGTTTTCCTGAAGACCGCACGTCCGCACAGAAAGACAATGGCGAGTTCCTTATTCTCGAGATCTGACTCATGGCACAACCCTGGAAACTCTTTTCCAGCGCCAAGGCAGCCCCGGGATGGATGAAGCAATCTCGAGCGCGGGCAGAAGAACCCGAACCCGAACCCGGCCGCCGGCTCTTCACACGCCTCTCTCCCGGGTGCGTCCGCGTGTGCATGCGTGCGTGAGAGAGCGAGCCGTGCAGTTCCCGGGAAGTCTGAGCCTTGGCTTTTCTCCTGTAGGAAAACACACGACTGATTTCTCCGAACCTGATCCTGTTGCGCAGCCCGGCTGTCTCTTATTTTTGGAAGCTCCCCTTTGGAGCACTAGGGAGCGGCGGAGAGGGAGAGAGGACAGCAGATCTTTTGCGCGCTCGTGCCAGGACTCCACAGGATGCAACCCGAAAATAGGGTGTCAGTGCCAGGGCTCATTCGGGGGTAGCGGGGGGGGGTAGGGAGGAGGCAAGGTTATAGCTTCTGCTTCTTATTTTTATTTTTTAAAAGTCCAAGGCTGGAACCCGGTTGGTTAGCCCCATCCAAGGCCATGTCCGCACTAGACTGTTATAGCGCTATGATTGCATTGTCAACATCCTGTGGAATCCTGGAGTTCGCAGTTTAGGGAGGGGCCTGCCCAGTGCTCCAAAGGGGAACTTCCAAATATAAGAGACAGCCGGGCTGCGCAACAGGACCAGGTTCTGAGAAAGAAGTCGTGTTTTCCTGGCCAGGCCCCTCCCTAAGCTGCAAACCCCAGGTTTCCATAGGATGTTGAAAGTGCAATGATAGCACTATAACCGTCTAGTGCGGAAATGGCCTACGAGTAGACTGACCTCGTGAATGTGCTGCAGGGCGAGTCAACACATAGGTAAATCTCGTGGATTCAACGCCTCTACTTCAATTGGGACCGGCAGCGGAATTCTGGCCACCCTGCCTCTGAGCATGTCCGAAGCGCCGCCCGCGCAAGCACAACCACGCCACCCGCGGCGCCTGGGGTGACACACAGAGGATCTGGGGAGAGAGAGGGCAAAGCAGAGCCCCACTGGGGGGGTGTTGGGGGGGCACTAGTTTCGAACTCCCTCCCTCCCCCTGCCCGCGGGCAGCCAAGCCGGGCGCAGGAGCGGAGCCGGGCCGGGCCGGGCTGGGGGTGGCGGGGTTGCAGGGAGCGAGCTGGCCCGGGATCCCCCCGTCGTCACGTTCCGACAACGGCGCTGCTCCGGTCTCTTCGCCCTGCCGCGGCTGGAGGGAGGGAGGGAGGGAGAGGCCGGAGCGTTGTCCGACACGTGAGGCTCATGTGATGCTGGCGCGGCTCGGGGGGGGAGAGAGAGAGAGGAAGAGAGGAGAGGAGAGGCAGGTCTCCCTCCCTCCCTCCCTCCCTCCGGTAGCAGCCAGACGTGCCTGGAGTCACAGGGTGGAACACGTCGCTCCCGTCCACCCACTCGCTCACATTTAACCCAGCCTGCAGCCTGCCGGTTGACTCCTCAGCTCGCCCCCCGTCCGCGCAGCGCCGCACAAGTGGAAGAAGGCGCGGGAGCAGCGAGGCGCCGCCGCCGCCGCTCCTCCTCCTCCCCGGGCGCTGCTGTCGAGCCGGACCCGAGGGAGATTATTATTATTATTATTATTATTATTAATTATTATTATTATTAGCCACGCTCGAGCTCCCCTCTGCCTCTTTTCGCCCGGCTTCGCCAGGGACGCGCCAGGGTCCAGCTGCCGGGAGAGAAAAACACGCGCACGCACAGCGATCCTCGGCTCTTTCCTTGGCTTCGGACGGAGAGAGCGAGGAGAGGTGTCCCTGCCAGACTCCTGACCCCCAAGAGGGACATTTCGGGTTGAGAAAAAGAAAGCGGGGCTGGAAATGGAAAGGATCCCCAGTGCCCAGCCTCCGCCGCCACCGCCTTGCCTGGGCAAGCTGGCTGCGCTGGAGAGCCACGAGATGCCAGGGTAAGCCGGAGTGTGCCCTGGGCGGTGAGAAGGAGGATCAGACCGCTTTCCAAGCCGGTCTGGTCAGCCTGGGTTCGGATGATGAGAACTTCAAGAGTTTTCCTTTGGTCGGCATCTGTTTTTCTTTCCCCCCCCTTTTTCTTCCCAGGAGGGTTTGGGGAGGAAAGAGCACAGTTGCTCCTTGGTTGGGTGATTCTTACAAGTGATATAAACCTTTTTCTTTCTTCTTTTGGGTAATCAACAGGTTGGACTTTGCTCACATGTATCAAGTTTATAAACCCAGAAGAGGGCTCAAAAGAGGTGATGACAGTAAGGTAAATATGAAGCATGCTTACTACTTTTTTAAAATATCTTGGGTGAATACTTTTGGCCCAGGTTAAGAGAGTTCAATGCAGATTTAGGATTCTGAGATTAAAAAAAAAAATATCCTGCAAAATATATACAAAAGATCATGCGTTTTTAAGTGCCTTCCCATAATTTGTATTATTTTGGGGGTGGTGGATGAGTGAATGTATGCATGGGGCAGCGGGGGCAAAGAATGTTAGTTTTTTGGGGTTTTTTTAAGTATTAGGCTAGCCAGTGGATTTGCTTTATCATCTCAGCCTAAATAGTGCAACAAAACAATCCCTTCATAGCTGCTGCATCAGATAGTTTTCTGAAGCTAGAGCACATATATTTTCTGCTATAAACTCTTGGTAGTGGTGGGGATTCTCCTATTAATCTAAGAAAATGTTTTACTTTTCTCCCTTCTATCTGGGCAGAAAACAGTGTTTCTGTAGTGCTAAGAAGTTGCTTTTCAGCCCAAGTGATGCAATTGTTGTTTTTACCTGTTGACTTCCAGGAGACCTATAAGTTGCCTCACAGACTGATAGAAAAGAAAAGACGAGATAGGATTAATGAATGCATTGCCCAGCTGAAAGATCTTTTGCCAGAACATCTTAAACTTACAGTAAGTGAAAATCTGGCCACTGTCCAGAGACTTCTTTCTTCTGGGTTGGGGAGTGTGTTGAGTTTGTGGGGTTTTCGTGCAGGTAAAGTTGCCATCTAGAGGCTTCCTGAAGCAGTGCAGATGAGAGATTTGTGTCTTGGGTAGGATTGCTGCCTTGAGCCTTCTATTAAGACTTGGGTTTGTTGCCAAGTTGCTAAGTTTCTCAAAAAAATTGCATGCATGAATTGGATTTGATGATGCAACAAGATGAGACGAAAGATTTATTAGAGAGAATGAATTTAGCATGGCTTCCCCTTCTCCTTCTGATGTTCTGGTGTCGCTTAAGATTCGGTGTCCAGTCAGTTTGGGCCATAGTAGCATCCATATGTCCTGCTCTGCGCTTGCCAGTAGCAAAGACTGAAATATATGTACATATAATAGGGTAATTCAGCATTTCTGAATTCAGAAAGGTTTGCTGAATTACCTAGGTTTTTGGGGGGAAAGCAATCCTGTCTTTGTCAGCTCTTCAGTACCCTTTTTTGGCCACTGTTAAGGAAACCCATCTCTTGGATTCCTGTTTTATGATCAAGGTCCCAGCAGAGATAGCCAAAACAGATTTGTAAAACATGGCTTTCCCTCCATCTTTTTAAAACAGAGCTAAGTATCCCTAGCACTCTAGCTGACAGTTGCCTCTTGTATCGTCTTTCTTTTTATGTACTCTTTGAAAACAAGGCAGGATAGGTGAATTTAAATAGCCGGTTTGAAATAAGAACAGTTACAGATGAGCATTATGAGCCCTTACCGTCTTCCTGTCCTTATTGATCTCTCCCCACTGTCTCCCCTAAAATTGTCCAAGCGCTTAGCACTGGTGTGTTCGCGTTGCTTCAGCTGAGGCTTGACTGAGCCATTTTCTCTTCCTCCCCAGACATTAGGACACTTGGAAAAAGCCGTTGTTCTTGAACTTACCTTGAAGCACGTCAAAGCCCTCACCAGTCTCATTGAACAACAGCAGCAACAGATCATTGCTCTTCAGAAAGGTTTACATGCTGGTGAGTATGCACCGATCACACTTGTTACCATAATGAGAGAAAGTCTTGATGATTAGGAAGGTCCTAATGATTAGGGTGAACCCTTCCTGGAAGAAAAGGTCTTTCAAAGATTTGTTTTCCGGTGACCATTCATGTCTTCCAAATCCACTTCTGACAATCATACCCGTGGTGAAGTAGTCTCACCTGGCTTCAGTGGAACTGCTCTGGGTGAGAGATCTTTGATCCTTCCTTACACCATTTTTGGAGGCGAGGGAGAAGGGCATTTGAAATTTCTTCCTTGCCTTTTTGTCGTGATCCTCTCTCCTTTTCGTTCAAAACTAGCTCTTTATTTGAAACTTGAGCTGGTTTTTTGAAGGCTGAATCACCAACTCCTGTATCACCTTCGCGTCATGAAAAGGACTTCTGGCCAGGAACTTTTTCCCAGCATGGTGTTCCTGCGACCAAGAAGCTTAGAATAGCTTTTTAGCAATTAACTATCAATGTTTGCCCATCCTTCTTTCTCTGAAGATCTCCACAGAGCTTGGATCTTCTGCTAGCATTTAAAGCTATGACTATTGAGCTGTTGTATTCCAGTTCTCATCAGCCTGGGGGATGATGGTGGTGTCATTTACCTACCTAATTAATTAATTAATATGCCATCTTTCCCCCAGGACAGGAGTAGTTGTAGTAGTCCATCTGGTGGGTCACAGCTTCCCTAGCCCTACTTTGTCATTTAACTCTTCCTAGACTTTCTGCTTCTTTGACAGCTGCTCACTGACTATTCCACATGTTTGTGTTCCATTACTTTATGTTCAGATCCTTTCTTCTATATTCCTGGTGGCAGTTCACAAAAATGTAAAGCAAGGATGGGTAACACTTGGTGCTCCAGATGTTTGTTGCTGGACTGCAGCTCCCTGACTGTGGACTATGCTGGTTCAAACTGATGGGAGCTGCAGGTTACCTACCCTAGCTTTAATGAGACAGCCTACATAATAGCAGTGATTCACACAGTAAGCACTTCTAGATATGACAGCTTCCAGCAGGGGATATATGTCACATGGAGTTGCTTTGCTAAGGGGCTTCAGTGGGGTCTGCAGAGTGACTCAGTGTGACAAGTAGTTGCTGTGTAGTTGTCACAGCAATATCTAGAATTGCTTGCCATGTGAATCCAGGAGTGAGTGAGGTAGCTCCTATTAGACCATCTTTCCTACAATTAAAGTTGGCTTAAGCCCTTTGAAGTCTAAAGCAGTTTGAAGTCATCAAGGCCATTTCCACCTGTTATCCCTTTCAGTGTTCCCAAAACATTTGACTGAATTTTAGAGGAGGATCCCAGCATGAGTTCATTTTTATCTCATGCCTGCCAATCTCACTGGTTTCTCTCCTGATAAGAAGTAGTGTGCTATTCCTTACTTTTGTTTGTTGGATTTCAAAACCTCCTTTTAGAAATGACCAGGAGTGGGCAAAGTACAGCCCACCAGTTGTTGTGAGACTGCAGATCTCAACACTCCTCACTTTTGGCTGTGCTGGCAAATGTTGATGGGAGTTACAGTTTTGTTTATTTTATTTATTGAACTGTATATGGTCACATAGGCTAGAAGTTAAGATTCCAATACAGTGGCTAGTTTCCACTGATTCTAGTGAAACCTGTATTTCACCTTTACAGGTTCAAATAGTTACATAACCTAAGTAAGGCTTCTTTCTCAAGTGCTACTCCCCAAAGTACAGTGTTTTTTCACAAAATCTTAGGTTGTAACTTTATAACTGTGTTTACTGGAGACTGCAGTAGGCGACTTCTGAATAACCATGCATAGGATTGTGCTGTTTAGAGCTGCATGATGTTTATAATGGCTGAAAGTCTTGTGGTACCTTTCAGACTAATGAGTTTTAACTGACACACATTTTTGTAGATGCAAGACAGCTACCCATCCCCACTCCTCCTGGAAATTGTTCTAATTGCTGGTTAATGTTGTACTGACCTTTACTGGTATATTCTGCTCTTAACTTTCTTCTGCTGGTGTTTCCTCAGATGAGCTGCCACCAAGGAGCCTTGATTCCAGCCAGGAGGTATTTCGGTCTGGTTTCCAGATGTGTGCCAAAGAGGTGCTGCAATATGTAGCCAAACATGAGAACGCCAAGGAACTGAAATCTTCCCAACTCATCAGCCACCTACACAGAGTGGCCTCCGAGGTTCTGCAGGCTGGCATTGGCAGAAAGCCGGGAGATGCTGTTGCTAAACTCATGGACTTGAAGGAAAAATCTAGTTCTCTGACCAAAGCTGCTGAGGCTCATGGGAAAAATTGTGTGCCTGTGATTCAGAGGACTTTTGCCCACTCCAGTGGCGAGCAGAGTGGTAGCGACACAGACACAGACAGTGGATATGGAGGAGAACTGGAAAAAAATGACTCCAAATCTGACGTGCAGTATTTCAAAAAGGACTCTGAACTCAAATATGCTGTCCAAGAGAGGATCAGTTCAATCAAGCAAGAGAATGAGGACCCACCTGCCAAAAGGACCAGGATGGAAATGTCAGAGGATGAAGACCACTTTAACAGTGACATGCTTGGCTCTTCTTCCAGCACTTTCTTGGGTCCTCATCCCCACCAGCCACCTCTGTGCCTGCCTTTCTACTTGATTCCACCCTCAGCAACAGCCTACCTACCTATGCTGGAAAAATGTTGGTACCCAGCTTCTGTACCTGTCTTATATCCCAGCCTCCCAGCCTCCACTGCAGCACTTTCAGGGTTAATGAGCCCAGAAAAAATGTCTTCTCCTTTACTAATGCCTCAGCGGCTTCCTTCTCCAATACCATCTCATTCCCCCATGGACTCTAGTGCTCTGCTTCAAGCTTTGAAGCAGATGTCTCCTTTGAATTTGGAAACCAAAGACTAAAGATGAAGTGACTTTCTCTTGAGAAGTTCTTCCCCCCCCGCTTCCTACTTGGTTGAGTGTGAGATTATTTCCGGGTCTCTCCCAACATCCCCAAACTGAGACGTGGGGAAGATTGTTGGTTATTTATATCTTGGGAATCCAATTCCTCCTTTGCTTTGGCTTCCCAAGAAATTTAGGAAAGGCTTCAGAATTGCACCCGAATTAGCAAAACTAAAGAGCGGTTTGGGGTTATTTAATTTAATTTTTTTGGAAATGCATTGTACTTTTTGCCATCTACAGTATGACACCTGATTTAGTAAGTTGGCTAGGAATATGTTTCAAAGCTGTGAAAGTAAACTAAAAATGAGGCAGATTCAGCGTCTATGAATATACAAATGTGGTACTTCTGACGACTTTTCAAAGTAACGCCTAGAGAGCCAAGAGTGTGAGTCAAAGAATGTGGCGTCCCCATCTTGCTGCTGCCAGTGTTAGAGATCTCTGACCAAAAACACACACAGATACATACACATGCATGTACACACACAGACAAGCCTAGCTATTGAGGGATTGGTAATTCTGCAGTCACAGGTTGGTAAAGCACTGTAAATAATTTGGGGAGATTTTGAGCCTGGTTTCTCATCACATTTCTACTGATTGCACATATATTTTCTTTTAAATGCTGCCTAGAAATTTTATGTAGCTTGAGCTGCTAGGTAGAGACTTGTTGTGGGGAGGGCATTCTATGGGTGTGGCCCATGTATCCCTCTCCCTCACATTGGACATTGCTTCTCATAGCTGCTAGAGAGGAACTTTTTCTGAGGAAAATGGAATGTCTAAAGAGACAAGTCCAGGCCTGGCTGAGACAGCAGCACAAAGTGGTATCAGAGGGGTAACCTAGGAATGGCCTGCCACTAGCTTTTTATGCCCTGTTATCATCTCTGAAGACACCCCAACTTATTGTCTGTTATGTAAGACAGTTTTGTATCCACAGCTGTGTGTGCAGCTTTCTTATTCCAGATACCTATGGAAACTGCTGTCTGAACTAACGGCAGAATTTTGCTATGATTGCCACAACATCTTAGACAGCTCTCACAGAGCCAGTGGCAGCACAAGGCACGACTAAGCAAGTGTGTGAGGCCAATGAATGATAGGGAAATATTAGGGCAACCCCTAATTTACCCTTTTCCTGAAGCTCAAGATACTTAATTGTGGACCACATAGTGCTTCTACATCACCAAAGCAGGAGATTGTGATCACTGCTGTGGCACAGGTGAGGAAGGACATCCAATAGTCAAAATAACACTCCTGACTTTAATATTCCTCATTTCTGGTTTAAACTCAAAGCACTTTCCCTCTAAAAATTTAGAGGCAGAAAAGTGGAGATTGGGGCTTGAAGCAACTTCTTTTCATTACTTCCTGCTGAGGCTGGTCCCTTAAAATGGATTAAGGATTGACATGGGGACTGTGTAAGCAATATTTTCTCAGTGAGGGGAAAACGGGCCTTTTTGCCAGTTGGCAGTGATACAGCTGCCCCTTAATGGGCTCTCCTTCTGGAGACCAGATCTGCTGTTTCTGGCGCTTCATGATCCTGCAGCTAAATATTAGAAACTCCTGGCGGTTTGATTGCCTAGCATGGTTGATGGAGTTTACCCAGCTGAGTTCCAGATTTGCTGCTAAAGGGTGGGACGCCTTGTGTATACATCACAACGCCAAGAAATTTGGGTGGCTGCCATCTGGAGGAAGCCTCCATGTCTACCCTAGACTGAACACATACTGCACTGATAAATACTGCATCTGATTTTTGGCTATTTTAAGAATCCATGTCAAATGGTGGTGTCATCTAGTAGTTTTGCAAAATTCATAGATCAACTATCCTATGATCAATCCTTGCGCTATTGCACCAACTAGAATGCACTATGCTCAATTGCAGATTGTGTTTGACCATTTATTTTATTGCTGGTTTTTAAAAAAACCTTTTTTTTGTACACAGTTGTTGCCTTTATTTGTAAAATCTGTTTTAAATATAAATGTGTACATATAAATATATGGATATGTAAAAAAAAGTTTCGGAAGTCTATTATTTGTAAAACTACTTGAGCACAAAGAAAGTGGGAAATATGAATGTATTCCTGTTTCTTTTTAACGAGGAGAATATTTTGTTCTTCCTCCAGGGAGAAGAAAAGTGTCTATATTTTTGGAACCTTCTTGAAAGTGGGTATATTGTAAATATTTTTATCAAAGTAAATGTTAAGTAGTTGTTTTAAAAAAAATAATAAAATTATTTTCCTGTGGAATATGAGTACAGTTTCTCTTCATGTTTGAAAGACTTTTTAATTGTAATAATTACATATTACAGTAATGGTATTTATTATCATTCACACCCGAGGACTAATGTTGCAGAGAAATAGGGAACCCAATCTAGAATCCAAATTAAGGAATTCCTGAAAGGAAGCTGACTTTGCCTTAATTGATTTCAACAGGTCAAGACAGCAACTGATAAAACAAGCCATTGGAGTCATATTTCTGGCAGAAAGGAATCCCATCAACTGAGTCTGGCCCTGATTTTAGAATGAGTCTTAGGGTGGCCACATGTCTTCCTTTACGAAAGAAATCTCTGTTCCAAGTTGTGCTTGTTTTAAAGCCTTGTCCAGTCTGAGCCTTGTGTAGATGAAGCACCATAAGAAAGGAGAGCAAGGTCCTTGAATTATCCCATCCACAGTTAGCAAGTTGGCACTTGGTTGACAGGCTGAACAATCACACAGTGTCTTCCCTGCCATGGTGAGATGTATGTTTGGATCAATAATATTTCTAAAAGGTGCATCTATGCATCTAACTGAGCAAATCTGGTGCAAATCTGTATGATGTATTTTCCTTTCTTTTGATGATGTGTAACCAGCCAACTTCTAGCTTTGTGCCACGTGTACTCATCAAGAAAAGGGTTAATGAAGGGCAGGAAAGGCCACAAATGCCATCATCTTAAGGTTAATTTGGGTTAAAACCTTCCTGACATAATGTGAACAAAGCAAGAAATGCCCCGCGTATGGAACAGAAGGAAGCATCCTTCCAAGCTCGTGTCAAACACTCTGGAGGCCCTCAGTTGCTGAACAGACAGTCACTGAAACTGACACCATTTCTGCCCTACACTGTTTATAGTGCTATTATTCCACTTTCAACATCCTACAGAATCCTGGGGTTTGCAGTTTAGGGGAGGGGCATTTAGAATTCTCAGCCAGAGAGCTCTTTGACCTCAGTAAACTATGAACCTCAGAATTCCACAGGAGGTTGAAAGTGGAATAATAGCACTGTAACAGTATAGTGTGGAAATCACCTGAGGCTACCCATAGGGTTTCTCTGAAGCACCACAGACCTGGGAATTGAGACGATTGCTTGCCATACTTTAAACACTTGCACTTTTACATTTATTTTGTTGCTAACAATTATTTTGTTGCTAACAATTATTTTGTTGCTAACAATGTTTATAAGCCACTTTTTCTGAATGTTCCAAGGCAGTTAAGAAAAAGCCACAACAACAAAATAATATTCATATGAATCACACTTATTATTGCCTTTACCAACAACTAACAACTGAAGCTAAGTGGAGATGACTGCTTCTTATCTGCTCAGGCAGAGAGTTCCAGAGTCTGGGGCGCTAGCAGCAGAAGTCTTTTTTCCCCTCTTCTTTTCCCAACTGTTTGAGCGATAGAAGAGGTAGCTATCAGAACCTACCAATTCACTTTCAGTTGGCATTAGGGAGACAGAAGCAAAAGATGACAAGTTCACATATTTCACACCTATTTAGCAGAAGGCCAGCCAGCACAGTGTAGTGGTTTGAGAATTAGACTACAATTCTGAAAACCGGAGTATGAATCCGTGCTAAGCCATGGAAACCTACTGGATGACCATGGGCCAGATCACACTCACTGAGCCTGAGAGGAAGGCAAAGACTAACCCCCTCTGAACAAACTTTGCCAAGAAAACTCCATTCGTGATAAGTTCTCCTTAGGGGCGCCATAGGTCAGATTAATTTGAAGGCACACAATGACAAAAAGATCAGAATACATTTTACCAGTTACACTTTGTCATGCAAACTGCACCTGCTGGATGAAATTCCACCTTTTGCACAAATATTAAAATTGTAAGAGGTCTATCTTCCTTTGCATCCTAATTGCCACTGTGCATTGCAGTTGCCAGGTAAAACAGGTGACAGGATTCCTATCCCTTTAATATGTGTGTGATTTTTTTAAAGTAACACCTGCTGAAATCCCCTCTGCAACCCAACCATTAAAGGAACAGGAGTTCTGTCTCTTTTTCACCAAGCACTTCTACTCTGCATTGATACAGATGTCCGTGTCTAGATAACCTGTTGAATCATGTGGATCTTGGGTAGGGTTGCCAGGTTAGAACTACCCCAACCCTTGAGATTTCAGGGCCAAAGCCTGAGATCTCATAGTGTGAGAAGGGGTAGGTCCTGGTGTTGTGTTTCAAGGGTGACATTACAAGGGGAAAGCCCTGGTGATGTCAATCTGGCTGGGGGTTTCTGAGAGATGTAGTTCAAAAAGCAACTTTTCCAGGCTCTAGTGTTCACAACACTGCATGCAGCTAAATTGTTTGTGCTGATAAACATTTTTACTAATGATGATCAGGTTTGCCACCCATGCCAGGGGGAAGAAATTATAGCCAGGATACAACAAACTGCCAGTCTCAGATATTAATATTGCTGGTGAAAGGCCCTGTGGCTTTTCCATGAAACTAGGATGTGTCCCAGTAATGAAATAATATGAGGATATTAACATGTGTATCAGTGGGGAACAGTGGTCCTCATGGGTGTTTTTTTTTCTATGTAGCTCTCCACGCTCTAGAATATTATGTCTTCAGACAGGCACCTATCATTGAAAGCACTCCAAAGCTTTCCTTTTGGGGCTTCAGGACCATCTCAAGAGGTAGTACAAGAAATACATCCAGTATGGAAAAAGAAAATAATAAGAGCAACATAATACCCCAAAATGTGAGTTCTGGACTTCTGGGTTCACTAGCACCTTGTGGTCCAAACAGGCAAAGGTGCCACATTCTCATTTGGGGAATGTGGTATCTCCCCTCCTTACCCGCATTCAGGCCATAGGCCATGGCTGCCCAAGTTCAGACCTCATCTTTGTCATAATTTACCCACTGGCATCAGCCAAGTCACAGCATTCTCATTTTCCCGAAATGTCCTATTACTTAAAGGGAAACCATGGCTGGTATCCTCTTGGTTAGTTCCAGCTAGAGTAGACCCACCTGATTAATAGTTCTGTAATGAGTCAACACATAGATGAATCTAGTGGGTTTAGTGAGTCTACTCTAATCAAGACCAAAAGAGAATTTAAGCCCATATGTATCCTATGTGAGCTAAGGGCCTTACAGAGTTGAATGCTTGTGAGCACTTAAAATGCTAGATCAGTGCTAAGACAGCAAGGGTTTGAGCATTGGACTACCATTCCAAAGACCAGGGTTCAAATCTCCATTTGGCCATGAAAACCCACTGGGTGATCTTGGGCACCCCACACGCAGCCTCAGAGGAACGTAAAGACAATCCTCTGAAGAAACCTTGCCAAGAAACCCCCGCGACAGGTTTGCCTGGGCACTGTCATATCCCGGAAATGACTTGAAGGTACATAGCAACAAGAAGTATTTTTTTAAACATTGGCTTGCATCCTGTTGAACAGTTATGAACGTGTAAGTTAAACTTGCACATTTATAAGTGCTTGGCATTCATGTTTATGATTGTGGCATTATTGCCACAATTTCAGATGCCCCTCCTAAACCAACTGTAACAGCTAGCAGCCATAGTGAGCAACAGAGGTCTGTTATGCTGGTGATTGGGGCACGACAAGATAACATTTCCGGCCCTCTCCTGCCACAGATCTGCAGTCTGAAAATCAGAAACAGGATCCTTGTTGCAAGTCCTTGCTGCACCACAGATTAGAGATGGGGGCTGGAAACATCATTCCGCAGTACCTCAATCACCGGCGGAACAAATCTTTGTCACTCAGTGTGGCTGCTGGCTGTTAAGATAGGCTTACGAAATCAGGTCAAGAGACAATATATAAGGCATTTCCACACTACCCTGTTATAGTGCTATCATTCCACTATCAACATCCTGGAGAATTCTGGGGTTTGTAGTTTCCTGAGACCAAAGAACTCTTTGGCTGAGAATTCTAAAGGCCCCAGGATTCAATAGGAGATTGAAAGTGGAATAATAGCACTGTAACAGTGCAGTGCGGAAATGGTCTCTCTGTCTGTGATATAGAATCTTAACCAATGTTTATAGGCACTTCGCCTGTTCTCTATAGCCCTATAACAATCCATATATCTTATCTGCTGCCAATGTTTCTCTTGCCTCCTTCTCACATGGCTGTTTCAAGGATGATATCTTCCAATTCTTACTCCCTGCTTGCTAGGGAAAACAATGGGTGGCAATACCTTTTCATACCCTTCTAAACATCAGGTGATGGTGGCAATGGTGGGGGGGAGGGAAGGGGGGAATGTACTACCCTTGAAAAAGGTAACTGGATTAGGCCAATCAACAGTTAGAGCTTTGGAAAACTTTTTGCCCAAAATACTGCTTGGAAAAAAAAAAAGTAACATTCTATGTTTCTGCAGTGTATTTGCCTAAAAGCTGGTGGTCTCCTCAGGTGTAACTCCACTACTCATGGCAAAGATACCTTCAAACCAAATACCTTCAAATAATCCTTACTGAAGGCAGACTTCAGATTTCAGAATCATTAAGAACACAGCGGCACTTTCAGTTCCTATCTCAAAAGTTTCTTGAATGAGAACGGCTTTTGAATTTACAGAGGCAGGGTTGGGCTTGGCTGGATATGGATGACAGGCACATGCCTTGGCTTAAGAGATAGCTTACCGCCATGCCCATTTCCCAGGTCACCAGACTCTCCTTTAGGCTTTGCTACGTGCTCCAACATGCTGTCTGGGTGTAGTTGCTGTACATCTTTCTGAATAAAGATATTCTGCACCTGATTCAACTTGAGGTTCTTGTGCTTTTTCTCACTTGAAAATGCTGGACGTGGTTTGAAAAGTTTGTAGTAAAGCTGAAACCACAAATCAGAAATCGGTTTCAAAAAGCTCTGGGTTGGTTGTTGTTTTTCTTGTCTTTTTTTTGAAAAAAGGAATTGTAGGCAAAAAAACAAACAAATAAAAATTAAAATAAATAAATAAATAAATAAATCCAAATGGCAGCATTGCTGTTGCTGATACTGACCGCAGTCCAGAAAGCTGCATGATTAGCCTACTGGTGCTTTTGACATGTTTTTGGATAAGCGCCTCTGCCCCTATTCCACTCCTAAGCTGTTCTTGAAATTTCAGTGGGAAACAGTTTGAGACGAGATAGAAGTGACAGTTGCAGGGCTGCTTTGTGGCTCTCTACTTTTCTACGAAGGGAAAAGTCAAAAGTCATGCTGATCATGCATGTGCCATTGGGTGTGCCTATGCAACTCCCTGGGTTATGGCCAGCATGTTCCTCCCATGATTGCACAAAAAATTTAGGCTTCTAGTGAAGAAATTTTCTTTTTTTTTAACCTTTCTTCTCCTCAAGTCTACTTGAAATTTTTCAAGCATCTGAAATATTTACACTTACCTTGAAGTAAGGCTCACTGAACACAGTGGCACATACTTACGATTGTATGCAGAATCACAATTTTAAGCATTTTTAAAGAAGCTCTAGCTTCTATAGCATAGGTGCTGCAGCTGTTACCGCAGCTACTTTTTCACTAAGGCTAAAATCTTGTGTAGACTTACCTGTATGTGTCTACACATAATTGAATTCAGTGCTGGTTACCTCTGAGGAATGATCATCCTTAAGATTGTGCAATCTTACTCACATTTATATTATGCAACCCTATTCACATATATCTGGAAGTAAACCTCTATAAAGGGACTTACTTCAGAGTATTTAGCTATTTAGCTGAGTATTTAGCTATAGTTACTTTATCCCACTGGGTATCAGGAAAGATACCCTGTGGTCTGGGTACCCTTGGTAGAACAGGTTACAGATGTTAGTGGTACTTCTTCTCTGAACTAGGAAGGTCTGTGGTCCTAGTTCTTGTCTATTAGTTGTTCTCTATTTGATACAAATGTTTCTAACTGGTTTTAATTTTATGAATCATTCTTTTAACGTTAATGTGAGTTTTTAGCAGTATTCATTTTAACTTTGTTAAGCAGTCTTGAGTCCTGAACTGGAAAAAAAGATGGGAAACCAACAAACAAATTTGGCTGCAGTGATACATTGAAATCTATACAAAAATATGATTTCCCTTCTGCAAAGAACTGGTGAGCCTGAAAATTTTTTTGAAAATGTATGATGTAAAAATCCTATGGGACTTAAGATACAAACTGACAAACAATTAGGACAGTGGTTCTTAACATGGGGGTCCATGAAGCCCTGTTGCTGGACACCAACAGCAGCGAAAGCAACCAGGATGTGATAGCAGGGGGTTGTGGGTGCTGAAACTGCTTCCTCACTTGCAAGCAAGGGAGCAGTCCGAGCACACACACACTTACTCCTGTCTCATGTTCTTCATGAAAGGGATATGGCAGCAGGGATGTGTGTGTGTGTGTGTGTGTGTGTGTGCCCAAGCTATGGCTCTGGAGACCAGAGTTTGAATCCCTACTTGTCCATGGAAAGCTACTGGGTGACCTCAGGCAAGTCACATTATCTCAGCCTCAGAGAAGGAACAAAGGCAACATTTTGCCAAAAAACCCAAACAAACTCCATGATAGGTTTACCTTAGGGTCGCCATGAGTCAGTTTTCAAAGGCAAGAGACAAGATAGCTGGAAAGAACCTCTCCTGGTTTGCAGCACTTTGTTGTTGTGTGCCTTTGACTTATGGCAACCCTAAGGTGTATTTATCACAGATTCCCCTCCCCACCTTTTTTTTTGGCAAGATTTGTTCAGGGGGTTTGCCTTTGCCTTCCTCTAAGGTTGAGAGAATGTGATTTGCCCAAGGTCACCCAGTGTCTAAGAGGGATTTGTATCCTAGCTTCCAGAAGCTTTAAATAAATAAATAAATAAATATTTGAATATTTACATCTAAATTTAAATATTTAAATTTTGAGTTGAGTCTTTGGGGTCCCTGACAACAAATTATATTTACAAGGGGTCCTCAGTAAAAAAAACATTAAGAACCACTGGTGCCAGATATAAATGCAGTTGAGAAAAAGAAAGCTTAGATTATAGATGTGGCAGATCCCAGGAGATAGCAAAATCAAAAACAACAAGGGGGAAAGAAATGAAATATTGAGATCCACAATCTGAGATGTGGCCCCTCTGGGAAAAGATTATACATTTAAAAGTGATTATTTATTTTGTCCACTGGGAAAAGAAAACTCTGATTCCAGTATGGATAGATGCTCTGGGAACAATTCCAAATGGACTAACCAAATGTATGAATGAAATTGCCACAAATTGGATAACAGTGGCACAACGACAAAAACTACAACTGCTTTGAACATACCATATTATCTGACAATACCTAATTGATTCCTAGATCATTGAAAAGAATCTGAATTACTGATGATCCAAAACTTGGTAATACCTGGTAGACTGTCAAACCAGCCATAATAGTAGTAGTGGTGGTGGTGGTGGTGGTAGTAGTAGGGTAGTAGTAGTAGTAGTAATGGGGTAGTTAGGTATTCTGTACTGCCTTCCCATGCAGCACTCAGTGGCTGGTTGCTTCCTCATTCATTAACTAGAACAGATGTACACAACTAGTAAATCTGCTGAATCAACCCAAAAGAAACAATGAGCTGGTCAATGGTTTCTACCATTCCTCCAGAAATTGTTGGACTACAAACCCCATCGGCTGAAGACAGCATAACCCATCCTAAGGGACGCTGGGAGCTGCAATTCAGCAGCTTCTGGAACTCCACAAGCTATCCTGCCCTGACTGAAAAGGACAAAATGGTCATTCCTTTCTGTGGTGGTAGAATTCAAAGACATAGCTGTGTTAGCCCAGATCAATGTGCAAAGGTTCTTGTAGCACCTTTGATATTAACTGAGAGAAAGAAGTTGGTAGCATGAACTTTCATTGACTGAAGTCTATGAAAACTTATGCTACTGATCTCTTTCTCTCAGTTAGCCTCAAAGGTGCTACAAGATCTCTTTGCTTTCTTTTCTGTCACTGATAGCAAAAATGATCCAAAGTAATTCACTCTGAAAGACTGGGGGGGGAACACTAACCTAAATGCAGATTAATAGGCACATGACAAGAACCCCCAAACGTGGATTAAAAGCCCAGGAATTCCACTGTAGCTGACAGCCGTATGAACAAAAGGGAGCTTAACTGTGTCAGAGGCTGGCTAACCCACATGAAACGTAACTTGAAAATCCCCAGACATAGGTAATGGTGATTGTATAATCAGGGCTGGTGACAAACGGGAAAGTGTTCGTTCAGAATTCAGGAGGATCTGAAAAAGCTCCCACTTTGCCACAGGGGCAGGAGGAGCTGTTACCTATCACCAGAGTGACAAGATTGGACAGCACAAGGGATATTTGTAGGGTGCTCCAGTTTCCTCCCATGGAAAGTCCTACATAAGCACACTCTCGTTATATAACTTGGCTATGCAAATGTAAATGTGCGTGCTCAACTGCCTTCCCATTCCTGTATGTCCTCCTTCCTGTGCTTTTCACCCAAAATGCTCTTAGGCATGTGAGCATACTCTGTCCTGGCTGAAAAACAACCCTCAAATTAGAAGGGGAGGTAGAGGGAGAGAAAGCATCAAAGGGCCTCTGTGCAGCTGGAGTTATCAGCTTGTGACGGAGTTGATTTGCACACTGCCTCCGCACTTGGACTGTTCAGACAGGGCGTGTTGAGTTCCCCTCCCCTGGCTTGTTTTCATGGTCTCACCCAGCTGTGACCTGCCTCAAATGTTGACACAATGTCACGTTTCCGACTGCAGTCTTTCATGTGCAGCCTGAGGCTAAATACGGCTGCTGGTTCCTGGAAACAGACGTGCCTGGCACCCTTTCAGTAGAAACCCGATCCCCATGCGGGCTTGGCACAGCCAAGTTGAATAACATGGTAATAACTCTTTCAGTGGCTGGTTTCCTCCTCCTCCTCCTCCTCCTTCTCCACCTCCTCCTTCTCCTCCTTCTCTTCTTCTCCTCCTCCTCCTCCTCCTCCTCTTCCAAACATAAATAGGGCTTGCTAGGCAAACTCCTCAGAGTTCAGTAATGTAGGATTGGGTGCTCCCCCACCCAAAGAAAATGAAACTATGCAAGAAAGCAAATATGGAAGTATGACAACCAATAACAGTGCTGGGCACAACAATCCATGCTGTGAATGTTTAATGGGGTGATAACTATCTCCTCTTCCTGACAATGGCCAATCTGTACCTATGAGGGAAGAACTACTGAGAAAATGCTTTGACCCTACATTGTTGGGCTATAGGACAGGGATGGGGAATATGTGGCCCTCTAGAAGCTCCTAGACTCTAGCTCCCACCATCCCTCACCATAGGCTATGTTGTTTGTGGCTGAGGGGAGATGAGGTCCAATGACATGTGGAAGAGTCAGGAGCTCTTCCTAGTTTTCACTTTGAAAACCTTGCATGTGACTGTTAACCATGACTGCAGAAGATCAGAAAATGTAGACCTGATGTTATTACTATCACTGTTGCTGTTACTGTTATGATTTTCTAGGATGAAATGCCTGTGCCAAAGCCAACATATAATAACTGTGCTAGGCCCAAGGGCCACAGGATAGATAACCAGCTGTTTCTCTGACCACTTCTATCCTCAACAGAACTTTAGAGGGCTTCCCCACTGCCATTTTAATTCATCCTCACTCCCCTCCTCAGTTGTCTCCTACCTTAATATCCTGTCTTCCCTCATCCTTCTGTAGCTTATCAGTTGACAGAGTTACTTCTGTTAACTTCCACTTTCGTGGGTTTGACCACAAATTTGTTTATTTGTGGGCATACACGTGCCTTCCCACCCCCATTCTCCTCTTCTCGTTCCTTTGCATTTTACCGAGCACAAAAAAGGAAGGCAAGTACGCCCAGGCAAAAGGCAAGGGGATGGGGAAGAGGCACGGATACACTCTCCTTCTTCCCTCCCAAGGTCCCCTTTGCATTCTCTTGCCTCTGGCCCAGGCCCTGAGAACATGCACGAGGCAAAACACAAGGGAACGCAGAGGGAAGGGACGCATGCCTTCTTTCTCTCCTCTGGCGCTCCCCTTCCCATTCCCTTGCCTCTGGCCCTAGCGCTGAGCACATGCACCGAGGTAAAAGGCAAGGGAAGCGGGGGAGACATGCACGTGTGCCTTCCTTCTCCCCTCCCACTCCCTTGCCTCTGGGATCATGGGGGAAGTTATTTTCATTTTTTCCACTTTCGCAAGGGTTCATACTGAAACCTTGTGAAAGTGGAGGGGCTGCTGTAAATTCGTATCAGGGCCAAGTTAACGGTAATTGACAAGCAGACAAAATTTTAGCATTTTACCACCTGCTTAGGACGTTACTGCAGTCAATGCTGTTTGCCTGACTGGGTCGGGGGAGAGGGTGGGGAGTCATGGAGGTCCTCATTCTGGATGACTTATGTCTTCTGTTAAGCATCTAAATAATCTACACCAGCTTGCTTGCTTGCTCTCTTCCTTTCTTTTATTTTGAGACACTCTCAGAGGATAGAACATCTGCTGTTTTACCTATATGTTTATACTATACAAATCATACTCTTAAAATGTTCACAAATGGCATGACTATTTCCAGAGCTTGGAAAAGTTACTTTTTGGACAAGAGCTCTCAGAACTCTCCAGCCAGCACTTTTGTTAAAAAAAAATTACATATTAACAAATATTTAGCTCCTGGCCTTATTCATCATTCCCACACACTGTGTCTCAGGAACTGTGTGGAGAAGCCATGCCCCCTTCATCTCTAAAGCGTGCGATGGCAAGCACCGAGTGTTTTCAGAGGGCTTTGCAAGATCCCTTGAACTGTGTCCTAGTACAAAAGAGGCTTTGAAATGAGAAACACGTTGTCATGGCGTGTTCCAGGCCAGCAGCCCTAGAATGAACCAGATAATTGCAACTTTGGCTGCCTCAGCACTGAAAGCAAAGCGGGAGAAGTCTCGTGTCAAATCAGCTTCCTCCTTGTACATCTGAGGTAATGTTAGAGGCCTTTAAATATTCTGAGGAGAAGTGTACTCAAGGAAATAGAAAATGAATGCCACATCAAGACTGCATTCTTTTAGAATTGCCAGTGCTTTCCTATCCAGCCTTGGATTTGGGTTGGGTTGCCCTGTAGAAAACTATGGAGGCTCTTTTGCCAGCTAAGGCAAGATGAGTTCTCTAGTTTCAGGCCATTTATGTAACCAAAGCCAGAAGTGTCAGTAGATGTCATTTTTTAAGCACAGGTACAGGCAAGGTGCAACTCTGGAGGCCATGTGACCCTCAAGGATTTGGGAGGGGGGAGGCTTTCAACACTTCCAGAATCCTCAGACTAACCTTTTTCTGGCCAAACGAAGAGGGTGGATTGCTGCTCCTGAAAACCTCCAAGTTATGGTTGACAGATTGAAACCTGGAGAGTGCGCCTATGCCTTTAATGATTGTGTGGAACAGTGCTTCTCAGGCACTGAGACACATTTTCCCCCCAATGTGCCAGGGACCAGCATCAAATTTGTTGGGTACAGTTGTTTCTTTCTTTCCTGGAAACTTGCTAGGAACCAGCAGCCAATGGTTCAGGGACTAGCAGAGGTCCAGGGTAGCACTGAAGGAAAAGAGTGAATTTCATCAGGTGTTGCTCATCATGCAACTCAGTAACAAACAACACCTGATGAAATTCCCTTACCTGCACAATCATTAAAAGCAAAGACGCCGTCTCCAGTTTACAACCTGGCAACCCTATGCAAGTGCAACAATTTACTTTTTAAACAGGTTTCAAGACTTCCTTGTATGGTTTATCATCAAAAAATATACCCAATTTTTGAGAACCAGAATGGGTCATTCAGGCCACTTTGAGGTTTTTTTGTTTTATTTTCCCATGTTCCATTCAGCTCCCGTAGGGTACTGTAGTTGCCCAACCCTGCTGTAGTGATACGTGAGATATTGACTTTTGGCAACTTCTAACTGTGTCACAACAGCTTCATCCATGTATCATCAAAAGAATAGAGAATAAACTAAGATGTAACTGTGGGAATGGAAAGAACCACTATGAATATAATTGTATTAAAAGCAGTTTAAATACTGGCAGCCTCTTACTTTCCCGCATAGACAGATAAACAGATTATTTGTATATAAATCATATCTGGAGAAGAAGAGAGATGGAACTTTTAAAACAATCTTACTTGTTTAATGTTTCATTTAGTGCAATTTTTTATCTGTATGCATTTTAACATCATTTTTTTTTACTTGCTAGTGCTTTAATGCTATATTTGTTTAACTGCGTTTTAGCATTGTAATTTTTGTTCTGATTTGATCTCTGCTTGCTTTTATCTGTTATTGTTTTAATTTTGTTGTAAGCCACCTTGAGAGGCAGCTAGGATATAACTAAAGCCGTATAAAATCAAATCAGATCAATCAGTCAGTCTGGCAGTCAGTAAGTCAATCAGTCAATCAATCAATCAATCAACTACTGTGTGTTCAGCATGAAAGCAAGAGACATTGAACTGGTTCATACTTCACTGCTGTGGTGCATCTGGCTCTATGGAATTGTTTTAGGGGTTGTTTCTGTGTGGTCAAAGGATTCCATAGAGCAAAAATACCGTGCCTGGACAAACATGTGAATAAACCAAATTACATTTACTTTTCAAACTATAGTGGTCTCTCTGTTCACTAAAGTTCCCATAGGGGACACCACTGCACTCATCAACCAAATTTTTCCCAAGATCATCACAGCCCTGTTTCAACACTGCCTTACCACAAGCTATTTCCAGTGGGACAATGAGTTCTACGAGCAGAGATATGGGGTCGCCAGGGGAAGCCCACTTAGCCCTATGATAGCAAATTTTTACATGGAACACTTTGAAAAGCAAGCCTTGGAAACTGCACCAAAAAAGCCCACCATATGGTTCTGTTATGTGGATGACACTTTCACTATTTGGAGCCACGGAGAAGAAGAACTGGCCGTGTTTCTGGACCATCTGAACAACATCCACCTGAACATCCAATTTACCATGGAAAAAGAAAATGAAGGAAGACTACTATTTCTGGATATCCTGGTCATCCGCAAACCTAACCAACAATTGGGCCACACAGTTTGCAGAAAACCTACACACACTGACAGATATCTACATAAAAACTCCAACCATCACCCAGGACAAAAAAAGGAGCACAATAAAAACTCTGGTAGACCGTGCAAAAAGAATCTGTGAACCCCACCTCCTGAAAGACAAACTGAACCATCTAAATTGGGCTCTACAGGCCAATGTTCACTCTGGTTCAGACATCAGAAGAGCCTCAAGACCTGGAAAAAACCACAGCAGTGAAGATAAGCAGCCAACCAAAGGGAATATGTTTTTACCATACATCAAAGGGGTCACTGACCATATAGGGAAACTGATGAAGAAACATAACCTCCAAACAATCTACAGACCAACCAAGAAAATTCAACAAATGCTACATTTAGCAAAGGACAAGAGGGATCCTCTAACTTCTGCTGGAGTTTACCACATACCTTGCAGCTGTGGACAGCTCTACAGAGGGACTACAAAACATGGCGTCCAAACATGAATCAAAGAACACAAAAGACACTGCAGACTGATCCACCCAGTAGCAGAACATGTTATAAACCAACCTGGATACAGAATGCTTTTTGAAAGCACAGAAATTCTGGACTATTCTGACAACTACTATGTCAGACTACACAGAGAGGCCATTGAAATCCATAAACACATGGACAATTTCAACAGGAAAGATGAAACTTGGAAAGTAAACAAGATTTGGCTACCAGTACTGAAGAACACTAAAATCAAGACTCAAAATGAACACCACCCAGACTCTGGAGGTCCCTCTACAAGGAACAATACAATAGATTGCTAATGTACTCAATGCACTGTTACGCATATCCTCTGACTAACAATATACCCTGGGGGATATCCCATTTAACAATAGGCCATCACACAGGCCAACTGTAACACATGCAAATTGCTCCCTCCCACCTGGGGGCTACACAAGTGTATATACTCTGTCTCACTTCCATGACACCAGATCCTCTGAAGATGCCAGCCACAGATGCAGGCGAAATGTCAGGAGAAAATACTAATAGAACACAGCCTCAAAGCCCAGAAAACTCACAACAGCCTATAGCACCATATCATTTATGGACATATCCAGGTGACATAGAAGATGATCCGTGTGACTGCTTCACAATATGATACTTGTACTACTTTCCAATCACACAGGATTATTATTTCAGTGGTGATGGCCCGTTACCATATTTTTGGTTCCTGAGCATGCCTTGAAGGAGTAGGAAAGGGGTCATTCATTGGTAAGATAGATAAGATGTAAATAACACTGATCACTTTATTGCCTGCACTCTGGAAGCAGCACGGTGTCTTGAATAGACAGATCAGCCCTCATGGCACGGAAAGTCCCAATTTGTAGAACATAAAGAACAATTTAATGTTTTACAGATTGATGCCTTGATGGGTTGGCTTTACAACAGTACATAAAGTACAAGGTTTTGTACATGATCTTTGGGATCTGGCTGAAGAATTCTGGGAAATGAGATCCAAAAAGTAACTTTACTGATCATTGAATTATAAGTGTTTGAGAAGGACTTGAACTTCCAAAGCGTAAGGGAGTGAGTTCAGGGAGGAGTTTGACTCAGTTTCAGAAACGGAGCTGTTCCCAGTGGTTCATTCCTAGGAGAAGTCACATTTCAGGTAGAAGTGCATCCAAGGAGAACAAACTGTTGAATGAGCCATAGCAGCAGCACTGGGAGATTATAGTGGAGGTCAAAATGGAACCTGTGAGAGATGCACACATAGTGGATAAATTGCAGGTTTCTCCCTCCAACATCATATTGTAATTTGTAACACATTTGTAACTCAGCATAAAAGGATGATATGAATTTTTAATTGCACTGCTCCCAGGATACTTTCTGTTCTGCAGTGCTAATGTATGGGACACATTTATTAGTTACATTTTTGTCCCATTTTCCATCTTGTGACTTTCATACAACATACATGGCTCCACTCCTACCATCTTCTATCGACAGAGCAAATATGTGAGGTAGGCCATGCTAAGAATGACTAGCCCCAGGTCAATTGGATAATTTTCAGCAGAGATTTGAAGACAGATATCCCAAGTCTCAGTCCCATATTCTTGCCACTCTACAGGGTATCACTGGTTCTTTAGTTCAGCTTTCCACTAGAACGTCTGACAGGAATCAGATGTTACTAATACATTATCACAATACTTCCTTTAATAGTGTTGTTAAGTTGTTAAGTATGTATGCATACGAGGTTGGGGGTGTTAAATGGTGTCAGAATGGCTGACTGATCTTTACAGTCAGCAGGCCAAATTACCATGTACATTTTAATTAATTTTACAGGCCTTTATGCTCCATCATTTCACAGATGAAAACCTGGACATGTGTGGCCAAGCAACATCAGGCTGTGGTCAAGATGGCAAAGGTCAGTGAGGAAGAATACAAACTAAGAGAAGGGGAAGCAGTTTGCTTTTGCCTGAGCCTACTGAGAAGAGAAAGATTCTGCCCCTCCTTTTTTTCCTTTCCCCTGCTGAGTTGAGTGAAAACTACTTTTGCACATTGAACTCAAGTTTGCAGCAATTAAAGTGAGCTGAAGATGAAGGGGGAAAGTGGCAAGAGGAAAGAGACACTGGTACATTTTAAAAGCAGCTTAAATGGGGGAATTACAGAGGATTAATTGAGACTGTCCCTGCCAAATCAGGACAGTTGTGGGGAGGAGGGGCAATGCAGACCAGTAGATGACGTCTTAATCATTGAAAAACCAGGAAGGTACTGACAATTTGTCTATCCTTCCCTGCCAAATAAGGATGACGTAGGACAAATCTATTTGCTCATTAGAAAGGACAGGTATTATGAAGTCTTTGGCCCTTACCGCACAATGCCTCAATAGCACATTGTTCTGTTTCAATCCCAGCATTGCCATTTCCATGTTGGTACTGGGTTCTGAACGCTCTCTACCACATCCTTTTGGCTTCAGTGGATAAGTAGCATCATTGCCACTGGTGCTCCCTTCTCATTACAGTGTCTTCGGTGAGTCCTCTTCCTTGCCCCACAGCGCGTGATTAGTTGGGGTTTTTTTTTTGGTAAGCTGCACTAGTGCAGCAATGCTGTGATGTCATGACATGCCTGTCCACTCTTGCGCTTTTGCACTATAGTGCTAAAAAATGTTTTCAAAAAATAAAAATTTAACACAAAGGAGAAAGTTAAAATAAACACAGAGAAGTGACAGATTCCAAACTTGCCATGCCATGGGAGTAGCTGAAGGAGAGACAATCTGGGCATGCCCACACCCTGCCCACTGCTGGATTGGCAATGACAGGAAGCGCTATTGAGCGCTGTTGAAAAATTGCACTCACCAGTTGACAAAATTGTGGCAGGAAAGGAGGCCATTACTGGATTTTTTTCTGGTAATGAAAAAGGGCTGATTTGTAATGCATTGGGATTGGAAAGCAGCTGATGAGGGACGATGTCATGCAGTAGCATGGGTCCTGAACCAGGAACAACATGTGGCTTCAACAGGATGACAACTTCATGTGGTAAGGGCCTTTGAGAGGATCAGAGTCAGAGTGTTTCTCTGAGGAGGTGTGGACAGTGCCTTTTGAAGTTTGCCTCTTAGGAATGCAAATCAATAACATTTGTTGTTTGTAGGATTGAATCTGTGCTTCCACTCATGCTCATTGTTTACTTTGTAAATAAGCTAAAATATTATAGAAATTGCATGAAGTGTCTAGTAATGTCCTCCTCCAAAAGAATCCAAGTTAGGTAAGTGTTACCCTGCTCTGAGTATCATTGTGGAGTGTAGAGTGTGGAGTAAGGAAATATTGCAACATTCAAATCTTTGTCCTAGAAAAGGCTACAAAAGGGCTTCAGGCCATTCCAATTGTCTCTGGGGGTACAAAATAGACCCAATACAAAAACTAATTCTACATCTTGTGCACTTAACAAGAATGTCTAAGGTTGGCATCCTGTTAGTGACATATACAGGCATAAGTCCACTTTACTCGTGTATATGTTGTTTTTGGTCATTGTGAAGCTTATTGTGAAGGGTAGTGACTGATGGAGTGTTGAGGATTTCATTCCATGTATTGCTATAGTTTTATGTGGTAATGGTGTTACATTTTATTGTATTTGTCCCTAATTTATACATTGATGTTCTGCATTTTTGTGAAAAAGGCATTATAAATAAACATCAGCACCATTCTCCTCCTCCTCCTGCTCCTGCTCCTCCTCCTCGGTTTTTTTCTTCCCCATCCTCTGCAACAATCAGAACCCCTGGAACTCACTGTTCAGCACTGCAGCACCCCTCCTCTGGTCATTCCAGGGCAGGTGGAGAGCCAGTGGTAGAAGGCCAAATATCTGGCTATGTTCCCATAACCAGATGCATAATGATTACAGCGTCTATTGAGACCTCTGGAGGACCATGGTAGATCTCAGTGGAGGATATAATCATTCTGTATCTAGCTGGAGGAAAAAGACAGTTGCTTCTATGATGCCCACTCCTGCTTTCCAATAGTCACAGAATGACTGTTGGGAAGGGCTGCAATGGCTAGATAGTGAGTCTGGGGGATTCTGAGATGAGATGCATGGAACTATTACACTACACTGTGCTCTACAGCTTCTCAGCGGTAGTGTGGAATGAGCAGCTCCTCCAAGTTTCCTAAAAATGCTACTGTAGTTCCTTGAATTTGTAGGCAAGGCAACTTCTCATAAACTCTGTAAGCTTTCAGTAATCTAATTTAAGAGTTTTTATTTGACTGTGAAGTCTTATTAACTGTAGAACTTTCTTACAACTGTATATATAGTATACAGTTCATGTTTACCATCACATTCTGTTGCATTTGCCCTCAAATGTAACTTTACAAACAGACTGCTAGACAAGGTAGACCTTTAGTCTGATTCAACCCGGCTCTTTCTTAGGGTTTTATGAAGTTATAGCCTTCACTGCTGAGGAAGGCCAATGGCCAGCTTGGTTGCCCAAGCTCATTCCAGAACTGGTGGATCCTTTGCTACCTATGCTAAGCCACTGTACCCTTCTTGTGGCTTAGCATAGGGAAAAGCTGGACATAGAAACATGTGACTTTCTGGCTTGAGAAGCAAAAAGTTTTTCTGACTACAGCTCCCAGAGTTCTCTAGCCAGCATGTGGAATTCTGTGAGTTGTAGCCAAAAAAAGAGTAATTTTGCTGAGCCCAATTGTTCCTGCCAAAAATATGCATGTAGGTCTCTGGGAATTTTCTACAGCTTAGATCAACCAGGCATGCTGCCAGTGAATATATGTCACTATTGTCCAAGGGGCTGGAGGTGGCTCCCCACCCCCACCTCTTCTGTAATGCAAAAGTCCAGCCAGAGGGCTTCTAGATGTGGATGTGTTCTCCCAGACTGAAGGGGCATAAATTGCTCCTTGGGTACATTCCAACTGCTTAGGAGCACCAGTAGAAAAACAGGAGCTTCTGCCCCCCACAGTGTAAGATTGCTCCTTCTTTGTCAGATGTTTTGGGCGGCTTGAACCTGACCACTGGCCAACTGGAAGCCCCCTGGCTTCTCTTGCCCACTGCCATTGATGATATTGTGCAGGGAGGTATAGGATACCTTCTTATACAATGTCATTCAAATATGTACACAGATATATCTGAGAGTTATGGTGGCATACATCACCAACAGAATTTTGGCCCATTTGTGAAAGGGACAGAATGTGTAACCCACTGCAGCCTGTATACAAAGGAGATAGCAGTGCATCCTCCACCTTTCCTGCTGAGATCTCTAGCCCAGCAGACTGGTGGGAGGCAGAGCTTGGTATGTGATTGTTCACCTAATCCTTCTGTTCACGATGTTATCAGGTAGAAAAAGGAATGGAAAATCAGACACTGGATTTTACAGAAGACAATTATATAGTTTCTCTGAGAAACTTTTAAAACCATAGTAGATTTATCTCCCATGACTAACATTTACTTTCTGTTTTATTGCTCAGTAAACAGTACAGAATTGGTAGACTACAGCTTAGTATGACAAAGCAAAATCCCTGATATTCAAGGTATTGCACATTTCACAGAATGAACAAGAAACACTCCCTAAAAGTCCAATCTGGTCGACCTTTTTACAAACATATTCTTAGCGTAGGACTTCCTTGATCTTTTTTATAATCTTTCCTAATTTGCATGTAGTTGCTTTTCCTTCAGTTTACCACAAGTACAAGAGTACAGGGGCTGCCTGCTTGAAATACTGACTGATTTGTGAATGATGAAAGCTTACATATGTTATCCCTGAAAACTGAGGATGAGTTTATGTTTCATTACAGTAGCCATTATTTGTGCTTTGGTCATAGATACTATACAAAACTATCAAGTTTTTGAGAAGCTTTTAGATTTATGTCTCATTTGTTTTTTTGACATCTCATCTCATTGTCATAAGACAATACTATATTAAGAGCCTTTTTTTAAAAAATTGTTACCTACCATCTTCACAGGGCCGGTGAGCAACATAAAAATCAGAAAGGTAGATGTGGTCCTGAAGATACTTTCCAGTCTATATCCTGCTAATTTCAACAACGAAGCATCTAGCTCTCATTATTATAGACAAAAATACTTGCAAAAGGACAGCTGACATGACTTTGAAATATTCCTGAATCATGGCCACTAGAATCCTTACCCTCTGAGCACTGCATCCTAAGTATAAATAGGAGAAAGTCAAGCGCTGCGTAAGACTTAGTTCTGAATAAACATGTTTAGGATTTATGCTATCTTGACTACATACTGTCCAGCAAACATACCATTTTTAGTATGATTCATTGTGAGAAAACAACTTAATTCCTGATATAGACGCAAAGAATCAGATTTATATCAATCAACGATTTCCTTTCAAACATCAAGTTATGGAATGAAAAAAAAAATAACAATGAAGATGTCAAGCACTGTTTGGTTGCCCACTGCTAAATGGAACACTTCCTATCCAACTGATCTCCTTGAGGATGAGGTGGGATCATACACTACCGAACATTTCTTGCCTTGCTTGATGCACTCCAGGTAAGCAAAAGAGTGTTCCTCTTCAGCAGATATCCAGGACTGCATAAGTTGTGATCTTTGATGGATCAAATCCACAATGAATCCCTTAAGAATCAAGGCAACCACCTTTGGTAGTCAGTCATTGCTGCAGGAGTTAAGCAACTGAATCCATGTCATCCTTACCTTATCCTAGGCCAAACATGTGATTGGTGCTGTATTTCATACTGGTAGCTGTATAATAAAAAATCTTTAGGATCACGAGTCCTATGATTAGGCAGAGTGAAGCAGCTGCCTCAGGCAGGCAGTTTTGAGGCTCCAGAAAGGGGTCAGTTGATAAGTTGTTTAATGTATGGGCCTCACCATGGATATATTTAATCAACAATGATTATCAACCATACAATGGCCTACTCTTCTTTTCATAATCCTGGTAATTTGACCTCCATACTCCTATTAGAAAATGCCAGTCCCCAATACATGCATCCCTCTATGGACAGAAGTGTATTTTCTCATGAATTCGTTAAATTAAACAGACTTTAGGAACAGAAATTGCCATCTATTGCCCAGTAGACTTAGAAGTCAGTTCAGATGGAATGTTCTCTCTCAGACAGTCTAGATAAATTGTGCTATCAGATGTTTCTGTGCTGATCCACTCTGGTTCTGTTTGAGTTCTTGGGCCATGGCAACAGTTTCTGATTCTGAGGTTAACTTCCAAGTGGCTGAAGGCAAGAACTAAGGAGCTGACTCATCCGTCTGCAATGCAACCAGCCTGTGTCTGGGATGCAGGCGGGGTTGATCTTCTTGAATACGACTGATAGCATGGCAGTTATTTGCCACTGCCTGCTTTGAAGGTGCTTACATTTCCCACACTGCAATTGGCAGGTAGTGTAGCATATCCAAAAAGTCTTTCTGCCACTTTGGAAGCACAGCTGCCATCTTGGATTTTTTTTTTCTTTGTCAAGCTGTGTTGTGAAGCTGCTAGCAGTAGGTGGTGCTGAAAAAGAAGTTCTACCAGTATCTCAGACCATGAAAATAGTTATTATTCTGGGGATGAAGTATTTCACAATCCCCTGGCCAGCATAGTTGCAATCCATAGTTGGACTTGCAATCTGAAAAAGTAAATTTTCCAACCTGTGGAACAGCTTCCTATGCTCTGGGCAGAGGTGCTGTTGTTGGCTTTGGCATTAGTGGAACTGCTACTGTTTGTTGCAAGAGTGATGGAATTCAAACACAATAGTGGCTGTTGGCTTCTGTGTCGTTCAGGACAGTGAATCCATGCCTATTTTTGGCCTGAATTTTAGAAAACCTTTAGAACATTTAGAAGACTTTAGAAGACACAAGGTGTACAATTGTAAGCCCAAATTGACTCAGCACTTTTTCGGCTCATTTAAGGCTCAGCCTAAAACCTAGAATGGATTCATTGACCTTCTCGTAAGGAAGCCACTCACTGCCTAGTGTGTCTGCTGTGTATATATGTATACTCAACTGAGTTTGTGGCTGTTGACAGTGGTTTGAAAAGTGACAATAATTTCCTGACATACTACACATCTAACAACTGTTGATATCCCAGCCACTAGCAAGTTCTCATGCCCATTTTATTACATCCGTCTTCTGGACCTGAGCCCATATCAACACACTAGACCAAGAACATCCTCCACTATTCATATATTTACCTACTTTTCTTGGGCCCCACCTTTGTCTGCTCATTACTCTTTACAACCATTGTTGAAACTAAAGTTGTCACCCTATCACCATATCTGTATGTTTGCACCTCTATTGCTATTCATACTCCTGACCTTGCCTGCCCATTCTTCAGTATAAGTGTCTGTCCACAGGTGCCTCACTCTAAGCATCTGAGAAATACACTGAGGCTGGAATTCCGGACAGACATTTACACACACAAGTGTTCTTTCTATAAGTGGTTGTGCTTTTTTGGGTGCTGTGAGGACTGGCATTCCTTTCCTTTCTGCACAGGACCCAAAGCCCCTTCTTGACAAAGCCTAAAGCACAAAGCTATCTCACACAGCCATTTGTACCTGAGGCTGAGCAGGCAGGATCAGAGAAACATCTGGCAACTTCTCTTCCTGCCAGGCGTGCAATGATTACAGAAGCACTGTGACCACCAGAAGACCCCTGAGCAGGGCCACCTTATCCATTAGGCACTTTAGGCTCATTGCCTGGGGCCTATGAAAATTTTTGGGCCTACAAAAACAGGATTTTAGGGCTTACGAAAAACACCCCCAATGACACATTGAGGCGGGGAGTAAAATACGAGAATGCCGAGGGCCTACAAAAATCTTAATGCAGCCCTGTCCCTGAGGATATCAGCTCTGATATCAGACCTTCTCTAATGCTGCCTACTCATCTTGAAGCTTGGAATGGCCATGTGAGGTGGCTTCAGGGCTTTACAGTAGTTGTTGGGGAGCTATAGGGCTCACTGTAGCATAGGTTTGCCTGTGGATGTTTCCACTACACTGAGAGGATGTTGAACTGAGGCCTAAGACTTAGAAAACTTATTCTACAAACATCTTTTTCTCAGTCTTAAAAGGTGCCACTTGATCCCTTTGGATATTTATTCAGACTAACATGGCTATGTCTTTGAATAAGAATTCTATTTTGCTTCCAGAGACAATGTGGGATGGCAGGGAGGCACTGACACACACCAAATGAGAAGGGCCCCTCACGCGAACACACTTCCCCTGAGCCCCTGGGCATATTAATAGGAGGAGACAGGAGGTGACAGAGAGGCAGCAGGAACATGTGGGAGAAAAAGAAGGAAGCAATGGAAGTCCTGGTGGAGTAAAAGGAGAGTGGGGATGTGTTCCTCTCGGCATATAATTTTTCTTTCTCCCTTCCTCTTCCTCCTCCGTGACTTCAGCGTGAGAAGTTTTCTTCTTCTTCTTTAAAAATTGCGCAAACAGCTTGCTGGAAAAGCCAAACCTTTGCTTGAACTGATGGGGATCATTCTTCCTCTTAAGCACATGGCTTGCTGTAGCAGGACTCGCCTGCTGTCTCTGTTGTACGTATCAACTTGCCTGGTTGGAACGTTTGCCTGCAGGGTTTTTTTCAGTACAGCATCTGGCTAGAGCTGGAGATGACTCAGGGACTTCTTGTAGCAAGTGCAGAGAAGGGAAAAATCCACCTCCCTCCTTCCCCCACTCCTTTTGCTTGGAAACTGAAGCAATCTTCTGCTTTATCATGGAAAAATGTCTCTCTTTTTGTGGCTGTTCAAATGGAAACTTACCGGAATGACTATTTCAGAGATTCCCCCTTGAATAGCTAAGGCTTTGAAGAGGAGCTTTTAAGTCATTGTACTAAAGAGAGAGAACGTTTATCCCCTTCTTTGGCTGCAGCAATCATGGTCAACCACCCCATGAACACATGTGTACGTGCGTGTGTGTGTGTGCGTGCAAGTTGCCTGTCGATTTATAGTGACCCAGTGGATTTCATAGGGTTTTCATAGGCAAGGAATACTCAGAGGTGGTTTTATAGTTCCTTCTGCTGAAATATAGCCTATAGCACTTGGTATTCTTTGGTGTTCCATCCAAGTACTAACCAGTGTTGACCATGCGTAGCTTCCAAGATCAGATGGGACTTGATGCCCGCTGTCTCTTTTTCAAAGGAACCTTGGGTTCTTAGTATGTTTTTCTTATTTTTAGTGTTTTCTTTCATTCCTGGATGTTTCCACTTGACAGAATATTTTGGGTCCTCCTTATTTTTCAGCACTGTAGCTATGCAAAAAAAGAAAATTCATATTCATTCATCAACATCTTTTGTCTTAAATTTTTAATCTGATGCCCATTTAATATGAGGGTTAGGTTCAATGACTTAAATGTATACAGATGAAAAGTAGGAGTGTGGAGAGAGAAAACCTCCCCCCAATAAGAAAGAAGTGTTGTAAGTTCTGATGTGTTATGCCCAAATCCTGGCAAATCATAAATGGAGCACATGGATATGAGTGTGGTGTAGTAATCATAATGCCGGACAAAAATGTGGGGTATCTAATTTCACATTCCCACTGAGCGGTGAAACTCATTAGGGGTCAGTTAGTGTTTCTCAGCTTGGCCTACCTTAAAGGTTTGTTGTGAAAATCAGTACAAAGCTACCTCTTGGTGAGCAGGAAGGTAGCCACATATACCACCTTATTATCAGTATTCATAATAAGTGCAAATGAACTAGGATGCATTGCAAGTGTTTCAAATATTTAGATATACATTAAAACTTGTCAAGTTTTATTTTATAACACCAAAGAGGACTAGAAACATACTCTGTAAATATGCGTCATTCTTCTATCTTATCAGAACCTCATTATACCCATGTGTTTGTGGAAGGCAGCAGGAATGAGAGACAGGTATTGCAGAACGTGGGTCAGGAAGTTTAAATCAGGTGAGCAGATAGAAGATTGGAACCTACAGGTGAATTTCTGGGTGGTGTAGTAGATCTCCAAGGACTCCTTAATTCCAGCTGTTTAAAAAGTACAAAAATCATGCCATGTTAAAACAACCAATATTTTACCATCTTTATAACATATGCTGATCATGTTTAAGACATGATGGTTTCTACAGTTTTGTGTTAGAATCCCTAACCTGTAGTAAGTAAGAGGTAACTTTGTACTTGAATGTGCAGATTCACAGTGATGTTGTGGAGTCAGAAGAAAGAGGGGTTACTGGTAGAAAGTTTGGTGGAAAGAAAACCAATGAATGAGGAAAACTGAAGTTCTAGCAACATAAGGAGAAGTTTGTGCTAGGTACAGAAACTGAAAGCTAAGGAGACAAAGATCATTTCCGCATTACACTGTTATAGTGCTATTATTCTACTTTCAACATCCTATGGAATCCTGGGGGTTGCAGTTTAGGGAGGGGCACTTAGAATCCTCAGCCAGAGAGCTCTTGGGCCTCAGTAAACTACAAACTCCAGAATTCCACAGGATGCTGAATGGGGAATAATAGCACTATAACAGTGTAGTGCAGAAATGGCCAAATATCAAGATCTGGAAAGCTGAATGTAAACACAACCCAGAAAAGAGGTGGCAGAAGAGTGGATAACAGTGCTGGCCCAAGACTTTTTGCTGCCTTTGGCAGTTAGTGATGTTCATCCTTGCCCCTAGTCTAGATGCATAATCCTCAAGCCTATCAAGATATTTTGATGCCTGAGGCAGAAAATCTAACAAGTGCTCCTCCTCTTTTTTGCAGTAAGCATTTTAGGAATAGTAAATGAAATCAGCATCAATTTGCCAGCATTTCAGGACACCCAACAGCAGCTACTTGAGACTGTTACTTCACTCTGCATAAAAGTAGGACTGTCCTTAGGAACACTGGACTTAGTGGCTTTAGGGGACTGAAAATTGTGGGCCTAAGGAGAGGTTACATATAGTCGAGTCTTAAGGAAAAGAAAAAGTCGAGTCTTAAGGAAAAGAAAAAGGTGTTATGGAACTGAAGGAGTAGGGATCGTCAGAGCCCATTGAATAGCTTCATGAATATCTCAAGTAAAGGAAGAACTGTTCACAGACAGAAGCCTACACCAGACGGGCCAAAGAGTTAACGAGAAGAGAGGCTGAATATAAGACTCATTTCATTTATGCAGCCAACTACGGTAGGGCCTCCACATTTGCTAGGGTTAGGGATGCAGGACCCCCACAGAAAAAAGGAAAAACCATAAATATGAAACTGTGGTTATGTGTCTGTGGGAAGGGGGTCAAGGCGTGTTGGAGAGAGCAGGCACCCAGGGACCAAACCAGGTCAGGGAAAGAAAAGAGAAATAGGATGGTTTGACATGGCAGTCCTATACTTCCTCAGTCTTGCCCAGCTCCTTCCTTGGGGGTGTGTGTGAGGACTGGGAGAGGGTTTGTGGTGCTGAGAAATCAGGCTGTGATCTGTTCTTAGCTGGGTAGGCAGAGGCTGGTAGAGGAGGAGGAGGACCAGAGGTGGGGGTTTGAAGGGCTGTGCAGCCTGCCAAGAATGAAGGTTCCTCCGGGAAAGAAGCACTTGAGTTAAGAGAGGCAGGTGTTGGAAAAACTCACAAATAATCAAATACATGAAAGTTAAACCCACAAATGTGGAGGGCTGCTGTATCTGGCTGCAGATGGTACAAAATATCATGCTTTTCCTGGCTAAAATCCCTCATTGGCACTTCTTCTTTCTCATTGTTCCCTTATTGCTTTCAGTTCAACAATACCATGCTAACTGGGAAAAGAGTTAGTCCCAGTGGCTTAGACTACTATCCCACCCTTTAACCATGTTTCTACTCCTAGCTGTAAAAGAGAAAATCAGAAAATCAAGAGGTCAAGCTATCCTCTCTCATAGGGTAGGGGAGAGCTTTGCTCATTAACATTCTTTTTCTGGTCATGTAGCTATTAAAAGGGCAGCATCCCTGCTGGGTGGGTGCAGTGGGATCTAAAATGCAGCTGGCACAGTATGTCCAGTAAGTTCTATATATCTGTCTATTCCCTATACAAAATATCACACATTTTTATTGAAAAAAATCCACATTAAAAAAAAAATCAATAACACATGTAACAAAAAACAAACTACAAACTGAAAAGCAAAGCTAACTACAAAATTTACCACATACCACCTGTATGTGCGACAAAAAACTACAACCAGCAGAATAAAAGAAGAAAAAAATGACTTTGACTATCTTTTCTGCAGATGTAAATCTATCTCTGTCTTTTCTGACTCACTCATTTTGCACCAGTGTAAATAGTTAGGAAACTATTTGCATGTGTTTCTCAGTCCGCTTAGCTGCACACGTACGAGAGTTCTAAAGGTGAATATTCATTCACTTTGGTTCAGAGTATGTTTGTGTAGGGATAAATAGGTTTACAGCTTTATGTGTGCCTTTAACAACAGGCTGAATTGCAGATATTGCCACAGGGATGGGGAATGTGCGAACCTACAGATGTTACTGGAATGTAACTCCCACCAAGCATGAGGATCACAGCCAGGGATGAGGGGTTGGAGTTGGAACCCAACAATATCTGGAAGAGCTTCTATGTCTGTCTCTGAATATGATAGTGGCATAAATCCTATTGTTAGTCCCAACTATAATAGATCTAGTGAAGTAATGGACCTTACTGATGTGATGACTTGATATTCAACAATTGATTCAATGGGTCTACTCTAAGTGGCACTGACCAATGAGATTTAGGCCAGTTTCTTTCTTTATCTTGTTGTTGGTTGGGTATAAAGCTGTTCTTGAAGGCACAGGAGCAAGTGCAATGTTTTCCCTTATCAGATGGCAACTACAGTGGGTAGATACGAGAAGCATTACAAAATACTAGAGTCAGTCTGGACACTAAGACAACTGGCACAATCTTTTAAGTAATCATATTGCCTAAAATCCTCTTTGGACTTTATGCTTTGGACTTTATCCTTGTCTTACACTCGATTACATAAGAGATTGTACTTGTGCAAGGAGATATGTCGTACCCACTTCTCTGTTTACTTACCAGCAATGGAAAATCTTGCCAGCAAAGGAGGACAGCTATGCTTCCACAACTTGGAAAAAGTGCAAGCATCATGTAACAGCCCTTTGGCTACACTCCAGCCAAAGGCTTAGTCCCCAGTCTAGGCCACACTCTCTGACCAAACTCTATTAAAGTTCAGTTACTCTTCTGCCTCTCACTAGGATTCTACTGAAAATTAAACCTACACACACACAGTCACCCTCTCTGGCTGACTAAGGGACTCTATTCCCAAGCTTCCTGCTAGGAATCTCACTGAAGGAATGAATGCAAACTGGTACTCAGCTTTATATAACTTTTCCTCACAGCCACCAGCCCCTCCCACACACTACTGGGCTGGGTTTCTCTCCTGAGGAGCTATTCTGGTTGCCTGGCAACCTACATCCAGGCTGCTCTGGCCCTTCAGATAAGCCACATCCCCAAAACTTCATGACAGATGATGTCAAAAGGAAGAGATCATGGCCATCTCAAGAAACCAAGACGGGCATGTTAGGGGCCCAGGAGGGCTGGTTTGGTTTGGTTCTCCTGCTTATTTTTACCCTGCATTAGTGATGGGAATCATGCAGCCTTTCAGATGTTGTTGGACTACAGCAGCCCTAGCTTTATTATTATGGCAATACATACTTACTTGAGAGAAAGACCAGTTAAAAACAATGCAACTTATTCCCAAGAAGCTGGATTTAAGATAGCAGCCTCAATGGAGTGAGTCAGGAACCTGTGTAAGACTTCAATGAGAGCTGTTTCCCACCTAGTTGTACCTATGTCTAAGGCACAGCAAATCTTGCAGCTTACCTGATGACTTCAGAGCTGGAGAAGTTACTTCAGAGCTGGAGAAGTTACTACAAGGTGCCTTTTCAATAGGGGATCTATGTGTATTTGTGTGTGAAAGTGTGAGAGAGGAAATTTACATAGTTAAATATCAAGTTAAAACTCACATCTTTAAAAAATAGAACGTGTGAAATTTGAAACAGATTTGACAATGTGGAGGCATATTCACATTACTGCTTAATATAATATTTCTCTTCCTTCAACCTCGGAAGAAAAGTTGTTTGAATTGATTGCTAGGTATCTAAACAGACGTAGGTATCACAATCAGGTTCTCTCAGTCTGCTGTTCTCTAGATGTATTGCATTACAGTTCCTATTCCACCCAGAGGTTCAGTCAGTTACTTTTAGGTTACAACTCCTGGATCCTCTTGGCAGATGTGACCAGTAGCTGTGTTGTTACTCCAAAAGGTGGGTGACTCAGAGGTCCACCCACAATGCCAGTGCCTCCATGGAATGGTGAGGAAATACTAGCTCAAAGGCAGGCCTGTGAGAGGGGAGTAACCTTACAGGATCTTTCACACCTATGTATACCAGTACTAATGCAGGGACATCAGTTGGAAATTAAAAGTATGTCTTATTGGGGAATATCACAATCACATGCAAGATCCAAACAGTCTCATAACTACACAAGACTAACTGAAGGAAAGGAGGGAAAAACTGGATAGTGAGAAGTCCGGGCAAAATAGTTGATATTTACCTATCCTGCAGAGAAGAGATGAAGCGATGTGGCTCAGACGAAGCGTCTGAGACCATGCACAAATACAGGATGAGGGACACATGGCTGGATAACAGTATGTGTGAAAGGGATCTAAGAGTCTTGGTAGACCACAAGCTGAACATGAATCAGCAGTGTGATGTGGCAGCCAAGAAAATCAATGTGATTTTTGGTTGTATCAATAGGAGTATGGTGTCTAGATCAAGGGAGGTAATGGTACCACTCTATTCTGCTTTGGTTAGACCTCATCTGGAATACTGTGTCCAGTTCTGGGAACCTCAATTCAAGAAGAATATCGATAAGCTGGAGCGTATCCAGAGGAGAGCAACCAAAATGGTAAAGGGTCTGCAAGCCATGCCCTGTGAGGAGCGGCTTAGGGAGCTGAGTGTGTTTAGTCTGCAGAAGAGAAGGTTTAGAGAGGACATGATAGCCATGTTTAAATATTTGAAGTGATGTCATGTCGAGGACGGAGCGGGCTCGTTTTCCACTGCTCCAGAGACTAGGACAAGGAGCAATGGATTCAAGCTGCAGGAAAGGAGATTCCACCTGAACTTCAGGAAGAACTTCCTGATGGTCAGAGCTGTCTGGCAGTGGAATATGCTGCCTCAGAGTGTGGTGGAGTCTCCTTCTTTGGAGGTTTTTAAACAGAGGGTGGATGGCCATCTGTTGGGAATGCTTTGAAGTGTGTTCCTGCATAGCAGGGGGTTGGACTGGATGGCCCCGTGATCTCTTCCAGCGCTATGATTTTATGAGTACAAGAACAGGAATCAGATCTGCAGAGTGATAGCCTACATCTAGATTACTATAAGTGTCTGTCTCAGAGCCAGGGTTTAAATACTCTGTTTCTGCTCTGAGGGGGAAAGGTGTTAATGGCTCTCTGGCAGAGCAGACAATGGGGTCTGGAATGAGCTAATGGCCTTAGTATTAGGGAACAAAGCACTGAAAGGAATTGTGATAGCTTTTTAATGGCTGGGCAAGTGAGGAAACAAAGGAGAATTTTGGCAGACAAGGAAGCAAGTTGAGGACAATCAGTTGCTCTGTTGAGGCATTTTCAACTGCTATTGTTTTTGAAGGTTGAATTGTTGCGTGGATTATTGGAAGCTCATGACCACTCAAGCTTCCCAGCTGATTTCTTGACTATTATCTGGTCATGCCCTGAGGTCCCATCTGACCTACTTTTGCACATGTTCAACCAGTCCTCTTTGCCAGCATGGCTTTTCAGCCATCACAGTGTATAATTTATATCTCATGTCAATGAAATAATGTTCATTGCCAATCGCATCTCAAAGTGAGAGTGTACAGTATGGTAACAATGTTTGCTGGGAAATTCTTGGAATTATAGTCCCAAAAAGCAACCTTTCATAGCTCTGTCTACAATAAGTCATCACTCCCAACCAATGCTATCCTGATTGGGTGTGATGGGAGTTGTAGTCTAAAATGTCTGGAGAACACCAGATTGGGAATGGCTGGATTCAGCCATATAAAATAACAATAAGGCGTGCAATTATTTAAATCATAATGCAGAGACTTGTACAATGTTATAAGATTTAGACAGGCCTTGGATGGTTAGCCTGTGAGGCTGTGAAAGGAGCTTCTAATCCAGACAAGGGCTTCCTGTTGCTTTCCAGCTCATCTGTTCTTTATGACTTGTAAGGTTCTTTGTTATAATTTGTTGGTTTTGTGTCGTCAGCTGATGCTGTTTAATTCATTTCCTTGTTGGCTACCTTGAGTCCTGATTTGTTGGACAAAAGTCATGGTATAAATTAAATAAGCAACTCACAAGCTAGATTCCAAAGTCTGTTTTCAGGCATGTATATGCAACCTACATAAACCATTCAATCTGCTCCCCCAGATATTAAGCTGTCTAGACATGTACAATGTACTTCCAACTTTGATAAGTTTATTTTTAGAGGTATTTTCTGTAGTATTTTATTGCTTTTATATGGAGTTTGAAGCCTGGATAGGTCAGGAAATGAGGCAATTAATAGCCTTCAAACAATTCCATGTAGGTTTTTTTAAGTGAACATTTCTGAAAAGATAAAAACAAAAATCAACCCAAAGCCAGTTGCCAAGAACATTTTTACTTGTACTGGGCCACTTCTTGCCATATCTGTGTGTTTTTTGTTTTTTGTTTTTAATATAAGCCCTACTCACATTCAGGACAAGTTTAACTTGAATGCATGAGGAGAGGGAACAGAGTTATCCCACTCCTGCAACCTATATGAAGAATGAAAGGTTGAAAAAGAGAGCTTTCCTTCATGAGGATGCTCTCTATATGATCCAGCATATTGTCAAGGGAGGTATCAGGGCTGTGTTAAGGTTTTTGTATGCCCTAGGCATTCTTATACCCCCACCTCACCTTGATGTACCTCTAGGGGTGTTTTCATAGGTTCTAGCTACTATGCCTAAAATGCCTAATGGATAAAACAGTCCTGGGGGAAATACGTGTTTTCAGTCCTGTGGTGAGGCTGTGTGTACAGAGGATCACCCTTTGTGAACTGTTCTGCTGTGTGTGTGTGTGCACCCGCACATGTGTGTTCTTAAGGTCTGTAGTGGTGCTCCAAAGAACAGATCTGCAGTTTTATAATTAACATTTCACTTGAGAGCTTTGTTCTGGGTAAGTAGGATAGCAGTTAGTGCATGAGACAGAACTACAAACATCACACACAATGGGCTGGTAAGAATCAGCCCCAAGTTTAACAAATAGACTTCCTGATTTTAGGCCCTGAGGTTATGATGCCAGTGGTTGTTGTCTTACTTAATACTGGCCGGAGAGAAGACTAGATGGACTTTGAGGTAGCTCCCAAAATGAAGAGTCTAAGTTACAGCTTGGCGAGAAGCATGGCAACCATGACATCCCAGGGCTCGGCAACCAAGTAGTTATAGGAACTGCTCCCCACTCTGAACCCTGAGCAGGATCCAGCTGCAATGTCACATGGCATAAATCTCAATGTACTGCTCCATTATCTTCAGTCTGGGAAAGGTCACAGAACTTGATGGTAGAGCAGAGAAAACAACACCCATTATGTAATTCTAGACCTTCTTGATGGATGATGTAACAGTTTGCCAGCAGGGCCTCTGTACCCCAGATCTCCACATACCTGAAGAAGCTGCACTAATGACCATTTAAGTATTCATGCTAATCATTAGGCGTGCCGCCTAATGGTAATTACACCTTAACAAAAGTCTGTTAATTTTGTCTACATGTTATGTAAGGGAAAACTGGGTTACACTCTGAATTTAAAAAAAAGAAAAGGCAAACTACTCATGGTATGTGGAGAAGTGAGAAGGGAAGGCATGAGAAGAGAAAAAAAAATACTCACTGCACTATGGTTCATGTAACATGAAAATTCATCTTCTTTCCTTTCTCCCTTGCAAAACCATTTGGAGTGGTCGACAAGGAACAGTCAGATCCCTGCACTAAGTCTAAAAAGGTAGAGAAACCCACTAGACTGGTGTAGGAACCAATGTAGTGCTGTGGTTTGAGTTTAGAATATATGGGAGACCAGGGCTTGAATCCCCACTCAGCCATGGAAACCCACTGGGGGGCCTTGTACAAGCCACACACTCCCATCCTCAGAGGAAGGCAATGATAAACCTCTGAAGAAATCTTGCAAGAAAACACTGGGATAAGGTCACCATAACTCAGAGTCAACTTGAAGGCACATCACAAAAACAACAAAGGAATGATGCAACCCTCCAGTTGTTACTGGACTGCCACTCCCAGCAGCTGTAGCCACATAGCCCATGGTGAGGAATGCTGGGAGTGGCAGTTCAACAACATTTGGGTGCCACATGGATCCCACCCTTTCTTTAAACCTTTGAGAGCGTCTGCATCCCAGAGTTCAGTGTTGCAAGCTCAGTTCTGTGATTCTGCAGCCTGAAGCAGAACAACACATGGTGGCCATTTGCGAATGGTGGAGTTACAGTCCAAGCACACGTGCATGATTCCTATCCCTGAACTGAATACCAAAAATTTGCTGCTGTTTTGTGATGCCCCAAATAGCCTCTGGGGCATCTGCTTCAAGTCATCTAAAGATAGAACTGGCTTTGGGGATCTATGATTTCTCACATGAAAAGAAAAAAGAAAGAAAATTTGCTGCTGTTTTGTGACACCCCAAACCAGCTCTCTGAGGCAGCTGCCTCGACCTGTCTAAGAATAGGAGTAGCTTTGGTGATCAGTGATTTCTCATATGAAAAGAAAAAGGAAGTACAGGCTTGCAACGGTTCCTTCTTGAACAATCAGTGGTCCATAGAGAATTCTCTGGCAGGAAGAAGCCGCTCCCTGACTCTCCTTTCACCCCTTCGCAGTGCAGTGCTAGGCAAGGGTTGAGGTAAGGGGGAAGTACAGAAAATTCCTGGCATGTGATTCTGGGATTCTCACTTGCCTTCTTGAGAGCTCTGTTGCTGTTTCAGTGGGGGTGGCTATCTATGGAGCAGATGTTTCAGTAGCTGGCCTGACTGGGTACACCCAGCAGTCAGCTGCCTCTCATGCTCACCCCTCCCTGTGCAACTGCACTTGGACAGGCTGCAGCACCACACAGCGAAGAGAGAGTTACAGCAGAGACACTTAAGGACAAAATAACAAGGATGCCAAAGAAATGGGGCTGGGTGCCACAACTGACTTCTGCATCACAGATCTATGTGATTGTTTTGTCTCAGATTTTCCCAACCTCTCATTAAAGCCCAGGGCTGAGAGAGAGAATGTAATGCAGCAACAGAGCCAAGTTAATTTAAGCAGAAAAATTACCTCAGGTTTATTATGGCTGTGAGTGATTGCTGTGGAGACTGACCACTCCCTGACCACTGCCCTGTTTCCTTCTCCTTCTCCACACAAGGCAATAGGGTTTTTTTTGTTTTTTGTTTTTTACTACAGCTGCTATTAAGATAGATGGCACCTGTGTGAGGCTGCACCCTGCTTAAAGCACCATGTGCTCTGCTCTGCTACATGTGAGGTCTGGCTAAGACAGGATCTTAACAGCACAATCCCTTGTTTTGTTCTGATGTAAGAGAGTCAGGGTAGGCAGAGAAGCTGGGAAACTTTTATGACAGCTAATGAGGCTGTTCTCCAGGGGTGACAACTGTACACAAAGCAAACTGAGCTATGGTGCATGTGGCACTTTGCATGTGACCGGGATTTGTAGGCTGATCTGCAGTGAGGTGGAGTGGGGGTAAGGAGTGAATAGGGCATCTATCTGCAGAGGTAAAAAGCATGCTTAGTTTACATTAAGTAGTCAGGGAATTCACATTAAAGGGACAGAGCAAGTGTGCCATTTTCAAGCAGGTTTGATGACATACCTCACCAACTTGTTTTGTTCTGTTTTTGTTTTTGTTTTGCAAATACTAGATTCAAATTTATGTTTCCCTATGAACCAGAAAACATTTGGCAGCATTCTGCAATGGCTAGTTAAGATCTTTAGTATAATCCTCTCTCTCTCTCTCTCTCTGTGTGTGTGTGTGTGTGTGTGCTTGGAAGTAGTCCCATTAGGCTGAGTGGGATTTATTCCCAGGTAAATGTAAAAAGAATTGCAGTTTAAATTCTGCTACAAAATAGAAGATATGAGATAGGCAGCCCAATCTTGTTTACTTGAAGGTAAATCCCACTGTGCCCAGTGGTCTTGCTTCCAAGTCACCCCAATGTTGGTCACGATTGTTGTTGTTGTTGTTGTTGTTGTTGTTGTTGTGTGCTTTCAAGTCATTTCTGACTTATGGCAACCCTAAGACAAACTTATCATAGGGTTTTCTGGGGCTCAGAGTGTGTGATCCACCCCAGGTCACCCAGTGGGTTTTCATGGCTGAGAAGGGGATCAAACCCTGGTCTCCAAGGTCATAGTCCAATGCTCAAACTACCAGACCATTACTCAAATACAAACCTCACTCTGAGCTATGGGGCTAATTCCCAGGTAAATATGGATATAGCCGCATTCTTCCAGCCCACTGTTCGCAGACTAAATCTCACTGTATAGTGGAGCATAGGAAGTATGTCCTTTTGCATTCTTAAGGTAGAACTTTTGCTGTGGAGTGTGTGTGCATATCTGTGCCTTCAAGTGGTCTGTTGACTTATGGTGACCCCCTGAATTTCATAGGATTTTCTTAGGCAAGGAATACTCAGGTGGTTTTGCCAGTTTCTTCCTCTGAAATATAGCCTGCAGCACCTGGTATTCAGTGATGGTCTTGCTTATGCACACACACACGCACACGCACTTGGCCTTGCATCCAAGTACTAAGGAGGGCTGACCCTGTTTAGCTTCGAAGATCAGACAGGATCTGATAGCACCCTTTCATATTTCAGAGATAAATTAATGGGCTAAGATTCTGCATGGACTTGGTATAATGTAAAGATCTATGAGGTTTAGTTCTACTCCTTCATTGACTCCCTGGAGCCATGAACTACCTTTGCACCTCTCAAGTGTCCTTCCCATGGTCTCACTATCCAAGAGGAATTTGTGCTTCGTTGTGCATCCAGATGCAGGAACACAGCTAGATGCCGCCTGGCTACCCCTCAACTTCTCCTGGCCACTACTTGCCTGTGGGGAGACACTGATGGGGAGACACTGAGGTGGCATGGAGGCAGGTGGCCTAGGCAATGAGTCATCAAGGATGAAAGTGCCTCATACCTTCACCTGCAACAACCAAACCAGAATATACATAATTATGCCTGTTTATAATATCACCAATAGGATTCCAGCTATAGACTTACTGTCGTCATGATTACCAGTTCCCCAAACCCTCACATTTTGTAATTCACACAGTGTTAGACATTTTGCCTGTAAAAATGTTCTTTGAAAACTGAACCTGTTCCCATGAGTTCTATTATTTTTAAAGTATCATTCTATGCAGTTTTACTCAGAAATAAAATCCACTGAATTCCATGGAGGGCAGCTCTCTCTGGGATATGTGCATAGAATTGTGCTCTTTTTAGTACTATCTGAGATCTGCTGATGCCATTCTGTTAGTGCCATTAGTGTTTTGAGGGCAGTTGGTTTTGTAAATGCTCGCACAGGGTGCTGCTTTATACTCAGTCCATAGGGTCATGTCTAGCTCATTACAGTCTACAGTGATTGGCAACAGTTCTCCAGGATTTCAAATCTGAGTCAAAGGCAAGATGGATTAAATGCGACAGCTAGATTCCTGACCAGGACACAATATAAAAACTATATAACACTGGTTTTCAGTCACGTAGCAATGGGGGGGTTCACCCCAGGCGGCAATGTTTTTGGGGTGTCCTGGCCTGTAGCCATGCCCCTGTGTGCTCTGGCCATGACCCCACACACAGTGGCCTCCCACCGTAGCCCCATCCCCTCCCACCACCCCCTCCACGCGCTGCAAGCTCCACCCCTGCTGGCTTTAAAAGATTTGTACTGGCTGTCTACATGTTACCAGTCTGAATGCAAGTCACTAGTAATGATGATACCTAATAATATCTAAACCTCAAAACTGCTTGGGACCTTGATACTTGAAGGAGTGCCTCTCTAATATATATATATATATATATATATATATATATATATATTAATACACACACACGCGCACACGCACACACACAGAGGAGCCCTGGTGGCACAGTGGTTAAATGCCAGTACTGCAAGCCACAAGGTTGTGAGTTCGATCCTGCCAGGCTCCAAGGTTGACTCAGCCTTCCATCCTTCCGCAGGTCGGTAAAATGAGTACCCAGCTTGTTGGGGGCACGTATAGAAATACATGCTATTTGTAAGTTGTTTGCCGCCTCTATCCATATGGAGAGGCGGGATACAAATAAATAATAATTTAAAAAATGCCTACTAAGGAACCAAGATCTTCCCGAGAGGCTGTCCTGTGTGCTTCACCAGTCAGGACAATATGTTGTGGGAGGGTACGGAGCAGGTTCTTCTCCATTGTGGCACCACAGTTCTGGAATACTATACCCTTGGAGGCCTGATTGGCTCCGGTGTTGCTATTATTATAGCACCAAGTGAAAAAATGTGGCCATTCACTAAGGCCTTTGGAACTAATTGGTTTCACCCAAGTTTTCACATGTACATAGCTTTAAATTGTTTTAAACTATTTTAACCAGTGTTAATCTGTCTTTTAAACTTGTTGTTTAATAAGCTTTTAGACTTTTAAAATCATTTTAATTTTATACAGTTGAAATTAGGTTACTTTTATGGTACACCACCCTGAGATCTTTAGACAGAGGATGGAATAGAAATATTTTAACCTGATAAGTAACACTATTTTTATTCATGCTGATACATACCCTCCAACACTTCATACATTATAATTGACTAAGCAATATCAGAGTGAGATTAAGGTGGTAAAAGTTATTAATGAGGAAAAACACACAAGCCAGAAGAGGCTGCAGCAGTTTGTTTTTGCCTGAGCCTACTGGGAAGGGCAAGACTCTGCCTCTTTGTCTTATCCCTGCTACTCAGTTAGTTGAGCGCAAACTACTTTGGCACTTTGAACTCTGTTTGCAGCAACTGAAGTAAACAGAGGAGAAAGGGGGAAAGTGAGAGGAAGAGAGAGAAACTAGAACATTTTAAAAGTAGCTAAAAAAGTAGGATGACAGATGATAAATTGGGACAATCCGTGTCAAATAAGGACAGTTGGAGATTGTACTAATAAAGATGTGGAAGGCCTAAAGCACCAAATCCTGCTGCACTGACAGAATACACAATTCTTAACTGTTTGTGTGTATTTGTGTGCATGTGTGCTTTGGGCTTCCTCAATTGTGAGGCTAAGAAGAGGACCTCACCGATTCATTCCTTCTTGGCTAGGAGAAAAAAATGCCTGCAAGAGCAGGCAGGATTAATCACAAGGAGAGCTTGGTTACCTTGGGGTGGAAAATCCTTGGCGGCACATTGCAAAAGACCCTCTGCTGCAGAAAAGCCACGCACGTGCGCTGTGACTGAATGCCAGCAAGTGCTTTGCATGTGACAGCCAGGACTGCTGCTGAGGTGCTTCCTGCTGAGGGCAACGGCGGTGGGGTGGGGAGTGATTTGCCGCCAGCGTGATGCTCTACAAATTAAATGACAGTCTTGGTGAAGCGAAAGGGTGCTGTTGGAAAGGGACTAAAGCCACTTGAGCATATAAGTGAAAGAGACCCAGGCCATTTGAGCTGTAAAAATGTGCGATTGAAGCAAAGCAAAACAAAGCTAGCTTGCAAGGTTTTTGTTTTCTTCTCTGAAGATTCAGAAGCACTGGAAAAGGTTTGCATTGAGTCTAATTACACCTCTGAACCTTAATCTCAGCTACTGAACAGCGAATTCCATAGATTTGAATGTAATTATTTCTCCTGGCATGTCAATGGGGAAATGAATCGTCTCTGGTTTGTCAAGAGTTTAAATAAGCTTTCAAAGATGCTGAAGCCTATTCCCAAAATAGCCAGAGCACCTGCGATAGCTTCTTGATAGTTCAGACTAAAGCTGAGAATGGATTTGCTGTTCCACTGGCATGGAGGCCCAACTGATACTCCTGACTTCCAAGTAATTGTGAAGAGGATCATCCCTCTGAGGCTGTTCTCAGGCAGCAGCAGTTTCTCTTGTGGTTGACAGCACTGCCGTGTTAGGCTGAAGGCCTATTAGGGAGGGGAGGGGAACATGCTACAAACAAAATACACCATAAACTAGTGTGTGATCTTTGGCTCAACAGGTGTGTTTTTTAGACTGTGCCACCATCAACAGCTCAGAATGCTGTCTGAAGGAACTGTAGTAAGCACTTTCATACCCTGAAGAAACTTTATACCATTAAGTATTCAATTTCTGTTAAACCGTTTCCCCATGCAAGCTAGCTGAAATGGATACTGGCAGAACTCAGAACACTATGACAGTGTCATTTTGCACAAGAGAGAAAAAAAGTGACCATGCCAAAAGTAACAGAAGGTTCCTTTGCATCAGGCTAGACAGTTTGTCCATCTACCACAGAAGTATCCACATTCACTGGCTGATATTCTCCAAGGTCTGAGATGCTCTTTGGGCAAAATTGCTTCATATCACTTCCTCAGCTGATGGTTTAAACTTACTTTACTTAGAAACTGGTTCTGGGCTATTTTACATGCAAATCATGTGCTTTGTCCAGAACTTGTAAAAGTTACTTTTTAAAGCACAACAATGCCCATGGGCCATGGGATTCTGGGAGCTGTAGGCAAAAAGCAATTTTTCCAGACTCTTCCCCTGCCACTATGCTATCCCTTGTCTTTTCCCAAGTTAGAACAAAGTGCTTTCTAGTCTCAGCTGCTCCTAAGAGATTCATGTAACAATCTGTAAAAGAAGGAGCCATAATCTGCCATTTTCTCAAATGCCATGGAGATGAATATTTGGATGTATGCATCTGAAAATCCATTGATCTCATTATCACTATATTTCCCAGATTCTTACTGACTTTCTTGCCTGTCCAACTTCCATATCATATTCTTCCTATAATTATGGTATATTTTTTCCACTTTCTTTTTGGAAATCTGTATGTTTTTACTTTTCTAAAAACACATATTTTCATTTTGTGCAAATAATTCAAGTATACACATTTTTAGTTGGGGCCATATTTCACAGCTATGCATCATTTGTCAAATGAAATGGGGAAAGAACATTCTGTTTCCTTGCAGAAGTGAAGATCTCTAAAAACATGTATATAGAAGACTCATTTACAGACCTAAAAATCCCCCAAAAACATGTACATAGGAGACTTGGGTACAGGAGTGAACATCCCAAAAAACATATATAGCAAAGTCATGTACAGAAGTGAAAACACCTAAAAATGTTTACATAGAAGATGTGTGTACAGAGTTGAAAATCTTGAAAATATGTGAATAAGCAGCTTGTGTAAAGGAGAGATTCATCATCTGGTGTTTTCTCAAGTTACATGGGGAACGGGAAGTGAATGGGAAGAAGGTCAGTGGTAGCCCTATTGGCTGGTGGGTTCTGGAAGCTGTAGTCTAAAAATAAACTTTCTTTAGCTTGGCAAGGCATATGCTCTGTTAGTTGGGCATTACAATACCCAGAAGGAATAATAGAAAAATGCTGTTTCCCTGTGTAATCCAAGGAGTCAGGAGGCAATGAATCACTTCTGTACATATTTTTAGGATTTTTTTACTTCCCTTATTTTAGCAGATGTTCCCAGGCTCTGGTATGGAAATGGCCCATGGCGCTGTCAGTTAAGAGAATCCCTGGCAGCATGGACTAGGACAGAGCCAGTGGCCCTTGGTAATGAAATATCCCAGGGGGGTAATGATTCTATCCAGAATTTAAATGAATTATCCAAGGTGCTCAACCTATTTTGGGGCTGGGGTTCTGCACTGGCCATAGCTCCTTTAAAGTTCAGATTAAAAACCAGAACAGATTTGCTGCTCCACCAACACAGATGGCACCAGGTGCTGCTGGAAGCTGTCTTTGCTCAAGGTCTTAGAGAGCAGCTGCTAGTCAGAAAAGACCACAGTGGTCTAACTCTGCATGAGACAATTCCATATGCAAGTAGCACATGTTAAGAACAGATGTAAATTGTGGTAATCAAGACAGTTCTGGGGAAAGGTGCACACGATCTTTGGGGAATTTTAGCCCTGAGTCCATTCTGTAGAAAGCCCAAAGCAGGAAATATTGACGCAACAAACAAACAACTCCTACCTTCTCCATTTCCTTTGCAGAAGACTAAACAAGTCTGGGCATAATTTTGTGTGCAACAGTAAAATCAGTGCTGAGGATGGATCACATGATTTGTCTTTTCTTTTTTGGGGGGGAGGGGTCATTATCTTTACCTCACTCATTCCCTGCTAAACCACATCCTTCCGTACATACAACCCAGGATCAGAACCATGAAACCAAAAGTAGGTCAGTGCTTCTCAGTTTGATTTTTTTTTTCTTTTTTGACATCTCAGAAATCTACAGTATATACTTGGCCTCTTCATTAATTCCCTCCTCCCCTTTTCTCCAGTTCCTTGATGTTTCAAGTCACATTCTGCCTGGTTTAAATATCATTTTCTCTACTGTCTCGTATCAAAGAACAACCTGCTGTGAAAGACTAAGCAAATGCACTGATACTGGGACATGTGTGCATGAAGGATCTGGTGTGATCCAGGGCAACTGTCTGGAATCCTAGGCTCCTGGGACTGGGGTCTCAAGACACCTGTCATGGGCTACCTACTCATTTCTGCTGGTGGTAAACACCTTATGATAGACACAAATACAGTTTTAAGATCAGAGGGTGCACCAATCATCTTATATGATTGGTTATGCAAATTACATAGCATTCATGTGTCAGATGGCAAATGCAATATAACGTGTAAGGTGCTAAAAAGAACAGAAAAAAAAACTGAACCAATGAAGCAAGGTGACAAAGTAATTCCTTGCCTGGGTTGCCCTTTGGTTTGAGACCAGTGCTGTACCAACTTTTCTGCCCAACTGAAGAACAGCCTAAAATTTGACCAGCACTAATTACTTTTAGGATAACTCAGTAGATATCTTTTGTTTACACTGACAGACCCTACGGTCACATTTTACCATGAATAACACTATGGTACAGTCCTGTTTTGTCAATGTTGTTCTTTTTGTTTGTGTACAGATTGTGGAGAGCAGAATGTGTTGTAGGCATTTTCATGCTGCAGGATTAAAGTGAGTACAAAAGCAGGGCTAAGGAAGATGTTGAAATAGTAGCATATCAATCTACAAATGTCATTGCTGTGGAGAACTTTCCCTTTTTTGATAGATTTACAAACACGATAGATCAGGGGGAGTGCAGTGGATGTCCTGTACCTTGATATCTGTAAAGCTTTTGATAAAGTCCCCCAAAACAGAAGTGAAACATCTGTAGGCCTAAAGGTTTGATTCTCTCAGGGAATCAAACTGCTTAGACTAGCCTGCCAGGTGGGTATCAAGAAACACTTCTGAAAGCTGTGATCATGATCTTGCTTACCTGAACGGAAATCCTCTTCATTTCAACAGCTACACCCACTGAATAAATAGATATTTTCCTGAAAGCTGTGTTACCCTAAAAAGTGCTGGACCTTGATGTCCACCAGCAGTGCAGACTCTCCTTCGGATTTGAGGAATTATTAGCTCATAGGAGGCCTGCAAGGGAAAGATAACAGCAGGATCTTTTCACCTGTGTGTACCAGTACTAACTGTAGAGATGACTTCAGTTAAAATAGTATTTTTATTAGAAAACAACAAACTTACCCAAGAAATCAAGCAGTCTCACAAACCATATAAGGCTATTTATTGAAAGGAAAAGTGAGAAAGATTGGATACAGAGAGATTTTGGGTGGAAGGGGTGATATTTACCAGTCCTGAAGCAGAAGATTGAAGTGGAGTGGCTCAAACAGGAGTTTGAGGGCAACACAGAGGAAAGGGAGTCTGTGGTGCTGCAGGATGCTCAACATGCTACAAATTTCCAGGGCTGGAGTTGGATTTTTATACCCTATTTTTTGCCCTGAAGGAGGGTGCATGGACAAACCGGTGTTTGCTTTCCCACATATGGACGAAAGAGGTTCGGAATGGGTTGATTGTCTTTGGGTGACAAAACGTTGATGGTAGGCCTGACAAGCTCTTAGTGTCTTGGTTGGGCAAGGTAAACAGGAAAGGATATGCTTCCAGCAGGGGTGCTTGATTGCTTCACCTGGGCAGTTTTATTTTGTATTTGGAGACTGGGTCATTGAGAGGATTATCTCAAACCCATTTATGTGAGGGGCTTCTGTCTAATCCTCTTGAACTTATGACCTGTGTATGCTGAGATCATCCTGACCTAGCACACCTTTATAGCCAGTGCTCTGCCACTACATGCTTTCCAGCCATATGTGTCCAGTTTTGTATGAAAATGACACTTCTCACCAATTTTGCTATCCAGCGGGGTGGGGAGTTATAATCATAGAATCATAGGATCATAGAAATATAGAGTTGGAAGAGACCACAGGGGCCATCCAGTCCAACCCCCTGCTATGCAGGAACACCCTCAAAGCACTCCCGACAGATGGCCATCCAGCCTCTGCTTAAAAACCTCCAAGGAAGGAGACTCCACTACACTCCGAGGCAGCACATTCCACTGCCGAAAGGTGTAGTAACAGTTGTAGAATCTCATTCATAGGAGGTCTTGAAGAGAATGCTTGTATGAACATAACCAAACGATAATAAAAACTAAATGGACTCAGTAAATTGAGACAGAGACAATTTCTTGTATTGAAGATAGCATTGCATGCCAGCAGTGGGTGGTGGTAAAGCCAGGTAGAGGTAGAACCAGTGTGTTAGATCACTCTCGCCGATTCTCTCTCTCCTCCTCTTTTAGGGAAGGCATGCAACTCATGCTTTGTACAGTTCATAGCTTAGAGGCAGAGGGCACTGGGTTCAGATCGATCTCCAAGCAGTCCTGGGAAGGAATCTGGCCTGAAACTTTAGTGAGCTGCTTGCTGCCTAGATATGAAGTCCATTAGCACTGCAATGGCAGACATCTACATATGCAATTAAGTGAGTAATTAATCAGCAACATGACAAGGTCCAGATAATAAATTCCATCCTGGTGTGTAGGATATTAATTTAGACATTTTAATGATCTGAAACTAAATTGGCAGGAGCTTTTAAGAATTTATTTTTGTTTTAAATACTTCTTTCAGCAGCCAGATCCAGCTATAATGGTTTTTACATAAAAGCAGGCTTGTGTGCATAGAGAAGCCTATGGAGCAAATCCCAAAAAAGAGCAAACCAACCAGCAGCTAATTCCCATAATAGTGCACACTATAACCTGAGTGTGATTGGACACACCTTCACTAGCCACTATTAATCAATATTTTTAGCTTGGGCAGTAGAAATCATTTTGGAAGAAAAATTATGGTTGAATAGAATACCAAGTGTTTTTTCTTTCCAAATGAGTGTTCAGAATGGTCAAATCTTATAAGGGCACCCACTAAGCACTCATTTTTAATTCTTAAGCAGGTGGAACCCGAAGCAAACCCATTCTTTTAACATGAACTTCATTCTGTTAATTTGCCTCAACATTCAAAATCCTAAGCAGCTTCGGAACTCAATATTAATATTGGTATATGGATCTCAGTACCATAGAGTATTATATTACTGTATGTAATTCCCTGAGGACGGAGGTTTTCTGAAGGACCTTCTCAGTGTTCTACCTGTGACAGCAATGCGTTGCATGAGGACATGAGAGAAGGCCTTCTCTGGTGTGGTGTCCCAGTAGTGGAATGTCTTCCCTTCAGAAGCCTACTTGGCATCATCATTGTCTTCATTCTGCTGCCATGCTAAAACATGGCTCTTTATTAAACCCTTTGGAGCCTAACTGATCATTCCACCAAACTGTATCTGAACATGGCTTTAAACTGTTTAAACTTGTTAAATTGTTTAATATGTTTTTAGTTCACTTGAATTTTTATTGTTTTGAATTCAAAATAGTTTTATACTGTTGAAATTGATTTTAATTTTATGCCATTCCTTATTTTATGTTACTTCAAGCTAAAGAGTGAGATACAAGAATTTTGAGCGATGAATGAATAATGCCATTCAGGACGCTCCATTGCACACCCACAGCCATATTTTCCAACTGACCCTTGGCTGTTTCTCTTTTGATCCTCAGTGCTCTGTGGTTATTGAACATAGAATTGGACTGCAAGCTGTTGTTATTTTCTGGCAATTGCCTTCTACATATAAATATGAAAGCTGGGAAGTGAAGGAAGTTTACAGGCAGAAAATCAACACATTTGAAATGTGGTGCTGGAGAAGATACAGATGTCACAGGCCGCCAAAAGGACAAATGAATGAGTCCTAAAGCCAATCAGACTTGAACTCTCACTAGAAGCCAAGATGACTAAAGTGGAGCTGTCTTACTTTCGACGTATCATGAGACAATGGGACTCACTGGAAAAGATGATAATGTGGAAGGCAGTAGGAAAAGAGGAAGACTGCATCACAGGTGGATTGACTCAATCACAGAAGACAGGGCCCTGAGTGTACAAAACCTGAGCAAGGTGTTTGATGACAGGGACTCTTGGAGATTTCTCATTCACAGAGTCAAAAGCTGATCTATGGTGGGGCAACAGGGGCACATGCCCCAGGCCCCAATGTCAGGGGGAGTGCAAAAAAGAGGAATTCCCCCTGCTGCTGTTTGCCCCACCCACCTTCACCTGCCATTCGCCCCGCCCCCACTCCCACTCACCCAACCCAATTTTGTCCATCCCTCCCCTGCCCACCACCGCTCACCCCTCTCACTTCTGCTGCTCTCCTCCACCCACTTCCACCTGTTATCACGGTTATGATATGTCTGGTGAGAGCGCTAGATATCCTTTTGATATCAAATAATTTGGCCTTCGCTTGACCTTTCTCTGCCACCCTACTCCACGTGTTTGCAGACGTCCTCTGGACAAGCACGTCTGGGGCGCAGCCATTAATGGCTGTACATTCCAAAACCCCATTCAGACAGGCAACTTAAGCCTCTCTGTTGCTTTAGGGAAAAACCTCCCTGCAAACTGGCTTTGCTCGGCGCGTATACACACAAAGCCACTCGGCCAAGAGCCGAGCCATTCTTTTATATCGGGCCATCAACGTACTGGCCACGCTATTGTCATTAAAAGCTAAACCAATCATGCAAAACCTGACCTTTTCCAACTCCTTTGTTCAACTCCAAATTTCCTTTGTTCACACCGAGCATAACATAGCCTGTAGGTAAAATCCACCCTATAAAAAGTCCCCACTTTTGGGACCTCCTCGGACTACTTTGGACTTCCATCCCAATTTGCTGCCGGTTGTCTAAGGAAACTCCCCTCAGTGAACTACGCTGAGCTTTCTCTCCCGGATCCCCGCTTCTCTCCAGGACTACGAGACCAGGTGTCGTATTACCCTTCCCAAAAAGCTCTCCATTTCCATTTCTCAGTTAGTTAGTTTATGTCTTGTCTTTTGTGTTCTGGTCTTTAATAAAATATTGTTTGTTACTTTAAAACCTTGTCTAGCTGCTCTCTGACCTGACGCTGTATACATTGGGTTAAAGATCCTTGCTAAGGTTACCCTGCCTCTCATTTAGCTGAGAGAGTGCTTGAGTTAATTTCCCCCCAACTTGTGTTTTTATTTGGTAATTTGGGCACCCCTCCCGGGACCCCCAACGTACAGGGTAACACACCCACTGCTCACCCAGCCCTGCCACCACTCCACCCCTTTGTCCTTGGCGCTGTTAAGCCTTGGTACACCACTGCATAGAGTCACTATAAGTTGAAATTGACTTGATGGGAAATAACAGTAACAATGTGTAATGGAATCTCCTTAGGTTCTGTGTTGTTAAAATTCTGTTGCACCCTGAAAGCTTTGACATTCTGGGAACCTAAATTCTCAGCGACCCTAGTCTGGCTGCATTTCTTTTACCACTCATTACCTGAATTTGCTGTTAGACGGACTGATTACTTTCCACTTTATTCTCTCCCATACCCTTGCTGAACTCTTGAAATAGAGCAGGTTAAATTCGTGAGGTGCTTCAGCTTTTAGCAGCAGTTATTGTTCTTGGATGATGCCTTCATCATCCCATTACCCTAAAACAGAATAAAAACTCTAAACTCCATGTCAAGCTATTTCTGCTGTACCTATATGACAGAAAACTCAGTGCCTACCACCCAAGAGTGTAGGTATGGGGTTTGTGTGAAGAGACAAAATGAAGATATTGTCCTCCAAGTAAGAATTTTGCCCTACTCCCAAAATGTCCTTTCAGTCTCAAATTTATATCATTCCAAGAAGTGATGCACTGAAAGTTGTTCACACCTAGAACTCCTTATATTCCCTTGGTAACATTGCTTGTTCTACTCCCCTCACTTTTTTTTTGATGCCTAATGTGTATTTCTGAACGCTGAACTGCAGTTTTAAATTGCTGCAATGCTGGACATTTGAAAACTGAAGGAAAATTTCACTGGGGAAGCAGAATGCTTATGGAGTGACAATGCCCTCATTTTGCCCTCCTGTACCTGAAACCCTGTAATCAGCATTTGATCTGGGAAGCAGGAAGCAATCCACAGTTGCTGAGGAGATTTCTGCCTGCTCTCAGCAACTGAAGAGGCCAGCTCACAGAAAGAGCGGCCCTTGTTTTATGCAGTGTTTTGCAAACAGAAAACCAGCAGGGAGTTTCTGAAGTGTCTGCCTCCACCACACAGAGCGGGTTAGTCATGCCTGCCGGCGACTGCTTGTGCACGTGACCCAAGGTGGAAGGCTAGAAAGGAGGAAAAGGTCTTTGGGAAGATTAAAGACTTAGCTGACCCTTGAATGAGCTCCCAGGCTGCTAATCTCACCCTGATCCTATCTTACACCTAGGGCGGATCCATTTCACTTTCCCTTACAGCACTTTCCTGATTCAACCTCCGGTCCCCCAGTCTAGACATGCTTTGGTGAGCCTGTGGAGGGCACGCAAGCCTCTTCTCACCATTGCCTTTTGCTCTCTGGAGGCCTGGACTGGGTGCAGCTGACAAAGGAAACCAGTGTGGATAACAGACGGGAGAGCAGAATTCTTGGAAACCACTCCCCAGTGCACACAGATGCACATGCTGAAATGGTTATTCAAATTATTTGGTGAGGGTGAGGTTTCAGAATGCTTGGCAGCTACACCCAGCCCGTGAGAAAAGATTGGCCGTCAAGGTGAGGTGCTGTGAAGCAAACAGCAACAACAGAGGCCTTTGCTTGCAAAGTTTGTGTCTTAAAAGGGTCCTTTTGGCTTTGGGACCACCTCCCTCACTTTCAAGGCCTCTGCATAGTATTCCCCAGCCACTCAAACAGCTGAACTAGACTCTGAGCCTGGAAAAGTTGCCAGAAAAATGGCTGTGCTGGCTGAGACATTCTGTTAGTCCCAAATAAGTAAAGACCTTTTTTTCTTTTCTTTTTTTTAAAAAATATTTTAATAAAATGTACAATTTTAATATAATAAAACTATAGTTTTCAAACAAAACATACAACAGACATGACTACAGTAAAAAAAAAACTACCAAAAAACTCACCCTACAACCAAATGGCAGCCAATTATTTTGAAAAAGCTTTGTATTATGCGATTCAAAGGTAACCCCCGAATACTTTACTTTCTTTGCAATTTTGAAATCTGTCTTTTCAGACAGTAATCGCTGTTGTTCTTCTATCATATTCTTTGTAACTGTCTTGTCTTTATTTAACTTGAAACCAGTCCAAACCCCAAAATTTGTCCAGAAGTGTGTCTATGCTTTCTAGTGGATCTTGGAAAAAATAAAATAATAAAATCATCTGTGAATGCTCTCAGTTTAAAGGTTTGTTTCTTGATGGTGATTCCTTTAATATTTTCCTCTTGCCTAATAGCTCTGTTTGACACTTCCAAAATCATAATATACAACGGAGGACACAATGGACATCCCTGTCTAGTCCCCTATATATATCACAGAAATAAGATTTTTCCCCATTTACTTGTTACTCCAGTTATGTTATGTCTGGTGAGAACACTAGATATCATTTTGATATCAAACAATTTGGTCTTTACTTGACCTTTCTCTGCCACTCTGCTCCACGTGTTTGCAAGGGTCCTCCGGACAAGCACGTATTTGGCGCGGCCGTTAATGGTTTTACATTCCAGACTCCATTGAAGCAGGCAATTCAAGCCTCTTCGTTGCTTCAGGGAACACCTCATTGCAAACAGGCATTGCTCAGCACGATCCTTGTACAATAGACGCATGGCTCTCAGCCGAGCAACTCCTTTCAGCCGAGCCATTTACATACTGGCCATACCATTGTCATCCAGCGTTAAGCTCATCATGCAAACTTGACCTTTTCCAACTCCTTTGTCCCGCTCCAAAATCCCCTTTGTCCTCACCAAGCATGGCATAGCCTGTAGGCACAATCCACCCTATAAAATGTCCCCACTTTTGGGACTGCCTCGGATCACCCTGGACTTCCATCTAGCCTTGCTGCTGCTCTGTCCAGTGAAGTTTTCCCTTCTGTTGCCAACAACTGAGTCTGCCTCCCTTCTCGGAATCAACCTCATCTTCTCTCCAGGACTACGAGACCAGGTGTCGAATTACCCACTCCCCAAAATCTCTCCATTTCTATTTCTCAGTTAGCTAGTGTGTGTGTTGTCTTATTTGTTGCTTACCTTTCAATAAAACTGTTATTTTTGTTACTTTTAAACTTGTCTGCTTGCTCTCTGACCTGAAGCCGTAGACATAGGGTAAAAGATCCTAGCTAAAGTTACCCTGCCTCTCGTTTAGCCAATAGAGTGCTCAAGCTTAATTTCCCCATCTTGTGTTTTTATTTGGTTATTTGGGTGCCCCTCCCGGGACCCCCAACATACAGGGTAACATACTAACATTTGTGCTTTCTGCTTCGAATAAATAACTGTAATGCACTTTAAAAAGTTTGATTATGTTGAGTAACTCAATCATAAAGGTCCAAGAGACATTATCAAATCCCTTTTCTGCATCCAGAAAAATTATAGCTATCTCAAGTAAGTAAAGTTCTTGAGCTCAGCATCACAACTGGGACAATTCAAACCTGCAACAGTGGCCCGTTGTGCAATCTTCTGAAAGTTCATAACAATCATATTGCCAAGCAGTGACCCTAGGCCAATATGAGAATGAATAACTGGGGCTTTCCTTTGAAATGGAGGCTGCAATTGTATTGCAGGTATATCCTGTTTCCCCAGTGTCCAGTTAGGGTGGATAGGAAATACACAAAAGAGCCAGAAATGGGACCATGTCAGGTAACACTAACTACATTCTTCAGCTGACGTGCATGCACAGTAGCACCCAACCTCTACCTATCCTATTCTCAGCCTATGAAATGCCTCCAGATATCCCTCTCACCATCTTAGTTAGCAGCTCCAGAGATTGCTTTCTTCTACTTGCTGCACCCAGGGCTGATGTTATGTCACCTGCTTGTTTGAGAACAAAACAGCTTGGTTGCCGAAGTATATTGATTTTGCAATGAACCTGTCCAACCTAGTGGGCAATGAGAGGAATGCAGCTCTTCTAGGCCCACTTCTGTCATCTCTTCATTTGTAGCACCCTTTCCAGAGCAGGGTTGCATTTTTTAAAACATTCTTTGTTAAAAAATAAAACTGACCAAAAGACTATCTGTGTGCATTACATGGGGACTGGATATTATGCCTCTGGCACTAAATTAGGACTAGCATGGGTACAAAAATATAGCACACTTGCCTGTCATTTAAGTTCTTCTTCAGAAGCTCTTCCTTTATTCTGTTCCAGGGTCAGGCAGAGCTTGTGAAGTTACTGTTAAAGATGTACGAATATAACAACAAGTTGAAGCCAGCAGCAGAGGATCATCCTACCACTACTCAGATATAGATGGTTTCAGCATGGCATTATATTCATTCAGCTTAAAAATAACTTTCACAGGTCCAGTGCTGGGCAGATGGCTGCTAAGAAGAAGGTCTTTATTTCAAATAGTGAGACCAAAATTATGAAACTCTCTTTCCCCAGACATATCCATCTGGTATCAGCTGTGCTATTCTTCATACGCTGACAAAGGCTGAGATGGTATCTTAGACATTAATGATATAAACATATTTTTATGTGCTTTTAAAAATTTTTTGTCTTCTATCTCATGGTTAAAGTTGTTTTATCCTGTATAAAATACAGTACAATTTGTTTAAAATATTGTAATGCAGCACATTGTATTTATCAGTGGCAGCTGATGAGTGGAATGGTGAATCTGATCTAGATTTCATTTCAAAATTCAAAGCAGGTATCCAAGTTGCTGAACTAGTTTTGGTGATAGGTCCAACATATTGGATAGCAGATCAGATTAACATCCAGAGCAGACTTACCACCTGAGTGACATAGAAATTACTCACCACCACTGATTATTTTATTACTTTGTATTACCTATAGTTATTATGAGGCAGCATGCCCTGGAAACCAGGGTTCGATTCTCTGCTCAGCCAAGGAAACCTAGTGGGTGACCTCGGGCATGTCATACATTCTCAGCCTCAGAAAAACCCATAGTAGGTTTGCCTTATGGATGCTGTAAGTCAGGAATGACTTGAAGACACACAACAACAACAATATATTTATTGTGTTTTGTACCCTAAGCCATCTTGAGCCAATTTGACTCAAACAGGACTAAAGACAGGAGAATTTTTTTTTTATAAATAAAAGGAACTATATGTGCATCAAAGGAGAGAAGGTCTCTCATCCAGGGTTCATGGTTGAAGGCAAGTCAATCTATTTCTCATTGCTGGAGAATGTATAAATATGCTCCCCCTGCCCCTTATCATTTTGTTTCATTGCCCCTGCATTTATTTTTCTACCTGGGGAAAAATACTACACTGATAGCCTTGACCTGGTGGTTCGGCTCCCTTTATCTGTGGAGAACACAGCCAGAGGAGTGGCAAAATATGCTACATAGTGCTGCCCCTTAGTAACATACCTCAGAGATGAGAGAAGACAAGAAGTCCCTTTGCTCACTGAATCATTGCCCTATCTGATAGGACAGGTGCCAGGAATGGTGACAACACTGAAAAAGTCTCCAGGTAGAAACCTCACAGTCTAAACAGAATCAAAAGCTGGAGCTGGTGATGACTGACTCAGAATTCGCTATTGGCTGATCTCGATGGGAAGAGCAATGGAAATATGTACTCAACCAGAAAACCTACTATTATTCCTTCTCGAGCCCTCCCTGACCTTGCTTTGCATTTTCTTTATTGTTGCCCACTGTTTCCTGCTCTCTTCAAGGATGTGAATAACCAGAAAAGCAAGAAGAAGAGGCACCTGCTTTCACTTGCTTTGTCACCTCTTCCTGGTTTTGGATTACACTCAGATGAAGAAAACAAGCCAATGGGTGGAAATGATAGCATGAGGGAGGTGGGCCCATTCCAAAGGAGGTGCCCACTGAGGGTATCTTGTTCAAGGCCCCACATGTGGCAGCTTCATGCAGGTTCTTGGATGTTCTCACATATGTCCTTGGATGCTCTCTTTATTCACACAGAGTTTCTTCATGGCCTGATATATCTGGCCAGTGGTTGGTGTGTGGGGGCAGAATATGTAGACAGAATCCACTGCAGTGCCAACAGGCTTCATGTTAGATTTACAAGGGGCTGTTACCCTAAAAGGTGGGTGACTCAGAGGTCTAGCTGCAGTGCCAGTGCCTCTTTGGAATGGTGGGGAATTATAACTTGGAACCCTGGTGGCGCAGTGGTTAAATGCCAGTACTGCAAGCCAAAAGGTTGTAAGTTCGATCCTGCCCGGCTCCAAGGTTGACTCAGCCTTCCATCCTTTCGCAGGTCGGTAAAATGAGTACCCAGCTTGTTGGGGGCATGTATAGAAATGTTTCGAAATACATGCTATTTGTAAGTTGTTCGCTGCCTTGATCCATATGGAGAGGCGGGATACAAATAAATAAATAAATAAATAATATCTCAAAAGGGAGGACTGCGAGAGGGGAGTAACTTCACGGGGTCCTTCCACCTTGTATACCAGTACTAGTGCAGGGCCACTAGTTGGAAATTAAAAAGAATATTTTGTTGTGGAAATCACAAGCACACTCAAGATCCAAGCACTTTCACAATCACACAAGGCTAACTGAAGGAGAGGAAGGAAAAATGGGACAGCAAAAAGTTTCGGTGAAGTAGGTGAGAGAAGAGAAGAGAAGAGACAAAGCAATGTGACTTAGACTAGGGGTCTAAGGGTAGCACAAGAACAGGAATCTGAGCAGACAGAGTGACAGTCTATGTCAGTGTACTATATCCAATGTATTATGAGTTGTCCGGCTCAGAACCAGGGTTTAAATACCCTTTTTCTGCCCTGAAGGGGAAGATGTTAATGGCTCCCTGGCAGAGCAAACAATGGGTTCTGGAATGGGCTAATGGCCTCAGCATCAGGTGACAAAGCATTAATGGGAATCATGATAGCTTCTTAATGGCTGGGCAGGTGAGGAAACAAAAGAGAATTTCAGTGGGAAAAAGGAACAGGTTGATGACCTTCAGTTGCTCTATTGTGACAATTTTGTATGCTATTGTGTTTGAAAGTTGAGTCATTGAGGGGATTATTGCAAACTCGTTAGCACTGAAGCTTCCCAGCTGATCCCTTTAACTTATGGCCTGTTTGTGCCCTGAGGCCCTATCAGACCTACGAGTCCCCTTTACCAGCATGGCTTTTCAGTCATAAATGTATGATTTCTATTTTGTACCAATTAAATAATGTTCACTGCCAATCATATAATAGAGTGGGGGTGTATGGCTTAGTAACAGGGCTTTTGGCAAACAGAATGGCCTCTAAAACATTCCGTTAAGAAAACCAGAAAGTTTGAAACCCACTCTTCTAGCTGGTGCCCTGTATACCATTGTGTCCAAATAAGTATTCTGAAAGTTAGAAATACTGTACTTCCAAAAAGTCCTTTCCTTTCACCTCATTATAGTGATCCCAGGTTCATTTAAATGAGGCTAAAACATAAGCTCTGGCAACTTCTATCAGGCTGTTAAGAATTCAAGTGAAGCACAGGAGGCAGGCTATGTTTCTGTCATACAAAGGCTAGCGTAGCTAAATACGGTGAGGTTCACCCCAGGGAAGATGGCTGCCAGGTGACAAATTGCTCATAGCAACTCTAAATGGAACAGTAGTGGATGAATCACCTGCATGATGAAATTACAAGTCTTCAAGGTAAGTAACAGTAAGAATTAGCCACAGTGCAGTCCTGGTGATACCAGTATGTCTTATCTAAGACAGCGCTGACAAAAGGGACAATGCAAGTTTCACCAGTTTTGTTGATGTTGACCAGAATTCAGTAAGGAACTTACAGCTTTGTAAGTGGACTTTGTGGGAAATGGAATTGAGCAGTTTCACAATGCTTGTATTCAGCAAGTGACAGCCATGACATTCTTACGTAATGAAGCCAGCAGAGTGATAACACGCAATGGGATCAACATGTGTTCGTACACTGGCAATGTACATCGAGATTGTCTAATGGGCATCAGGACTGTCTTGCTGGTGTCCCAGTGTGCATCTTTCCAATTCACTAACAGGGTTTCTTAGGTTCTCTGCTACATAGCTAAGTATATGTAAAACTGCATAACACAGACCACAATAGAAAATGCAGGCCATAGTTTGCTAATGCCATGCTGTAGCCCCAGCTTTCAGTAGAAAGAGGGATTTATACAGAGAGTTTTTAAGGAAATGGCAAGCAAATGAAGATGCACACTTGTCAATCTCTTTATGGTCTTAGAATACATTTGAACTGGTGACCTGGAGGTGAAAGGTTCAGCATGTTGTACTTCAAAGCCTTCGGAGACATCCAGTTCCACTGATAGGCTAATACCTAAATACAATAATCACTGAGTGGCGCCTTTTCAGTTAGTAGAATTGATTAAAATATTGTATGTGGACAAAAAAGGAACTCTCAAATAATTGGGAAACATATTAGAAACATTAATCATATTAATGTAAGTACTTATAAAAACTACAAGTGGCAGATGCAATTTAAGCAGAAGCCTTCTTCCTTCCCTCTCATGACAGAGATAAAGGCATCATCTGAACAAAAAGAAAACAATGTAATGCCCATCTTATTTCTACAGATGGTGAAAAGTTCACTGGAAGCTTATTGGTGATTTGCCACAAGTGAAGGCACAGCTTAAGTGCTTCAGTGGATTGCTGAAGCCCCTACTCCTGCTACCAAAACAGCAATTAGTAATAAGCCTGTGGAGTTCACAAACTTAATTTTCTTTATCTCTCTCTCTTATTCTCTCAGTCCAGTTGCAATCTCCCATCACACAATGGATGAGGTTCTACATCAAAAAGGTGGAGCATAATGCTCCCCCTGTACAGTTCTCCATCCCTCTCCTCCTCATCTCTGAAGGCAGCTTTCAAGCAAGTTGCTGAAGATCTTGGTGGTGACACTGGCTCTCTTCTTCTGGCTGCAAAACTACAGCTAGACATTTCCTGGATGCCTCCTTCCTCCTCAGTCTCTCCTTTCTCAAAGTCTCCCCCAAAGGTGTTACTTCCGGTATGGCACCCTTGGGTGAGGACCCCAGATATCATTTTGATATAATCTAATTCGGCCTTAGCTGGACCTGTTCTCAGTCAACTCACTCCATGTGTTTGTAAGTACTCCGGACAAGCACAGACATGAGTGCGGCCACTAATTGCTCTTACATTCCAATCTCTTTTGAGGCCAGCAAACTAAAACTTCACTCCCCGCTTCAGGGAACTTCCCACGTGCACTTACAATAGCGGCGTGGCTCTCAGCCGAGCCAGACCAGTAAACAAGTCATTTACATATGAGTTACACTATTGTAATCAGGAGATAATCCCATCAGGTTAAGGTGGACCTCTCTCAATCTTTTGTCCAGCGCCAAAACTCCTTTTGTTCTCACCTGGCTTGCCATAGCCGAAAGGCACAAACTTCCCTATAAAAACCCCAGATTTCCAAGCAGTCTTCGGACTATTTGGACTGCCATTCTGCCCTGCTGCTGGTTTGTCTAAAGAACTCCCCTCAGCCCACCACGCTGAGCTTTCGCCTTCGGAACCTCATCTATCTTCTCTAGAACAACGAGACCAGGTCGTATTACCCATCCTTACATTTTCTCCCTTCTGCTTCCAGTTAGATAGAGTGTATGTATGTTGCATTTATTTGCTGTTATTTTTCAATAAAATTGTTATTTTTGTTACTTTTGAAACCTTGTGTGCCTATTCCCTGACCTGAAGCCGTAGACATTGGGTTAGAAGATCCTCGCAAGTTACCCTGCCTCTCGCTAGCCAAAACAGCGCTCAGGCTAATTTTCCCCAATTTGGTATTTTTGATTGGCAAGTAGGGCACCCCTCCAGGGACCCCCCAATTCTCAGGGTAACAAAGGGACATATATTCTCATAACTACAGGATATGAAAATGTGTATCATTAACAGAATCCTAGCTGTCGCCACCTTCACATGATTTGCTGATGGGAGGGAAAGTGTATCAACTCACATCACCTGTGAACTCATGGCGACATCATGAATTTCACAGGGAAAGAATACTCAGGGAATTATTTTCTTAGGGAAGGAATACTCAGGTGGTTTTGCCAGTTCCTTCCTCTGAAATATAGTCTACAGGACCTGGTATTTGCTGATGGTCTCCCATTAAAGTACTGACCTGGACTGATCCTACTTAAGTTTACAAAATCAGGCAAAATCTGGTGCCTTTTAGGGCATTTAGGTCCTTAGAGAACATGTACTCCTTCTTGAATGGGTGGGATTTTTTAAATTATTGAGTCAATTTTCAAAATGTACCTGTATCAAGAAGCAGTTATCTCACTATTTAACTCCCACGGCAACATAATGTGTAGTTTACCTAACAACCTGGCACCAAGTAGTCATTTTGTCCCATTTACATTAGCTTGTTCTTCTCTTTTTGTTGAAGGTGGTGACTGTAGTCACATTCACACTGATTCAGATTTAATTGATCAAAACTCATTACATCAATAAGCTATTTAATAAGAGAATAGCCAGTATTGGACTTAGGAGTTGTGCAAAAGAGGATCTAGGATCCATCCTGTTTGTGATACTGGTTTTAGGAGGCTCTTGGAAGGGTGAGATGGCTGAAATGGGTAGATAATCTGAAGATGGGGTTTGTGGATTTCATTAAGGTCACTCTAATCTTTCATCCCATCATTCTTTTTACTTCTTTTTACTTCCAAGTCTATTATGTGCACTGTTTGGACTTGAAACATTTTGGTCTCCACTGAGTTAGAAACTCACTGGGTGATCTTGGGCTAATTTCTGTCATGCAGCTCATGTTTTTTATGAGGGAAATTGCAGAGAGGAGTATGCTACCTTGAATTCATTGGAGTTTAATTAATGTATGGAAGAAAGTGGGATACAAATGCAATAAAGAAATAATAACAGAGATTGTGCCATGACAACATTATCTCTTGTTCACTCTGAAGTATTAGATTTCCCATTTAGGAGGCACTCAAAGGATATTGCTTCATCACTTCCAATTCACATCAGCTTCACATTAAAAGTGCCTAACAAAGCCCTAACTAACTTGGAGCCAGAGTATTTAAAATACTGCATCTATCTATATAAGCCTGCCTGAGTTCCAAGAACCTTGAGCGAGGGCATTCTCTCTGCCCCACACCCTCACAGGCACATTTGATGGGGAGATGTGAGAGCCTTCTCAGTGGCTGCCCCCAGGCTATGAAATTCCTTCCCACAGGAAATGCGATTGGACAGGCGTTTGGCTATCAATTGGCACTGGCAGAAAGGCCTCTCAATGGAGTATGTTGCACTTTTGTGCTTTCATCATCTTTGATGTTTTCAGTGTGTCTAAATTGTTTTACATTATGTAGTTTTTAATAGATTGCTTGTTTAATATTTTTAACGTGTTTATTACTTGGTTTTTAGGTGTACTTTATTTTAATCTATATCGAACCAATATAATATTTACCCTGGGTTTTATGCCAAGAAACAGTGGTATAAAAATTAACTGACTGATTGACTGACTGAATCAGCTCTGCTTGGGAGAGAATGCAAAAATTCATTGGAGCCCTGTGATCAACTTCATTCTACTGAAATCGAAGAATTGACCCTGGAGATTTTGGCTTATTCTCTTTGCATTGCTTTATCATTTCACTTGCAGGCTGTGGACTTTTGTACAAGCAGACTTCATCAAGAGCCTCTCTATACCATGGATTTTGTACATCTAAATGCACATTAAAAGCTGATGCATGAGTGCGTTTCATTCACAGGGCAGTTTTACGTACCAGGCTACATAAATACTAAAACACATCCTGAAATTATTTGATTGATTGGCTGATAGAATTTATGTTCCACCTTTCTCCTGCCAAGATACCCAAGGGAGCTTACAAAATTTAAATTAGAATTTTAGCTAAAAATGAGCTATTACAAAACTTAAAGTACTTTCAAAGAATCTGTCTCCATCCTTCTTAGTGAAACTAAAGTTAATCCTGAATCACTTGTTCTTTATAAAACTACATGGCCAATAGAGACAAACAGTCACTTACAGTCTACATGTCTGGTATCAGTTATTCTTTAAGACATGTTGCAAGTTACAATTATCACAAATCCACACCCTCATCCTTGGACTGTGGACCCATGGTTATCCAAAAGTAGACTCTCATCATATCAGCACATCAATTCACTTTGAGCTCAGGGTAACCCAGACCTATGTCAGCCTCTCTAAGATTCTAAAAATAAAAAGGTTAACATTATCCATTGTTCACCGCCTTAGAAACAAATCCAGGACTAGCAGCATGTGATGAATTAGCCAAGGTGGGATTTAGGTCCAAGGCAGCTTCTGGACTCCAAACCAAACTGGAAGATGCAGTTTTACTTAAAAAAGGTGGAAGAAAAATGGATATATATTTACTAGGAAGTATGTTTCCTAGAGATTAATATTACAGCAGAAACAAACATGAAAAAGCATGTCTTAGCTAGCTATACCTATCAATATTAAGGCAGGATCTTCAGACGACAGGGACCTGACCATATACAGAGTGTAATGCTCAACACATTGAGTAAATGTAGATGGCTAACTAACTCACATAGTGTGAATGCAGGTAACGTCTTCCTCTTCCATATTTTATCTTCAGCCTAAATGTGGCATACAGTAGGGAAGATTAGACTGGAAGATAGCATCTGGCCCACTGTGTACTGGTGAGGTTTGTGGCTTAAGGAACATTTAATAATGGTCTCTGCAATTCATCAGGCCCACATACTTTCAGGCTTACGTCTAAAATCATAAATTCTAGAAAGCTGTTTTGTTTTTTTCACGGAAACTTTCAGAAAACTATGTTCTTCAGCCACTCACATTCTGTGACATTCCTTGTGCTGGAAGCACACACTGTGTAGCATACACAGTACTCTAACTATTACCTGGAAGTGTAATATTAACCTTAGAGTTACTAATGACTTTACCTACAGTACAGATATGACTAACAGTGGAGGGAGGACATGTCAGTGTCATGTCCAGAGTCCAGTGGACTGGATCCAGAGTAAATTAGTCACACTGAGAACCTACTGAAATTAGGCTGAATTGAGTTATAATCTGCCTTGTGTTCAATTGTAGAAAAAAAAAAACCCTGGGAAATAAATGACTAGAATACCATTTTGTCAATGCTGGCATTAGGTCAAGCTCCTACTGGAGTGGCAGGGCATAAATCTCTATCAGTTTACTCCAGCCAGAAGTTTCTGAGGTGTGCCTGGGTACTATGTGGTTACATTTGCCCATCAACAGAAGGATAGGCAGCTAGTGGTCACATCCCTAGGGTCAACCAGTAGCTGGGGAACAGAAAGAAGTGCATCTGGGAGCCTTCAATTATCCTTGTACACCCAGGGCAAGAGCATTGCACAGGGAGGTGGTGGGAGCATCCTTGGATAACTTCACTTCTTTTAAAATTCTTTATAATGGCGTTACCAGGGGTTATGCTGTTGTCAGAAAGGTTCTTGCCAAGATCTTTATCAATTCTCCTAGAGTGTGGATCAGTTTTTCCTGGCATAGGCTCATTAGGTTTGAGCCACATTAATTCTCCATTCTTTTAATTTGTTGTTGTGTGCCTTCAAGTTGTTTCTGATTTGTGGAGACCCTAAGGCAAACCTATCATGGGGTTTTCTGGGGACTGAGAGTGTATGACACATCTAAGGTCACCCAGTAGGTCCATGACCAAACCAGAAATTGAACCCTTGTTTCCAGAATCGTAGTCCAATGCTCAAACCACAACACCACTCTGGTTCTTATTCTTTTAATTACTGTGGAATAAAGAAAATAAGCCCTGCTTGCTGACATAGCAGGGTCTTAGTCTGTGCACAATTTGGGTGTGCATGTTCCTTCCAACCCTGCATATGCACATCATTGTGCAGGAATCTTGACTGGTACAATTGTAACTGATTCATCCCCCTGGTTTTGTTCCAACCTACCTCTCTTTGAAACCATTACCTACTGACTTGTGCTGCTTGTTCATTGGAATTTTGCTTCATGCATAATCCAGAAGTGAAATCATGCCATCTGATCCAAAAGTGGGTCATCCACAGCACAGGAAACACCGTGTTTCAGGGCATAATGCCAACGGGGCCTCTACAATATCCTTCTCCTCCGTACCAGGGGATTAGGATTATACTAAGAAATTAGAGATACTGATGAAACAGATCTAGTGATATTTACTCAGTGGAGGTGGATGCAATCTTACAGTTTCTGAGGCGAAGATAAGTTTAAAAAGGTACTTCATGCATTTGATGAAATGGGATTGAGTCCACTAAATCTTATGCCAAATAAATTGTGTTAGTTTTAATTCTTGAAAAACACTATTAACAACCACAAGTCCAAGCCAAGCTGGGTAGAGTCCAAAGCCCCAGAGACTATGACCATTTCCGCAGGAGGCGAGGGAATCATGCCGCTACTTACCGGATCTTCTGGCTCCCCGGTCTGGTCCAGGCTGCTCCGGAGCAGTGCGTGGTCGTAGATCCGCACTGCTCTGGTGTCCAAAATGGCAGCTTCTGGTTGGTCGTGTGTCCCGACCAATTGCTGAAGCCCGCCCTCTGCAGATCACAGGCTCGTATTGATGCGAGCCTGTGAATCTGCACTAGAGAGCTAGTGGCGCACTCCGGGCTTTTGAAAGACCAGAAAAATCAGGTCTTTCAAAAGCACGCTGGAGGACCACTTGGGGTCATTCCGGAGTGGACTGAGGTGCGGATCAACAGTAAGTAGTCCGAAGCCAGCCCGCTCCAAGGTGCAGACGTCTCTGTGGAGGACGCACTGCACCATTTTTATTACCCCGTGTGGAAATGGCCAGAAAATGCAATAAATGTCCTTTCTGATTTTTATTTTTTTTTTAGTAGTCAAAATGGTTGTCATTGTTATGTGCCTTCAAGTCAACTGTGACTTACAACAACCCTATCATAGAATTTTATTGGCAAGGTTTATTCAGAGGAAGTTTGCCATTACCTTCCTGTGACAGAGTGGTTGAGTGAAGATTTGAATTCTAGTTTCCCAAAGTCCACATCCAGCATTCAAATGACTGCATCACATTGATAGCTAACTAACTAACTAACTAACTAACTAACTAACTAACTAACTAACACAGTAATAAAAAATGTTGTTGCTGTTCTGTGTTTTCAAGCTGTTTCTGATTTACGGTGATCCTAAGTCAAACCCATTATGGCAAGATTTGTTCAGAGGGGGGTTGCCACTGCCTTGCTCTGAGGCTGAGAGAGTGTGATTTGCCCAAGGTCATCCAGTGGCCAGTAGTAAAAATGCATCAATCTACTATATAAAAGTCAAAGTCTGTGAGTGATCTTGTCTGTTTGTCTGCATCAGGCAGGCACGGACCTCATATGATTGGCTGGCTGTGACGATTCTATGGAATCCTGGGTCAGGCAGGGCCCTTTAGAATTCTCAGTCAGAAAGCTCTGAATAGGCTGTTTGCTATGGAGACAAGGCCTAGCAGCAAGTCCCCTCATGAACCCAACCTCTGTATGTTAACAACTCTGAATACAGACTAGATTGGGGAATATGGGTGAAAGTTACAGGTACTGAACAACACAGTTTGGGGAATTAGAGATACAGGATCTCAGATCTGTGTATTTCAACTGCATCTAACTCCTGAGGTAAGGTAAGGTAATTCCTAAGGTATTTCTAACAAGTGTTAGCTTGAGAAAATAAAATCCCAGGCAACGCCGGGTAAATATGCTAGTAATAGATAAACTATCTGGGATTTCTTTTTTGTTTCATGTTTTCAAATAATGTGACTGACTTTGTGTACAATGTACATTGATTTGAATTGGTTGGAAGGGACACCATTTGTTGTTCCTCCTCAGATGAAAGAGTGTTGTGGCCCTACTCTGTAGTGTGCAACATGTCCATTCGTCTTCTTCCTTTTGACTGGAAAGTTGTTGGAAAGTATTTTTTTAAAGATCTAATGCAAATTGAGGAAGTATTGTTTCATCCATGCAAATATGGACTGTTTGTTAGCAGACAAACTATTAGCAATGAAAGGGAGACCAGATTCTTTGACATATGTCAATAACTCTCTCTGTACTCTGTTTCCAGTTAGCACATGCTCTCAAAGGAAGGTACTTTGATGTCATGCAAATTAAACTTTGCCTTAGTTAACAAAGCCTCTGATTTCCTTTCTGTTGTGGGCTGCCCTCCCTCATCAGGGGGTGAAAGAGAGGTCAGAATGGGGATTCCTATCTTGTGTATGTGCATGCACACGCGCACGCACGCACACACACACACAATACAAATTGTTCTAATTTTTTTTAATCCTCCTCCTAATCCCCTATGTTGTAGCTAATTAAGTGTGGGAGCTCCAAGGTGAACTGAAAACAACCTGTGGTATTTGATCGGGCCATACTAGCCAAATGAAGTTTTCCATATAGTGAAGTGTAGTACTGCAAAACTAATTAGTCTGGTATTAATTCTATCAGTTAACTTCACAAGCAAATAAGTAGGGAGCTTGTTTTGGGTCAGGTCATTCCACTTTAGGGAATTTGAATTATGAGGGTAAATTCACTGAGGGAAGCACCAAGACCTGGTGGTAGTTTAAGGTTAAGTGGCTGCCAAATTCCTGGAAAGTCAGTTGCTGGTGGTTTTCAAAGCACAACGTGTGAGAGGGGTTATTACTACCATTCCACCCCATACACAGAACTAGTTGTTGTTGTTGTTAACTGCCATCGACTTTGACTTATGACAACCCTCTGGATGAGAGACCTCTAAGTCACCCTGTTCTCAACCACCCAACTCAGGTCCTGCAGATTCAGGGATGTGTCTTCCTTGACTGAGGCCCTTTTCACATGCGGGCGGGGAAACGGGGAAAGACACACTAAAACGTGGGCTTACCTCGTTCCGTCGCCGCGCGGAGCAGAGCATTTCGCTGCTCTACACAGAGCAGCGTCCCGCGGCGTCCTCGGCTCCCAGCAGCGCTCAAAATGGTGGACTTTGACTGGCAGAGCCTCTCCACCAATCAGAGAAGCTCGCCAGCCGGAAATCCCGCCCCCTGCCCAATTTGCAGGGACGTCCTTTCGCGCGTCCGTAAATTCATACAGGCGCTGCGACGGGGCTGCGTGGGGCTGGACGCCCCGTGCCTATGAAAAACCACATAAAATGTGGTTTTTCAAAAGCACGCGGTGCCACCAATTGCCGGCGCTCGACCGTGGATTGGCGTGTGGATTTACTCAAGAGTAATTCACCCCAATTCGTGTAATGGTGTAGACAACCTCCATGGAGGTCGATCTACACCGTTTTTTTATCCCCATGTGGAAAGGGCCTGAGTCTATCCATCTGGAATGTGGTCTTTTTCTTTTCCTACTGTCTTTTACCTTGCCAAGCTTTATTGTCTTTTCTAGTGAATCAGGTCTTTTCATGATATGGCCAAAGTACGACATCCCTAGTTTAATCATCTTGGCTTCCAGGGAAATTTCAGGCTTGCTAGGGCCCATTCATTTGTCTTTTTAGCTGTTCAGGGTATCCATAGAACTCTTTTCCAGCACCATATTTCAAAGGAGTACAACTAGTACCTCTTCATATGATTACAGAGGTTTGGATTACAAATTTCAAAGCACTGCAAAGATTTTCTCTTTTTGCCTCCATTTCATAAAATGAAGCTAAAACACTTTAGGATTTTAACATTTTTATTCTGCTTTAAACACTTCCACCTTGGTAGTTTATGCATAAAACTGTACATGAGCAATTTGCATTCCCCATGGGGCATTGAGCTCTCACAATGACACACCACCTCTGAATATTCTTTGCCTAAGAAAACCCTGCAAAATCCATTGGATTATCATAAATTAACAGGCAACTTGAAGGCACATACACAAGCCCTTTTTGGATGGGGATGAGAGGGGTATTTTCTGTTGGACAATTCTGGCATATTGGCTCTCTCCCCACTCTTGGTCTAGAACAAGTGAGGCTTAGCTAGCATTGAGTTTCTTTTTCCTCTGCATGTCAAAGCCCTCTGTCTTCTCACCTAAAGCCTCACTCTTGATCTTTGTGTTGTTTAAATGCATGACTATGGCATCCAGGTAAACAGATCATGTGACCCAGGATAGACCCTGGGGTCATTGGCCTTACATAAAAGACCACATTTCTCAGACCTCTCCCACTTTATCATTTTGCTTCTACTTCCTTCTCTCTGACCATGCTTTTCCTCTCTAACAAGGAGATGGTGAGTTAAGAATGAAGATACTATCTTACCCAGTCTTTTTGTTTGCTAGTTAGGATCGAGACTCTTTAATGCATATGTGATTGAAAAATTCATTAGTAAACCTTTCATAAGTTTGTAACCTGAAACTGCCTGTCTTGTTTTGCTTTCTGTGTCAGTCTCAGATCAGGGAAGCCACACAGAGATTGGAACATGTTTTTCTGCTACTCTGCTAAACCAAGAAACTCTAACTCCCAACATTTTCTTGTCCTTGCTTTCCATCAGAAATCTTCCACTGGCCTACAGCTATCAAAGAGGGAGTCCTACTGCTCTCTCTTACCAGTGAAACAATTCAGACTATGATGATCCAGCTGCTCTGGGCTCCCATGGGAAGGAAAAGGATAGTGTGCCCATTTGAGAGTGCAATCTCATTTCATCGCACTCACCCCCTCTCTCCACAGAGCTAAGACTAGTGGCTTATCTATGATCTGAATTGCTTCCTCCACTCCCCAACAGTAAGTGAGAGCAGCAAGAGCCCCTTCTGTAGCTTGATAGCTGCTGGGTTGTAGGAAGATATGGAACTATGCATGCATACAGAGCTATGTAGAGGTGTAGGATCTTGGTTTCTTTATGCTAGCATACAGAACAAGCAGCACAATACAATATCAGTATGAGAAAAAAGTTGCATGTATTTCTCTTTAGCCAACTTCTTTACTTCAGCAGCACTTCAACTTTGGACTTATTTAATTTATATCCCACTTTTATCTTGATTTGGGACTTGAGGTGGCTTACAGTTTGAGTTAAAACAAAATGCAGTAAAAACAATGGTTGATATCCTGTTGGTTAAACTGAATAAGAGCAGGCTCATTGAATCAGTTGTTACATGGTGAGTTGACATATTGGTCAATCCCATCGAGTCAATGGGTTCTACTCTAGCTAGGGCTAAGAATAGGCTTTGGGCCATTAAAGAGTACAAGAGCTTTTAGAAACCAATGGAATGAACAACCATATTAAAAACATTCATTTAAAACAGTTTGATAGGCAGTTAAAACATAATAATGGTGATGACAGTACAGTACATTAGGGATACTGTAATAAGTCCCATAACAATAAAATGGGCTACTGCTGGCTTCCTGCACAGTGTGCAGGAGAGAGTTTCCACAGTGAAAATTCGAGAGGGCTCCTGTAACTTTAATGGCTGTATCAAAACAAGAATTTCAGCAGATGTTTCTTATTCCCATGGCAAGCAACTCCTGCTGAAATTCCCTCTTCTGCCCAACCATTAAAGATAAAAGAACTCTCTCTAGTACAGAACCTGCTGTTTAAAGGTTGTGCGTGCGTGCGTGCATGCATGCATGCATGCATGCATATGTGCATGGGTGAAATTTTAAGATACAATGCATTTTCAAATAATTAATCAAATTAGAATCCTGTTGATTCTAATTGCCCCCTTTCCAGGTTTGTACAGAGTTGGAGAAAGGAGGCAGACAAAACTAGTTGGCTCCAAGCAGCTTCTTTCCCCAAATGCTTACTTCCTACCCTTGCAGTTCAGGGCCAAACTTGCCCACCTTGATTCTCAAGAGAACAAAAATTAATGGAATCCACAGGAAAAAACAAAACAAAACCAGAGACATATCTCAAAGTGCTCAATGGATGGCTGCTTTATTATATAAGAAAGCCTGACATGATTTGGCCTATATGGGGGAGGGCTTATTTGAGGAATGTCTGAAAGACATAAAAGTGTGTTACTGTGGTCCAGGCCTACCTGGAAATAGCACTCGATATCACTTTGATATCAATCCATTCAGCTTTCCTCTGCCATCCTGCTCCACGTGTTTGTGAGGCCTCCGGACAAGCACGAAAACAGGCACGGCCGATAATTGCTGGACATTCCATTTTCTACCCAGACAGAGCTGGTTCATCACTTCAGGGACCTCTCCGGCAAACACCTCATTGCATATGCGCAATACTAACAAAGGCTCCCTGCCCCAAGCAGGCAACCTGACAAAGCTGTACTAAGCGCTCCGCATTTGCATACTGGCTACACTATTGTTAATCCGGCTCTGAGTCAATCATGCTAAACTCTGACCTTTCCAAAGCTTTGTCCCACGCCCAAAATGCATTGTTCTCACCGAGTAAGGTATGGCCTGCAGTCACAATTCACCCTATAAAAACCCCTGATTCCGAGACCTTCCTCGGACCACTTGGATCGCTCCGGACTTCCATCCAGCCTTGCTGCCGCTTTGTTTGGCGAGCTGTCCCCTCAGTCCCACATGCTGAGACCCCATACCAAAGAACTCAATCTTCAGACCTCTCCAGGACTACGAGACAGGTGTCGTATCACCCATTTCCCTCTGAAAATTCCTATTCCGAGTCAATCTCTGATTCCTTAGTTATCTGTGTGACTGTGGTGTCTTTAATATTTGTCTGTACTCAATAAACATCATTTTTATTATTTTAACCCTTCTGAATGCTTGACTGACCTGACCCCGTAGACGCTGGGTTGCAAGATCCTGCTGAGTTACCCTGCTTCTCGCTAGCTTTAGTGAGTGCTCCAGCTAATTTCCCCCAAAGTGTGTTGTTGTTTGGTTATTTAGGTGTCCCTCCCGGAACCCCCAGAAATCAGGGTAACAAGTGAAAAGACAACATATAATTACATGATGAAATATAGAAATAAGAAAGGATCATAGTAATGAAAAGAAAAGCATTTTAATTTTTTTAAAATTTTGTTTTGTTTTTCATGTAGCCCCTAAAGAAGGCCATAAAACTATGCACAGGCTGAAATGCGCTAGGCTTTCTCTATAACATTGAGCACTTTGAGTCTGGTTTATCTTGATTCTCCCCATCTGGATCCTTTCAAATCTGCCATCAGATTGCAAAATGAGCTGGGTTTGAAAGCCACATGGTTTGTCACAGACTTCTTGAGAGTCTGTATGCACAAGTGAAGTGGTTGGGTAACCCACTTCAAAGATAGGCAAGGCAAGTTCTTAGTGAAGCCAACAGACTGCAACTCAGAAGCTATAGCATCCTGTCAATGATTGTTATTTCCATTGAAGTCAATGGGGTTAAGCGGGGATCATTGCTGGGAAAGAAGCCATTGATGGCAAAACCACAGTGATGTGTTCCAGTGGTGAAACAGGCTGCCAAAGTCACTGGTTGAGTGAGTTCGCGTGGTATCTGGGTCAGAGGAAGAAAACCCAGGGAACCACATTGGTTTTACTTACAAGTGTGGGCCTACAAGGAAATCCCCCACAACGGAAGTGGCGCAGAGAAAAGAAGGGGATTTTTCTCCTTTTACCCTCTTCGCTCACTCTCACTCCTCTGTATCCTTATTCCCTCTCTCCCTCTCCTTACAGTTTGCTCCCACATTAAATACACACTTATTCCCTTTCTGAGGCACCAACATGTTTTCACATAACCAGAATTCTTTTTCTTCTCCCTACCTCACATGTGTGGACAGGAACATGTTGTTGGTGAACATTATAAAGCATTGTATCGTATTTATAAAGAAAGCTAATCTCTCCATCAGTTACAGGTGGCAGCTCCAATGTCGGCCAGGCAGTGAATCTCATCTGGGTTTGGGTCCAAATTCACAGGAACTGTCCAGGGCGCTAAATCCAAGCCTCCAAAGATGTCCAGCACCTTGGATAGCACTGTGAAAGACTGGACAATGACCCTGAAGAGATTCACCGGCCCACTGATAGCACAACACCATCTGATCTGCCCTCAATGCTGCAACTGTTCCCCCAAATTGCCCCTGCGTCACTAAGATTGAACTTCTAAAAAACATTTAGGATGAGAAGATTTACTGTAGGAAAAGTGTGTGTGTGTGTGTGTGTGAGAGAGAGAGAGACAAAGAGAGAGAGTGAGAGAGGGTGAGTCTGCTTGAGAGAGAGACTGCATGCTTGGGTGAGCTTGGGAATGTATATGTGAATGAGTGTGTCAGTGGAGCCCAGGTGATCATATTGAGGGGGCACATTTCCATAGCAGAATGCACTTCCACACTTTGGTTCTCAAGAGCCAATGCAACTCTCAGGCCAAAAAGGTTCCTTGTCCCGATAGAAATATTGTGTTTCCAGTATTAATGGGTCCTTTCACACTATGCAATCACAGCACTACAATTTCAGTCGCCCTGGCTGCAGCCTATGGAATGATGGGATTTGTAGTCTGGTGAGGCACTACAGCTCTCTGGTTGTAAAGTCTAAGTGTCCTTTCCTAAAATGTATGAATGGGCCCAGTATCTCTTCTATTACAAAAGCTGGATATGTGTGCAAAGTGCATACAACCAGGGACTTTAATAATAACAATCATACAATGTTTTGTATCAGAGTGAGGCACTTTTGTTTGGTTATTACATTTTATACCTCTCTCTCTCTCTCTCTTTCTCCACCTCAGGCTGAGGCTATTTGAAGGACCATTTGTTGTTGTGTTTCCAACTTATGGCAATCCTAAAGAGAAGCTGTCACGAGGTTTTCTGGGGCTAAGATAGTGTGACATGCCCAAGGGCACCCAGTGGGTTTCCGTGGCCAAGCAGAGAATTGAACCCCATTTTGAAATTGATTTTTAACAAAAGTTCTTTTTCTGGTGCTGTACTGGGTGGCCTTAGGTGCATCACACACTTTCAGCCCCAGGAAACCCCACGATGGGTTCACCTTAGGGTGACCCATGTCAGAAATGACTTGAAAGCAAACAACAACCACAACAACTGTTTTTAATCTTTGCTTTAAAGCAAGATTTTAAATGGCTTTAATTCTGTCTTTATTTATTATTGTTTTATTTTTTAAAACATTTTTCACTATGTGTATTTTTATCGCATTTTTTGCCTTTTTGTAAGCTGCCTTGAGTCACAATCTGGGAGAAATGCAGGATATAAATAAAGTGATAGGTGGATGGATATGCATTGCCTATACACACACACACACACACACGTGTATGTGTTTTATCTAAGCATGAATACTATCTTATGTTGCAGAAATGGCCTTGGGGGGCATGCAGCCCTTGGGCTAATCTTTGATTGCCTCTAATGTACACACATAAACACTGACACACATACAAAGAGAAAGGTGAAGACAGGGCATCTGAACACACAGGCAAAAGCCCTTTAAGCAAGCAGTCTTTCTAGAGTTCAAGGAACTGAGAGGAATAAATTTCTCCAGAGACCAGTGTTCTGTGTAAAATATCTCATGGAATCAGAGCACCAATGGATACTGGCTCTCTGCAGAGCAGCCCTTGGTAGATTTGGTAGACACCCAATGAATATGGATTAGTTATCCCATCCCATCCCATCCCTTCCTTTACTTAAGCCAATTAAATGGTTGTAAACAAGGTGTATTTTCCTCAACCTTTTAAATAAATACTTGGCTATGATAAAGAAGGGTTTCATTTTATCTGGCTTTAATCTCTATGGATGATTTAACTGCATTTTAATAATAACTTTTTACACATTTTTATATATGGCTTTCTAGGTGTTTGGCAAAATGGCAGGATGTAAATGAGCCAGTAACAATAACAATAATAGCAGTGATGAATTCCAGGCTCCTTAAGGATTATGGATGGAAGTTTGAGTTTAATTCATGCATTTGTTGAACACAAGCAGCAAAAGTTTCTTGACATCTTAAGCTGTATGCTGACTGGTGCGGTACAACAAACAGAAGAGTACACACAGAGGTGTGGGCATTTTCCTTGGTGTGAGTCACAAGACAGATAAGCTTTCACCAGAGCAATGTGAAATGAGGTATGTCTTTGGCAGTGGTGGAGCGCCATTTGTGATCTATGCAAGATAAGGAACAAGTCATCAGAACAACAATGAAGTGGTCACGATCCTCCCTGTGGAATACAACAGAAAGAGCCTTAAATGGTCAAGAGAGCTATATATCTGCTTGGTGATTTTTCCAGTTCTAGTATTTTGGTCAAACTGATAAATGAACTGGAGTTTACTGGGCAAAAGGAGATATTTATGCCTCGCATGGCTGAAAATTTGACTGGATCTACAATATTACTTTCTATGAGTTTAATAAAGAAGAGGAGTTATGGCTATCCAGATGTCATTCAACTCCAGTTCCCATCAATCTCAGCCAACCTGACCAGTTGTAAAGATGGCAGGAATAGTAGTTCACAAACAGTTGGAGGCCTGCAGGTTCCCCAGCGCTAAGGGAGATGGCAGCAAAGACTTGCAACTTCATTCAGATTCTGTTTTGCCATGACTTGTGTGGTCCTACAGCAGCTACTATTTTAGGCCCCATCAGGTCAAAATAAAACTATATCTAATATATAACTGTATCTAATGAAGTACTCTTGAATGGAGATGGACCCAACCATCCTCCTTCAGGGAGCGCAGAATGGGGTTCACATGGGTCTTCCTTTCCTTCATTTATATAACAGCCCCGGCAGGGAGGTTAGGTTGATGAAAGGTAATTGGGCCAAGGCAAGAATTATGGCTAAGTGAAGTTTTGGACTCAGGTTCATCTGCTTTCACTCTGACACATGATCCACTATGAGACCCTCCTTCTCAGTGAATAGATACATGCTTTCCACACTATTCACAAAGCCATATTTGTTCATAGTCTTCAGAAAGGGGTCTCTCCCTCCACTTTTACTCCTCTTTAACTTCCTATTTATAACAGAGCTAGGTTAGTGGGCAGAACAAGGCTGTGGTGGGTCTGAGAGCCATTTTTCCCCCGGGACCCTTTTAGGAGCTGAAGGGAATGCCTCAAATGATGTAAAACTTCAAAAGTGGATAGAAGTCTATTTCTGAGTTTGAAAATGTGGTATTTTAAAAATGATAAACAGTGGATCTCATGCCATAACCTGTTTAAATGATAATTTGCTGCTTCTAGAGGCTTGATGCTATGTTTTTTAATCAGAAAAGGTTCCCTCCAAAAAGTTTAATTTTGTTTGAATTTTTCCTGGCTGTGGAGTACTGTAAAGCTTCTTTCACCAGTGGTACAAACCATTAGTTCCTGTACTTGGTCCAGTCAAATTCTAAAAGTTACAATGTCCAGAAAATACATTCGTGTTCAAATTGGCTTTCGGTACCATATTAACACTGTTTAAAAGTAGGGTTCCCAAGTCTGGACTCTCCTAAGGCCAGAGATTTCAGTGAACAACCCACTATAATGTCATAGGATTGTGACCCGGTGATGTTACAATGATGATGTTACAAGGTGCAGATCCATGTGATGTCACTAAGCATGATACCTTAAGCATCAGTCCCAATTGCACAGTGTACTTATTCAAATAAACTTCCCCATCAAGTCTAACAAATGAGGAAAATATATATAGACACATCTTTCAAGGTAGCTCGCTCACCCTGAAATTCTTCCTCTTTGCCCTGAGGACTTGTGAAGAGGGGTCAGGCCCTGAGATCTTGGAACTCTGTTTAGAAGTGACCTGTTTCAGCCTGAGAGGCATTCTTAGGAACAAATGAAATGTGATGGAAATAAGACCAGCCTGAAAGATTTTGCTACCTGAGCAAATGACTGGGTGCCATTCTCTCCACCCATCCCTGCAACCATTTAATGTATAAAAACCAGCCAAATACACATTGAATTTTGCTTCAGTGCCTGCACAGGGGTCAGTGATCTCCTCTGTGCTAGAGGCCAGCAGCTTAGCTTAGTTGTTCAGGTCTGGGCCCATGGGATGCACACATTTCTTTCTGCTGGCCTATCGTCAGCATATGTTGACTGGGGCAGGGCCTCTATTCTGTCTTATGATAGGGCCAGCCCTGGAGGTACATGTCAAAATGTCATAGGGATGACAGTGTTTATCTATCTATCTATCTATCTATCTATCTATCTATCTATCTATCTATCTAGTTTATATCCTGCCATGCTCCTGAGACAGAACCCACATAACCTGTGGGTCCACACAGCATCAATCTTTTTCTTAATCAAGTCAGCAATCTGATGCACATTAGGTTTTGTTCAAGTTCTTTGTGTAGCTCTTGAGGATCAAGCTAGATGAGACCTTAGAAGATACGTCTCTGGAGATCCCCATGAATTGTAATTGTGTTTATTTTTAAGAGCTACTAAATGTTTCTTTCAGAATGAATCACATGCCAATGTTTGTGCAGCTTCCATGTTCCTTGGACTAAAATCTCAGGACCAATGGGCATTTTCTCTTGAACTAAGACACTTGGGAAAGTGAAGTTCACTGTAACCGTTATGGCAGCCTTACCCAATCATGCTGGCTATGAAGAATGGCAGGTTTAGTCCAACCGATCTCGAAGGCCTCAGGGTGGGGAAGGCTGCATCAAGATGTTTTCACAAATGACACTGGCAGCTCCAGGTTGTTGTTGTTGTGGTGGTGTGCCTTCATGTCATTTCAAACTTATGGTGATCCTAAAATGGCCCTATCATGGAGTTTTCTTGGCAGAATTTTATTCGGAGAGGGCTTGTCCTGCCTTTCTCTGAGGCTGAGAGAGTATGACTAACCCAAGGTCACCCAGTAGGTTTCCATGGCCAAGCAAAGATTCAAATCCTAGTCTCCCAGTGTCCTACTCCAACATTCAAAACACTACACCATACTGGCTTTCAAGATCCAGGTTAGGATATCACAAATATACTTTACCTTTTTGCTTCAGAGCAAGAGTGACCACACACAATGGATCAGAGAGAAGCAAACTTGGGGTGGGGTTTTTGTAAAAAGTGCTTTCACCTTGCCCTTTTTTTTCTAATTTAAATTGTTCCTCCTATCTCCTAAAGAAAAATATAGAGATTCCATGCCCATTATGCAAATAAAAGCTCTAGGAAGGAATTATTTAGAACAGGAAAATAGCACACAGCACAATGGTCAGTCTCTAGTTTCCAGAGCGTGGAAACATTGAGCATAGTGACTAATGATTCTGGGAGTGGCCATCCAAACAGTTAACTTTTCTAAGCTCTGTACATTGCTGATCTGATGTATGGTCTCTGACAGCTGCTTTGAACTAAAGCACATACACACAGAGGGAAACACACACATACATACACACTCCAGTGGGAGATCCCATCACAGATCTCCCCTTGATATTCAGGACTGACGTGTGTGAAAATAACTTGACTCAGTTCCCAGGCAGCTTAGTCAAGGAGAAAATATCCATGGAGTCTCAAAGGTTCATTTTAATGAAAGCAGGAGCTGCAGAAATGTTCTTCCAGAGAAACCTGAGCACTCAACAAAATGAGAACTAGCATGAAGTTACTGTGAACCTGTTGCTTGACCTTCAGCCGCAAAGGAAGTGGGTTTCCTTAGAAGCAGTGAATTCTCTGGAAAGGATGGTGAAGCAGAGTGACTACTCTCATTGTAAAGTTCTCTTCCCAGCCCCCATTTTCTTCAACCATGCAGTAGGGCAGAGCTTGGAAACATGACTTTTTGAATTATGACTTACAGGGATATTTATTTAACTTTACTAGTTGGGGGATTCTAGATGTTGTAGTATGAAATAAACTCCCCAGGCTCTGCAAGAGGGGAATCTCTGTGTGGGTATGTCTTATAGGAAAGGGTCAAGCCAAGGACTAGCATCTTTGTAGGTGGACTTACACACGCAGAAATTAGAACCGAGCAGTTGTGTAACATCCCTATCCAGTAAGGGGATGCAGTTATGTTATTATATAGCAAAGCTAGCAATGTGTCTGAAGCATGCTACCGCTTGATGCGCAATGGGACTGACACACAATAAGACTGATGCACATCTCCTTGGTCCTGATGTCTCAATCCTGGTGTCAGTCTGTATGAGCTGTGGGACCAATGCTCCTTGGGCACTTTTGTTGATGTTACACATCTTTACAATTCCTAGTGCTTCTGCTACACAGCTAGGTATTTGTACAGTTACATAACATAACAGATCATACAAGATTCTAGGGGGGAAAAAGACATGTACAACATTCCTAATTTCAGCCTGTGTCACATCCAGCTGGGCTAGAAAAAAGAGTTATCAAAATTCTAGTGGTTGCTTGCCAGCCAGTGGAACTGGTGCATGTAATTGCTTTCCTCTGCTACTTTGACGCTCCCAAGATACACATCCTGAGGACTAAAACAGAACAAGGACAGGTTACATTTTGGTTTGCAATTCGCAGAATCAGCTAGTCATGCTGCTTGAGGATTGTGGGAGCTTTATTTAAAAAAACAGGCTCTGAATAAAGGCTTTATCCAAGCTAACTGGATGTTTTAGGACCTTCCCAAATGGGACTAATATGCTAGGGGATGGTGGTATTTGTTGCTGTACATTCTGCTTTTTAAAATTTTGTCAATGATGTGATATATCAGGCTATTTCTCCTCCTTTTTCTTTAGTGTTCTGATATATTTTGTTCCTGTTCCAAAAGAGAGGTTAAAAACAACAACAGCTCTGATACATTTGGGTATTTGGGCTTGAAATCTTTTAGTGATATCTGCCAGTGTAATGCCAGTGTATGTCTGTTATGGTCATTGCAAAGACATGATTCACTACCTCCCTTGTGCAACTACTCTTATTGCCCTAAGATTCGCCTTTGTCTCATGCCCTGCCAACACCACCATGTAGTGGCCAGCAGAGGCTGAGAAGCATCTGGCTGTATTCTTATGGCCAGATGCACAATGATAGTGTCATTATCTGGAACTTTCAGAGAAACCCTGGGAACTTCTGGAGGATCTTTCTTTCTTTCTTTTTGTTGTGTTCAGCTACAGGGACACAGACAGACACTTATTGGCTGCATCAAGCCATTACTTGGCTGTGTTGGGGACAGCGCAGGAAGAAGATGAGTCTTGTAGGAGAGCAGAGGGGAGATGGAGTGGATTCTTGCCTAGGCAGGGCTTTACTCTCTGTTCTCCTGTCAAAATCTTGGTCTTGGTTTTTGAGGGAGACACAACAATCAAAACGATCCTTCCCCTCCCTTTCCTAAGTTCAAGAAGCCTCCACTCTGTTCTCCATTTCCCTCCTCAACATGCTTCCTTTCACTGTTTTAATCCATCTGCAAGAATTATTTCTTAATCTGTTTGTTAATATTTCTTCATTGTTGCCACCACCAGAATCTCCCTGGATCCCTGAAAACAGGCATATGTTGTATGGAGACAAATGATGTTTCCTTTCCCCTTTGTGAATCTAAGGCATTAAGACTTAAATTTTTAAAATAGTGAACCATCCTTTGAAGTAGAGATTTAAGCACACTCTTAATACCAGAGGACAAACTCAAAGAATAATTGGGGGCAGGGGGAGAATTTCTGTAAAGTATGTACACAGTCACACATAAATTAACAAAACAATAAATTACTTGACCTGGCTTATTTTTTTCTGCACTTCAACTCTGTGGAACAATCAAACAGGGCTCAGAAATCTCACAAAAACAATTTAAAGGGTCTACGATAACACAAAAAACATAATTTCTAGGGCAGACAACCCATATCATGTAGCCGGAGTTGGTGGAAAACATTTTGCTGGCTGAGGCAGAGCAGCAAATGACACCCTCACCATCCACCCAATTCAGGGTACCTAGTACCCAAAGCCAGTCAAGTTATTCTGGCTCCTGAGGCAGAAAATCCCACAAACATCCTTCTGTGGCAATCTGGATAATAAATAATACTTTGTCGTCCTTTCTTGAAACCTCTAATCTAATGTCGGGGCTAGTTCTGTATGTAGAGCCATTCTTCTAAGCCTATCTGTTTCGCACACAAAAAGTAGAGTTCTTTTCAGAACCATTCCTGTCTTTTTAAAATTTTATTTTTGAGAGACAAACTTCCCACCTTTGTAAATGCATCAGATCACTAGACATCAGTTCTGTGAGATAAGGCATTCATGACATCATGCACTCAAGCGGGGTAACCACATCTCTTTCAGTAACAAAGACTTTAAACATTGTAATTGACTATCTGGGGTGGTGGAGACAGGATGGTCAGATAACATACACAGACTGACTTCCTGCGTGGGCCTGGTCAGAGCAAAGATGCGTCAGCCACAATCAGACAAAAGAAATGAGGGGAAAAAGGTAATAAAAGACATGCATATCTTGCTAATTTGGTAATCTTCTCCCTGTTGAAGATTGGTGACTTCTAAAATTGCAGCCAGAGCTTGGAAAACTTAGTTTTGGGAACGATGGCTCCCAGAAAGCCAATCTCCAGTTGTGCTCTGAAAAAGTAACTTTCCTGAGCTCTGATCTTTGAACAATCACAGACAACATATGCTCAAGTTTTTCATACTCAATGAAGAGAATACCGGACCAATTCTGTATATAGCAGGGACTGACACCCATTATATTTTGATAAGATTCTCCTCTATTTAGTGCTTCTGCAGTATCCAAATGGCCACTTGCCATCACCCTGCAACAACAACAATACCAACAACAATTGCTATTATTAAGCTGTGTTGTTGATAAAATATTTCTACCCCATCCTATAACAAAAGATATCAGAGTGTCTTACAAGTTAAACAACACAGTTTTATCATCATCTTGGCTAGAGGTTTTTCAGAGTTTCCTTTTATTGAGTTCCATTTTCTGGAGATGGTGATAGTGGGTGGTCTGCTGCAGCAAAACACTGATTTAATCTGCAAGTCACAAAGAAGAAGGAGATATGCCTCACAATGCTAAAAGCATAGCTTGTGTTTTCTAAAAAAGATTTTTTAGGTGGGCTTTTTTTTTTGAAAACAAAGACCATTTTTTTAGCATGGGGTTTCTAGAAAACAAAGAACATCTTTTTTGGTATCCTGAAATTTGTCCTTTTTTTTAAATTGTAAGCTAGTCTTGTTTTTGGGATAGAAGACAGGATTCAGATGATGATAATGATGATGAACAGTCTTGTGGCATCTCAATGGTTAACAAGTTGTTGTTGTCATTGCCGTCACTGCCACCACTTCCACCATCATTTATCTATATAGCACCTTCACTGTTCTTAGTGCTTAACAAGGAAAAGGACTTTAGGCAGTGCAGGAGGGGATTAAGTGCAGCAGAAACTGCCTCTTCTTCTATCCCTCCAAAGCCACAGCAGTGGTAGTTGGGATGGAGGGAAGGTGTTTCATCTGCTTCTGGAACTGGGTGGAACTGTGCTTGCCTCTGACGTAAGCCCTTTTGTGCCACTTTCCATATTACAAAGTTCCATTTTGTGGGCTTAAGCTTCTTTAAGTGAGCCACAAGCCTCAAAAACTTATGCCAAATATTATTTAGTCTTTAAAGCGCCACAGGGCACATGAAATTGCTTTCCTTAGTTTTCTTCAGAACTGCTATAATTTGGTGCTGGCTCTGGGAAATCCAAAAGGAGTCTTTTCATTTAAATAGTCTGTGCTTTGCACTTAGTGTGGTCTCTCTCTCTCTCTCTGTGCCTTCAAGTTGCCTGTTGACTTATGGCAACCCCATGAATTAGGGTTCTCTTAGGCAAAGAATCCCCAGAGGTGGTTTTGCCAGTTCCTTCTTCTGAAATATAGCCTACAGCACTTGGTATTCATTGGTAGTCTCCTATCCAACTACTAAAGAGGGCTGATGTAACAATATACAAGTGGCACTGCCTGAGGAAACCAGCTATATCTCCTTTTAGGGTCCCATTCCTGTTTGGCTTCTGTTCCCCACTCCCACGGCTGGCTTTGTACACCCCACCCTCCATTGCTGGCTTGACACACTTACTCCAGAAGGAATGCTCTCTTGACAAGAAAAAAAAAGACTTCCACCTCTGCTGTGAAGAGTTTCACCTAAGCAAACCTTTCCATTAAAAAAAAAAGCAAGCAAAGAACTATATACTTCAAAGTAACTTTGCTGAAGCAACAGTGAAAGTTTGCAGCTTCCTCTAAGCTATCTGGCTAGGACAGTATCTACTAGATGTTTTTTTCTTTGCTTCTAGAGTTGATAATACAGATCACAATAACTGAAATTTGAGAAGGAGGTTTTGTCTAGGGCAAGTGAATACAGATATAGGATACGTGCCTCCTCCAACGTGCTTTCCTGGCTCAAAGGAGCTCCATTGTTTCATAGTTCAAAACTCACAGAACACCCTGTTGGGGGTTAATTGTACATATTAGGGCTAGTGTCTACTGAATTTATAAGCAACTTGTAGCACCCAAGAATCCCTGTTGTTATGAGAAATTCAGTGGCCTGTTTTGATATTATCTAACACCAAAGGCAGTTCTACACAGTCCTCCAGGTCTCAGGTAGGTCTCATTGATATGATTGAGAATGAGTTTTGCTGCTTTGATAATCTGCAAATAACAGTTTGGGGATGCTAAATCTGCATAATAAGGTAAAATGTTTAGACTGTGGCATGTCATGTAAAAATGTGCAGGCTCTGAATGGCAGGGAAATTAGAATTCCTGAGGGAGTATTCCCAAGTGACTTGAAAATTGATTTAATTTTCACCTCATCATCTCAGTCTCATCTGCTGGTTTCCATTGACGTTATTTACAAAGTAGGCTTCTCTCACTGTAAAGGTCACCACACTCCCATCTAGTATGATAAGAGGATGTGCTCCCACACTTGCTTAATTTGAAAAGCATACTCTGCATAGTAATGATATCGGATAACAACATCAGAAGAGCTGCACTGGGTCAGACCAAAAGCCTATCTAGCTCAGTGTTCTGTTCATTCAACAGCACACCAGTGGCCTATAAGAAGTTAACAAGCAACACATGAGCACAATAGCTTCTCCCTCCTGGCAATGGAACTCAGTGGTTGGAAACATTATTTTTTTGGATTGCAACTCCCAGAACACCAAGGCAGCAGGACCACAAGGCAGGCTTATTGAAGGATTCTGGGAATCTGTGCTTTAACTTGTATTGAGAGACAAACTCCCTCTGATACTGGAAGTTATACATAGGCATAATGAATATCAGCCATGAACCTGTATAATCAATCTATTATAGAAACGGCCTGATGAAGCCAAATTCACGGTGTGCTTGACATATAAATCACATGCATACATGTGAAAATAATCTGAAATATAGTGATAAATTAGCCATGTTTCATGGCCTTTTTTCAATTCAGAAAGCTGGCTACTTTGCATTTAAAATAGTGTTGTTGTTGTTGTTTTGTTGTTGTTGTATGCCTTCATGTTTTTTTTGACTTATGACAACTCCAAGGTGAATTTTTCTGGGGCTGAAAGTATGTGATGCACCCAAAGGTCACCCAGTGGGTTTCCATGACCAAGCGGGGAATTGAACCCTGGTTTCCAGGGTTGCAGTCCAATGCTCAAACCACTACACCATGCTGGCTGTTTAGAATTGCAAACATCAAATCACATCAATGTATGAGGAAGGTAGAAAGGTGATTTACCATAGCATGTGAAAGCCGTTTTGATGAGAAATTATGAATGTGTCTCTTTTCCTTCTTTGTGTGTACAGGTGTGTGCATTTGGAACCTTCATTATCTCTCCTCCTAAGACATCAGCTTTAAAAAAAAATAAAAATGTGGTTAAGGAAGTTGGAACTGAGACGTTAACAAAGAGTCCCTGTTATATTAATTCCCCATTCCTTACCATCTTATTGACTGCAAGAGTCACTGGCTTTGAATTTATTGTGTGAGCTGAGAGAGATAAGATTTGCGTCGCCTGTACAGGCTGGCTGCATGTCAAGGCAACAGCAGCACATACTGGCCGGGCAACCCAGGAGGCCTCAGATCACGAGGAAACCACGTTTCCTGCTGGAGGTGGCCTGATTTTCTTGCAAAATGCTGAGCCCAGATGATGAGATCACAGCTCCCTCTCCTGGATGTTTGTTGTGTTTCTGGGATGACAAAAAGCTTCAGAACCAACATGCAACAGCTGTCAATGAAGGAGGGGAAGCCATGTGCAGGAATCTGTAGGAATTTTTACACGGAAGAGGGGAGGCAATGTTGTAGCATGTTATACAAAGCTGTAGCTATGGGGAGGGGGAGAACACTGTCCCACAAACAACAAAGCTGTCCCCCAATGAGGTTTTCCTTTTGTCCCAAAATTTCTAGCATTGCAGAAAATGAGACATTGAAAATTGGTCACACCTAGAACTCCTTATATCTACTGTGATTGCATTACCTTGTTTGCTTCTTTGTTTTGGATGTCTAAATTGTATTTTGAAATGGTCAACTGAAGTTTTAAGTTCTGGCAATGGAAGAAATAATCTTGCCAAGAAAATCCTTTGTTAGGTTCACTTTAGGGTTCCTAGAAGTCAGAAATAATTTGAAGGCACATAACAGCAACAAACTTAAATGCCTTGAAGGTACCAGATCTTATGTGATCTTGGAAGCTAAGCAAGGTCAGCCCTGGTTAGTAATGCAATGTCAAAACCATGTCCAAGTATTCTTTGCCTAAGAAAACCCTATGAAATTCAAAGTTACTCTAGTTCCATGCCACTTGTTTCATCACCATCAGCTCCCACCAGCTTGCTAGGCTCCCCTCCATGAGAGGGGATGCTCAGAGGTAATTGTGTCCACTGCCCTGGCCATTTTTCCATTCCAGAGATCAACCAGGGCTTTGACAGGATCACTTGCCCTGGCAAAAGGAAACCCCTGAGCTGTCAAGAATCCATCCAAATCTATATCCTGCCCCCAGGGAGGATCATCCCCACTCTGCAGGGATTTCATGTGCCAGTGACTCTAAACCCCACCAGATCATGATCTGCCCCCTGAGCTGTCAGGAATCCATCCAAATCTATATCCTGCCCCCAGGGAGGATCATCCCCACTCTGCAGGGATTTCATGTCCCAGTGACTCTAAACCCCACCAGATCATGATCTGTCCATGACAACAGAACTATAGAAAGTTCCTCCATATCCAGATCACCATCATCCAGTCTAGCACAGAAAACTATGCGTGTAGCCAGCAACATGGATAGTTCCAAATATTACTTGGGATGGACCTATGGTCAGTATGAGGGACAAGAAATCTTGCATTTCTCCGGACAGAGTGACTTCAGAATGAATGTTGAAGTCCCTCAGCACAACAATCTGTGGGCACTCCAGTATCACCATTGAGACCAACTCAGCCAGCTCAGGAAGGAAAACTGTGGAGCAGCGGAGTGGATGGTACACCAACAGAATCCCTAGTCTCGCCTGGCCACCCATCTTTAATTACCCCTATTCATACCCAATTGGGCACCTATTGACTATTGCAAGCCCAGTTCCTCAGCCCCAGGCCTTGTCTGCTGCACCATGGAGAACCCAGGTAAACAAAGCTGGGAGAGATTAACCCCTCCTGATTCATCATACCATAAATGCAAGCCAAGTCAGCCTGCTCACCCAGGAGCAGGTCCTGGGTCAAGGATGTTTTCTTATTAACTGACCTAGCATCAAGCAAGAAGCATTTTTGGCCAGGGTGTCTGATGCCAAGGCTACCCAGGCTACTTGACCTGGGGGACAGTTGGGGGCGACCAATGCCCTATGGTTCTCCCCTTCTCATGATGATAGCACTGACTCATCAGTCTCTATCTTCCTCTACCTGTTATTGTTGGAACGGCCATTCTCTTGGCTACTTCTCTTCCCATGTTCTTTGTGTAACCCATATTTGCTCTTCCCCTCATCTGCTTTGTTGCCTCTTTTGCCTGGCAACAGTGCTCTGTTAGCAGTATCATCATAAAGTCGCTCACAGGGAGGAAAATCTGTCTAGAACTCAAATCCTCAAAGCAAAACCATAAGGCCTGCCAGCCACTGAAACCTAGGAACAGGAGGCATTGAAAAGCATCTGTTGGAGCAGAAGCAGCTTAGAGGTACCTGTTCACCTCCGCTCAGCACCAGGGTTTCCAGATTTCAAACAACATTTATTTTAGTTTTTTTTGTCAGAAGTCTTAATCAGTTGTCTTGTGTCTGTGTGTATCTATGTTACATGGCTATTTCAGTTTGATGTGACTTAAATTGCCATAGCACCATCTGACAGAATCCTGGGATTTGTAGTTTGATGAGATACTCAGAATTATCTGCTAGAGAGGTCTAGTTCACCCCCCCTGGGCCAAAGCTTTCTTTGCAGAGAATCTCCATAACATCTCCAAACTGCAGATTCTATACCAGGGCTTCCTGGGATGGCACCAAGACCATTAAATCGTCCCACTGCTATAAACTGTGTAGTGTAGACACTCCCAACCTGACTGGGGGAAAGCATTGCTTCTTCATCTGTCACTCTGTATCTTTGTTGTAATTTATGCATTATGAAGTTGAAAATATGCATAAAGCCTTTGAGCCCTTTTTTCACCTCTTCATTCCTGCAGCACCTTTGGTGCAGAATTGCTTTGGGTTGTTTGTTATTTTAATAGAGGGTCCCTGCTTCATTTCAAATCCTCTGCTTTAATGTTTGCTTATTAGTCATAATATTAAGCCATGGATCATATTTTTTTAAAGCTTAAAGAGAACCTGCCACAGGATTTTTTTGGGACAAGATTTCTTCAGAGGGGGTTACCATTACCATCTTTTGATGCTATGAAGATGTGCGTTGTCCAAGTTCACCATGTGTGTTTCTATGGCTGAGCAGGCATCCTAGTCCAGCAGTCAAATCACTACACTACACTATATTGTGGTATGCCTTCAAGTTGTTTCCAGCTTATGGTGACTCTCATGTAAGCTGAGGTCTCCCTTCTATGGTTTTCCTGTGTGCTTTACTATGTGCTTCCTATGTAGGAAGGTGTTACCTTGTATTGTGGGGGTCCCGGGAGGGACGCCCAAATAACCAAATAAAAACGCAGGATGGGAAATTAACTCGAGCACTTTCTTAAGCTAACGAGAGGCAGGGTAACTTTAGCTGGGATGTTTAACCCTATGTATACAGCATCAGGTCAGAAGAGCAGCCAGACAAGTTTAAAAGTAGCAAAGATAATAGCTTTATTAAAGGACAAACAATGAATAAGACACCACATGCACACAGCTACCTAGAATAGAAATGGGAGTTTTCGGGGGGGAAATGGGTGATACGACACCATATCTCATAGTCCTGGAGAGAAGCGGAGGATTGCAGGGAAGAAATTCAGTGCGGTTTGCTGAGGGGGCGACTTGCTGGACAAACCGACAGCAAGGCGGGATAGCAGTCCGGAGTGTTCCGAGGAGTGCTCGGAATCGGGGGTTTTTATAGGGTGGATTGTGCCTACAGGCCATGCCATGCTCGGTGAGAACAAAGGAAATTTGGAGTGGGACAAAAGCGTTGGAAAAGGTCAGGTTTTACATGAGTAGCTTAGCGCTGGATAACTGGATACTGGCTGAGTAGCAAGTATGCAAATGGCTCAGCATTGAGAGGGTGCCGGCTCAGGGCTGTGCGTCTTTGTGTAAAGTCGCGCTTAAGCAAGGTGTGTCTGCAAGAAGATGGTCCCTGAAGCAACAGAGAGGCATTAATCTGCCTGCCTAAATGGGGATTGGAATGTCCAATCATTAATGGCCGCGCCTGTTTATGTGCTTGTCCGGTGGCCCTTGCAAACACATGGAGCAGGGTGGCAGAGAAAGGTCAAATGAAGGCCAAATAAGTTTGATATCAAGAGATATCTAATGCTATCACCAGGCATGTCAGAACCGTGGTAACAAAGGGATGATGGGATCCATTGATGGCTAGGTGATCTGGGATTACAGAAATGTTATTGTAACAACCTGAGTTAAGACAGTAAACAGTCATGGCTGCAAGGTTGGACTGATGGCAAGCTGAATGGGAAAATGGGAGGGGAACAGAAAGCCTGGGAAAATGGGACATTCGCATGTGCTAATTTTGAAATGCAATGGTTCATATAGCATTGTGATTCCAATACTCCTTTAGCTGTGGCAGTGCCAAAATGTGCTGTTGTTTTTTCGATGTTCCTGAATAAAACTTTTGAAACTTCCAACCTCAATTCCTTGAACCCAAGGCTATCCTGTACACTACTATCCTGTACCCTATCAGTGAGAGTATAACTTGCTCATGCTCACCCAATTAGTTTCCATGGCTGAGCAGGGGTTTGAACTGTCGTCTCCAGAGTCACAGTCCAACGCTCAAACCACTACAGCATGCTGGTTCTTATACTTCACTGCTCTCTAAAAATTTGTATTGTCTGCTCCCCTCCAAAGAGCAAAGTTTCCAAGTTCTTTAATAAAGTAATGGTTATATGCTTAGGCAAGAAATACCTTTAAAAAATATCATATACAACTCAGGCTTGAGCGGCACACTGCTAGATACATGGCTCTGTTACTGCACCACTGATTTTGTTAAAGGATAGAAATGCTGGTAGGAAAAGGCATATTTTGACACATCCATGAGCTGTTATAAAGAAGAAGAAAAAAGATGACCTTTTGATCAAACTTAGGATAATGTTGCCATCTAGTGGCCATGAGGAGAAGTAGCCTTGCCTAATCCTCAGGGCCAGAACTCCTTTTTATATTTGAAGGAGAGAGCCTAATATCCTAAAGGCACTAGATCCCTCCTGATCTTGGAAGTCAACCAGGATCAGCTCTTGGATGGGAGACCATCAACAAATGCCAAATGCTATGGGATATATTTCAGAAGAAGGAATTGGCAAATCATTTTCCTCACCATGCCTTGGTCCCCTTCCCACAGACACACACACATTTTAATATTTGTGGTTTTTCCACTTTTGCAGGGTTCCTGCGCCCCTAGCTCTAGTGACTGTGGAGGGCTGACTGTATTCTCACCTGGGGCTTGCAGGCATCGGTTGAGTCCTGAGTTTAGGAGTAGAACTCAATTCTTCAACTTCTACTCTGAAGGAAAAAAGAGGAATCCCTTTCAGGCCACTTACCTGGCCTGTTTGACTAGGCTGATTTACTCAGCACAGTGCCACAGCTTCCCCTTTTTCTAGCAGGCAGGAAAGGATCCCCTGTGAACATCCCTTTCTTTCTTTTCCTAAGAGAGAGAATTACAGTTCAAGACCTTCCAGCATGGCTGGGAGTCACATAGCCCTCACAATGTTTCTGGGTTACAGTTTCCAGTATTCCCCACCCTTAGCTATGATGGCCAGGGATGCTGGGACTTGCAGTCTGACAGCATAAGGAAAAGTTCCCCTTTGCTTTCAGACCAGAAAGTGCAGAAATGTGTGAAAGAAAACTAGGAAAGATTGTTCTCTAAAAGTAAGTTAAACTTTATCCACCACTCATATAAGAAAAGATTGCATTCATACTCTTGGATTTACTTCTGTAGATGTTACATGATCTCAGCAGCATCTCTTCCTGGTCTGGACTTGCAATAGGCAGAAATCATATGGCAGCATCTTTTTAAATGTTGTCAGAGTCTCAGCGACTAGCCAGGTCCCATCCTTGTCCTGAAGTGGCCGTCTAGGGAAACGAAAAAACCTCAGAGTCCTTGAAGCAGAAAGTATTATATTTTATTTTCTTACTGCGCAGGTTTTGCTGAACTGCGCAGGGTCCCCAGTGTGAGTATCACTGAAGACCCTGCACTTCGTCAAAAACCTCCCTTATATACACCCTTAACAGTAGAATCAATTACAAATTGGTTACATTACATCATGCATACAAGGATAACAACATGTCAAAATGATCTATTCCTTCCCTTGTCCTTGTGATAAGTTGCAGGAAAGAACAAGCCTGTTTTCCATGACCTACCACCCCTTCGTTAAGCACTTTCAGCACTATGTTCCTTAGATAAGAAACATCTGCAGTTAATTATAATTTCATCTATTTTTCTACCAAACACAAAATCATATCTTTAACCCTTTCATTCCCCCCTTCATGCCAAATTCTCTGCAATTTGAAGCATGTCCCTCCTATGCATACCCGTGGGCCATTACTGCGTAGCAGCCGCTTTCCCTTCCATAGCGTCTGAAAGGGAAGTCCGCACACACTTTATAGCACAGGACAGGCATAACATAATTAGAACTCCCCCAACCAATAATAGTACAAAACCAAGGAACAACGTTCTTAACCACCCAAAATTTGGCAACCAGGATGTTAACCATTCCAAGGGATTACTTGCCCCATTATCATTGTTCAGTATTACCTCTTGTAAGTGTTGCACCTCATCCTCTATGGTCTTATTTAAGTCATGGAAGAAACTTTGTCATCCTCCCTTGACTAGGGAAAACAAACCCCCCTTTTCTGGCCAGCAAATAATCCAGAGCCAACCGATGCTGTAAGAGTAACTGATTCAACTCCTCGACCTCGTGTTGCAGAGCCCTCACCAACCTCCCAGTTGCATTTATAGTCTTTTCCAATCTACAGGTCAATCCCAATATACTTTTACGATTTTCCTGTGCTACAATTCCTGGGTAGGCTCCCAGGGTGAGGAGTCCTGTAAATAATCCGCCTGCTACTCTGCTACCTTCAGTTCTAGACAGTTGGGGTCCTACAATAACCAAGTCCTCACACTGGTTACCTAATGGTCCCACCAGATCTCTTCTTTTTCTAACTCCTCGCTTTTCTTTCTCTGGCATGAAAACCTGAACAGGTATGGTCATATACCCTATTCCCACACACTGATAGGCTCCTGGGTGGTAATTGGTGGCCCATCCGTCAAAATAAAACCACAGATGCGGATCTCTAGCCATCATCCCCGAACAAATGCTACCCGACCCAGTATAATTAGAGACAAACATAGGATACTCCGGGTATAATTCTTCAAAGCTTGTATTACTTAAACCCCCTTCAAAGTGATATGAACTATTATATGAGTCATACAAATAGAACCTACTACTACAGGCTGAATAATTTCCTAGTTTATCATAGAATGCAGAGTGCTTTACATACCCCTTCCATTTAGAGTTCCAATTTCCACTATGATGGCAACAGAAACACATTCCCGGAGAATAAGTATAGAACTTCAGTCGCTTGAACTGTGTTCTGTTCATTCCTCCATCAACTGTGGCAAACAGATTCGGGGTTCCTCTCAACGCTGACTGTAGGGCTCCCACTATCACCCCTGGTTCACTAATAAGAGAGGGCATGAATCCAAAATCTGCTACAGTTTGTGGGTGTTCGTATATTAAGGTGACATCATGCCCATGTTGTTGGAACATATGGGTGGCGTGTCGCTTAAACCAATTGGCCCCGACTATCCCGCACACCACACTCCACATTCCGATTATCAGCCTCCACCCCATCTTCAGAGCTGGAGGGGGACCCCACTCTCCTTGTCCCACAAAAATATCCCCTATACATATATATGAGAGCTAATATTCCCAAAACTATACCTACTATCAATATTACTATCTCATTAACAGTCATCACAAGTTGTCAATTGCTTACCGCGGGAGGGATCTAGCCGTGCGTAGAGTGATCAGCCTCCGGAGTGACCACAGCAGGGCTTAGTCCCAGTCTTCCTCCTCAGCAGTTGCTAGGTCTGACCGTACGTAGAACTGCCAGCTCCCAGGTATGTGACAGCAGTAGGGTCTAGCCTAGATCTTCTTTCACCTGTTGCGGATCTGACTGTGCGCAGAATGGTCAGTTATCTGGTATGACCACAGCAGAGTCTAGTCCGAATTTCTCTCCCCCTTTTTCGCTTGGAGAACTTCAATTTCAGAGGGTTGTCTTGTGATGAAACCACAGTCCAATCAGTAAATGCCTTTTTCACCCTAGTGTAATGTATCCAGGGCTTCAACCCTGCTACCTTTACTGCGGTAGGGGTGACTAACAGCACCTGATACGGCCCCCTCCACCCGGGTGACAATGGTGTCCCTTTCCAATCCTTGACCCACACCTCATCTCCTGGCTGGAAGGTATGTGCCTTTGTAAAGAAAGGGGCACGCCTAACTTCTAAAGCGTGGGCTCTAATCTTTTCTAAGGTTCTCCCTAAGGCCTGCACTTCTTCTTGGAGACTCAAATTCCCCAACTCCCTAATGTCTCCTCTCAGCCCTTTCAGAATTGCCGGGGGTCTTCCATACAACATTTCAAATGGAGTTAACCCAGTTGCCCGGTGTGGAGTGCATCTTATCCTCAGGAGGGCTATGGGGAGCACATCCAGCCACTTAAGTTTAGTCTCTTGGCACAACTTCGCAAGCTGAGTCTTCAGAGTTCTATTCATCCTTTCCACTTTTCCCGAGCTTTGAGGTCTATAGGCGCAGTGCAGCTTCCAAGTAATTCCCAGGGTTTCGGCCAAGTTCTTCATTACCCCATGTACAAAGGCCGGGCCGTTGTCCGATCCTATGTGAAGGGGCAGCCCGTATCTCGGTATGATGTCCCGTAGCAAAGCTCGTACTACTTCCTTCGCTTTCTCAGTTCTTGTGGGGTATGCTTCCACCCACCCTGTATGGGTGCACACCATTACCAACATGTATCGGTACTGCCCTGACCGTGGCATCTCCGTGAAGTCTACCACCAGGGATTCAAAGGGAGTGGACCCTTGATGTTGTATTCCTTCTTCCATTTTCGGCCCTTGACGTGGGTTGTTCCGAGCGCAAACCTGACATCGCGATGAGGCCAACGCAGTATATTGGCTCATTCCATCTATAAACACATCCTTTTCCAATAGCCGAGCCAATGCCATTTTTCCCAGATGCGTCGCCTCATGCGCCTTCTGTACAACCAGCCATCTCATAGATTGGGGTATGTACCGCCGTCTATCTGGCAAAGTCCACCAACCGTTTGCATCCTTTTTGGCCTTCAGATCCTTTTCAGCTTTTTCATTTTCCTGCTGGGTATACCTTGGGGTTTGTTCACTTAATGATACTTGGAAGAGTGGTGCCTCCACTTCTTGGGGCAGACTCTCTTCTTCATCCTTTGACTTTTGTTCTGCGGCCTCCCTGGCTGCAGCATCTGCTCTCCGGTTTCCTCGAGTCACTGGATCCTGTCCCCTCTGATGTCCTTTACAATGTATTACAGCAACTCTTCGGGGGGCCCATACGGCTTCCAACAGTTGTTCTATTTCTCTTCCATACTTAATCTCCTGTCCTGAAGAATTAATCAGTCCTTTTTCTTTATACAAGGCTCCATGAGCATGCAGAGTCATGAAGGCATACTTAGAATCGGTGTATATTTACAGTCAGTCCTTCTGCTAGTTCCAAGGCTCTGATTAAGGCAATCAGTTCCGCTTTCTGCGCAGAAGTGCCAACGGGCAATGCCTTTGCCTCTATTGTCTTTTCCTCTGTGACTACAGCATATCCGGCTTTTCGCTTCCCTTCACGTACAAAACTGCTCCCATCAGTGTAATAGATAACATCGGGATGGGGCCATGGGTTGTCTCGCAAATCTGGTCTACTTGAATACACCTCATCCATTGTCTGGAGGCAGTCATGATGGATATTCCCGGTTCCCACCGGGAATAAAGTTGCAGGATTCAAAGTTGCACACAACTCTAACTTCACTCTAGGGTTCTCATATAACATGCCTTGGTATTTGGTCATGCGGCTATTGGTGAACCAATAATTGCCTTTGTATTCTATCAATGCCAAGACAGAGTGCGGGACCTTAACCACCAAGTCCTGGCCCAGGGTTAACTTGTCGGCTTCTTTCACCAGTGTGGCAGTTGCTGCTATGGCTCTCAAGCATCCAGGCCATCCTTTTGCCACTGGATCTAACTGTTTGGAAAGATACGCCACCGGGCGGTGCCAAGATCCCAACACTTGTGTCAACACTCCTACTGCTACTCCGTTCTTCTCATCAACATACAAAGTAAATGGCTTTGTTACATCTGGCAGTCCCAACGCCGGCGCTTCCATCAAGGCCTTCTTTATTTGGTTCCAGGCTTCCCTCTGTTCTTTTCCCCAGAGGAACTCAGACCTCTCTGGGCCTTTGGTAGCTTCATATAAGGGTTTACTCATTACTGCAAAGTTAGGGATCCAGATTCTACAAAACCCAGCTGCTCCCAAGAATTCTCGCACCATCTTCCGATTCTGGGGCTCAGGTAGAGCACACACGGCCTCCTTCCTTTCTCGGCCTAGCGCTCGCTTTCCTTGAGTCACTTGAAATCCCAGATACCGCACTTCCGTTTGGCACAGCTGGGCTTTCTTCCTAGAAACCTTGTAGCCTGCCTCCCACAGAAGCTGGAGTAACTCCACTGTGGCCCTCTTACATTCTTCCTCACTAGCAGCTGCCAACAGCAAATCATCTACATATTGAAGCAAAACTCGTTTTCCAGGCTCAGATCGGAATCTTCTCAGATCTTGACTCAGGGAGGTCCCGAAGATTGTTGGCGAATTCTTCCATCCTTGCGGCAAGCGGGTCCAAGCGAACTGGGTCTTTTGGCCCGTTAGGCTATCTTCTACTTGGAATGCAAATATTTCTTGGCTTTGAGGGGCCACTCGGATACAGAAGAAGGCATCCTTGAGGTCCAAGACAGTAAAATGAGTGGCTGTGGAAGGAACCAGGCCCATCAAGACATATGAGTTTGGCACTACCGGGTGTAAGGTCACTGTAGCCTCATTCACCATCCTCAAATCTTGGACTGGGCGATATTCCTTTGTCCCAGGCTTTAACACCGGAAGCAATGGAGTATTCCATGGAGAACGGCATTCCCGGATTATATTGTATTTCTTCAGCCGATCCAGGTGTTTCTGAATCCCTGCCAAGGCCTCTCGGGGCAGATCATACTGCCTCACACGAATGGGCACCGCATTAGGCTTCAGCTCCACTATTATAGGAGGTATAAACCGGGCTAACCCTGGAGGATTGTCTTCAGCCCATACTCCCGGAGGCCCAAACTCCGAGGGCCGTTCTTCACAAGCCATTATCTGGTACCTTCGCCACTCTTCTTCCATTGGGTAAGTTACTGAAATGCTTCGCGGTCCTCGGAAATTTACTTCCATCCTTCCATCTTCTTCAACGGAAATCTGGGCCCGTAGTTTGGCCAATAGGTCCCGACCCAACAAGGGTACTGGGCAACTTGGTAAATATAAAAACTGATGAGTGACTTGATGTTTTCCCAAATCCACAATTCTTTGTTCCAATAGAGGGTGTCGTTCCGTTTTTCCCGTGGCTCCTACAATTTTTATAGCATTTTCAGTCTTTGGGGCTACTGCCGAATTTAGTACGGAACGGGCGGCGCCCGTATCCACCATCATTGAGATGGCTCGGCCCCCTATTTGTGCTGTGACCATAGGCTCCCCGGGGCCGAGAGCAAGGGGGCCTGGTCTGTCCTAATCGTAGTGTTCCATTCCAACCAGTCCTGCAAAATCCTCAAACCCTTCATCCACCTCCTGCCCGTATCTTCCGTCCACCACTCTTCCTCTTCCTCTTCCTCTTCCTCTTCCTCTCTCTGTCCCCTGCCCCCTCCCGACTATCCCCCTTCGTCTGGGGCATTCATTTTTCCAATGTCCTTCCTGTCGGCAGAGGGCACACTCATTAGGCCCCAATAGGGTTCCACTCCTTCTTCTAACCTTCCGATCATCTCCCTTTACCGCCAGTGCCGCAGCCAACAACTCTGCCTTCTTCTGCATCCGTTTATCCTTTTCCCGCTTTTCCTCTTGATCTCGGTTTACATACACTTTCTGAGCGATCTCCAGTAATTGGCTCAGATTATGCCTACAAATCCTCCTTGCTTCTGGAGCTTCTTTCTTATGTCAGGGTAACTCTGGGTCACAAAAGCCAAGTTCACCATCTGCTGGCTTCCTGGGTCGTCTGGGTTCACAGGGGTGTATTGTCTATAAGCATCAAGCAACCTTTCCAAATATGTCCCTGGAGGTTCCGTAGGCCCCTGGAGTACTTCTGCTATTTTTGACATATTAACAGGCCTCTTCATCCCTGCCCTCATAGCCTCTATCAGGAGGGCTTGATAATCTGTAAGCAAAGCCATCTGGCCAAGATTGTTCGGATCCCATCCTGGATCTACCAAGGGAACTCTGCCCCTTATCCACTGTTCAGGGTTTCTTCCCCAGGGGGTACTCTGCCCCTTACTATTCGTTCTGCCTGTTGGATTATCCTTCTCCGTTCTTCAGTGGTGAACAGAGTCAGGAGTAACTGCTGACAATCTTGCCAATTGGGAACATGTGAGGCCATAACGCTGGAGCAAAGTTCTATCATTTCCTGCGGTTTCTCTGTATATGTAGCATAATGTGTTTTCCAGTTGAGGAGGTCCGATGTAGTAAAAGGAGTATACTGATAACTCTGGATCCTCCGGTAACCTCCCTCTGCATTTGGGTCCACCAACACCTGCTCTGCTTGTCGCAAGGGTGAACCATCTCCCCCCCCTTTTTACTGGATTCATCACCATCGGTCATCCTCTTTGGAAGCTTAGGCTCTGGCTTAGGTCGTTTCCTCTTAGACTTTTCTTGAGCTTTTTCTTTTGGTCCATGCCTGAGATCAAAGGAATCTCTTTCTTCTGGGGCAACTAGGTCGGACTCCTCCGAGCCAGATTCCTCCAATCCCCCGGCTCCTCCTTCTGGCTGAGAGGAGCCTGGTTGTGTGGTTCCAGCAGGCAATGGTATAGCAGCAATAGGAGTCGGAGGTAGGGCGGGCTGGGGCTGCACCACCGCCAGCGGTGGGGCTGCCACCTGCACTGCCATGTATGGGGGAGGGGCAGTTGGACGAGGTATATTTCTTCTGGAACTGAGTCTGGCAAAATCTGGCCCCTTCCAAGCTTCTTCCTTGCTCTCTCCTGCCGCACTATCATAGCCTTACAAGTCTGCTCCTGACATTTTCGCAACCAAGGGGGGTTCCCAGAAACCACCGTATCCCATGAATCTATATAAGGGAATTGATCAGGGTGGCCAGGCTCACCCACTACTATTGAATACACTGCCTGGACCCGGGCGGGTTCCAGGCTTCCCTCTGGGGGCCACCCAACCTTGAAGGAGGGCCACTCCACTTCACACAAGTTTCGCAAACGTCCCGGTGTCATTGGAGGGTCTCCATAGTCCCCACTAAATCCCTTTTTGAAATTCTTTAACATGCACCCCAAAGGGGTTTGTTGACTCGGTTCCCCTCCCATTTCCTCCCAATCCGGACAGGACACACTAGGGAGGGGTGAATCGGCGCGTGAGTAAGGGGTCTCACGTGCCAACACAAAGGGGACAGACAACACTCTCTTCGTGCCGACCCACGCACCCGGACGCTCAACGGCATGCAGTGGGAACTGCGACACCACCCAGCATTCCTTGCACACCCCATTCACACCAACAAACTACCTCCCATTTCCTTTCCCGGGTTCCACGAGCCCTGCGGGTTCACCCACGCCTCTAATGGTGGGTTACTAGGGCAAGACTACAGGGGGGTGATCAGGCCCCCTCTTCTCCCTGAGATTGCAGGGAGGTTACTCACCAATAACCGTGGGAGGGTTCAAGTTTCTGCTTCAACCTCGGGTCCCTTGGCAGGAGCGCCGCCGCTGGAGATGTCACCCCGATCCGAGCCAAACCTGTTTTGTCAAAAATATTCAAAGGCGCCCTGGCTGGCTTCACCAAAAAAGGGGCGACAATCCCCGACGCCTAGGCGTCCGCCAAAGTGGGCGGGAAAAAGCCCTTCATATCCCGGACGAGCCCCCAGAAATGAAGTGGCCGTCTAGGGAAACGAAAAAACCTCAGAGTCCTTGAAGCAGAAAGTATTATATTTTATTTTCTTACTGCGCAGGTTTTGCTGAACTGCGCAGGGTCCCCAGTGTGAGTATCACTGAAGACCCTGCACTTCGTCAAAAACCTCCCTTATATACACCCTTAACAGTAGAATCAATTACAAATTGGTTACATTACATCATGCATACAAGGATAACAACATGTCAAAATGATCTATTCCTTCCCTTGTCCTTGTGATAAGTTGCAGGAAAGAACAAGCCTGTTTTCCATGACCTACCACCCCTTCGTTAAGCACTTTCAGCACTATGTTCCTTAGATAAGAAACATCTGCAGTTAATTATAATTTCATCTATTTTTCTACCAAACACAAAATCATATCTTTAACCCTTTCAGTCCAATTCAAATTTCCTTTATTAAGGGAGCATGCAATTCTTTTGATGTTTCTGGATTACAACTCCCATCAGCCTTTGGAAGGATAGCCAATAGTGAGGAAAGCTAGGTGCTGCAGTCCATCATCATCTGGAAGGCAGTATGATTCTTTCTCCTGTCTTATATACGCACTACTGTTCATCCTCTCCCAATTGACCACTCCTGGCTATAGCCATGACTTGGTTCCTGGGCGACATGGTTGCCCTACCCTTAATCTCTTGGACTCCAAACTAAAAGCCACAAAATATGTTCCCCATGACTAGTTTAAGCATGACTTGCAACAAGCTCGTTGTCCTTCAGTCATCGAGCTCATAAACCTAGCTGTCTCTCTTGCAACTCAATTTGTAACTTTCTAAGGCAGGATAATGGCCTGGCTCCAAGCAGCAAGGGCACAGACAGTGCTCGAAAATACCAGATGAGAGTGCCTGATTTCACAGCAATTTCCCCTTCTGCATGCTTTTGCTAACACGCAGACACCATTTGTGGCCTAATCTGGTCAGATGGGTTCTGACAGAACTAATCTAGAGGTGGAGCATGGGGAAAGGTTTTGAGGAAGGTGTGGCTTTGCAAGAGGAGCATTTTCAGGTTGGAAGGCCCTATCCAAATTTAATCCAATAAACATGCAAGGCTCTTTGATTATTTTTTTTAAAGGCAGCCCAGCAATCAGCTTAGAGTCTTTCAGCCCTACATTGTTATAGTGCTATTATTCCACTCTCAACATCCTGTGGAATTCTGGGGTTTGTACTTTACTGAGGCCAAAGAGCTCTCCGGCTGAGACTTCTAAAGGCCCCTCTCTAAACTGAAAACCCCAGGATTCCATAAGAAGCTGAAATTGGAATAATAGCACTATAATAGCGTAGGGCGGAAAGGTCCTAAGCTGAAGAGAATAGGAGGCAACACGCAGAGGTCTGATTTTTTTCCTCCCTTTGAATGCCAGGGCTACATATCATACCAGAATGGCTTTGAAACACCCTGCCCCAGCAACAAAGAGTGCTTTTCATCTTAGGAAGTCTGCAACCTAAATCAACAGCATGTCAGGTAAAATCAATCTGTTACAAGGGAATTGAATAAACATCTTGAATGTAAGGTTCTTTCTGATACGATCAGAGCTTCGCACAATAAAAGCATAGCTGTTACTTGTGAGGATGCCTCCTCTCTGAGTAATGCATCAGTCATGGAAATACTGTATTTTCTGGCACTCAATTAACATAATTTCTCTGCCATGAAAATGTAGTAGCACATCATTAAATTTTATCAAATGTGTAACTCATGTTCCTTCTCTAGAAAAAAAACAGTTTGAAGAAATATGAGCTCAAGAATGCAAAGCCATTTACTATATGACGCATTTCTTCAGAGCAGCAAAAAGATGACTACACAAGTAAGGTTGGTTTTTATTGCAAACAATGCTGCATTAATATAAACATCACAAAAATATTTGTATCACTATTGCCATGCCATTATTAACAACAACTTTTCAAAGATGGGACATCTGGGTTGCTTTTATTTATGTATTTAATATTATATTTTTCTTTCAGTTTGGGATTTATGGAAGTTCACAACACAGATTAAAACAAAACAAAGCTAAAAAACCAAGCCTAATAATCAATCAATCAGCAAAGCAAAAACAATGGTATAAATTGTCCTGTTAGAAACAGCATTAATATAAAACAGTTTTAAAGTATTTAAAACAAAGTGTGAGCAACTATGAATTAGACAAGGGCCATTTCTCCTAGCAGGACCCCCTCAACTGGGTCACACCAGTGCGCCTGCAAATAATGTCACTTCTGGTTTTGTTTTTACTATGGCCCTTTCTACATGACACTGTCATCCTGCCACAGCAATGGGCTGTTCCCAGCCCAGGAGCCATGCTACTGTATTATGTCGGCACTAACCGGCTGTTATCACATTCTCAAGTTTTGCAAATCAGCCCTATTTAATTTCCAGAAAAAATCTGTTAAGAGCCTTCATTAGTGCTACAATCCATCAGCTGGGTCAATGCGGTTCCTCAATAGCCCTTGATAGCGCTTCTTGTTATCATGGATCCAGGAGTGAGCAGAGTGTGGGTGTGTCCAGCTTGTCCCTTCCTCAATGATTCCCATAGCGTGGCAAGATTGGAATCTACCACTTGTCTGTGTTTATTTTAAACTTCTCCTTTGAGTTAATTTTTTATTTTTTTTAAATAATTTTTTAGTAATATAGTGCAAAAATGCAATAATGTGCTGGCATATCATGACATTACAACCTGGCTGTGCTAGCATGGCTTATAAAAACACACCAACCCACATCGACCAGTCAAGAGCTGTGGGGTGGGGAAAAGGTGGGGAAAGGGACTGGCCAAGGATGCTCTAGTGTGGAGGGAACACTGGTGGCGATAACTCTACTCATCTACTTAAGGAGAAAGAGTGTGGTAGAGATCGTTCCAACCCGACAACATCACGGAAATGGCAACGTTGGGATTGTAATAGCACAACCCACTATTGAGGTATGGTGCAGAAAGGGCCTATGTGAGTGCATGTGTGTGAGTGTGTTGGTCATGGAAGCCTCAGAGGTTTGTGGGAGCAAAACTGCCATTTCATGGTGTTTTTGATCACCCACAAAAATTAAAGAATGTTTGAGTGTCTGTGGATGGGGGGGTGCTTTGACAGCCATAAAACAGGGTCTTGAGGTCTGAATATAGCTTCTAGGCTGCACTTTGCTCCGCTCTGATTTAAAACTGCGTTTGCCAGATCTCAGAGCACCGCTCTGATTCTCCATGGGTCATTTCTGGGCAGGAGCTGGGGCTTCAGATCCTCTGTTTCATGAGCTCAGCTCTGGGCAAGAGACAAGGGCATAAATCTCCAGCTAGGAGAGCTTTCTCTCAGCTACATGTCTTGTGTCTGTCTCTCTTCCTTCCTTCCTTCCTTCCTTCCTTCCTTCCTTCCTTCCTTCCTTCCTTCCTTCCTTCCTTCCTTTCCTTCTTTCTTTCTCTCAGCTACATGTCTTGTTTCTCTTTCTTTCATTCTTTGCTTTTTTTTAAAAGAAACCTCAGTGTTCAGCTAGCTGGCCATGTAACTTGCTGCAGTGTACAAACAGTAATTGATAATTGATTTCATTTTCCAAATGTCATTCTTGATTTGATGCAATTTGTGTGCTAGTTGTCTTTTACTGTTAAAATAAATATTCCTTGTCCACTCTTCCTATATTGGTGAGGAGGAATAATCTCACTTCACCTTGATTTGGGCTTCTTCAGCTAGGATTTCTGTCATGATTTCCAGAGTGGAAAGTATGCTCTGCTTCTGTTTGAATGACAACCTATGAACAATTGTGGTTGCTGCTTAATGCATAGTGCTTAATGGCACCACCAGGACTTGTCCCCATCTCCAAGGGGCTATCCTTGGAGTTTAGGTTTTGTCCTAGAAATTATAAGGCCTAAGCTGAGGATAAAAGTACAGCATCCCTACCTCATTAGATGACCTTTCTACAGTAAATTCCAGAGGCTTTTCATAGAGCAGATATAACCAAAATGTGGCATAGACAGCTTCACAGAGCTGTTTTTGTGCCCCCAGCCCCCACTCCCATTCTAGAACAAAACTATCTTTTTGTTCTAAAATGCCCCCAAATACATTTAGGGGCCCTCTGACCCCCTGAGTCAAAATCCATTTTTGAATCCCCCCCCCAAATATTTACGGGGGGCATGAGGAACATTTCTACTATATTTTGTGGTCCCCCAGGCCAATTTAGGCCTATAAGAGGCCTTTTTTGAACCCCAAGGTATGGTGAAGATGTCCTCACAATCCTTATAGGCATTTGAAGGCAACAAAAATTGTTTGGTTGTGGGGAGCAGGTTCAGTCATTCAAGGTCTCTTATCAGGCTAATGTGGCCCCATGCCCTCCAACAGTTGCCCACCCCTCTTACAGAGCATCTTTATTATTCCAAGGAGAGTGTCCCAGGGGGCACAGAATTAGATATACCCAGTCCCAATGGGCAGAGAAGGAATACTACCTTTGTAAAGCTGAAGATCCAACTTGGGATCCTTTCTGCCAGCCCCAGGAGAAAGTTCTGATCACTTACTTCCACATTGTTGGAGCTGTGACACCAGCAGAAACAGAATATAGTCTGTTGTTTTTCAAGAAAAACTGTTAAAAATAATAAATAAATAAATAAATAAATAAATAAATAAATAAATAAAAAGATAATCAAAGGAAAAAAATGCAGGGGTGTTTTCTATTTTGAAATGTGGGCCTAAATCCTCTTGGTAGTCTCAGCTGCAGCAGACCATTTCAATCAATGGGATTTATCCATGTGTTGACTCACCATTCAGCAACTGATTCAATGGGTCAAACTTTAGTTAGCATTTCGGCTGTGGTCTGCTTTCATTTTCTATTGTAATAGATGACCATCCTCTATAGAAACACCAGACTCTCAGAATAAATGTTGGAGGGATGTTTTATAGTTTTTGGATGTAGGATTATCCAGGTTGTATAAATTATTGAATTCTCAGGTGAATCATTCCACACCAATGAGATAATAGTTAAGGTACAGCTGCAGAATTCGCTTGAATAGTTGGCAATCATAAGACTAATTCTCATTTCTCAATTTCAGGTTCAAAGGTCTCATTTTCAGCACACCAGCTGTATTGTTTTTTATTCTTTCAACATTTAGTGGTGTGACATCATGCCAGCTTTAAATTCACACATAATTCTTAATTAGAAATGGCAGGTCAGGTGTCCTATAGTAAATCCACTACTAACCAGGTTTGGGCTCCCTTTATTATTGTGACTATTGTTGTTACTGTTATCATGGGCTCAGTGCTGGCTAACCTGGCTGCTCCTGTTTTAATTTCTCATAGTGCTCCTAATATGACATTACTCCAAAGCACTTGGTGGATAATGGGGACTCAATGTGTGCTTATTGTAGCTCAGTCTTTATATTGGACAGGTCGGACAATGACTAGAGCGCAACTGGCGGAAATCTGGACTCTTATCTGACAGGACACACTATAGAGAATTCCTTCATTCCTATGGAGTGGCAATAGAGGCAGCGAAGAAGACTTTCCTCTCTGCACGTATTACGTCTGCGACATCTCGTCCAGCAGAGCTGTTCAGGGTGCTAAGGGATCTGACTCAGCTACCCACTCCCCTGAACTCACTGTTAGAACCTAGTGTAGCTTGCTGTGATGCTTTGAATAATCATTTCGCAGATAAAATCTCTCAGATAAGAGCCGACTTGGATGCCAGTGTTATAGCAGAGGTCATAAATGGAGCGTCCGGTGACTCCATGAACAGGATTATACTGGATCAGTTTCAGTCAGTGAGTACCGAGGACGTAGACAAGCTCCTTGGAAATATAAGAAAGACAACTTGCCCTCTTGATCCCTGCCCTTCATGGCTGATCGTCCAGGGAGGAGTTGCAATTAAGACCCATTTAAGATACATTATTAACGCATCCCTCAGGGAGGGCAATTTTCCAGCTTGTTTAAAAGAAGCGATTATACGGGCGCTTCTAAAAAAAAACCTCCCCAGATCCCCTGGATATGAATAATTATAGACCAGTCTCCCATCTCCCATTTTTAAACAAGGTGATCGAGAGGGCTGTTGGTCTTCAGCTCCAAGCTGTCTTGGATGAAACAGATTATCTAGACCCATTTCAAACTGGCTTCAGGGCAGGATATGGAGTTGAGACTGCCATGGTCGCCTTAGTGGATGATCTTCGCCTACGTATCGACAGGGGAAGTGTGACCCTGCTGGTACTCTTGGACCTCTCAGCGGCTTTCGATACCATAGACCATGGTATCCTTCTGGAACACCTGAGAGGGCTGGGGATCGGGGGCACTGCACTTAAGTGGTTCCAGTCCTATCTCTCAGGTAAATACCAGATGGTGATGCTTGGGGACAGCTGCTCCTTGAAAAAGGAGCTTAAATCTGGCATTCCTCAGGGTGCTGTCCTGTCCCCAGTGCTATTTAACATCTACATGAAACCGCTGGGAGAGATTATCAGGAGGCATGGAGCAAGGTGCTATCAGTATGCTGATGACACCCAGATATCTCTCTCCATGCCTCGGATAATAGCATCAACTAAGGGTGGCATCTTGCCTCTAAACGAATGTCTTGAAGCAGTAATGGACTGGATGAGGAAAAACAGACTGAAAATGAATCCAGATAAGACAGAGGTACTCGCTGTTAAGGGCCCTTGCCAACCTGTTCTAGATGGGGTCACACTTCCCCTGAAAGACTGTGTCCGCAGCTTGGGGGTGCTCCTGGACTCGCCACTTCAGATGACAGCTCAAATAGATGCGGCAGCCAAGAGTGCCTGCTATCAGCTTTGGCTGATACGCCAGCTGCGCCCCTTCCTGGAGCTGGAACACCTAAAAACAGTGGTTCATGCACTGGTAACTTCACGGCTTGACTTCTGCAATGCGCTGTACATAGGGCTACCCATGTGCTTAGTCCGGAAACTTCAATTAGTTCAGAATATGGCAGCCAGGTTGGTCACTGGTAGACCTAAAACTGACCACATAACACCAATTCTGAATCATTACATTGGCTGCCTAATAGTTTCCAGGCACAGTACAAGGTGTTGGTTCTTACCTTTAAAGCCCTTTATGGCTTGGGGCCAGCCTACCTGCAGGATCGCCTTCTCCCATATAATCCACCCCCCACATTAAGGTCCTCTGGGAAGAACTTACTGCAGCCAGTCAGAACTAGGCTGGCTGCGGTTACCCAGAGGACCTTTTCTTCTATCGCTCCCAAGCTATGGAATGGCCTGCTGGAGGAGACCCGGCATATTACCAGTCTTGACAGCTTTAAAAGAGCAGTCAAGACTGATCTCTTCCGACAGGGCTTCCCAGACTAGCATTTCCATCGCCCCCCATCTATTGCCTTGCTGCTTGCTAACAGTAATTGATGGATTGTTAATTGCTGTGTATTTTAAGGGGTTGGTTTGGGTGGGTTGGTGGGTGGGGAGGATTGGGTATGTTTTTAATGTCTTTTAATGTCTTTTAATGTATAATATATTTTATGTTGTCCACTGCCTTGATCCGTGTGGAGAGGCGGGATACAAATAAATTTTATTATTATTATTATCATCATTATTATTATTATTGGGGACAGGCAACTTTAGAGGGTCAAGGGGCCAACTGCTCACTTTAAGGATTCACCATGGGTCTCACCAGTCCTAAAAATGTTCAGACAGCAAAAAATCAAAACAATTAGTGGCCAGAATGAACTTTTAGTGTCAGTTTGAGGGCGGGGTCTGTACAACATATTATTTCAAGATTTACTGCATGTTTCTGCAGAAACCACTTATGGTTAGGTATACACATACATGTTTATATTAAAATGTCTTTGCAAATGAAGAGAGAGTGTCCATGTTGGCTGGGACATTCTTGGACTTGTGGTCTAAAAACCAGCTTTTCTGCACTACTTTTGGAGAACGAAAAGGGTATTATAAATTTTACTCAGTTCTTTCAGGTGTAGCTGTTGTTAGATGAATATAAATAACATGTTATGCTACTTTGTGTTTTTATTTATGTTCTGTCTCTCTCTGTAATAAACTGTGGTGGTCTTTGGATATAAAGTTTACATAGGTACGCAACTTTTCCAAAACTCTGAGAATATTTAAATGTACCATATTTGTTGGCATACAAGACGCACCTGTGTAAAAGAGGCATCCCATTTATACACTGGCAAATACTATTTGCTGGCATGTAAGACACACTACTGTATAAAACAGTATATTTTGGGGGGGGGAAGTAAGTCTTAGGCCCTTTCCACACGGGGGTTAAAAAATGGTGTAGAGCGACGTCTGACGGAGGTCATCTATACCGTAAAGTGGATTGGGGCAGACTACTTTTGCGTAGTTCCACACCCCAATCCGCTCTAGGGTGCCTGGAAGTGGCGCCGCTGCATGCTTTCTAAAAACCACTTTTTGTGTGGTTTTTAAATGGCACGGGGCATGCAGCCCCATGCAGCTGTGTTGCAGCGCCTGGTGTGGATTTGCAGGCACGCACAAGGGCGTGCCTGCAGATCTGCTGAGGGCGGGATTTCCGGCTGGCGAGGTTCTTTGGTTGGTGGAGAGCCTCCGCCAGTCGTAAGCTGCCATTTTGGGCGCTGCAGGACGCCACAGGACGCCGACGAGTGTGGAGCAGCGAAAATGCGCTGCTCCACTGGCGATGGACTTACCCAGTTTAAGGTAAGCTCTGTTTCAGCGTGTTTCCAGCCATTTCTTCGCCCGTGTGTGGAAAGGGCCTTATACGCCAGCAAATACAGTACTTTCTCTAGGGATAGTGTCATGTTTCTTGCCTCCAGCCTGACATGTCTTGTGTAGGTCTGCATGGCCTGGGAGATTTCTGGATCAAGCCAGGGCACCCGCCCTGAGGCCTGCTTCTATCGTCCCTTCACTGGGAATTGCAGCACCCATTTCACTATTGTCCCCCTTTGGCCTCCCCCTACCGGATTGATCTCCCTCCCCTGCTTTCCTTAAACTCTGGCCCTTCTCAGCAGTAAGAACAAGCAGACTTTTAATCCTAAAAGAAAGTGGTACTCTTGGTACTAATGTTGACAAGGTAGCGTGTACAATCCCGTATGTAGAAAGACACTCTGTGAGACTGCTCTTATAAAAACAGAAAGTTACATTTTATTGAAACACTGTTACTGTAAGTTGTTTGTAACTAAATTTTTAATACTACAGCACACCCCTTTTCTCTCTCTCTCTCACTCACTCTTCTCAGCTCATTTACTGTCAAATATTCACTCTCTTTCTCAGCTCCCAAACCCAGCTCTTTTCTCATTGTCCCTCACGGGACTCCCCTTCCCACTAACTCCCTCCTGTGTCAGTTAAATTTCCGTTTCTCCTCCCCCCTTGGTTCGCCCCTCCCTTGAGCTCCCCAGGGTCCCATTTTACCGACCAATCATTTTAAACCACTCCTGGTCTCTATGGAGGCTCGGTTACCATGCCCCTCCCTTCAGGTTTCATCACAGATGGCTACAGAGACCATACAGTATCTTTGTTGTGCCAACTCTAGTGGCTGTCCATCTATTTCTGGGCACAATTCAAAGCACAGGTTCTGACCTATAAAGCCCTATATGGTCTAGATCCATGCAATCAGATAGACCATATCTTCACATATGAACTTGCCCATGTTTTCCGATCTGGGGAGGCGCTTCTCTCTGTCCCACTGCTCTCACTACATCTGGTAGACATGTGAGAGGATCTTCTGGGTGGTTGTTCCCAGGCTCTGCAACTCCATTTCCAAGGAGGCCAGACTGCCATGCTTCTTGCTATCTTTCTGCAGGCAGGTGAAGACGTTTTATTTCAGCAGGCCTTTCAGGACTGATTGGTCATAAGGAAAAAGGTCTTCTATAATGTGCCAAACTGTCTATGGCCCTTTCCACACACGAAGGAAAAAACGTCCTGAGATGTCCTGAAATGGAGCTTACCTGAAACCCAGTAAGTCCGTCGCCACGTGGAGCAGCGCGTTTTCGCTGCTCCACACTCCTTGGTGTCCCGCAGCGTCCTGCGGCACCCAAAATGGTGGCTTATGACTGGTGGAGGCTCTCCACCAACCGGAGAAGCTCACCAGCCGGAAAGCCCGCCCCCGGCAGATCTGCAGTCACGCTCTTGCGCGCGCCTGCAAATCCACACCGGGCACTGCGACAGGGCTGCATGGGGCTGCACGATTGTGCTTTTTAAAAACCTCTTCAAAAGTGGTTTTTAAAAAGCACGCGCCGCTGCCACTTCCAGTCGCCCTAGCGCGGATTGGGGTGTGGAATTACACTAAAGTAATCCGCCCCAATCCATTTTACGGTGTAGACGACCTCCGTCAGAAGTCGCGCTACACCATTTTAATACCCCCGTGTGGAAAGGGCCTATATTGTGTGTTCATGCGCCTTCAAGTCACCCACTGACTTATAGCAACCCCATTAAGTTTCTTAGGCAAGCAATACCCATAGGTGGTTTTGACAGTCCCTTTCTCTGAAACGTAGCCTACAGTACCTGGGATTTTTTGGTAGTTTCCCATTCAAGTACTAACCACTACTAATCCTCACCAGAATCTTCCAAGATCAGATAGAATCTGGTGCCTTTCTGTATTAGTTATTATAACTGCTTTTTAACTCTGTTGATAGTTTAATCATATTTTAACTTTTGTATGATGGCTACTTTTAACTGTTACCAGTTTTAACTTTTGTAAGCTTCCTGTAATCCCAGGGCTGGGGAAAAGGCAGAATATAAATAATAGTGGTAGTAATAGTAGTAGTGTTGAATACTTCTGTAAATGTATTGAACTATGCCATGGCTTTGGGGACACGATTGAAGAAGTTCTGCTGGTATGAATATACAGTCACATCTGCAGTTAGCTAGTGTGCTTCTTATTGTGATTGGAAGGGATCTTGTGCAGGCTGTATGCTGCCTTAACAAGTTGTACAAGTTTCAGAAGCTCTCTGAAAAATATTGCAAAAATTAGCCTGTGAAATCTAATGCAAATATGATTGTGCCTTTGTTTGTTTGTATACTCTTCAATATTTCACCGATGAAAACTAGGGTACATGTGGTCAACAACATCAGAATGTGGTCAAAATGGCAACAGTTTTTAATGAGGAAGAACATCCAAGTGAGCAGAGGCTGCAGCAGTTTGCTTTTCTCTGAGCCTACTGGGAAGGGCAAAACTCCACTTCCTATTGACCATGCACACCCTTCCCTGGGTTGTTATAGGACAGTGGTTCCCAACCTTTTTTCACCTGTGTACCCTTTGGCAGCCCATTTCAATAAATTGTACCTCTCGAACAGAGCTGGAAAAGGACACAAAAATTTACAATGGCTCAGAATCTCAAAGAGAACTATTTTAAAATGTTTCATAGATGGTACATGACACCAGACAAGTTAAAAAAGATTTACAACACAGGTATGGGAATGTGTTGGAAATGTCAGAAAGAGGTGGGAACAATATTTCATATGTGGTGGTCATGTCCCAAGGCAAAGAAATATTGGAGCGAAATACATAAAAAGATGTGTGAAATACTGAAGGTTCAATTTGTAATAAAACCTGAATTCTATTTGTTAAACATGACAAATGTTCTTGAGAATACTAACATTAAGAGGCATTGGAGATTAATATTGTACATGATAACGACAGCTCGAATTGAATATGCCAAATTGTGGAAGTCTCAGCAAATACCCAATTGAACAATGGTGGGGGACATTTATTGAGAATAGAAATGCGGATATTGTTTCACAAAGATTAAAGGGGAAATCGGATGATCAGATAAAAGCAGAATGGCAAATTGTAATGGGTAATTGCTGGGAACTGCCAAGTGAAAATGTCTGAATTATGGTTGAAATTAAAGAGGAATAATTGTAACATAACAGGAGTTGATGAGAGAAATGCAAGATCAAGCACGTAAGATGAACATAGAATTGTGAGGCATAATTTTTTATATGTGAGTAGATATCTAGAAAATGAAAACTAGATCAGAGTGGAAGAACAAAAACATTACATGTAAAAGTACAATTTGAGATGATGTTTTTCATTTGCGAAACCTAATAAAATTATTAAAATAAATAAATTGTACCTCTCATATTAGCAACATGTTTATTCTTAATATAGTTACTGTTATTTCAAATGTGTATCTTGTAATCGTAAATAAATAGCCCAATAATGGGATTAAGCAATCAGATAAAATTTTGAAGTACTGTAGGAAATGGAAATGTAGGAAGTACTGTATCTGAGGGGAGGAAGCATAGGAAGATACTTGAAATTGTTCATTTATAGTTATATATAATACTTCTGTAATATAAATTATATATTTTATTTTTAATGTGTGTGTGTGTGTGTGTGTGTGTATCAATATAAAATATAAAATTATATACAGTAGGACCCCCTCCCATCTGTGGATTCATTATCCGCTGATTCAGTTATCTGCAGTTGGCCACCATTGGGCCAACCACAGATAATGGGGCCCGGGGCCAGAGGCGGCAAGGAGCGCGAGATCGTGTTTGTTGCTAATTCCCATTGCCTGCCCAGGCCCAATCCCAGCAGCAGGCTGTGGGGAAAGAGCGAGGAGTGTGGGATCACGTCCCTCATCAACTCCCATTGCCTGCCCCAGTCCCGATCGTGGCAGCAGGGAAAGAGTGAGGAGAGCAGGATTGCACCCCTCGCCAACTCCCATCACCCGCCCTGGGCCCGATCCTGGCGGTGGGTGGTGGGGAAAAGAGTGAGGAGCACACGATCGTGTTCCTCGCCAACTTCTGCCAACTGCCCCAGCTCTGATCCCAGAGGTGGCCAGAAGGAAAAGAGTGGGAAGCGCAGGATTACGCTTCTTGCCAACTCCTGTCGCTCCTCCTCGCCAGCTCCTGTCACCCACCCAAGCAAATCCACTCTTTTCCCACCTGCCATGGCAGTGATTGGGCCAGGGCTGGTGGCGGGAGAGGGCATTCCTCACTATCTGTGGATTTCAGTATCCACAGGGCCCCCCGGAACCAATCCCCCACAGATATGGGGATCCTACTGTAAATATAAAAATATAAAATTAAAAAAAATAGAATAATAAAATGATCAGACAGTTCATGTATATTTACATTTAAAACTCCAAATATACAATGAATTCAAGAAAATACATCACAGATTACATTTAAAAACTACATTAATTAATTATTATTACTGTTTTGCACCAAAATGTGAGAAATGTTCTGAGAAATTCTTGGTGACTGGTTACTATCCACATTATGATTCACCTTTTTTTTTTTTTACTGCAATGGTTTTCAACCACTAATCCATATCTGATAGTATATGAATGCAAAAATTAATGTAAAACTTAAAACAATGACAAAGGGAAGTGATGTAGAGAAGACCCAGAAGAATTCATTCATTGAACATTGCTCACAGAACTGACTGAGGTGCACACTGCTAATAGTTTCAGTTCTCCATTTTCTTAATGCACTCTGTGGTGAAAAACAGACACCATGTCAGCCGCCATTTACTGATCTCCCTGCATTTCACTAGCCTGAGCTGTCCCATCTTACATCCCTTAAGAGATGCCAACTGGCTATGATTCCCCCTATCCCTGCCCCAAATAAGAACACCAACTGAGGCCAGCAAAGGATGAAAAATGCAATTCACCTATAGCTTAATATTTCCACCACAAGCCCCCAGTGATGTATTTAAGTCTTTTACTCCAAGTCTCAAGTCAGGTCTCAGGTCTCTACCTTTAAGTTTCAAATCCTTGAAGATACTTTCAAGTCAAATCTCAAGTCAAGTCTCAAATCTGAGACCCAAATTTATTCCCCAACCTGTATTCCAGAATTTCTGGACAAAGTTGAATAAAGTCAGTTTTAACAATTTAAGCAGAGTAGGTCCTCCAAATTTGTGATTTTCCCATCTGCTCCTTCAGAAATGGGGAATAGGATCTTTCTTACTCCAACTTCCCGAAGCTGGAGGCTTTTGTGCTGATGTGCATAAAGGAGTCTGCAGCTTCAGAAGTGGGGAATAGGACCCTTCTTACTCCCCATTACTGAAGCTTCAAAAGCTTTAGAAGGAAGGATCCGTCCTCCTCAAGCCTGTTGCCTAACACATTTGCTGTTCCCCTCTGAGAAATGCATCCTGCACTCTGGGAGCAAGTCTTGTCTTCTGCTCTTAGGGAAAGTTTTAGAAGGCTCCACCAACATGCAGTGGGGACAGGCTGCTGAAGAGACCTCAAGCCTGCCTCAAGCCCATTGCCTAGCTCGTTTGCTATTCCCCTCTGGGAAATGCACCCACACTTTGGGCTAGAGACAGATCCTCATGTGACCAGTAGGCAAAAAGAGATGGAAGCATTGTTCAGAGTCATAAGGCTTCTGGATGAATGTGTCATGTTAGTGAACCAAGGGCAGCAAGTCAGTCACTAAAAGTATACAAGTCTCGAGTTGAGTCAAGTCAGTGCATCATTTATTACCGAGTTGAGTCACTGAAGCGACTTAAGTCCGACTTGAGTCCAAGTCAATCGACTCGCACTCCAAGCCCCTGTCCCCAACATTTCCCCCCCACAACTGACTCCTCTTAGGGAAGTTGGACTGGGAGGAAAGGAAACTGTCAACCAGCCCTATCTACATTACACCTAAAGAAAAGATAGATATCAGAAGATGACAAAAATGAGACATAGACCAAGCCCTTGGCCTTGTCTTCTGCCTCTGGTGACCTTGTCCCTCTAGAGATGACCACCATCATTGCAACCATCACTCATTCCTTAGAACTTTTCTGTCACTTGCTCACATACACACACTTATCAGCATCATCTTGGCCTTGGACTGCACTGAGTTGGGTTGGTCCCAATCCAGGACCAAGAAAGAGACCAATGGCTGGCACCTGGAGATGTGGAGTGGCCTCCCTTACCTCTCTGGGAACCTGTTATAAGAAGCTGTCTGCCCCATACTTCTCTCCCCTTGGCTTCCCTTCACTTGACTTGTGCTCAGTTTTGGGTGCCACTCATGCTTGGAACTTTGTCCCATCAGATCTCCCACCACAACCCTCCTACTCTGGTTCTTCTCGGACAAAGCCACTGCCACCATCAAGCCCACCCCAAAATTTTCCCCATCTGTCCCAGCAAAGGAAGAGCAGCATAGACCTGTCCAAGTTGTACCCTCAAAGCAGGCTGGGCTCAACTCTGAAGAGGTGAGCAGCTTCTCCTTGTGTTTCCTTCTGCCTCCATTTGGGATAGGGGAATTGGAGCCTTTTTCTGCCAGTCTTTTTTTTTATGTACCTATAAATGTCCTGGTGCCTACCCATGGGGGTATGCCTACCGCAAGTTGGGAACCACTGTTTTAGGGTATTATTCCCTGAGGACCTTTTCCTCTTCATTTTGGGTAGGAGGGAGAATATGTTCTGCAAACCTTGGAATTCTCTGATCTCTGTTGATCCTTCCCCTCTGTGTGTTTCATTTTGATGAAATTTCACAGTTGGGGATTTTTCTTTTTCTTTTTAAGTACAATTTTGAATGTGATATTACAGGTCATCATTTGCCAGCAAAATTAATTAATTGTTATTAAAGGTCTACTACATTGTACACGGGAAAAACAGGCCAGTCTCTGTGCAAAAGAAAATAAATGGACACAATCAGAACCAGCTGTCTCTCTCCCCCTCTCCACCCTCTAATTTTTTTTTTTTTAAAAAAAACCAGAAACGCAATAGAGGAGCACTTCAGGCTCTCAGGATGGTCTCACAGCAGAGAGTAGTCAAGATGGCAAAAGTTACAAACAAAGGAGAACACACAAACTAGGAGAAGCAGCGCCAGTTTGCTTTTGCTGGAGTCTACAGGAAAAAGCAAGATTCCACATCCTTTCTGCTCTCCTTTCCTTCCCTCTCCTTCTGCAGAGTTAGTTGTGTGCAAACTACTCTTGCACTTTGAACTCACTTGACAGCAACGGAAGTAAGTAGAGAACAAAGGGGGAAAGTGGAAGGAGGAGAGAGAAACTGGGAGATTTTAAAACCAGCTGAAAAAGTGGGATGGCAGAGGATTAACTGGGATTGTCCCTGCAAAATAGGGATAATTGGATGGTATGGGATAGCCTTTGCAGGCTGTTGTGAATGTGAGAACAAGAATGGGAATATCCATCTATTAGGTGTATAGTTAATATACACTTGCTTATAATTAAGCAACCAAAACAGAGAAAGGAGTGGGGAGTTGGGAAGAAACAAAGAAATATGAAAGGACAAGATATGGAAAGTGCCCCAAGGATCATCTTGTCCAACTCTCTGCCAGTGCACACGTCCATAGCTAAAGTATCACTGATAACTGGCCATGTAGCTTCTGTTTAAATGCTTCCCATGAACAAGTGTCCTCTACCTTTTAATTCCCACATTAGTCTAACCCACTGTCAAGAAATGAAAGAGAGGAGACTGGTTCTCAGGTATCAGAGGACACATACAAGAGGTGCCACCAGTTGGATCGATATTAGGAAACCAAGAATACAAGCACTCAGGACATCAATATACAAGCTCAAGTCAGAGTTATTGACACAGAGAGGTCTGTGAATAAGGACTTCTGGCAGCATCCAAGGGCACGACTGGCTGAATACATTTTGCTGCCTGAAGTGGAAACATGATGACTACTCTCCATGCCATATGAAAAAGCAGGATGAATTGGAATTTACTTCAACACTTATGATAGGACAACATCTCAGGCAGCAAGCTAGTTTACAAGGCCCAGAAGAGTTTGTGTGGGATACACAGTTCTGCCCTCTCTGAAAGGGATGAGAAGTTCAGAAGGAACTGGTTAAAAGATGCCACTGCTACTCTGACCATCTGCTACAGCTTGCAGTTGCCTCACTTCCCTAGCAGTGATGAGGGCTCAGTCAAAGGGCAATATAGGTTTTTGTCATATCTTGAAAATCCTGTTTAGTGGACTTCTGGCTATCATTATTTAGATGTGAAGGGACACAGTTTCCTTTCTTATTATTTTCCATATTCTCAGTTGGTAGTGCATGCATTCAACCAGGCAGCAGCAGAGGATAAGAAAGGAAACAAGATGCTGAGAATATAAGAAGAACAATGCTGAATGAAATCAATGTAGTCCAGCGTTCTGCTCATATGGTGGCCAACTAAGCAGGACATGAGTATAAAAGTTGTCTCCCTCTCATGTTTGCCAGATTTCCTGATAAAGGAAATAATTTGTAGCCATCATGACAGATAGCCTTATCCTCTATGAATTTGTATAATTTGACTGCTCAGCCGTCCATGATGGCACCAGCAGTCAGTGTCCCATCTTGTGGTAGCAACTTCCATTGTTTTAACTTTGAGCTATATGAAGGAGGACTTCCTTTTGCTGGATGACCCTGAATTTTAGTACTGAGAGAGGAAGGATCCACTTTCTCCATAGCATGCATAATTTCATACATATATATTATTTGGTCTTCCCTTTTGTGGCTCATATTTAAGCTAAACAACTCAAATTTTGCAACTTTTCCTCATGAGAATGTTGTCCAGCCCTTTGATCCTTTTAATTGCCCCGTCCTGGCCCAACTTCAGCTCTACTATATTTATTTTCAAGTAAGCAGATCTGTGCACAATATTCAAAGTGTGCTGACATCACATCTCCTACTCTCTATCTGTCTTTACCTTTCTCAACTGTAAGCCTAGTGGCAGCCATTTCCTCTTCTTGGGAACTGTTGGTTTAGGAACTCTTGTGGAGTTTCCTTTTTATTTTCCTTCTCTCCATCTCATTTCCCTTTTGCGCCATCTTTCTTGGACTGTGAATCTGAGGGCAGTGACTATCTTGCTGGTATTCATCTGTCAATTGTTTTAACTATCTTTTTCAGATAAAGAGTAAGCGGAGTAAAGACACACCTACTACTACAGAAATTTCCATGTTAGTTTGTTGCAGCAAGAACAAGGAAGAGCCTGGTGGCACCTTAAAAATTTTGCTTTTTGGCATAAGCTTTCCATCTAGTGAAGAGGGCTGTGGTCTACAGAAACTTTTGCCAAATAAAACTTATTAACCTTTTATGATCTGAAGAGTCTTTACTGTTTTTACTGCTTCTATAACTATTTTTTCTACTACTAATGCAAGTCTGAGTTCTGATATAAAACAAGGTCATGCTAGGGGTGTTAGCTACCGGGTGGTGGTGAAGGTATTACATACAATAAGAATTCTACTCTTTTATGAAATTTAACTTCAGTCTCCAAATTTCTGTCCCTGCAGTAACATAAAACTTCAACCGAGCATTTAGAAATAGAGTTTAGGCATCCAAAGAAAAGAATGTGGCAGAATCCTGCCAAATCCCACCACATTATCTGTGTACAAGTAGGCCGTTCATGCATGTATACTTTGTATGCTGCAGAATTCACTTTGTATGCAGCTACAAATGTGTAGGAAATTTCAACTTCCATACATGTACTGTGCAATGCTTCATCAGAGAAAAGTAAATAATGAAAATAGCAGCTTTTGAAATTAGGATAGTTGAAGGCATTTCAGATGGACAGCTTTCCTGCAAGTTTGCAGAGAAAAGAAAAGGTATTAGGAGGTTGTTTTTGTCATTATGTTACTTCGGCCCAGGCCTACCTGGTGATAGCACTAGATATTTGTTTTGATATCAAAACCATTCAGCCTTCCTCTGCCACCCTGCTCCACGTGTTTGTGAGGCCTCCGGACAAGCACATAAACAGGCGCGGCCAGTAATTGTTGGACATTCCATTCTCCACCTAGGCAGGCAGAACAGAGCCACTCCGTTGCTTCAGGGACCTCCCTGCAAACACCTTTTTGCTTAAGCGCGACACTAACAAAGGCGCCCAGTCCTGAGCCGATAGTCTTACAAAGCCAAGCTAAGCACCTTGCATTTGCATACTGGCTACACTATTGTTGATTCAGTGCTAAGCTGATCATGTTAAACTTGACCTTTTCCAAAGCTTTGTCCCGCTCCAAACTTGCATTGTTCTCACCGAGTATGGCATGGCCTGCAGTCACAATTCACCCTATATAAACCCCCCGATTCCGAGAGCACCTCAGATCGCTCTTACTGCCAGCACCCCTCAGATCGCTTGCCCTGTTCGGATTGCTCCGGACTTCCTTGCTGCCGCTTTGTCTGGCGAGCTCCCTTCAGCCTCCACGCTGAGTTTCTTCCCTACCATCTTCAGCTTCTTCAGGACTACAAGAAAGGTGTCGTATCACCCATTTCCTCCGAAAATCCTTATTTCTAATTCTTCCATTAGCTGTGTGATTGTGGTGTCTTTACTGTTTGTTTGCCTTTTAATAAAACATCATTTTTGCTATTTTAAAACTCTGATTGCTTGACTGACCCGACCCCGTAGATGCTGGGTTGCAAGATCCCTGCTAAGTTACCCTGCCTCTCGCTAGCTTTAGTGAGTGCTCCAGCTAATTTCCCCACCTTTGTGTTAGTGTGTTTTGGTTATTTGGGCACCCCTCCCGGGACCCCCAGAGAACAGGGTAACAACTACCTGTGAAACCTTTTCCCCACAGAAACCTCTTATATACAGACCAATGCCTAAACCTGTGTCTTCACTTCAGTGAAAATTGTCTCGCTACCCCTGATTTTCCTAAATTATGGTTCATTTCTCCCTGACGAAGGACAGACAGGCCACATCAACTAGAACCGGGTCTTTTAAGCCGACCCTTCCAAGAAGTAGGGTGAATTTCCCGCCTTGGGCAGCATTAAGGTTGTCAGACTGCAAACTGGAGAAGTTTCCTTTACCGTTAAGGGTTATGCCGAAGAGGGCATTTCAGCAGGTGTTGCTCACTGCCCATTTGTGTGACAAACAACACCCACTGAAATGTCCACTTCCACACAACCACTGAAGGCAGGGGAGCCGGTCTCTTCTGGAAGGCCACAGGAGGGCCCTTCTTGCTTCAGTGGAGGAAGGAAACACCATAGTGGGTGCCCCAAACAGCCCCGCTGGGGACCTTTTCCTGTTGTGACAAACCACTGCTGGTGGGGCTCTAAACAACCACTGGTAGCTCCCCCGACTTTCTGTTGTCATGAAGAGTTCTGTTTTGAGTCTTGTTCTGGAAGGAGGAGCTGGAACTCTTGTCATGGAGTTGTGGTGAATTTTGTGGAGCAAGGAGTCCATTACATACTCATATAATGCAACAAGTAGGATCCCCAGATCTCTGAGCTGGGCCCCTCTTCTCCGGCCCTCAGGGCGACTGAGGGGGAACCTCCGCATGAGGGTAGATTTTCATTTCCTAGACTCAGGCCATTTCCACACTAGGCTGTTACAGTGCTATTATTCCACTTTCAACATGTTATGGAATCGTGGGGTTTGCAGTTTAGGGAGGAGCTGAAAGGCCCCTCCCTAAACTGCAAACGCCACGATTCCATAGGATGTTGAAAGTGGAATAAGAGCACTACAACAGCCTAGTGTGGAAATGGCCTGTCAGTTTTTTTCCCCTCAGTCTGCAACCATGGCTGATGCTCGCCGCATTAAGCGTAATGACATTACAACGGGCCACAAGGGTTCACCGCCAGGTCTCAGGCTTTGGCCCTTAATGCTCAAGACCCGGATAGCCCTGACCCGGCTGTAACCCTGGTCTCTTAATAGGTAACCAGGCAACAGCTCCTCGGCCGCCGCGTCCTCTCTCTCCCTTCCAAAATCCCCTCAGTCCTCCCCCCGTCGCGCTCCCCGTCCGCCGGCAGAGGCCGCTGTGAGCGCGCAGCTTCCGGGCAGCCGGCGGAAGGGGGCCGCTCTCGTCCGTCCGTCCGTCCGGCAGCCGAGGCGTCATATGACCCGCCAGGCGGGGAGCGAGAGGGAGCAGCTGCCGTCGCTGTCACCAGCGGAGTCGGCCCGAAGCGCCGTCGTGACGGAGGCGAAGCGGAGCGACGTCGAGGAGGCGGCGGCGGAGGAGGCCCGGGAAGAGGCGAAGGAGGGCGACGCCGACGGGAGAGGGGCGGAGAGCGTAGAGCCGCGGCCGGGCAGCCACCACCGCCACCACAGCCATCCCCCCCCACCACCACCATGCTGGCGTTGTTGTCTCGGCTGCTGGACTGGTTCCGGTCGCTGTTCTGGAAGGAGGAGATGGAGCTGACGCTGGTGGGGCTGCAGTACTCGGGCAAGACCACCTTCGTCAACGTCATCGCGGTGAGAGGCCCCCTGGGGATCCCCCCTCCCGTGGCGGCGCCCCCGCCTCTCCCCCCGCGCCCCCTGGGGAAGGCAGCCACCCTCCACCCGCGCCCCGCCCCGCCCCGCCCCGCCGCTGGAGCGAAGGGCGCTTGGAGGAGTCGGGGGCTGCCCTGCTTGCCCCCAACTCCCCGAGACTCAGGCGCAAAACAGAGCCGGAGCAGCGGGACTGTCTCGGGCCGCGCGTGGAAGAAGAAGGGCCCCGGCAGGAGAGGGGGGCTGAGACTCCCCTGGCAGGGCTGGAGGCGTTTATCTGGGCTGCGGGGCCTGAACGCTGCATCTGTGGGGGTCGGGTGAAGGGCTCTAGTTTCCAGGAAAATAGCATGGCCGAGGCTGTGTCTGTGGCGTGGCGAGGGTTTCCTTGTGACGGGGCAGTGTTGAAACATGTGACTTTTCACCTGTCGCTTGCAAGTTTTAAGAGGCCGGGAGGTAACGGCATCGCGTAGCCAGGGCAGTTTAATTGTCATGGCTTTATTTTGAGGACTTGTAGTTTGATGAAGTCATTGGGATTCTCTGCAGAAAGCTCTAGTTCGCCACAGCTTTCCGACAAAGAGTTCTGAGTGCTTCGCCAGCGACAACCCAGAAGTCTGTAGAAAGGAACCGTGGGACTTGCATTGCAGCAAAAGAACTGTCCTTTCGTTCGTGTCTCTCTAAACTGAATGTCAATGAAGCCTCTGGGGCCTGGGTGGAGCTGAGACCAAGGAAGAGCGCCTCTATGCATAATGCATTGTCCTGTTGCAATTCTGGATTAAGCAACCGTGCAGAAGGTTTGGCCTCTCCCTGCTGAGTCCTGTCTTTGGCAGATCTCATCTTCTTTGTGTGAGGGACTCCGATTAGGGCAGGCAGGGTCAGGAGCTCTTCATTCTTCCCATTTCCGCAGCTTCCCTGATCCTGAGTTTGTAGGTGTGGCCTTTCCCAAAAACAACTTCTTTCTTCCCCTGCTCAGTGAGTCTCAAGTATTTTGGGATGGGTGGGTGTAAAATGCTTCCTTTGCCTTGCCCAACTCTCCCTTGACTGGCCGATGAGTTTCTGAACTTCTTTATCTTTGGAAAAATTTAGTGCAGGGTGTGTTGGTGAAGATTACCGGTTCCATATTAATGCAAGGTCATCACAAAATCATGTGGATCGGGCTGTGAAATGAAGTGTATGTGGAAACTGTCCATGTACCTATATCAGTCTGAACTTTTCTGAGGGTGAAAAGCAGCAGCAATTCTTTTAGTAGGCCAATTTAGTCACATGTTTGTCTGGTTTAGAATCTCCCTTCTGCATGAATCTAGAGAACACTTAATGGGACATTAGGTGTCTGTTTACTTCACTGCTTCTAGGAGAGACTGTGCTGTTAGCCCTCAATATGATTCTTCCTTAGAGACTTTGGCAGTCACTTAGCTTTGTCATCTGAGGCCCCTTGTTCACGAGGAGCTCCCTTGTTCACGAGGAGCTCCCTTGTTGAGTTCCTGGGAATTTACTTCCAAGCAAGTTCATGTAGTTGTATCCGTAATGTGTAAAATGCGTATTTTTAACCATTCATATAGATTAACACCAACCATGTATAGACAGGACCAGAGCTTGGAAAAGTGATAGTTTCGGACTATATCTTCCAGAATGTTCCATGCCAACTGGTAGATTCTGGAAGTTGTAGTGCAAAAAGTAACTTTCAGGCTGTGAGTAAAATCTATGTTATGCACGAGAAAGAGTAGGTCCCCTAATGTATTAAGAATGGCTTGGAAATATGAACGGTGATTAAAGCACCTTGTTGTCATATTGTCTTGAATATGCATATGTAAGATGGGCTGTCTTTCCACAGGACTTTCATTTGTGCAAACTAGTTTTAAAACACATCTTCCTTCTCATTGCTTTGTTATATATCTGTGGATATAGTACTGATTCAAGTTCATCTTTATTTTGGTGAATTAGGGCTCAGTTCTAATAAGCATTTTCATTAAAAATAAAGAAGCTTGAATTGGTGTCAGTGCCCATTAAATAAATCAAAGCAGGGTGAGTTGCATTCAACTCGGAGTCTTCTGGTAGGTCAGTGTAGCCTTTTACTTAATGCAGTAACAATAGGAGGGTGTGGTTGAGTCGCCAGTGCAAATCTATTTGGAATGGGATAAGAAATTCCTCCATGCTGGGTGCAGCTGCAGAATGTACCTCTCTCAATTAGGCCTTTAACTTGCTTATCCATTCTGAAGTTGGCTCATAAAAAGCTTTGTTGGCGTCTTTCTAAATGACCAATTGCATTGCTATAACAAACAGAAGATGCAATGTTTTCCTAGCTGGTACGGTGTGTCTGTGCTGTGTGACGTAGGATTGTCGTCTAGATTACATCTGTATTGTTCTGATGATTGGGTAAACCAGCACCCTCTTCTTAATATTATGAGTATTTTTTTCCTTTCGTTTGCCTGCTGCTATAGTGAGCTAATGTTTTCAGTGGTGTAGCTTTTAGTGGAGACACTTTGCTGGATACACTTAGCCTGTAATATGCTTCTTTCCTGTAATAACATTGCTAGGTGCTTGCAAGGATGGGAAATATTTCTTGATCTGTGCTGATTTGACAGGCCAGCACAGGGTATAATGAACTTTGCTTGTTAATATTTCCTTCCTGCTTGGATGATGCCTGCAACAAGGATGTGAAACTTCTGAGGGAGGGGCTTTTGTGAATGAGAGCTAAAGCTCTTGAAATTTTACTGCCTCTGTATCAGCAGTGCTTATGGCAAATGGTAAGCAAAAAGTCTACGGGAATAAGCTTTTAGTCTTACTTGATCCTAGATAAGATTGCATTTGTAAATATTTGCAGCCAGCTTGAATGATTTAAATATGATATGATTAGATAATTTTCTGCTGTCTGTGGCCAATTTCAGTAAATAAACATGATATGCAGAACTTTCTAGATAAGATGAATAGCTAAAACTAAAACAAATAGGCTATCAGCTTAAAATTCAGTGATTTAATTATATTGGTTGGATCTTTTTTGGGATCTACTGGCATAACTCTGTTAGGCTGGCTTACAGCACATTTTTGGAGAGGTGTGTAGTAGTGATGGGGCAGCAGAGAAAGCTGCCCTGCAAGCTCCTGATGAGATTCTTGCAAAGAACACTAGGCCTTGTTTAGATCTAGTAAGATAACATTTTGAGCAAGAATGTTAATCAGGATGTTTAGCATAATATATGTATGCATTCTTAGGAAATCCTGAGAGTGCACTCTTGTTTTGTAAATGTGAAACATCTGGAGGGATAGTGAGGTGTTTATGTGGGATGAAGTAGACCCAATGAGGCTGGAATAAATTCTTCCCTTGCCCTGCTGAAGATAGAAACCAATAAAGTCAGAGGAGTGTGAAATGTTTCTGCGACTAGATGATTGCTTAGTTGATGTGTAGGCTGTATTGAGAACTATCATGGGGCAAAATAGCCTAAATAGCTCTTTAAAAATACATACTTTCACTAAATGTGGCCAGGGGGAAGTGGTACAGCCAATTGAAGTATTTGAGGTTTTTTGAATGCTGTAGATGGCTCCTTCTCAGGATTACACAGAACACTGATTATGTTATAGGCCTAAAGTCAGTATCACACTTGCTGATTCCACTAGCATGATGGAACTTAGTTTCCCTGCTTTGCCTGCTGAAAAACTTCTATATCTCCAAAAAATCTGTGCCAGAGGGTTTTGCAGCAATTAATATACAAAAAAACTTTAAAATCATAGCTTCATAATAAATAAAACCATCAGTAAGGATCAGTAGCTAAACAGGTAAGTATTTGCCCACTTCCCAGCAGCTTTCCAGAATAAATGAATTTTGAATTTGTGCCTAAGATACAACAATATGAGGGACAGAAGGATTTTGACTTTGCATGAAGGGGGAACTATCCCCAAGAAGGCCCTGCCATGTGTGGTTGTCCCATAGACCACATTGATAAAGAGCACTGTAAACAGAGCTTCCTCAGCTAGCTTTAACTTGAACACTTGGGTGTTCATCCACTGAGAATTTTGTACAGTAGTATCAACAGCTCACTAGCAGTACAGAAATTTCAAATGCTCACCTCTTGTGGAAACTGTCAACACGCAGGCAGCAGCATTCTGTATCAGTTGCAGCTTCTGGGCTGTTTTCAGGGGAAGCCCTGCCTAGAGAGTGTTGCAGTAGTGAAGCAAGAGCCCATGTTGGACTATTTCTGTAAGCTTGTCTCTTGATTTAATTATGTCTCACAGAAATGACTTAGTAGGTTTAGCTTCCTTGCAGGGTTTTATATCTACAAACTGTAACAGAAAGTTTCACTTCGGGTGAATCGGTATATGCTTTGAGCTTTTTGTATGGTGTTGACTTTACATAACAAATGTGCTGCCATTGGAGGATGATACTGCTTTAAATAGAACTATTTTGTTCTTACTGACAGAATAACTGGGGGAGAACATGGTTGAAACCAGCTGCCTCTGTGGAAAATTTTTATTGTTCCTCTTTTTGGAACCTGAACTCCAGTTGATGAAATTATTTCCATGTCATGTAGGAAGAAATGCATCTTCTTTCCCATTAGAGAAATATTGGCGTATTACAATCTGATATGGGATAACATAAAACAGAATGGAGTGCATTAAATGCTGGAAGCCATTAACTGTTGTTTTTTTTCTACAAACAGATTACTAAGACCACTGGTTGGCTGTCTAGGTACTTGAAGTACTACACTTCTTTCAAATCATAGTTAAAAATTCCTATGTGAGAAGTAGCAAATGGTTGCATACCTCCATCTCATGTGCTATATGTGTTTAAGTGCTTTACAATGGAATGTATGTAACAAGGAAAGAAGCAGATAGTATGTTTTGGGCTTTATTTTCATGACAGCCTGTTAACAAATACATGAAAGGATAGTTTGTACTCCTTTGTTCACATAATAATGCCACTCGTATACAATGAACTAGTTTTAACTGTTCTAGAGACTTATTTAAACACTAGGTTCTTCACATGTGACAAAATGTGTTCTTGCCTGCATTATAGTTATGTATCATGCATTGTAATTAATTTTGCATCATAATTAAAAACTTAATCCTCAACCTTAGAGTAAGAACCATTAATGGAGATGATTGGTTCAACTATGTGAAGTTGTGCAACTTGTGATTCAGTTAAGTTTTCATCCACTTCTGGGCTTAGTTTTGGGAAAGTTATTAAAAATGTATGGTTACAAAAAAAATTTTTGAGTGAAATAAAATAGCTTTGTTAATCTTAGTGTTAAGCATCAGTGGTTTGTCTATTTTTCTATCACTTGGGCTGCATGTTGGTGATGACATGACGGCTTTTCATGCAGTAGTTGCAACTGATCAGCCTGCTTATGTGTGTATGTGCGTTCAAACTGCCTGTCAACTTATGGTGACCCCATGAATTTAATAGGGTTTTCTTAGGCAGGGAATACTCAAGAGGTTTTACCAGGTCCTTCCTCAGCCTATAGTACCTGCCGTTCATTGGCAGTGTCCCATCCAAGTATTATCCAGGGCTGACTTTACATAGCTTCCAAGATCAGGCAGGATCTGGTGCCTTTAGGATGTTTAAGCAGCTGATCAATTTGCTTAGGTGCCATAAAAATATAGTGTTTACTTTTACCTTGCTCTACCAGCAGGAACAATGTACACCACCCTCCCAAGACAAGCATAAATTCTTGGAAGCTGCAATCTTGTAGTGTTGAAGTATCTGTGACATGTGGATATATTTCAAACCCTTTTTAATCTTTAAAGCATATATTAATACAGTTTCATAAGGGTTTGGGGCAAAGAACTGTAAATAATCTTCTCATTCCCTTTTGGAGCTCCCCCCTCCAGTCTCATTCCTTTTGCCCTGGTGTGCGAACTTTCTTTCTCAGTGCCAGCACCAGATGCCAGGGAGTGAGATGGGTGAAATCTAGAGGGGAGAAGGAAAGTATGTGCGTGCCTTCTACCCATTCCCTTCTCTTTTGTTTTGCCACAAGTTCTCAGCGCCAGGGCTAGAGGCAAGAGAATGGGAAGCGGAGATCTGGAGGGGAGAAGGAGAGTGCATGTGTGCCTCCCCCATTTCTCTTGCCTGTTGTCTTGGTTTGAATTCTCAACACCCAGGCCAGAGTCAGGGGAATGGTAGGGGGAGCTCTGGCACATAGGTGTGCCTCCCCCCATCCCAATTTTGCTTGCCTTTTGCCTCAGCGCATGTTCTCAGTACAGGGGTCAGAGGCACAGGAGTGGGAGGGGAAGCTCTGCGGGGGGAGAAGGAAAGTGTGCACGTACCTCCTCCCCATTCCCTTGCCTTTTGACTCATTGTACTTGCTTTCCTTTTCCATGCCCAGCAAAATGCAAGGGAAGGGGAGAAGGAGAATGGAGGGGGATTTGCAAAGATCAGACTCGCAAATGTGGAGGGAGGATCGAAGAAAAGGCATGGCCAATGCTGACACATCTGAACAACGTACTTAGCACTAGAGATATAAAATTTCCATACATTTTGAAGTAATGGGTGGAAAAAAATTTTCTGGAAAAATAGACATTTTCTGAAAAATGCAGTAGTAGGATGCTTTTCACATTGAATGTCAATTTGTTATTTTATTTATGTAAAAGTCATTATGTATAACTTGATTTGGCATATTTCATATATTATAAATATTTCATTCAGAAAATAATTCCAAATTGATTTTTTTACATTTCATTTTCTTTTTGTTAAAATGGAAATACTGGGTCCTCAACTGTAAAGAACACTTGTACTTTAAGTTACTTCTTTGACTTTCCCAGTTTAGGAGAAGCAGGCAAAAAATTCAATAAGAATAGTTTTCTTTGCTTGATAGTTTCTTCTGTTTTGTCTCATTTAGTCCTCCACAGTGCTAAGGAGACATAAAACACTTAGTGCCGTAAGAAGAACTGAGAAAAGGAAACCAAGAAGAGGAATAGCAGTGGGTGTTGTACATAGTCTCACTCAAAAGACTACCTGCTACATAGTTTTTAGGAAGAATACGAAAGAAGTAAATATGAGAATATCTTCCCTTAAATATTTTATGCATCATTCTGAGAGAAAATTCCTCTAATCCACATTTTTCAATTTTTCCAGGAAAAAAGGGATTTGGGGGAAAAAAAGCAAATAAAATTCTGTTTTTTCCCAATTTTTTCTATCCCCCTCCCTTTGGACCTTTGTGTCTTTAGTACCAGCTTTTTCCGTCAGTAATCTCTTTGTGTTGTGGGTGTTGATTCAGACTTCAAGTAGCACATGGATGCAAATAGCCACATACCTCTTGAGCAATTGATTCTTTTTACTTGGACCAGAAATGATGATGGCTGCAGTCATATGTGCACTCTTCGGAGAATATGTCTAGGTGAATTCAGTACTTCTGAGCAGACGTGTATAGTGCTACCACCAGCCAAATGATACATCATGCTGCCTGAGGTTGGAATGAATATGGTCCTGGCACCAGTACCACCTTTCCTGTCAGTGCCTTGCTCTGAGGGGTCCTTTCTCAAAGCAAAGCATTTTGGTTATAGAAAAACAGCACCTGTGGCCTCAGAACACAGGCAGCCTCAAGGGCGGCCTCACCTATAGTGCTTTGCTCTTAGGAAGGACCCCTATGAAACCAAGGCTCTCTGGGCCTTTTGCCTGGAGGTAGTAGCATCTTGGGAAGTTGGCTACTGCTGCATTAGCTCCATCACTTGTGGACCTGGCTGATAGAGGTGAGCAGGCAAAGAGTGTGTGATCCATCGCCTCTCCCAATCTGCCACCCAGGGTGAGATCCTCATCTTACGATCCTGGCACTAAGGATTGCACTGTGAAAGTTATATGTGGGCTTGTAATATGTCTGTGATTATTTACAAGGCTAAGATAACTTTCCCCAGGTATCATTGTAGTTCTACACAGGCTTAATCATAACAAGTGCTCTTTTGGTAGGCGTCAATAGAGCAAAGCTGGTTTAAATGCAGGCATGATGAGACAAAATGTTTTATGCCAGGGTCCTAAGCCTTTTAGTCAGGGAGAAAGCTTTATTGCACAGAGTTGGCTATTATTGAATTATCAGTCAAACCAGATCATGACTTGTTTTCCAGACAGATGTAGCAATAGCATGACTCATGAAAGATGATCTAATGAAGCTGAAGTCTGGATTTATTGCAAGAAATTGGTCAATTCATCTAAACTTGGAATATTTAAGACTGCTGAATCATATTTTATCGCTAAGCAGAAAGCTTGGATTTAATAAATTAATAGATCATACCTGAGAATGCATCTATGTGTCAATCCATCAAAATGTTTAAATTGAAAACAAAGCAAAGTGAAAAACTATATCTGTATTGCTAATCTAGTTGTGTATCATTGGCAGGAGCTGGCTGGCCATGGATGCTACTTAGTTGTTGTTGTGTTGGTGTACCTTCCAAGTTGTTTCAGACATATGGCAACCTTGAGATGAACCTATCAGGGTTTTTGTTTTGTTTTGTTATTTGTTTTTGCAAGATTTGTTCAGATTTGCCTCCCAGTGGGGCTAAGAGTGTGTAATTTGCCCAGGATCACTCAGTGGGTTTCTGTGGCTGACCAGGGATTGGTCTCCAGAGTTGTTCAGTGCTCAAACCCACTACACCACACTGCCTCTCCAACAGCTACTTCACTCTTTGCAAATGTAGTAGTGTAGGAGTTTGGATTAGTGCAAATGTTTAGGACCGAGACTGCGAACCAGAGACTTGCAAAGGTTTGAAAGAGAGAACCATCTACCTCTTGCAACAACAATACAAACCTGTTGTGTAGCCCTTCTTCACTTTAGAGTCTCGGAATGTCTTATGGTAGACAGAAAACACGAAGCAGTTTCGGTTGGGGTGGATGTGTAGAGGGAAGGAAGTAATAGTATGGCTTTGTAAGAACAGAATGACAACTCTTTGTACACCTACCAAAAATAGTTACATAATTGCATACTTGTAGAGGCAAACCTTAGGTGTAGGTGCATTTCATTTGCTAATAAGTCAAGACAAAATATAAATAAGTACACAGAATACATGGTTTGATATATATATTTATGTATATGATATAAGACATAAAATTTATGTAAAATAAATACAATGCATACTATATGTAAAAATTAATATGTAAATTTACATGTAAATTTCTGTTTGTCGATCTGCATTTATGATAAGCATTGTGTCATCTAGATTTCATTGTAGAAAAGGTTCTCGTGTTTGGTGTCTCCTTATGAGGACATATAGCCAGATGAAGGAATTTTTTGAAGCATACGATATCTCAGACTTATATCCATAACTCATCCAAATAGTTATTTATACCTGTGTCATTTTCTTGTTTATGCTGTGAAGCACACTAGTCATTCTACATATCTGGAAAGATGTTGTGTTTGAGTTGTCTGTACTATACAGTCTTTTTTTCTGTCAGAAAGCTTTTCCATCAGTGATGACAAGAAACTTTTGGGCAATTCTGTTGAACTGTTGACTCAAAGGCTAAAGATCCTAGAGGAAGTTCTGAATTGAACAGTTTGCATTGACCGGTTAGTACCTGTATTTTGACTAAGTCTTGACTTGTTTAACAGTTTTTAGAGAAGTCTTGAAAATTATACACAGGAGTGAAGCACAGTGTTACAATTAAAACTGCCATTCTCCCCTCAGGTGTGGCAAAAGCAAAGTGTGAGCTGGGCATAGCAAAGATCCCATGATTCCAGGGAAAGGTCTTAATAGTGCTTGCTGTTAGAATAGCTGACATTCATTTCTTTATCAAGGCAAACTGTTACATTTCTTAGGCCACTGTAGGAATTTTATTGAAGGGCATGGGAGAAAGTCTCATTTATGTCTTCAAAGCATAAATGAAAGGCAGTTTGTTTGTGCACTGCATCCTCTGAATCATTTTGGATCCTAGGTGTTTTTTTGGAAACAACACAGTATCTCTTGAAATTCTGTAGAGAAGATCGGACATCTCAGTTCTTTTGATTTTTCAAATTATTAATTATACATATAAACAAAAGCATGTGCTTTATAAACATTTGCAATTATCTCTCATAGATTTCAGACAATATGTTGTTGCTAATTGCCTTTTGATTTATTTTATTTTATTTATTTATTGCATTTATACCCTTCCCTTTTTCCTGGGATGGGATCCAAGGTGATTGTGCAAGTCTTGAGGATAATATTGAAAAAAACATCTTGAGGCTGGCTTCTTTCCCAGCATCTGAAGATGCCATCTGTTGAGGTAGTGAACTTGGACTTAGGTGAATGAGAAGAGAGTATGTACAATCGTTTACCAGTAATATAGTAGTGGTACCCCTTCCATTTTGTGTATTCAGCATAAATATTGTGGTCACTTTCTCCTTCCTTTCCACCTGCCTATTGTGCAGACTAGAGAGACATGAAATGCTTACTGTCTCCACCCACCTCTTCTTTTGCTGGTTTTTTTTTTTTTTGCTTCTTGTACCAAGAAGAGGTATATAGTTGGCCCTCCACATTTGCTAGGGTTAGGGGCACAGGAATCCTGAAAAAGTAGAAACACTGAAAATATCAAAATTGAGTGGGGGGAAGGGGGCTGAGGCATAATGGGAGAGTAGGCACTCAAGGTCCAAACCAGATCAGGAAAAGGAGAAGGAAAGGAGGTGGGTCAGCATGGTTGCCCTATACTTCCCCTTTCATGCCAACCTCCCTCCTTGGCTGTGTGGGGAGCATCTGGAGAGGGTTTATGGTGCTGAGATCTTGGGTTATGAGCCATCCTTAGCCTGCCAGGCAGTGGCTGATAGACAAGGAAGAGGACCAGGGGCAGGTTTTTAAAGGGCTGTGCTGCCTGATCAGATCCACTAAGAGGGAAGGTTCTCCAAGAATAGAAGTGTTTGAGGTTGGTGAGCAGGGGTTGGAGAAATTCACAAATAATCAAATCTATGAAAGTGAAATCTGCAAAAGTAGGGGACCAATTGTTCTTCCCTTCCTGATAAATATTATGCTTCTCAGTATTATCCTCTAAACTGAAGTTGTGCTCCTGTTATTTGTCATAGCTGTACATAACTGAAGTAATGGGCAGTTATAATGGAAAATGTGGGAAACAATGTGAGAATATTTTTGATATTTTGAAATTTTGAAGTGGAAATCTTCAAGATGGTCGATCAGCTTTAGTAATTTGCTGAGCTGGTTAAAACTTGAAACTGTTTGAAAATTTCTTAAGTAGTCTGGTTTTAATAGAGGCCCTTTCTTATTGAACATATGTAGACAACATTCAGCTCTTAAAATGTCCCACAGGGTACTAAACTAAACCCCAGCTTTCATTTTTTACGTTACCTATTTTTAAACCATCTCTGTTGTAAAAACAATTGGAAAAAATGATTACCACAATGCTAGAAAATCATTAGTTTTCTTTCGCTGAACCCCGTCACCTACCCATAGCACAGTTCTATCTTGCACCAGATAAATGAAGTAAATCATAAAAGTGGTCAAAGTAAATGTTGGTGATGGTAATTAATGGATGACTTGATCAATTTCTGATGATTATGTCCACAAATATCTTTGCATTGAGTTAATTATAAGTTGCATTGTCATATTCATCCCTTTAAATATATTGCGTTTTGTTTGTTTTTTTGTTTTGATCTGGAAATTTGCATTGCCACCAAATGGCAAATTTGGATAACTCCTGCTGTCAAGAAATGGTTAAGTAAAATCAGTTAAGTAAAATCAAAAGAGCTATAGAAATATTTAAAATTAACAGAAATTCTGCAACTGTGAAAAAAAATTCACAGCAATTATAAAAGGAGATTCATAATTCACTTGGAAAGATGGTAGTGTTTGCAGAGTGGACAGCAGCAGGAAAAGAAGATGATCACTTTACAGGTAGATAAACTCAATCAAGGAGGCCATGACCCTGAGTTTGAAAGATCTTAAGAGGGCTTTTAATAATGGTGTCTTGGAGATCTCTCTCATTCATCATTCAGTTAGCTTGATGGCAGTTAACAACAATGACAAAAAGGGAAGAGGATACAAAACCTTGAGAAATAATGTTCAGTAATAAAAGGACGTTAGTTGGTTGCTCTGTTTTCTGCAAGATTGTTTCCCTAGTACAGCTGCAATTACCCCTGGTAAAATTATGGTGACATTTTCTAGATCTGCTATAGCTTGCCAGTTCTGTATAGACAATCTTATACCTGGGGACGATGGGAAAAGGGGAGTGGCTAACCTCAACCTCTGGGTCCTGCTACAGCTCTGACAAGCTCCTTGTGGATCCAGTTTCAGAATTTTCCACGTGATTTTTCTGCGTTGCTTTTATCTCCTGTACTGATTTGCTTGGTGTCACTTACTTTCAGGAGAAGTGAAAAGGAAAAGCAAGTAAAAGTTTAGGTTTTTCAGAAAGGCAGGGCCTTAATGAAAATTCACACAACTTGTTAAAGGAAAGAGTGGATGAAGATTAATGTCTCTGTGCTTCTGTGAAGTGTAAGATGTTTATATGGTGTAGATTTCACTGGTTCTGAAAGCAAATGCTGGTGTGTTTATGCCTCAGTCAGTCAGCTGATGTGATTCGTCAGTGTCACTACGACTCCTTGAGCAGCATGTGTTAATCACTAGCCATATCTTTTACACCTGATGAATTTGAAATCTCCTATTAAGAAGAGCATAGCTGTACTGACAGGCAGTCAGATTGCTGGGTGGACAACGCTGACTTGCCTGTTTTTATCACTGTGATCTGTGGCTATAGTAATTGTAGGAGTACTGACACTTTGCTTCTTAGGGTTGAAAGTGTTCTGCTTTTGGAGACGTACATCCAAGAAGATGGGGAAGTTAAATGGGACTGAGCATCTATATTGGTCTCGAAGTACATCAGCCTATATCAGTCCAGTATGCAGCCTGGGTCAGTCCAGATAGCTGGAGTGATGAAGTCAGCATGCAGTGGTTAAAGAGCTATGGAGAAGCACATCACAGTGGTTTGTGCAAATGATCTGATGTATTGTTGAAATGTGATAGAACAACTGCCCTATAAGAAAAGATTAAAATGTTTGGGGCTGTATAGTTTGGAAGAAGGTGAGTAAGGGAAGATATGACAATGATCTTTAAAATTATGCATAGTGTGGAGAAAATACATAGGGAAAGGTTTTTTCCATTTCTCATACTAGATGCTTAAAGTCATTATTGAGCTAAATCATGGGATATTCAGGACAGGTAAAAGGAAGTATGTCTTCACACAGCAAATTGTTAAATTGTGGATCTCACTGCCTCAAGGACCAGTAATGGCTGCCAATTGGAATGGTTTTTAAAAGCTGCTGTTGTTTGTGTGCCTTTGTTTCCATCTTATGGTGGCCCTAAGGCAAACCAATCATGGGATTTTCTTGGCAGGATTTGTTCAGAGGAGGCTTACCTTTGCCTTCCTTTGGGGTTGAGAGACTGTGATTGGTCACTCAGTTGATATCTGTGGCTGAGCTGGGATTTAGACTCTGGTTTCTAGAATCATAGTCCAAACCTCAAACCATTTGGATGAATCTGTGAAGGATGGGGTCAACAGTGACTTGTAGTCAGAAAAGCTATGTGTAACCTCTAGCATCAGAAGCAGTATACTTCCATATATCTGTTGCTGGGGAGTGTGAAAAGTAGGGTGTGGTTGCTCTTATGTTCTGCTGGAGGGGTTCCCATAGTCAACTGATTGGACATCTTATGAACAGAACATTGGACCAGATAAACCTTTGATCTAGCAAGGAATAGACTGTGGTCATTAAACTTTGGTCCTCTCGCTATTTCAAGATCTTAGGTTCTAGAACTCCTTACCACTGGCCAAGTTGTCTGGGGCTTCTGGGAACTGAAGTTCAAAACACCCAGAGTAGATAATATATAGTGATTGCTTTCAGGCTTGATCTTAGGAGAGACAAGTGTTAATCCACATTCTGTGATGAAGCTCTCTAGATTATATTGGGTCAGTCACTATGCTTCAAGCAACCTTCTAGAGTGACCATAAGAATAATAAATCAATCAATCATCTTTATTAGCAATCAAAACACCATGAAAGGTTGTAAGAATAAACTTGGAGTGGAGAAAGAACCTTGTGCTCCTTGTGGAGGGAAGATATGAAATCTTGGGTCCAATAAAAGTTATTAAGTTAAGGAATCAGCCTGTTACAGTGTTTTCTCTTTTTGACATGGTCCGATGATGAATGAAACTTATTTATTTATGATGACACCTGTGTAACTATATCTACTTCAGTTAGCACTCCTGCGTTATACTGGCTCACCCATCTTGGATCTATTGGTCTGTAACTTCAAGTGGCATTCTTAACAAAGTTTAAGTTTGATTAAATACTGGGAAGAACTTATGATTTAATTGTAGAATAGACTATGTTCAAGAATATATGGTATATAGTGGTTTGTTAGTTTATGTTTATTATGTATTTGGTATTGTGTTATTGTTTTGTAGTGTCATGTATTGTTATGTTGTTTGATTAATTAATAAAAAAAGTTTGATTAAATACACGGCAATCTCACTTTTCTGTCCAGAGGTTATTTGTGGGTATTGAACAGCAACTTTTGCATTATATTCTGGTCTCTTTTCTATCCTTTAGCTTTTGCTAGAAGATTGTCCTCATCATATTACTTCAGTATTGCCTAGCTTCTTTCAGTCCAGTTAGAAATAGGGGAGTGGCTGGAACTTGATGCTTGTGAAGCACCAAATAACCCTCAAACTTAATGTTAAGGTCAGAGTGTTCTGCTCTTTCATTGTTGCTCCAGCTGATGAAATAAGTATCTGTTACAAGAGATTGCCTAACTGAATTTTGCAAAAACAATACTCCCAGTTCTGACACTGTAATGATTCTTATTGTAGGAAGTTTGAATATTCCAAATATAATTAAAAGGTGTAGATGTATGGCTCTAGAATTCCTACAGGGTAACTTTTACTTCTTTAGACTAGCTATAATCGTCAGCTGGAGTAGGCTAACTTAGTGACTTTTACTGGGACTCCTTGCAGCAACTGGGACTGCATTTGGATCTGTTTTAGCATGCATGTAGAGGTTGGATAGTTAACTTACATGACAACATATCCTGAACCTAGGCTGAGGTCTAGTCAAAATGCATGCACAATCTACTTTCAGTGTGTTCATAGCAAGTAATTATAACATGTGAAGTGCCATGTCTTGCACAGAGATGGCTAGTTTATTATGCATTAGTATGTCTTAACAAGATTATCTGTAGGACTGTTGTATGCAGGCAGTCTGTTACATAGAGGAGATCAAGGTTGAAATTCCTTATTCAGCCCTGTCCTTGGATAAAGCTATCCTTTCTTTGTTTAGCCTCTTACCTTATATGAAATTACCATGTATTGAGTATCCTGCAGAAGAGCCAATAAAATTTGTTATAATAGTGTACAGTTGTACAGCTATGGGTTATAAACAGTATTATTCTGTCAAGTAGCTACATGTATATGAAAAAGTGATGGTTTCTCACCTACTATTTACAAGCTAAGCATTTTCTCCTCCTTGTTTTTTCCATTGTAACCTAAGCATGTGCTAAATATATGCAACATGTTTGCTAGAGGTCCATCTCAGTATATATCTGATGGTGCTGTGAGGAGATTTGAGCATTAAAGTAATGCAGCTTTGTTAGGGTTACATTGAATTGTTAAGTGATTATCACTGTAGTAAAAATGTTTGATAAGTCTGTGAAACAGACAGGACCCTTCCCTACCAAAATAGGTCTGGCAGCTAGTTAAAGCTTAATATTTTCTAACACTGAAGCTAGAGTTTTCTTTTGTGGCTTTGCAGTGAGTAGCATTGCAGCCCAGACAGTGATTAGTTTTTAGGGCAATACTTTATTTCCTTATTTATTGAATTTATATCCTGCCTTTCTCCCAAGATGTGATTCTTACCAAACATTCTATGTATTCATAATACTTTATGTACAATAAAGTAGCTTATTGTTTCATTATTGTATCACCTCATCAACAGACAGCATTAGAAATAAAATTTATGCAATACAATACGGGATTTGTATATCAAAGAGCAGGTAAAGATTTGTGGATCAGATTTTCTACCAGTAGTCATTGCCTTTCTTGAAATAAGACCATATGAATAGTTTTTTGTTTTCATCTGTGTTTTGTGTGTTTTCTATGTTTCTCTGTGTTAAAGAAGTTGCCATATACATATGTATTACAAGCTCTTAAGAAGCTGTGAATATGTGGGATGTTTCATAATTAATTTTTTTTGTAGTATTTGTGGAAAAAGGTAATCTATGTTTAGATTGCTATTGGATTATTTTGGTTTTATATTTCTGTGGTAAGGAGGACATCTCAGTCCTCTGAGGGATACATTAGACACAATGGCAATGTTCATGTGTTTCAAGTACTGTACATTTTTACATTATGCCTTTTTTCCTTCATGGAATGTCTGTACTTGTATCAGTAGACTAAAATTCTCAAAATATTGATCTATTTCTTGATCATATAGTAAAGTATATCTGACAAAAGTGCTCTCCCAGATTCAGGGAGAAATCAGATGGGGATATTTCATGGTAGATTATTGTATCTGAAAAAGTATACTTTCTTTTGGGCAATCCAGATACTTCTTGTCCTTATTTTTCTTTTTATTTCTTTGGCCTCGCTTCTCACTTCAGCCATAGGGTTGTTGTTGGTTTTCCTCCCCTCTATTAAATCTGGTAATTTAAAATGAAATGGGCAGAGGCAATGCCATTCATTCATCAGTGTTTCTTTCCTGCCATGATGTAGTACTTTCCTGTATGCATGTCTAAGGCTATATGGATGTCTCCCTCCATTACAATCCTCTCCTCCCCTTTCCCTCATGTTTAGCATTATTTCCGGATTTCCATTATTTCCACTTTGTTCTCTGCCCAGACAGGAAGGAAGTACTTCAGCAGGGCAATGACATAGCACCATGGCTTCTCCCTGTGTTAAATGCCATGATTCACAAATCATTCCATCTGCAACCCCCATCCCCATAGACATAATACAACTAAAGCAGGAAAAAATGTATTTTCCAAATGGATTCATTTAGGAGTGGTTTTGTGTGCAGAAAATTGGGAATCAGATGTCGATATGAAAGTGCAGAATAGTGCCGCCGTTGTCCTCAAAATCTTAGTTACATGCAGTGCCACTTGTTGGTTGACAAAGCAAGAAGTCAATCTCATGTAGTCTCTAACCTCCTCCGCCTGCAGGGTGAATCTCTGGACCTATGCCATGTTGGCTGAGTAAAAGTAGCAGAAGTGAGGGTAGTTGTGGCAGTAATGCTTCTTAGATCATGTTTGTGGGACAGATGTATGTGTTATATCTGTTGATTGCTAACTTCTCCTTTCTTTCTTCCAAGAATACTTTCTCTTCTCTGTAATCAGGAAGAAGGCGGAAGCTTGTGTTGATGAAGGGGGCAGCAGCCAGAGCGAGGGGAAAGCTGAGAATACTCAAAAAAAAAAAAAAGTTGCAGTGCAGATTTGTCTCTGCCTGTTTAGATCACAGTTGTGGAGTCGTGCAGAAAGAATTGTGTTTCTGGTAAATGATGCAACCCCAAAAAACTTTTTCCTTCAGGTGCAGCTGCTGATATAGAATTGGTGTTAGAAGCTTCAGAAGCTTCTGCAGCTGAACCTAGATGGCATCCTCAAGTGTTTGTACATTTCTGATATTTTAAGAACCTCAACTATAGTGTTTCACAAATAGCTTAATTTTTTTTTTAGTATACGTTCAAAGGAGATTGCCACTTCAATGTGTTTTGCTGCAGAGCTTGTGTCACTATTTTATTCTTCGAATTCTTTTATTCTTGCTTTTCCTTGGAGGCTGCAGTTCTCTTTGTGTGTTTTCTAACTTTCATTCACCTATAGATGCTTTGCATTGTGTCCAGGTTCATGAGTTATTAAGAAGCAAGTTTAACCCATGAGATGGATATCTTGTTACAATAGAATGTGGATATTTATCCATGCCACTTCTTTATTGTCAGTGATCAGAACAAATATTTTACCACTTCCAGTATTCAGTAGTACATCATATATTTTACAAGTGCAAGTGATGCATTCTGCAGTATGTCTTTCTTTTCGTTTTCATTGCTTCTATTAAAAAACTGGTTTTGAAGTTTTGTCAGAAGTTGACAGTTCCTTTCCCCCATCTGTAAATATTGCAGGATGTAGTGCTTTGTTGATTTCTCCCCTTGCTTGGTTTTTATTACATGTTCATGTCATTGTCTATAACAGTGGTTCTTAACCTGGGATTTGTGGACCCCAGGGGTCTGTATTGCCCTCTCAGGATTTCCCTGAAAAGCTCAAAGGCTGCTCAGCCTGTCTGCTGCCCAACAATGGAGTGGCAATATGACAGGAACCAAAGCAAAAGTAGGCAGGTAGGCTGGCTGGCTACCTAGCTAGCCAGCTCTGTATGTTGCCTATCACATGGCTTGCTGCACTGTGCAGACAAGTCAGGCTCAACAGCTGAGTGACAGCAGAGCTCACAGCCAGCCAGCATTTGCCTTTCTTCTTCTTCTCTTAGTCATCGTTGTCTTCTCTCTCTCTCTCTCTCTTCTCTCCTTTCCTGCAAAGAGCAGTCCAGTGTACTATCAGAAATGCTCAAACACCTCTCCCCTGTCTTTTTTGCTTTCTTCACCAGGATGAGAGGAGATTGAAATGAACAAAGGAGAGAGAGAAGAGGGAAAGGCAAAAGCTGGAGGGGGGATTGAAGGCAAAAAAGAGGGATTGAAGCAGCCCCTCCACAGAAGACCTAGAGTGCACCTCCTTATTTTCATTCGTAAATGCTTATGCTTTCATCTGAATTGAGTGGCAGCTTATTTTGCCAATGGTGATCTCTTGCTCCAACTTCCAGTGTCTTGCCAGGAGGTGGCACCTGCTGCAATAGTGCCTCTCTTCTTGTTTGGCCCCACTCCTCTTTGATACCCTTTTGCAGAGATGGCCTCCATGCCGCATCAAGGATCCCACTTGGAATGGAGCCAGATGAGAAGAGAGGGTGCTGCTGCAGCAGGTGCCACCCCCGGCAAGACACTGGGAGTTGGAACAATGGATCACTCTTGGTGAAATAAGCTGACACTCGATTCAGATGAAAGCATGCACACCTATGAATGGAAATAAGGAGGCATGCTAGGAGTCTTTGCGGGGAGGGGGGACTGGAGTTGTGTCTTTCCCTCTCTTTTACCTCTTGGTCTTTTCTCCTCCTGATGAAGAGGGTGAAAAAAGGGGGTGTGCTTGAATATTTCTGGTAGTCTGGAAGCTGGAAAATAGGGGGGAGAAAGAGAGAGAGATTGGGGAAAATGATAGCTGGCTGGACCTGCCTGTTCCTGTTCAATCCATTCCGTTCTTAAACTGGCAGGAAGAAGCAGGAGAAGAGTCTTCCCTCCTGCTCCAGCACCTCTCAAGGAAGTGTGAATTTATTTCTCCCTTCTCTCCTAATTAGAAGACCTTTGATGAACAATATTAAACAAGTATTTGATGCACTTCTAGTTTTTTTAAATCTTGAGTCTTAGAATTATTTAAAGGAGGTCCCTGATAAAAGTGTTTGGAGTTTTTTTGTGCTGATCTTCAGGTGTTATCTCATGTAAATGTGAAGCTCTTGTGAGAGGTTTGGCTATGTTTGCAAAATTTTGTTGCTGAGTGATGTTGATTGGGCAATGCTTTATAATGACGACAATGCTATAGAGAAAGCGGAAAGAGGATTTTTCCTTGAGAATGTTGGAGAACATTACCTGGGCTTTTATTGTCACTGTCATCCTCGTTCATGTATACTTTATTGATGAAGAACTCTTAAATGTCAACAAAACATTTTTTTTACACACAATATGGTGTTTGAGCATCCTATTAACATTTGATGTATTTAATTTGTCAGTATTTCAAAAGCACATTTTGTCCCAGAATGACTAACTTGCAATGTGGAAATGCTTCCATATGTTAGAAGTTTGTCTTACCATTTTGTGCCATGGCGGTGGGGGGGGGTATCATGTATTGCCCAGTTTGTTCATAAACATTAAGCTATGGCATGTACAGATTCTGTAATGGATGCTGAAAAGATCTCTTTCTTCTCAGAGTTGACTATGGGCAGCTTAACTGTCCAGCTGGTCCCACTTCACTGCTAAAGATGTCGGGATAGCTTTTCTACAAAGCATCAGATTAGCAGTGCAATTGGCCCTCCACATTTGCGAGGATTAGGGGCACAGGATCCCTGCAAAACTGGATAAATTGCAAATGTCTAAATGTGTGTTTGTGGGAGAGGGGCCCAGGCATGGTGGAGAGAGCAGACACCTAGGGTCCAAACCAGGTCAGGGAAGGGAGAGGTAAAGGGGATGTTGGCATGGTACCCCTATATTTCCTCTCTCTCTCCTCTATCTTTCCTTTAGTATGTGGCGAGAGGGTTTGTGGTGCTGAGAAATTGGGCTTTATGCCATCCTTAGTTGGCCAAGCAGTGGGTGTTGGTGGTGTTGGTGGTGGAGGAAGAGGATCAGAGGTGGGTTTTTAAAAGGCTGTACAGCCTGTTCAGAGCCACTGAGAGTGAAGGTTTCCCCAGAAAAGAAGTACTTGGGATTGGGGTGGGAGAAACTCAAATAATCAAATGTGTGAAAATGAAACCTGCAAATGTGGAGGGACGGCAGTAATTCTGTTATGATGTATGAGCACAGAAGTTATGAAGATGAATCACTGTTGCTAAAATATATTTCAGTCAGATAAATTTAAGCTGTTGTATTTCAGTACAGAACAATACTTTCTCCCAGCTCTTTTGTCCTGTGTGGTGCTTCTGTTGATCTTATGGTTATGAGGCTAAGGGAAAATGGGTTTCTTTCAACTTTAGAACCTTTAGACTTGCTTTTTCTACTCTTGATCTTTTTGAATAACCGGAGCAATAAAAACTTAGGGTATAATTTTTCTGATAGGAAAATATGGATGCTGATATCATTATACACCCCCAAATGTTGTGGTGCTTTCTCTCTTTCTTTTTCTACAGTACCTCATGACATTATGTCAGGTTGCTTACTGCACAGCACATAGGTTCTTTACTCAGTGGAGACCATTCTATGAGCAATCTATGTCCTTTCCTCTGTCCTCATTGCTTGCTCTTTCTATTCACAGTATGAGATGAAATTCATGAGAGGTTCCTCCTGGAAGACGTGAGGATAGACCATTTTTACCACTTTATCCTACAGTCACACTGTTCTTGAGGATTCCCTCAACCCATCTGAGCATCTTCTCAGAGTGGGTCAAAGGGAAGGGGAATTCATCAATGTCACATTCCGTCCACGCAGACTTTTCTTTTTTGCAGGAAAGGGTCTTGTGTGCTGAGTTCTGCTCACAGAACCTCTGAGGCCAAGCCACTGCCATTCTGATCAGAGCAGTCATATCCCATTTACGGCACAGGCTGTTAAGTACAAATCACCTTCTCAGCTGACTTTGCTACATTTAGATGATTGTCTGTTTTCTCCTTACTCTCTTGCAATTTGTTTTTGAAGCGCATGGCATACTCATACAATTTGTACCAATAGCACTCGAGGTAGTTTTACATGTAATGTTACTTCAGTAGTGCAATTTACTTGATTGCAGAATTTCTTGGTCCATTATATTTCCAGCAGGGAGGTGTGCCATTGTGAAGCTTTTTTGGAATAATATAGTACTTTATCATGTAGCAAGATGATACCTAAGTTTGTGATAAAGTGTGGGTAATAATTGTTAATAATATGATGTATTGTAATAATATTATTGTGTTACTTAACTTTTGTAGATAACAAATTTATCCCCTCCTATATCTTCTTCCATATGTGGAAAAGGATTGATCTACTAGTGTTCCCTTTGCAGCTAATCCTGTAATTCTTGTTTAGTGTCACAATGAAGACTGAATCAGATCTTGTCTATTTTATTTGAAGGCATGTGCGAGCGCACATAGACACACGTACATTTTGCTTTGTACTTCTTCCCTTCAAATGAAGTTTGGGGTCTTGGCAGGGCTAATCCTATGCATGCATTTATTCTAAATCTGTACAAAGTTTTAAAAGGCTGTGCTAAAGGTTGGAATGTACCATAATTTTCAATTATGTGCAATTTCAAAAATGTAGTTTTCTGCTGCATATAACAAATTTCAAATTTCAAAAATGTACAATTTCTACTGTATTTCTTAAGAGTATCATACATAAATTTCTGCTGCATATAACTTGAAGGACATGACCTTACTGAGTTGATGGATAAAGAAATTTTACAAGATTAGTTGGAACTGCATTCATTTTCAACTTTAAGTTATAGTAATGTGCAATTGTATACAATAGGATTGGAGTCAGAGCTGTGTAAGCAGTAATATTGTAACACCAGCACCAGCTCTAGCAAGTCTTATTATGAGTTAATTGCTTTATGTGATAATTTTGTGAAGTAATGGACTTTAAAATATGGATATGGATATATATCCCAGTAATTAGATTATGTTCTCAAGCTGTCTACTCTAACACGGTCAGGAGGTGGCGGAGTCACGAGGGTGGGTTTTAAACTCGTGACTACTCAGGCTTTAAACAGAGAGGAAGTGATAATGCTGTAAAGCTGGCAAGACACAGAATGAGGAATGGAAAGAAATGTCCACTGTCTCTTTCCATGGCAGAATAGAGATTGATTCATTGTGTAAATCTAGCATTTTAGGTTTTTTGCTAGTCTTTTTCTTTATTACATTAGTGCTATCCTACAGGATTCTGAAAATATAATTAAATTTCATGATTTATAATATTGGGTCTCACTTTGTCCTCTGCCCTTTTCACTCTTGTGAATGAAATTTCTAGACAAGTGATATATGATTCCTGTCCTTAAGGTTGCCTGAGCTGAACTCATCTTACATGTTAGCACACTGATAAATGACTACAAGTCTGGCTAGAACTGACTCCTACAAAGTGTTATCATGGCAGTGGGGAAGACTTATGCTAGTTCTTGTTCTGCTAGTCCATAAATTTTAGCCTGTAGCTTTTATGATAGCATCACAATAAATACTATGGAGAGCAGCACTACTGTAGTGTCCTCACTCTCACAACCACAGTAGTGTGTTTTGTAGGGTTAAGAAGGAATAGGCAAATGTTTGAGCCCTGCTGAGGTGAGGGGATGAGAATGGCATGTCAGGACCCAGAGCGGCAAAAATTTCAACTTGCCTGAGAGTAAATGTTTTCTCCAGCTGCAATGGTCTTTAGGGACTTTTAATAGCAAAAGCCTTTGAGGCTAGAAATGTAAAACTTCCAGAAATTTTAAAGGTATAGGAAGCCAATCTCTCCCTATTTTTTGAAAAAAAAAATTCTGGAAAAATTGAGAATATGCAATATTAACCTCCCTTTGGAGTTTGAAAGTCATTTTGTTACTTTAGGTACACAAAATTCTTTATAAATTTTGTTTGTCGTAAAATTATCATGTTTGCTATATTAAGTTTGTTCAGCATATAATTAAAAACTGAACTCTTAAAATTTTATTTTTTGCTACCGATGGAGCTATAAGCACCTGAACTACAAGGAATACCTGAGCTATAAGCAATTGCTTTGGCTTTGCCAGGCTAAGGAATGGGCCAAAAAATATAAACCTCCAACAACAACAACAGCATTAGTGAAAGAGACAATATTTTATCTCCACTAATTCCTCATAGTGTGAAGGAGACATTTCACACTTATTTCTATCAAAAAAGAAGAAGAACAAGAAAAGGAGACCAAGACCAGGAACTGTAATGATCTGATACGATACACAGTCTTATGTAAAAGTCTTCCTCTTACATAGATTTTAAAAATAATTTTGGGGTAGTAAATATGTGAATACCTTTCATCGTTCTAAAAAAAAATCCATAATAATTTTTTTCCAGTTTTTCCTGTTGTTCTGGGGGGAAAGGTTTTGTTAAAAAATGTTTTTAAAATGTGTTTTTTCATCCTCAAATATTCCATACACCCAAGACCTTGCCATTTCTGTTTCCAGCTGCAGATAGTCACAACCTCACTCTCTTAGACCAGGTAGAAATGAACCAGACAGAGATCAGGTAGAATTCACAGCTACATGATTTTTCCCTATAACTTTATCAGAACTGCATCCAAAGAATAGTGGTTGTAGTTCATTTTTTAAAAATCTCTACAAATAGATGTCTTGGTTTTCTAGGAGAACGATATATAAAAGATTACATCTAAGCATTCTGTCACAAATTGGTGCAGTGTGTGTGATGGGAAGAGATGAATACACCTGTAGCCCATGGCTTCTGAAACCATTGCTTCATTTTGTATTGAAGTGCTGTGGTACACAATATTTCCTGCTGTAGCACTGATTTTAAAACTCCCTTGATATTTCAGGTTTATACACATCCTGAAGTAGACTTTCCAGTTCAATATTGGGAAATCATGCAATTTGCTACCAGTGTAGCTTCCCATGAAGTGGATTAGCTCTACAGGTTATTCCAGATGCTATCCTGTTCCCTCAGGGAGTTAGGAGTACTTTTTGAGCTGATTATAGTTTCAAAAAGATGAGATGTTATGCCTCAGTTGGCTAATGGAAATTATTTTTAGGAGTGTTGTACTTGACTTCCAGGATAATGCTGGGAAATGTGAACCCTTCCCATGCTATTTTCATTAGCCAGCAAAATGTATCAGAGCCATTGTACATGATTTAGTATTTTCCAAGTGTGTCTCTCCCCCCTGCCTGCTTCCATTTTTTGATTTTCATGGCCTTGCATGTGATACTTGCTCACTGGTTATCTCAACAGTGTGTTTTGTCCTTCTGAAAAAGACCATAGTAAGTGGCATGAAATTGTAGGTTAGCATTGTATATCTTAAATGTTCTCTGGCATTTCCTGTCATGATTCCTTACATGGAAGGAGAAGAATGCATGCAGCCTTGTTAAAAAGCTGAGTTGCATGAGAGATCCTGTCTTGTCCTGCTAATGATTGTATTGTTTTTCTCTCCTCAGTCAGGTCAGTTCAGTGAAGATATGATTCCTACAGTGGGCTTCAACATGCGGAAGGTTACCAAGGGTAACGTCACCATAAAGGTACATATTTTTTTCTTTTTGTGAAGATTGATGCATTGAAATACAACAACCCCTGAAAGAACAGATGAAAGGGGCTCAGACCAAGCTCAGAAAGAATAATGAGACCTCACCATTCTACTTAATCTCTTTGTGGACTGCTCCTTGTTAATTTGTATTACCTGCTAGACTTCAAACACTTGTAAGAGCACTCCATGCAACACATGGAGTGCAGAGGACAGAACAGATACGTAGTCTGGCCTATATAAGCCATAATCTGTAGTATTTTTTTAAAAACAAAACCTCCTGTAGCAGCATATCTTTGATACTTGAACTGCTGTGCCCACCATGCTGTGGTACTTACACCTAATGGAAGGAAGTGAAAACATTTCAGATGTTGTAATCATGATTATACCAAGAAGTCCTACTGTTGTTAGGATAATTGTGATTAGGTCATACATTGCTGCAGTTCTCCTGTTTGTTTAACAGGAGCCCTGCCTCATGATCTGCACTGGTAGACTTTTGTGAGTGGTATTGAAATAAATGATGTCATTGGGTCCTTAACAGATGATAATGTTTAGGAATGGGATTTGGGCAAGCAACAGCCTGTGTGTGGCCCATCAAATCCCTTTGCTTCTTCTTCGTGGTCTCTGTGAATCACACAAATGGGTTTACGTGCCTGTGCAAAACAGCATTTGGAACATTCTCGAAACCTAGGAGTAGGCATTTTGGCAGTTGAGCCCTCCTCCATCCTCCTAGGGAATATAAGGCTCCTCCCTGTATAATGGTCAGTTCCTTTTCTTCCGCTGCGGTAGCAGCATCAAAGGAGCCTTCCTCTAGTTTTCAGATTGATTTAACGGTTTCTTTAAACAAGATTTGACTAAATACTTACGTTTTTCTTGGCATTTTGGTGGTTGTTTCTAACATTCAACTTCCCTTTTTGTCTACTGGCTTCCATTAATTGGTTGAAGAGTTGTATAGTAACTACCTGTTTTGAGAGTTGTTTGTCATGTGGAGGGAAAAAAAAGATGGCCGTTCTAAATGCCTCCTTTGCTTGGGAGGGGGCCTTAATGTCGGTTCTTGTGGGCACTGTCAACTACTTACCCCGCAAGTTAGATGAAATAGAGTAACTCGTTAATGGCTTTTTTGTGGAGGAAGACTATAAAGTTCTCCCATTCTAGACCCACTTGTCATTATCTTCTTCCAAAATCGACATGATACTACGAGTTCAAGATGAGGCACTGTCAGCGTCCTCTCGGAAAGGGACTGAGAGTAAACATCAGCCTCCTACTTTGCCAAAAAGGAAATTGAAAGATCCCTCACAGAAGAAATCATCGCTGAAAACATAAAAGGAAGGAGCAAGCAAACTTGTTCTTCACTGGGAGCAGCTCAGAATCTTCCTCTTGTTATAACTGAGGAAGCTATATCTCCTTCTCTACGACCCCTCAGAAATTTTCTGTGGGTGGCCTCGGCAGCAGTCTTTAAACCCTGCTTTTTGTGCAGAAGCAAGATCTTGGATATTGATGGACTTGCGTGCCTACCTGCCTCTTAGAGGGTCACATTGCATGACCTTGTTGTCATCATCAGTTCCTGCACACGAGGTGTAACAGGGCAGCCACTTCAGGCTTTGCTCTGGTAAAACTGGTGCCTTCAACAACGCTGTTCTGGCCATGCCTTTCCCTACCGCATCTGTAATGGCGGTACTTCTAAGGCAATTTATGGCACTGAGGGGGCTTGTTCACTGCTTCTTCAACAGCAGTGCACCCGAGGTGATTTCCGGTACCGACAGCAATCCATGGAATGGCTGAGTCTCGAAGGACCATTTGCCATTAGCTCCCTTACCGATTGGTACTGTCTGTCTAAATATACTGTTTGCCATCGGTCCCGTCCATGGTTTCTACTGATGATGATGTTGCCATTCTCATAGAGGCGGTCTCCAGTCAACCCCTCTACCATGACGGTATTGTCGATCTCAAGGAGATGATGCCATCGACTCTTGATATCGATGATGATGAATACTACCATGATATCTAGGCTTGATAACTAGGTTTGGTACCTACACTTCGTATCTAGGTTTCGTACCTAAGCTTGATACCTGCGCTTGATATCTATTCTGAGTACCTGAGCTTGGTGCATTGTCAACACAATACAGTCAGTTCTTGATAGTTTGTTACTGTATCACTATGATACCTGAAATTGGTGCCTAGGACTGGACCTGATGCCTGGGCTTGGTGCCTGGTCTTCATACCTAGCCTTGATACCTAAGCACAGTGCCTGGGCTGGGTACCTAGGCTGGATACCTGGACTCTTGATACCTAGGCTCGATACTGATGCTCAATGCCTAGGCTGGATGCCTACGGTTGAAACTTAGGCTCTGTACCTAGGCTAGTGAATTTGCTTCGAATCTCCGTCACGTGTTGGTCCTCTAGATGTTGCTGGCAACACCTTCCGACACATCAGTATTGGAAACTTAGATTTTGACCTCAGAACACGAGGTTGTTTTTTCTGTTACGCTCAACTTATTTTTTGATTCAGCTGGCCTATTCAGTGGTACTACTGATGGTAGATTGGAACAAGGAGAGTGTTGAGCTGTTGCCTACGTGACAACAAAAGCAAACAAGTCCTCAACAACACTTCTCGACAAAGTTACCATCTGCAAGATTTTTAAAAAAAGATAACAGGATCAACCTAAACATAGGGTTTTGACAACCATATCGTTTTGACAACGATACTTTTTCAAACAGGTTCCGATCATTGATTTATTTAGATATCGACATCAAGCATGGTTCCAACATCAAACCAGAGTGGATACCAATATTGCTCCTGCTTACAACATTTTTGACACTTGGTGTCGAAAAAAGACGGTGGCCCTCACCCCATACTGGATCTCAGAGGTGTCAGCCATTATATAGAGAGGAAACTGTTTTGAATGGTAACCTGGATATTGATGATGCCTATGTTGGATAGATTTTAGCCTTTTAAAAGGATATCAGGCTTAATGATTTAGAATCCTCCCCTTTGGTATAAGTACGGTATCAGGAGTATTCACCAAATACTTGTCAGCGGTGGCAGCTTACTTGTAATGGAAAGGTATCATCCTGTTTCCGTATATTGATAATTAGCTCATCATGGCACCATCTGAAAAGTTAATTAATTAATTAATATAATAATAATATAAGGTAACATAAAATAATTGGTTTGCAGTACTTCTGCAAATGTCCAAAGGTTGGCATACGATGCTTCCCCTATAGACCAGACCACTGAGTATCCAGGTTTTTTTTAAATAATTTTATTACAGTTTCCACATATAAAACAAACAATTGTCACTGTACTTTAAATGTCATATTACAACTGTCTTCCTTTCCTCTCTGGATCACAATCATTACTGATATGTTGCTTCATTACTATGTATCACAATAAATTGTTATTATACCTACATTAGTTCCTGCTTTTCTATTCAACTTTACATGTTTCATGATATTTCACTGTAATTTCACTGAGTATCCACTTTAATACCGTTCTCCATCTTGACATTCAGTCTCTATGACTGACGGTATGGAACTGCCAGGATGGCTGAGTGGTCAGGGACTGACGCCGCAGAGCTTTTGGTCACGAGATCAAGACCCGGTCGGGTTTTTCCCCCACATCCAATATGGGGAATTCTTTTGGCTGCACCCAAACCTTTGACGTTGAGATCATATGCATATAAATAGGAGAAATTTTTGTGCTTATCTACAAGACAATGATACTGACCAACGAGCCTGTGGTACCATGGATATCTTTCTGTTCCTCGTCTTGTTGGTATCTGACAGGCTATCATTCCCATCAATGCTGTGTTATGCGGCAGCAATTTCCTGGCATTTACAACAGGAGGTAAGACCACCCTTTTTTTTTTTTTTTTGGACCCTATGATTAGGACACTTTTACAAACTTATAAGCATTTATGCCTTCCAGTCCAACCTCGTGTACCAGGTTGGGACTTGAACTTCTCGATAATGTGATTGACTCGCAGGCCATTTGAACCTGTGGCAAAGTGTGACATTAACTTGCTGTCATGGAAAACAGTGTTTTTGCTAGCGATAACTTGAGCCAGAAGGATGAGTGAGTGATGTGCATTTAGGACTCATTCTCCATATTCACAATAGTGATATACCATATCAATAAATAAGGAGGAACTTGGTTGCATGTGTTACTGATGTCGGCAGTTTATTTCTGCCTCTCGAAGAAGATAGTCCATTCTGCAGTTCATCTACCAGGTACAGAAAACCTTTTGGCGGGTGCACCCAACAACGTCTTGCCACAGATGAAGGTTCAATGAGATTGGAATAAGTAACATATTCCTCCAATGGACAGTATTTTGTTGGATCTATTTGAAAACAAAAGACAACAAGCTGTACTGTTCCTGACAGAAAACAGAAGACAAAGAGAAGAAGAGGAGGTTGAAGGACTCTTCACATGAAGGACCATCAAAGAAATCAAAAAGAGTAGAGCAGCCTAGTCTTCCTGCTTCAATTTGATCCCTGTCTTCAATGGTACCGAATACTGCGGCAGGGAATGCACGTTGCGTGACTGCCCAAGATGTGAATAGAGACACGGTACCATTTAGCAAGACTGAAGAATTCTGTTTGGCTTTTGAAGAGGAGATCATGGATTCCTCACTGATCCTTTCTGTGGAGTCCATAACATGGGGCTGAGACTCGAGATCCCCCGAGGTTAGACAGTTGGGATCCCAACAACGTGAGTTTGTAGACCTAACTTCGACGAAGCGTCAGTGAAGGACACCACCCTTGCCTCCGAGGTCTCACGGCAGGTGCTCACATTCTGGTACGAGGTCACCTTAACTTTCAAGAAAAAAAAAAACCCCAAATGCTTTTGGCTGTTCACAAACCTCCCATGTCTAAATGATTTGCCTACAATGGAGAAGTCTTGTTCCTACTTAAAGGACAACGTGATCGATTTCCAGTTATGTGGTACTGTGCATATATTGCTTTTCGCAGAAGATCTATCTTGTTGGTAGGTAAAGTGTTATTTGTTAGCATTTTTCTGGTATCTTCCGCAACAAGGAAAACTTTCTAGTTTTATGGACTGTACAGTTAAGAATTTTCCTCTGGGTTATAAACATTTACACCTCCCAGTACGACTACCAGTGCAAGAGTGGGTTTTTGAATATAGTACTGTTACAACTTACACATAAATCCTTAAATCACTGAAAAACTGTGATTTCTGATTGTTCTCTTTGGAGATTTTATTTTTCTAGTGGCAAAACCTATGCTAAGGGAGCCAGTGAATTATGTGGATTTAGAATGGATGCACCATACTTGTGTTTGCATAAAGGGAAGTTGTTTTTAAGGTCAGATATTACTCTTTGACATAAGGTGGAGTCATAATTTTCTTGAACCAGGACATTGTTCTACCTGCATACATGGAAAACCCAGTAACTGATTGGAGAAAAGATTGCATTGCCTTGATGCTAGATGTGCATTACTGTTTTTATGGAGAACATAATACTTCCATTAGTAAAACAAAAAGGTTGCTTGTTTTTTATTGTGTTCCAAAGCAGTGGGAATCTGGTTTGTCGCAGAAAGAATGGAATACATACATACATACATACATACATAAATAAATACTTTCCGGTTTCTGTAAGGGCCCATTCGATAAGCTCTGTGGTTACATTAGTTGTTTTCTTTCCATCGTGTACAACTACATGATATATGGAAAGCTGATCAGTGGTCACAACCAATGACATTTATTTCTCTTTATAGGGTAGATAACAGAGCAAGACATGATGCAGTATTTGGGAGAACAGTTTTATTTTCTTCCGTGATGAAAAAAAAAGAAAAGAAAAAAAAATCAAAAATTGAAAATCAATGCAGAAATGAGTCCTTGGCATAAATAAATTTTGATTTATTGGCATGGTGAAGATACTGCTACAGATATATATATATTAAAATAAAAGACACAAAATAATTGAAAATGTAATTGTTGATATATATAATGATAATAAAATAATTTTAAGCATGACATTCCCTCCTCCAAACAAGACAGCTTGTTAGTCTCCCATTTGTGTGATTCACAGAGACCACGAAGAAGGAGGACAAGTTGCTTACCAGTAACTGTGTTTCTTCGAGTGGTCTTCTGTGAAGTCACACAACCCCACCCGTCCTCCCCAAATCATGTCCTGCTGGATGGTTGGTTCCCACGCTGCTACTCCGGCGGTGAAACAACTGACTGTTATACAGGGAGGGGCCTTACTTTCCATAGGAGGATAGGGCAGGGGTCAACTGCCAAAATGCCTACTCCTAGGTTTCGAGAAGGTTCCGAATGCTGTTTCACGCAGGCACATAAACCCATTTGTGTGACTTCACAGAAGGCCACTCGAAGAAACACAGTTACAGGTAAGCAACCTGTCCTTGCCTCCAGAGTCCTAATCTCTAAACAACTCCAGGAGGTAGGATGCACGGCAGAAACCATCTGTCCCCCTGCACCCCTCATTTTCATTCCCAAATGAGTTTTCTCTTCCACTGGTATAGCCCATCATGGGACTTGTGGGAGCGGAAATGGGTCCCAGGCCCTCTGCAGCATAGCTGGAACATGCAGTGTCTGAGTCCAGTTCATTGGGGCGTGTTCTGCAGTGAATCACTGGAGAGAATCTGTTCAGCACAGAGGTGGGTGTCACATATGGGAAGCAGCGGTGGAGTAGGGTGTTTGTTGTTTCTGATCCACCTCCCTAAAATTGCCTGCAAGGAGCAGATTAGTTGGAAAGTGATTGTTCTGTTTCTGTTGAATTAGAATGGTGCTGACTGTAGATACAAAATTCTGTTATTTATTTTTATTTTATTTATATCCTGCTTATCTCCCAAATAGGATTCAAAATGGCTTACAGCATAAATAAAAACAAAACAGTTAAAGCAGTATGAAGTACAAAATTTTTAAAAAAGCATTAAATAGTACCTTCAAGTGAAGCACCGTTTTTTAAAACATTAAAATCTGAAACAAAAAACTTAAAAATAAGCAATGCATATTAAAACAGCATACCCAGTTACATATCACTCTATCCTGGTCAGCCAAGGATGAAGGCCTGTTTAAACAAGAAGGCCTTTGCCTGCTGGTCAAAAGACAACAGAGAGGGGGCAGATCAGACATCTGTCAGGAGGGAGTTCCAAAGTCTAGGAGCAGCCAGAAGGCTCTTTCATGTGCCCCCCCACCGCAGCTGAGCCTTGGAGGGTGGTGGGACTGGAAGGAAAGCCCTCCACCAAAGATCATAAGACTTGGGCAGGCTCTTATAGGGAAATACAGGTTTTCAGATTGTCTGGCCCTAAGTTGTATAGGGCTTTGAAGGTCAAAACCAGGATTTTGAATGTTAGTGTGCTTTGTGACTAGTCACCCATTTGTATTGCTTAGATGAGCCAGAAGCCAACAGTTGTGGGCATCTTTGAGCAGCACCTTTCATGTTGCAGTATAAGCAGTGGTAAGAGGAGAGCTGCTTTCTTGCTCTGCTTCTCAGGACATCCTCAGTTGCTAGATCTATAGAGTTTTCTTCATGACTTCTAAAACCGTACATTCTGCCTTCAGATAATTTCTCTTTTTCTCTCTAAAGATCTGGGATATAGGCGGACAGCCACGATTCCGAAGTATGTGGGAGCGCTACTGCAGAGGAGTGAATGCTATTGTGTAAGTTTAGATGTCTTGCAGTTACTGTGTTTTGGTTCGTTTCATTGTATGTTGTATTTAATGCTTCAGGTATGTTACTGTTCTATATTCTTATTTCTAACTGTTGAGTGGTAAGGATTATACCTCAGCTTGTGCAGTTTTGGTATTCCTTTCCTTTAAATGCTGTCAGCGTTAACTTTAACAAGTCATAGAAAAGTCTGCTAACTAGTATTTACTCTGGAGCAGTGGTTCTTAACTTGGGGATGCTGATCATTTTAATGTCTTTATTGGGTCTCCAAGGCAGCCTACTATAAGAAAAGGGAAATATTGAATGTGTAAATTTCAAAGCTGGGCATAAGTATCCTATTAACCCACAGTACAGAGAAATGTCTATTGAAGGATTTAATTCTAAAAGGAAATGATCAGTCTTGCTGGAAATAAGACCTTGTAAGGCCGACTGTGTGTTGTGACGCTTTAGTGTGTCAGCTGCAACACATGAACACAATGGGTGGAGGGGCTTCCTCTCCTGCCACCACCACCCTGGGCCAAGGAAGATCCCAGTGAGGGTCGTGGTGGTGGGCAAGGCTTGAGTGAAGGGGCTGCCTCTCCCACCATTGCCGCCGCCCTGGGTCAACGAAGACCCTGGCAAGGGCAGTGGTGGGACAGGCCCAGGTGGAGGGGCTGCCTCTTTCACTGCCCGAGGCCAAGGATGACCCTGGTGAGGGTAGTGGTGGCAGGCCAGGCTCAGTTGGAAGGGCTGGATGGCAGCGGGCCAGGCCCAGATGGCAGGGCTGCCTCTACTTACTGAATTACTTACTGAATTACTGTGTTGCGAAACGATGCATGTCTAAAAAGTGTGTCACAAACATGAAAAGTTTGGAAAGCTCTGTTGAAACACTGATTCTTTTACCCAGCGACCTGGGAGTCATTCAGTAATTTTGTACTGCCAGATGGGAAATGCTGTAGCCCTCCAATGATGTTAGACTGTATCTCCCAGCAACCCTAGCATAGCCAGTGTTGAAGAATTTAGCAAATAGCAGTCTAATAGCTGCTGGGCCACATGATTGCTCAGGAATTTTGTTGTACAGTGTTACTCAGTAGGATTTTAGCAATGTACTGCTTGGAGTGTTAAAATGTATTCTGAGAGGTTATAGTTCATGCAGCATCATAAAGTTCCAAATCTTACTTGCTTCTGTGGAAGGTTATTGTCAAAATTTTAACCACTACTGGCAAAGTTTATATGGCTTGTAATTTTCTCATATCTTTTAACTTCACTGCTCTATTTGCTAGCCACTTCAGAACCTGCAGTGCCTGGGGGTGGGGATTGTTTTGCTAGGGTTACTGTGGTTTGGACAAGACTATTGCAGGAAAATTTTATATCTTTAAGCCTGGTTGGTCACTAGAATTAATTCCTTTTAACAGGTATATGGTAGATGCTGCTGATCGTGAAAAAATTGAAGCTTCTAGGAATGAGCTGCACAATCTACTAGACAAACCACAATTACAAGGAATTCCTGTGAGTAGTAAACCTCTGCCCCTGCATCTCTGGTCCTGCATATAGTTAATATGTGGCAGAGGAGGAAGGAATGTCCTTGGAAGAAACTTGAACTTGTATTAATAAAGTTGCATCCACATGTGTTCTCTATTTCTTCTGGTTCTGTCTACTCTACTTTGAGAAGTATGTCTTTGACAGGCCAGTCTCATATTAAATTTTGCTTAGTTTCTTAAACCATTCTTCTTTAATTGATTAATTCAGTATTTCTAGCCTGTCCTATCACTACCATTGAAGTCACTTAAAGACAATATAGCATAGTTTTATTAATAAAATAAAACCAGAAGTCCTGAAAGAGGCTTTTTCTTCAAGCTTCCACAACAAATATGTTACAGAAGCTTACTGAAAACATACTATTGCAGGTGTACCCCAAAGTATAATCTGGTAGCATGAGATGTGGTTTTACTGCTGGTGGTGTAGTAGTATGCGCTGGTCGTGACAGAGTTAGATCTGCAGTTCATGTCTGCCTTGTTCTACAGAAGGTGAAACAATATGAAGACAGAAATGATAGTATGAGGATGTGGCTTACTTGTAAAGGTATTGCAGCCTAGGGCAGGCTACTTATATTTTTCATTTGTTAGTGCTGCACTCTCCCCAAAAGTTTGGTCACTGTGGTTTTAAGCTAACCCTTTAGTCCACGATGGGCAACTACAATGGATCTTGGGGGCCAGTTGTGACTTTGCGGACATGTGGTAGGCCAGACATCTCCATCTTCAGTTGGCTGGGGGGTTGCAACTCTAATCTAGACATGGTACAGTGACATTTCAGTTCTTTCACATGACTGCTTTGTTTGCTCTGTGCTCTGCTTTATGAGAAGGTGGTTTGTGTTTTCTGTTACATGGTATGTCAATTGTTGCTTTCCTAGGAGAAAGTAGGATAAATACATTATTTCCTCTTTCTCAGGTTTTAGTACTTGGAAACAAAAGAGACCTTCCTAATGCTTTGGATGAGAAGCAACTTATTGAAAAAATGTAAGTGACCTGATTAACCAAATTTGTACTATGATGCTCTGTGTAGACTCTTTCTACTCAAAATTTAATTTTGTTAATTCATAAGTATGTTGCAGAGGCCAGTTTCACTCTTTGGAAGAAAAAGTGAAACCTTTCATTGATTATATGTAATTATTCTGGTTAACTGTAGTAAGGGTTGGAATGCTTTCAATTAGGTGGAGTGCTGCCAGGGATTGTCACCAATTTGGCTCCTGTATTTTTTTCTCTTCCAGGAACCTGGCTGCTATTCAAGACAGAGAAATCTGTTGCTACTCCATTTCCTGCAAGGAAAAGGACAATATAGGTAATTACAATTCAGAAAAGCTAGCTGATAACTGGATAGTATGAAATTGGATTTGAAGGGTTCTGAAGTGACTTCTGGGAGCTTTAAGAGATTTAGTAAGATTTTGCCAGTATATACCGTTATAGTATATTCATTCAGAACTTGTTCCAGATTTGTATACAATACATTGCTTGTGCAGCTAGGTGTCATAGAATATTTCTGAGGTAAAATATTGTAAAAAATGTATTTTACCCTATAGTATCTAGCTGGCAGTGAAATGAATACCATTGGTGAAACAGAAAACTGCAGTGGGTCTAGGAGACAAATTTCTTTCCTCCAAGGACCCTTTGAGGGCTGCATGATCTGCCAGAAATGCTCTTTGAAAGGGAAACAACATGGCCAGAAGTCTGCTTCTAGTTCTGAAAAGCAGCTATTTTAAAATGTGAAGTAGCACGTGGTGATCCTGCAACCTATTTAATAGTCAATTTCCTCTTCTGGAGGCTTCCACATAAGTCAGACAACCCTTGAGAGGATCAGAAAATGATGTTTGTTTAGTCTGGAAGGGTTGAAGGGTGCAGAAACAGGTACAGAGGGCCTCATGTGTCCCCTGGGCTACAGTTTGCTCACATTGTTCCATATCTTGGCTTTTGGTGGCAAGAGGTGGTACATGGCCATTTGGAAACAAGTTTCTTTCAAATAGTTGGGCTCCCTCAACTTCTTTTCTTAAGTGGAAATGACTACATTACAAAAGAGGTATCTTGTTTGAATATTGCCTGTAAATTCCATAGTGGGAAGGGCTTGACTTCCCCAATGCACTTTCTAAGGCTGCAGTAGAAATCTTCATCCTTGGAAACAAATACCATTGAAAGCAGTGCAGCCTGAGCCCAGATAAATACATACTAAAATGCTCCCACCCACACAGGGTACTTACATTTTTCTTCATTATCAGCAGTTTTTGTTGCAGACACAGCTTTTGATCAAGTGTGTTACGTAGTTCAAGATATGTCTGTTGATGAGAAAAGTCCTCTGCTGTAGGAATGCAGGCTGTTGTAAGTAGGTGAAAGAGCTTGCTATAAGAAGGCCTGTGTAATAAAGATCAAGGCATCAGCCTGTCAGAGTAACATCTACTGGTCTGAGCAATATGAATTAGAACTTACCTAGCTCTGTTAACTGATCTGAGAACAGGCTGACAATTTGATTTTTTAGCCTGTCTTCTTGTACAAGTGGTAGTAGTTCAGGAACAAATACATACTGTGTGAGCTAAAGCACTCAGATTCTATCCAGAGAATGTCTGCTGAGATGCTGGGGGTTTGGGGAGTTTCTGAAAGCATTTTCAGAACTGTATTAGATGCAAAAAAAAAAAAAAAATCTGTCTACTTATGGACATTTACCTCCTTAAGCTTGAGTTTAAACCACCAGACTATGTATACAGACAAGATCACATTCCAGTTACTTATTTTTATGTTCGATGCTTAACTTGTAGGAAGTAGAATATCTTGAAGATGAATCATCAGTTTTTCTCTTTTTCCTAGATATCACACTTCAGTGGCTTATTCAGCATTCGAAATCTAGAAGAAGCTGAAATCTTACAGATAATTCCCCAGTTGGCCATATTCTCAATTCTCTACTCCCTCCATGATGAAATATTATCTAGGATAGTTCTCCTGTATCCAAGGAATTGCCTTTTTTCACAGTTCATGCCTCCATGTGCACTGCTGAATGACTTATATTCCTACTTCTGTCAAAAAAATTGTCATGAGTTGTGCAAATGTTTTTATTAAGTTCATCTTAAACAGTGGCAGCGGGTGCCCCCTCTCTTCAAAAGCTACCATTAAATCAAAGAGCGTGTCTGCTCTCATCTTCCTGAGCCAGGTTTTTATATTTGATTTTCAGGAAGCTTATTTAATTCTTGTATTTAGTGGCTTGTTGGAAGAGGCTTACACAGGGCAGCATGAGGGTTCTGGCACCATTTGTTGTTCTTAAAAAGCTTTTCAAACACTGTTTAAATGGGATACTAACTTTTCTCTCAGATGCATGTGATGTGTATTGTAAAAAAAATGGTTTGCAATGGAAAGTACCAGGCACTATAGATATTAAATCACTAAATTATCCTAATTTCTCAACATATATCCATCCCAGTGAATTAGAAAATGTCAGATTGTCAACTTTTTTTTTTGTATCTGTGCAGGCCGTTGCTGATAACTTTATATATGCTAGCGTTCTTAAGGGGAAGTAGGGAACAGAGTACTTCAAAATATCGCTTTCAAGAGTTTGAATATACAAGCAGGTAAAAGGAAAAAAAACTGAGGCTGGAAAAAAACTGAGGCTAGACAAACGATCACACCTTGCTCCTTGAAACGCTTTGCAAAGTCTGTACAGCTGCATGACACTCCTGGTGTCACACTGACTTCCAGCACAAAAGAATATCACTCTCTGACTTGTCCTTCTGCTAATGGAATAGTTGTGCACAGTTGCATTTGGTGCTAGAAAATGCCTAGGCTATTGTGACAACTCTAGGCTTGCCTGCTTTCTCAGTGTGTAATCATGTAGAAAACTCACAGACTGTGAAATGTTAAATGGTGTTTTGAAGCACAAGAGAATCAAAGAACCGATTGTGTTTCTTGGTCAGCTTTTACAGCATAGAGGTGTGTGAACTATAAAAAAACCCCTGTAACACTACTTCTGTAGCTTTACCTTCTTGGCAGTGTCAACATTTTAAAGGGACAGACTTGTTAAGGCTGGTTTTGTTCATACAAGTAATGTTAATGTTGCCCAGTGTATGCATACAAATATATGGTATCTGCTTGTGTTGCCCCTCACTGTGTTGGTTTTTTTAACAAACCATCTGCATGTATTTTGATGCTATATTTTTGAGTCTTTGTTTCACACATTTTGTTACATTTAGGGGCTTGTTCATATACGTACAATCAAGTATGAAATTATCTCTTGAGCATCTCATATCATATATACTGTGGTGGGCATTATGCAGCCCTGCTGTAGTTCCACTACAGCTTCCAAAATTCCTCGCCCTGGTTATGCTTGCTTAAAGCTGCTGGGAGTTGTAGTTGCACTAGATCTAGAAGGCTGCCTGATTCCCATTCCTTCGCTAGACTAAACACTGTTAACAGCAACAATACAGTTCCTGTTCCCTAGTCTCCATGCATTGCAAAATTCTTCTTACACAGGTGTTCTGATGTTACTTTGAAGGGTTCTTTGCAAAAAGGCCCCAGTCATGCCTTTACATAGCAGCACATAGAATATTTTGTAAAAGCTTGGCCCAGTTGTGTGTGAGAGAGGCAAAACAGGATCACACAGTGGCTGCACGCCTTGTTTGGCTGGATCTGTTTAAAGCATTGCAGGTGTAACTTGTGAGACTTGTACAATGAGCTATTGGACCAAGTTAACAAATGTGCCCCAACACAGCCAAATTTTTGATTTACACTGCCATGGCCTTACAGCTCCCATGTAAATTACTGCACTGTTGCACAGACATGAGTGTTGCCTCTATTTACAAATTGAGCTTGCAGTTTTAACTTAAGGATGCTTCAATAAATCCTGCATTGTTGGTGCTGTAGAGAAGGTTCAATAACTTGCTGTTGTAGTTGTAGTTCACTATGGACAGCTACCCTTAACTAGAGCATCTCTGCTTGTGCCTAAAAAGGAAGTTAAGGAAGCTGAACTAGAATGTGTTTACTTTTCCGGTGGGAACCAAACTGCTGTTTAGGTGACTGGCCTATTGCTTAATTCAGTGTACGTATGGTTTTTTGTGTATACTTCACGGCTTTCAGCATTTTGACATCCAAAAACCACTACCAACTTTTTAATCTGTGCATTAATCTTGGCATGTGAAAAACTTATACATTTACCAAACTTTGTAAATATGTGAATTTTTTTATTTAGGTGGATTGCATTTTGTTGGTTTACTGCTGGTTAGCTTATCCAATAAACTTACGTTTTCAGGGTCATCTTGACATCTTACATGTAGCTTGACTTTATACACTTCGGGTGCAACTTTAATGTGGTAAGAAATACAAGCTTAATTCAGGCACTTTATTGAAGTTCTCACTTACTGTGTATATATCAGCTGGAATAGACTGTAGTGGAGACAGTTGTGTTTTCAGCAAAATCTAAACTGAGTGTATGAAGTATTATCCTATCTGTTCCTTAAACAGGGGTGCACAGTTATGGGAGTGGAGGTGGGGGCTGCATTAACCTCATGCCATGTGCCCAAATTTCTAAAAAAGTGTTTTTAATTCACTAAAAAGACCCTCTGCAACCCTTGCCATACTGGTTTTTAGTTCAGGAAAGGTCTATATATGGGGTGGCCTTGGAGCCTCAAACAGCCTGGGGGGCTGTGTGTGGGCCCCACTTTCCCCATGCCCACTTTTAATATTCCACCTCTACATATAACAGAAACCTGCGTTCCTGTACCCCCAACTTATCCAAGGGTCATATCAAAATCCATCTGTTTAGCAGAATGCTTTCCTACCAAAAAAAGTATGTTTTTTTTTTTAAAAAAAACAACAGGTTGATTTAATTTCAACAGCCTTCTCCAAAGGATCTGTTCTTTACTCACTCCCAGAATGGGCAGGAAGGAGAAAGAGAGCAAGTGAAGGAGAAAAAGAACAATGCTGGAAGAAAAGAGATGTGGATACTTTACCATGGGTAGTACCCACTGTTGGCATGTAGCCACCTAACAGATTACACTTGAAGGTATGTATCCCTTAGTAGGCTTCCTGCCCTACATCAAAACTTCTTTCTATATGGATCACTATGCAACCTTGGAACAACTATCAAGACTCCCCAAAAGTCTCAAGAAGCTTGTGTTTCTTCCCTTATTGTGCTCATCTGAACAATGTCCAGTGGCTGTTTCTATTTAACATTAGGTTTCATCTTGATGTCACAAATTTAATGGGCAACCAATTAAGAAAAATTGAGGAGAATTAATAAAGACCAGGTAACTATAAAATGCTGAAAAAACTTTTAGGATGTAGAACGAGACATGATAAATACAGATTTGTATAGGTAATCATGTGTAAGTCTAGAAATTTTAGTCAAAAAAACCCCCAAAAAACCTGGGTTGACTTATCCACCAGTAAGTACTGTACCTTAACTCTTATCAAAAAAGGAACCATTCCCTTCTCCAAGTCGAATGGCGAGAGCTTATTCTGCCCCAGAAGAATATGACAGAAGCACTGACTCCCTCTCCTCTGCCGTGGTGCTGCTTCTGCCCCCTCTTTTAAACGCCTGGGCAGGAAAATGGTGGGGGCAGCAGCCACGGGCAGCCAGCCACCTGAAGCAGCACTGGTGCTTTCCCTCTCTATAGAATGACCCCCAGCTTATCCAAGGGTCATACCAGAATCCATAATTTTGGCCCCCAAACCTGCCCTCAACTTACACATGAGTATATATGGTATTCAGGGTAAAATAGATGAGAAAAAATTTCTAGTAGGAAGTGGTGATCCAAAAAAAGTCTTAGAGAATGCTTTAGATTTGATAAGATAATTGCTTAGAGCTGCTACAGGCAAAGATAATTTTCCACAGTAATGTCCAACCCCCTATGCTACAAGACTGCATTAGCCAGCCCAGCACTGAATTCAGAATTTCAAAGTCTAAAAGAGAAAAGCATCACTTAGTCTTGTACTGGGATACACAATTTCTGCATACCTACAGCCTGTTTCTAACTCCTCCCAGCAACCTGCCACTGAAATTTGGCAGGGGGAGTAACCAGACATCTTGAAATTTCTTAAAATGCATTTGTGCTTGAAACAAGGTGGGTTGGTACTGTGTGGCTGAAGGAGAACCAGATTTCTTGGAATATGATTCTCTAAAGTGAATATGAGTTGGAGGAATTACCACCATCACCACCACACTGCCAGATTTGGTGTTGGTTATATCATTGTTGCCCTTGATCTAGAGCAGCGGTTCTCAACCTGTGGGTCGTGACCCCTTTGGGAGTCGAACGACCCTTTCACAGGGGTCGCCTAAGACCATCGGAAAATACGTATTTCCAATGGTCTTAGGCTCCATTCCCTCCTCGGTGGTGGTGCACAAGCGCGAGCCATGCACTTGTGTCCTCCTGCCCCCTGTTCAGAAGGGACTGAAATCGCTCCCCTTCTCCACTACTGGGAGAACCTCCCTTCTGATGGGACAGCTTGGGGGACAGCAGCAGCACGGGGGGCAGGCCCCCTCCTTGCCACGGCCCCTGTCCCACTCACCACGGAGGGGGGCGCTGCAGAAGGGCCGGGGGGGTGCAAAGCGGTGCTTTTCCGGGGTGGGCGAGCTGCGCCCACTGCAAAAGACAAAGGAGCTGGGATTCCTCCCCCCGGCCAGGGTCGACACGCTGGAAACTTTTCCCACACTGCCCCCCCCAGCGGAAACGAGAGCGAAGTAGAAGCAGAGCCCTGGGGGGTTCTTGGAGTTTTTTCCCGGGGAGATGCGTGGCTCCTCTTTCCCTCCCTGCCCAGCCCGCCGTTCCTGGCCGGCAAGGCAGCCTTTGCGGGGGGGGGGGCATTGTCAATAATAAATAAATAATTTTATGATTGGGGGTCACCACAACAGGAGGAACTGTATTAAAGGGTTGCGGCATTAGGAAGGTTGAGAACCACTGATCTAGAGCAATATTTCTCAGGCTGTCTGATGTGGGGGACCAGCAGTTTTTCCTTCCATGTGCCAGGGACCAATACCATGTTTCTGCCCTTTGGCAACAACTGTTTTTATATTTCCTGAAAGGATCATGAGCTGACACTGGTGTACAAAGCACAGCTTTCAGTAGCACTGATTTACACAACTGTAGTGTCAAAGAAGTGTACAGATCAATGTTGTAAATAATTCCACTTTCGTAGTGGTCCTTTGCAGCCAGTTGCTGGGTGGTGGAGTAACGGAAACTAGAGTTAGATCACCAGTGTGGTCTAAACTGGTATATACAATTTATCTATGAAATTTGGGAAGAGAAGAATGGTTAGGCTTAAGATTATATGCCTGTCCCAAGAGAAAACAAAAGAAGTAGAAACTGGGCAGTATCCAATGAAATCTACAGAGGAGACTGAAGCTATGTTTCAATATGCTCAAAAGATGGTTGATTTATTTGATAAAAAAGGACATTCTTTACTGAAGAATGTGGAGGGGGGTACCAATAAATCAACCATTTTTTGAGCATCCTGAAACTTATTTTCAGTGTTACCACTGAAAGTCTTGAGCACACCAACCTAACCCATCTTGTCAGCACACAAGAAGGATCATCAAAGCAGGCCTTAAGAAGGGGTAGACAACCCTGACTATTGGTCATATGCTGGCTGGGGTGATGAGATTTATAGTCAAATATCTGTAAGGCACCAGAGCCTAACTTTGGCCCCTAATTAAGTAGACCCAGTGAATGAATGGAACTTACATGAATGTTTATTTTTCAACTTCCCAGTGGTGTAATAAGTCTACTGTAGGGGACTAACAATTGGATTTAGGCCAGGAACACCTGTGCCATCTCATAAGCATGGTTATATGGATGAGGGCAGTCTTTCAAATAATCTGAATCCCCAAACTAGATGAGGGTTTCAGAATTTACTGGCAACCAATACAGGTAGAACAACATCTGACTAACTTTCAGACTTTTAGGTTTTCACTAGTATGCAGGCAGATACATTTTGTACCAACTGTGGCCTCTAAGCTGTCTTTAGAGGCGTCTCCATGTAAAAGCAGGAGTCTGGTCTGGAAATAACCAGTGCCTAGTTAAGCAAGGCCAGATCTGGTTGTTCTAGATAGGGACATATGTTGGCATACAAACTTTGTTAAACAGCACTTCTGCTCACAGGTGCTGCCTCTGAGTCACTAGTAATAACAGGTATAGCAGTACCTCCAAACTCTGCACCTGCTGCTTTTAGGGGAATTGCAACCACATCTAGTACTCATTTTACACACAGCCATCCATTTTGGCAGACTTCCCAAGCCACAGAACTTAGAACAGAGTATGTCAAATTTCAGCCTGTTCTTTCTCAACCACTCCAAGATCATAGATGCTTCTTCCACAGTTTCCCCTTGATTCTTGAGTGGAAAGGGGAAGGAAGTCTCTGTATTATCTATATACTGGTGATGCTTAAGCCTAGACCTCTGAATGATGTGTCCCGCCTGATATTGAAGATTACATGGGGTCAAATAGAGCCGTACAAGGCAACAGCTATATAGTAGCAGAGAAATCACCCAGCTCATGTCTAGTATTGATGGTTGAGAAAGGATTTGAACCACATGAATATGGTTACTCTGAAGCCTAGTTGCTGTTGTGTGCCTTCCAAGTCATTTCTGACTTAATAGCAACCCTAAGGTGACATTGTCAGGTGCATATTTTGTCTGGGCATATTTTGTTCAGAGAAGGTTTGCCATTGCCTCTCAAGCTGAGAGAGTATGATTTACCCAAGGCCACCCAGTGGGTTTCTATGGCGAAATGGAGGGAGATTCAAACCTTGGTCTCCAGAGTTGTCCGGTTCTCAAACCACTACACCACACTGATTCTCCTGAAAACTAGACCAGACAAGATACCACGAGTGATGTGTCAAATGAGAAGTCTAGTAGTACCTGGAAGTTCACACTTGCACCATTATCTCTTTGATTGAAGTTATCCATTAGAACAAGCAAGGCTATGTAAACATAAAAATACATGCATAAATGCATAAAAATGCATTCCTTTTGCTACATAACTATGACATGCTTTGCAGATCACAGTAGCTAAAGGAAACATAAATACAGGTAATGGGTGGCATTGCACGAGCTTCCCATTAAAGATTTGACTGTCTTTTCAACCCCGCAGTAGTTTTATCTTGATTATTCTGTTTACCATGTTTGTATGTCTTTTCACTTCTTTCTATGTTCTGATACAAAACAAAAACCTGAAATGGCTGAGATCCACCACAGCCATGGGTCACATGCTACCAGCTGAAGAGTATCAGACTGCTATTAAACTGAAGATATATAAAAAGAGGACATGGCTAAGTAAACTCAACTGTCTAAAAAGAAAGATTTCTCTCAATAAATAGTGTGGTGTTGAGGAACCTGTGAGGAAGTAGTCTGAGTTTCCCAGATTTCCTGTGTCAGCATTCGTTTCTGTGAGAAGTGAAACTTGAAAAATATATTGCATAAGAAATATCTAGAATTCTTGTGTTTGATCAGCATAATGTGAGCTTCTGAAAATATGAAACACACCAACTAGGTTTGCCTGGGGGAAAAAACAAGCTCTATGTGCTGAACTCCATCTTCTCTACAATCATTTAAAAAAAAAATTACAGGCCTTTGTTCTTCACGGGGCCTCAATAAAGTGATCAGTGGGAAGGGCATTGGATAGTGTTTTGGCCTCCCCTTATTGTTAGATCTCAGGACTTTAGCTTTTTTTAAATTTCTTCCTTCTTGCTGAGGTCACTTCCTCTTTCTTGTCTCCCAAGGAAGATAAGGAGTCTCTTGGAGAAGGGGCAGCCATTTGGTTTGCAGCCCCAATAATGCTCACTTAGACACCTCCATACATGGGAGCCAGCTTTAAGGGCTCTTGTTACAAGAGAACATTCAGACCAGTTACTCCTATTATCATAAGCTTATACGGCTTTAGCGTCTTGCACACTGCTAGCAGAAATAAATATTTCCGCACACTTTTTATCTTAAATCCAAGCCAACACTAGTCTGTATATGCCAAAAGGCTGCATAGAATTCAAGCAAGAAAAAGAAACAAATCAGGGTTGGTGTGAGACTAATGGCTGAAAAATCATTCTCAGCAAGAATCACTATGTGCTGAAGACAAGGTCAGTTTGCTGCAGGAGGTCCAGTATCCCTGTGAGTCTTTCAGAGGGTCTGACGCATTAGCCCTGCAGTGTACTTCCAGCATTGACCTTTAAAAAGTACACCAAGGAAGTAACAAGCTAAAAATGACAGCAGGATAAACAAAATCTTCATGCCTTTTTGTGACTTCTTTTTCTAGAGTTGTTGATTAAGCTGAATAAAGGTCCCATTTTGGTTGGGGAAGAGGTGATTCAGAGCTCAGTTTTACAAAGCAGTGCATGTTTACTGGGTAGTTCTGATTATACGACTATAAGAAAAATAATTTTGTATTAGATCAAAATTGTATCTAGCCCAGCATTCTGTTTCCACAGTGGCCAACAAGGTTCCTCTGGAAAGCTCACAAGCACATGGTGGTTGTTGCTGTGTGCTTTCAAGTCATTTCCAACTTATGGCAACCCTAAGGTGAACCTATCACAGAGTTTTCTTGGCTTGAAAAATCCTTGTAACATGTGTATATTCCTGGAATAATTGTAGACTAGATGATACTTACGATGAAGGAAAAAGTTGTCCCTGCATACATTTGGGAAACAACTTTCAAGTGGTCTTTAAAAGGTTCAAAGTGGTTTTATTTACTTATGCAAGGCCTACTTGACCTGTCTGTTTTACTTCGTATATGCATACTGTTTTGGATTTAAAAACTTGCTGAATCTATTTCTATTCTTTATTATTTCTGCTTTTGGGAAGAGATTTATTGTTAAAGTAGTAAAGCCCAGGAACACAATTACTTTCTTAACTGAGGTACACCTGTAATTCATATTTATGCAACACATATTACAAAACTATAGCCGGCCCTCCACATCTGCTGAGTTTAGGGGCACAGGACCCTTACAAAAGTGGAATAACTGCAAATACCAAAATGTGTGTGTTTTTCTGTGGGAAGGGAGTCGACGCATGGTGGGGAGGGTGGGCACTCCGGGTTCAAACTGGGTCAGAGAAGGGAGAAGTAAAGGTGTTGCTGTGCATACTTCCTTTCTCTCATCCATCTCTTTCCTTGGGTGTAGGGAGCATTGGGAGAGGGTTTGTGGTGCTGAGAATTCAGGGTGTGAGCCCTCCTTTACTAGAGGCTGGTTTTTAAAGGGTGGTACAGCCTGATTAGAGTCACCAAGAGGGAAGGCTTCCTAGGGAAAGAAGCACTTGAGGTGGAGAGGCAGTGATTGGAGAAACTTGCAGATAATCAAATCCATGAAAATTAAACCTGTGAATGTGGAGGGCCAATTGTAAATCCAGAATATGTCGGTACAATAAGTCTACTAATAATTGAAAAGCTTTTAAATATACAAATGGGCAAACCGTGAAAAAAATGCTACATTAGGAAAAGCATAAGATTGTACATTTGCAATTAATATTGTAAAAAGAATTTTAAAGGACCCCCCCCCCAAAAAAAACCCCAAACCAGGAAGTTTTGATGTGGAAAAATGCAAAATTTCTCAAAGAATATAGGATCTATTATATTTCATATTTTGTGAATACAGGCTCTGATATGTCATAGTTCATCTTTTGTGAAACTTTTTCTGACCCCAAATATGAAAATCAAATTAACAGGAGTCACTTTTATAACAGAGGAGCTTAAAAAGAACTTTAGTTGAAGTATGCTACTACATTGACTTTTTGGAGTGGCATTATGCACAAGACCCTGACATTGTCCAGACCCACAGCATGCAGTGTTACAGCTGAACATTGGGTCAGACATGTTAAAAAAGGATCTTCTTAATGAACATTTTCTGCAATTGCAAATAATATTGTATATAACCATCTTTTTTTTAAACAAAGGGAGATTTCAAGAATTTTAAGATGGAAGAGAACAGTTTTATTGAAGACATAACATATCCTTTTTCTCAGAAAGAACCGTGACACAAATGGCCTCATTCTACACCTAAAAACAAAACAAACCATTATCAAAAGCTGACCACTAAAATATCTAAAGAAAGCAAGTTGTTTGTTTTCTTTGAAATCGAATAGGAAAACTGAAGAGAAAGAATATAAAGTCTAGAAGTTTACCATGCAGACTTTCTGCTGCATATACGGCACGCATATTATTTTGTATCTGTACCCTAAGTTGAGTTAGAGACAGAGGGACTACAGAACATGATGAAATTCAAAGATTATTGTGAATGAATGATAACTTCAAGAGTCAGAGTCGGAGTTCAGGTGATCTCAAAGTCAACCTGGATGCTATGGCTTGCAATGTATTTTGGGCTGTAGAGCCAGAGTTCTTCATTCTTTTGTACTGTGATGCCATTGTGGAAACTCTGCACAAGGTATGGGTAAAGTGAAGCTCAAGGCTCTAATCCCTTATGCTGAAAATAAATGTTCCAAAATGGTTAATGATGCCTCTAGACGAATCTGGGTAGTGATATTTTTGTTATAAATATTAGGTAAACATTAGTTTGGGTGGGCCTCTGGGTGAAGTTTCCCAGGTCAGGAGCATCCCGGCCCTGAGATTTCAGGGCCACAACTCGGAGGTCTAAGGATGATCCCTAGTGATGTGAAAGAGAGAAAAAGAGAAAGAGAATGGAGTTTGGGCCTGCAGGAGAATCTAAAGCAGCTGTTACAAACAAGCCCACAGGGTCAGTAACACACAATAGTATATGGGGCTGCGCACAGGTAAATACCCACTCTTTTTAAGACATTGCTCTTGCCCTAGGGCTGCAGAAAAAGGCCAGGCCCTGAAATTCCAGGTCTGGTCCTGAGATCTGAAATCCTTACCCTTGCTTTAGATATGAAAATGTTTAAAAAAAACAAACCTCTGCATCTTCGGGATCAAAACAGACTTGGGGAGGCAAAGAATCACACTTCTCGAGTCTTTTCAGGGTGATTTTCCATCTGAGGGGCACAAAGAATTGCTTCGGGCTGGCGGAGTGGAAGGACCTGGAATTGTCAGACGGTTCCATCACCTCCCTGAACCTGTGGATCTTTAATTTCAGGTGGCTGAAATTCAGAGGTTGGAAGCTCACTGTGTTGCTGTGTGGTTTCAAGACATAATTTATGGCACAGGATTTTCTTGGTCAGATGGGTTCAGAGGGAGTTTGCCATGACCTTCCTCTGAGGCTGAGAGAGTGTGGCTTGCCCGAGGTCCCCTAGTGGGCTTTCCATGGCTGAGCAGGGATCCAAATTTGGGTCTCCCAGGATTCTAACCCACCACTCAAACAGTTAAACCGCACTAGTTCTCTCCAAAAGGGAATTATAGATGGAAAAGTTACCTTTTTATTCTTAAGGGTTTCTTTTTTAAGTTATGGAGCTGTGTGAAACAGAGTACTTCTTAAATTTGGGACACGGGAATATACAGATATACCTCAGTTAACGAAGCAGACATGCTCCCGGGTTTTACTTCTTTAAAAGAAACTGATGCCAGAGGAAGAAACATGAACCTGGTTCTTACAAGAGCATTTCAACGCGTTTCAGTAAACGTTTTGTTCAACATTAACAATATGCACACGTGAAAATAAACAACCACTTCAGGTAAGGCATGCATAAGTAAACAAAAACATCTGATGCTCCTAGAGACCACTTTAAAGCTTCTTCCAAAATACTTCCCCCTTCCAACAGCCTCCACTTTTCTTATGGTTTCCATTTTGATGGTGAAATGCACAGATCCACGCCGTTTTCAACACGTCAGGTAGGTGGCGAGGCAGGCGAATGTTTTCCTCTTTTCTCTCTGTATTGTTCTTCACCTCTCACGTGTTTTTAATTTTGTTTTAATTTGTTTTTAATAGTTAATGTGTTTTAGGGGATTAGAAGGGTTGGTGGGTGGGGAGGATGGGTTACATTTTAGTGTTTTTAATGTATTTATATACTGTTGTAATGCCGCCTCGATCCATTGGGAGAGGCGGGATATTAATAATAATAATAATTATTATTATTATTATTCTAGAGGCAGCTGTTTCCCTTCCTTGGCCATTTCCGCACTAACCTGTTATAGCGCGATGATTCCACTTTCAACCTCCTCTGGAATCCAGCCGGCCCCTCCCAAAACTGCAAACCCCAGGATTCCAGAGGAGGTTGAAAGTGGAATCATCGCGCTATAACAGGCGAGTGCGGAAATGGCCCTTGCTGTTGCATCTACACCACCCACACATGGCTTTTCTTTGTCAGAGGTTAATTTTTAAATAAATAAATTACATTTGTTTTTAATGAATCACGTGTTGTCTGTCTACACGCCTTCCATCCTTCGCTACAAGCACCGATCTCAACCCCTCCCCCTCCCCCTCCCCCTGCCCCTCCCCCTCCCCCTCCCCCTGGTGTTTGCAACGCTCTTTCAAAAGAGGCGAAGAACAGACCCGGCGCGCGCTGCCCTCTCTTCTGACTTACAGGTAAGCGGTGGAGTGGGTGTGTGCCCGTCCTTCTCTCCTGATTGGATGCGTCACCACTGGAAAATCCCAGCGCGGCACGTCACCCCTTCCCTAGCGCGCCTGCCCACACACCGAAGCAAAAAGCCATTCTCTTCCGCCCGCTCCTTGGACTGTAAGGAAGAGAAGCGCCGCGCGTCGACGTGCTGAAAACGTCACCGTCTTCGGCGGCGAATCCGACGCGGCCAGCTTCGTCAACTGTCACACTATTTCCCCTCTCTCCTCCACGTCCCCCTCCCTTTGCTCTCGTCGCTCTTAAAGGAAACGCGTCTTTGTTTTCACCCAGGAAGCGCAGCTGCGGTTGTCGGGAGAGGGCGGGAGGAGGCCCGAGGTTTCGTTTTCGACCCCGGTCCTTCCCTCCCTCCCTCCCTCCCAGCGGGCGCGGAGCGTTGGGCCCCCGGAGCTTCCGCTTAAACTATGCGCGTGAAGACGGGGGCGGGCGGCGGCTCCGACTCCTCCGACCATGCAATGGCGGTCGCTGGTCCTGGCGCTGCTGGCCCTGAGGCTGGCCGGGCAGGCCCTCCTGTGGCTGGCGGGGCCCAGCCTGGGGTTCTATCAGCAGCGCCTCCGGAGCCTCTCCTGCCTCGGCGGCGACGGTAGCAGCCCGGCCAAGGAAGGAGCCGCCTCGGACTCGCGCTACCTGAGGGGCGGCTTGGTGGCCCCGCACTGGGCCTCCTTCCTGGGCAGGGCCTGGGGAGGCGGCAACGGCGGCGGCGGAGGCCTCGGCCCTTCCTTGGTCGGCGGCGAGGAGGGCGGCGGCGGCAGCAGCCACGGCGGCGGCGACGACGACGACGACGACGAGTACGAGCAGCGCTACAGCCGCGCCTTCCCCCTCAGCTCCGCGCCCAGCTCCGCGACGCCGCCCGCAGCATGTTCGCCTTCGGCTACGACAACTACATGGAGCACGCCTTCCCTCAGGACGAGCTCAACCCCATCGAGTGCCGCGGGCGGGGACCGGACCGGGCCGACCCGTGAGTGCTGAACCGCTATGGCTCTGACGTAACGGGATTTGCAGTTTGGCCAAGGGCACCCCGCGCTCTCAGCCGGAGAGGTGTAGTGCCTCACCGAACTACAAACCCCAGCGTTCCCCAGGGTGCAGCCGTGGCAGTTAGTGGCGGCTCATAGTGCTCGGTTTGTGCAGGGTCTCTGAGGAACGGCTTAGGGAGCTGGGGGTGTTTAGTCTGCAGAAGAGGAGGTTAAGAGGGGACATGATAGCCATGTTTAAATATTTGAAGGGATGCCACGTAGAGGAAGGAGGGGACTTATTTTCTGCTGCTCCAGAGACCAGGACAAGGAGCAACGGATTCAAGCTGCAGGAAAGGAGATTCCACCTGAACCTCAGGAAGAACTTCCTGACAGTCAGGGCTGTCCGGCAGTGGAATCTGCTGCCTCGGAGTGTAGTGGAGTCTCCTTCCTTGGAGGTTTTTAAGCAGAGGCTGGATGGCCATCTGTCGGGAGTGCTTTGAGGGTGTCCCTGCATGGCAGGGGGTTGGACTGGATGGCCCCTGGGGTCTCTTCCAACTCTACATCTCTATGATTCTGTGATTCTGTATGGCTTAAAATTTAGAAATTTAAGTCCATTTCCACATGGGCTTAAAAAACCGATGCAGAGCGTCCGCCAGAGAGGACGTCTGCACCTGGGAGTGGACTGGGTTGGACTACTTTACATAGTTCCGCACCTCAGTCTGCTCCAGAATGACCCGAAGTGGTCGTGCAGCGTGCTTTTAAAAAACCTGTTTCTTCATGTCTCCTTCGTTAGAGATTTTTGAGCAAAGGCAGGATGGGCATCAGTCTGGAGCACTCTGATGTGGATTCCTGCATGGCAGGGAGTTGGACTGGATGACCCCTGTGGTCTCTTCCAACTCTATGATTCTGTCCCCGTTCTCCAGCCCTTCTTCTTCATCCAAACCTTGGTGCAGCTTCAGGTACTTTGGTTGGTGTAGTGGTATCGTGGTTTGAGCGTTCAAGTATGACTCTAGAGACCAGGGTTCACATTCCCTCTCAGCCATGAAAACCCCCTAGGTGATCTTGGGCAAGTCGCATTCTCTCAGCCTCAGGGGAAGGCAAACGCAAACCCTGTCTGAACAGATCTTGCCAAGAATGGTCGCCCTGAGTTGGAAAAGACTTGAAGTCACATACAGGAACAAAGCAGGAGCTTTGTTTTCATTAGGCACTCAGTTTGACCTCAAAACTCACAGTCATTAGCACTCTTTGTTGTTGTGTGCCTTTAAGGCATTTACAATTTGTGGTGACCCTAAAGTGACTCTTGTCATGGGGTTTTCTTGGCAAGATTTGTTCAAAGAGGTTTGCCTTTGCCTCCCTCTGAGGCTGAGAGAGTATGGCTTGCTGAAGGTCACCAGGTGGGTTTCCATGACCGAACTGGGATTCAGTCCTGGTCTCTAGAGTTGAACATTAATTACTGGAGCAGAAATGTGATAGCATTTTGAAAATTTTATCATCAGAATGACCCCTTGTGTTTAGAGAGTGTTCTATACATATTCATGGGTATATAACTTTTTTCTGGCTATTTGAAGTGTCATAGGGAGGGGGAATAGGACATTGAAAACAAACATCTGAAGAGAAATCACTGTCATACAGGCACAAGAGGTAGGTTTCTACAAGAAGAGGAGTAAGAAAATGGTCAGGGGGTGGGGATAGTAAGCAAAGCAAAGGTGTGGAAGAGCGGTATTGGACTTAGGTCTGAGTGTGTAGGGAAGAAGAAGGACAAAAATCTGGAGACAGCTGTTGCAACTTGAAGTAATGTCTAGCGAGAGTAAATGGAAGTTTGAAGACAGAAATATTAGATACTTTTTAAAAAAAACAAGGGTGTCACTTACTGGATGTGGGCCTGAGATCTGAAAGGAAAAAAGGTCTGCCTAAGGAGTAAACTTGAGGAGAATGAAGTTTCAAGTAAAAATAAATGCTGACCAATGGGTGTGCAATCACAGTTGCTGACATGCAGGCCTTATTCCAGAATGCAAACATGTATTATGTTACTAAGAAAAACTATAGTTTGAATACTGTATGTAAAGACTATGTGCTGGTATAGCAGCCTGAAGTAGTCACATTACTACTTCACACACTTTAGTTTTAGTTCAAGATGTCTGTCTGAACAATAACAAAAAGCTGGTAGGGATGTACCTGCGTGACAGAACAGGATTTGGATGGAAATGGGGAGCTTGACTTGAAAAAGAGAATTGCTGAGTATTAACTTTGGAAAAATAAAATTGCTAGTTCATATATGGTTGTGATAAGCTGAACCATCTTTCAGTACAGTTGTGTTGTGCAAACACTTGGGTTGTTTCTTTGGTTCCTTTTCACTGCTTTATTTTAAACACTACAAGTGTGGACTTAAATGTGTTACCCAAGGATGTTACCTTTCATGTAGCTTGCACTCTAAAAAGTCCTGGGTGTTTTGAACATTGCATAAGCATTGCTTCATTCTTCCCAGGAGGGGATGCAGACACTTCTGGGGAGAATATTTCTCTGGTGTAAAGACTGAATATTCCACTAACACTTTAGTTGCTGCTTTGGGTGTTACTAGTAGGTGCTCCACATGTTTCTGCTTCCTGCTTCTAGATGCCCATTTCCGTCCATTTGCTTTCGGTCATGTTTCTCTCTTTGGTGGAGAATGTATGTGTAGTAATGGCTTACAGATATGTGTAGCTTAAACATGACGTGTTGACAAATCTTTGAGGAAGTTCCATGGTCTTTGTAGTTTCCTGCAGATTGATCTTTGAAGACAAGTGAGACAACATGAGAAAAATGCTGCTGGTTCAAATCAATAAGACAACAAATGAGACCACAAAAGTACTAGTGAGCATACAACATCAGATGAGTACTGTTGGATCAGACCAGGATTATCTAGTCCAGCATTCTGTATCTTTGGGAAACCCCAAAATAACAACAACCCTGCTCTGTTCAGAGGCATATCAGTTCTGCTTCTAATCCTGAAAGTAGCTGTTATGTCTAGTAACCTTTCATAGTCTTATCCTATATGCCTTTTTTTGCTGCTTCTAAAAATCATCTTAGTTGGCAGTTATTCCTGTATCCTTTGGCAATAGTTTAACAGTACACTCCATGAAGAATTATTTGATCTTTCATTATTACTGAATGACTCTACATTTGAGTATGGGGAGGGAAAAGCCTTTCCTTACTCTTAAATCTGTCATTTTAACCCTTAATAACCATTTTTAAAGCAATAATAATACCACCCCAAATAACGTTCTTTGTAGGGTAGTTACTCTAGTTGTCTTATGATTTTTGTTGCCCTTTTTGCACCTTATCCACCTCTACAATATCCATTTGGAGATGGGGTTGCCAGAACTGTATACAGTATTGCATTGTTTAAGAGCACTGTAATATTAGTAACTTATTTTTGAATCTGAACATGGAAGTAATTTGTTTTACAACCAACAGACAGTTGTTCATCACTTTCATCAAGCTGTCCACAGCAACTCCAAGACTGGCTTATTGATTACTGTCAGCTCAGATCTCATCATCTGGATTTGGTGCCCCCCCCCCGGCAATCTGCATCATTTCCCACTTGCATTCTGATTCCAGCTATCCTAAATAATTTGGTGTTGTCAGCAAACTTGCCTTCCTCACTACTGATCTCTAATTCCAGACCATTTATGAGGAAGAAAAAAGGCACTGGTCCCCTTGAGATCATTCAGGGATCCCACACCCTTTGGTGTGTTTTGAACTTTAACCATGTTGGCTTGGGCTTCAGGAGTTGGTCCTCTTACCTGGTATAAGAAACATTGATCTGCTACCACATGCTTGCTAAACTTGCTCAGAAGATTTTGGTACCTCCTGTGTCCAAAGCTTTTAAAATTGAAAATAATCTCTCTTTTTTGAGATATTTGCTTTGTCTAATAATTGAGCTACATTTATAGAGTACACATCATGTTATAGAAAAGATGAACATGTTTTTATCTGTTAGTAATCTCCTTAAAATTTCTAAATCTCTTGAAATATTGATGTTATCTGTAGACCCGCTAAATTAGCACAGCGATTTCAATATAATGGTGCTTGTGTTCCAGCTCAAAGCTTAAATATACAGTCTCTTTATAAACATAGTTGTCTACATGATTCTGTTCTTTTAAAGAAGCTTTTTGGTCTTAGAATTTCATACTAAAAAGAAACCAAAATGAACAGATAGTGCTGTTGCATCAAGGCTAAAGCAGGCTCTTGTTAAAACATTCTAAATTATGGCTGTATCATGTTCACAGCTATCCTTGCTTTTATTCCAAAACCGTTTCTCCATTCCTTGTCACCATTTCTTTTTATGCTTTTGTGACTAGACTGACACTCTTATGTTTGTATTGAAAGATCAAATGTGAGCAATTGTATGAATGCTGTCTGTCTTATATTGTAATGCTTAATAAAGCAGAGTGCCAAGAGTCAAAGCATGCACTTGAGGAAGGGGCATGGGTCACTGAGAAAGAACTGTATATCTAGAAAGCTTAATGTGCTTTTTTAAAAATTATCTTCACTTGAAAGTTGGCTTTTTAAGCTAAATTGTGGTTTGTTACTTCAGCAGTTCCTGTTAACAGAAATAACAAGGTGTGCCTTCTTTGTATGGTGCCCTAAATGTTCCTGCTGGATATAGTCAGAAAAGACAGAAATTCCACTCTGTTATTTTGTGCTTAAGGTGATTGTTTGTGTGTGTGATGAGGTGAGGCAATTTTTTTTATTGATCCTGAGTACATGTTGTCTGATCAGTAGTGTGTGATAATATCAGAATGATCTGTAGGAAAATGTACCACAATGCTTTACTTTGCTATTAAGAAGCTCCTTTAATTTTACCATATTGATACAGAACGCACAAGATGAAAATTTTCCTGGAGATTTTCCAACCTGCCTGGAGCTCAGAAAGGATTTACATATGGCTGTTACTAGTTTAAAGTACAGTACCTTGTTCATCTGGTTATATTGACTGCAGCACTGCTTAGAGATATTTATTTCAATTTAAAATTTCAGATGTATCTAATTTAGAGTCAAAATTTTACACAATGCCTTCATTGATTATATTCTGTTTTTAAATATGTTTATAGAGAATTGTGTGTCCTTGTAGGTATGTGTAGGGTCTGTGCCCTAGTAGGAAAGAAATTGCAGGGGGCAGAATTAAAAGTGCATATGGAGAATAGCCTGGCTACAAGATTATTGATAAAGAGTTTAAGTTATATCACCAAGAGTATGCAGTCCTGCATACTTAACTAGGGAGTGTATCCTGTTAAAGTCTTAGAGAGTCTTTCTTCCAGATAATATGCACAGAATACAGGTTATGTGGTCTTCAGACTAAATACTTGAAATAAGTTTTTTTACAAAAATTGATAGAACTAACTTCTAACAAAATTTATTTCAGTTCAAATCTGAATATCAATGATGTCCTGGGAAACTACTCGCTTACTCTGATTGATGCATTGGATACCCTAGCAGTGAGTTAAAATGTTTTTTTAATTACTGGAAGAAAAAACCACAGCTGTTATTGGAAGTAGCTTTTAAATGAAAGAGAAATTGTGATGCAAGTATCTTAATTAAAACAACAACCCCAAACCTTCAGTTTTTGGGAGATGTGAGAACTGTGCATTCCTACCTTTCTGTCTTAACTAATAAAGATTTTTTCCTGGGCAGACATCCACACCATAAATTTCATTTTGATGTTTGTTTTCACTTTGGATACTGAGCACAATGCAAGAATTCTGTCCTATTCCACAGATTTGTACACATTACAGAGCCCTGCTGTGGGATGCAGAGAAACAGTTAGCTTTCAGTTGATGCCTGCCTTTGGAGATAGTCATAAGTAGCAAGGGAGATTGTGCTGTGTGGGTTAGGAGACTTTAGAGGTGGGGTGAGGATAGTGTCCACCACAAACAATTATAATTTGAAAGTCTTGCTTCTTACTCAGGAAGAAAATTTTAAAAAATAAGGTTTTTTTTTTTTTTTTTTTAGGAAAACTTAATTCTGCGCCTCATACTTTTTATTGCACCGTAGTTCTTGAAGGCAACTAACCTGTTTTTTGCTGTTCTTTCTGTATCACTTTTTCCTCCACTGGAATGCTCCTGATAGCACTGAATGCTGATTGTTTCACTTGCCCCCACACATGTTGTATCATTCTTGATGATGATCAGAGTCTCTTTCTAGCTTGGACATCCTCTAAATGAAAGATTTAGTTAGTTACGTGCTTAATCCTGGAAGATGTTTCTTTATACGTACTTTGCAAGTTTTTACAGTACATTGTTTTATTTAAATTGTTAAACTTTGATGTGTTTATAGACTTTGCACTTAAATACCAGTGCTTGACTCTTCATGTGTTCTGTTGCACTCCTATAATTCATTGGTTTTTTTTGAAATGGTTGAACTGAGGATCTGAAATACTACAGGGCTTCAAAATGTAACAGTAGGAATACATTTCTGAAGTATTTCTTGCTGACAATGAAAGTTTCTAATTCTATAGTTAAAAATAATTGTAATACAGAAATTGTGATTATTTGATGTGTTACACATTTTTTGTTGTTGTTGTTTTAAAGGTAATGGGAAATTCTTCAGAATTCCAGAAAGCAGTGAAGTTAGTGATAGACACAGTATCATTTGACACTGATTCCACAGTCCAGGTCTTTGAGGCAACGATTAGGTAGGTTGCTGCTAAATTTTGGTGAGAGCATTGTGCTTTAACAATACCAAACTGAGCCATTTGGGGAAAAAAAGTTGAAAACTAACTCTTAATTGTTTGCTATCTACATGATATGAGAATCTTATGTTAATAATATAATAACTTGAAAGTTTAGAGAGTAATACAACAACCAGAGTGGTGCAGTAGTTTGAGTATTGGACTATAACCAGGGTTTGATTCTCCACTTGGCCATGGAAACCCGCTGGGTGACCACGGGCCTGTCTCACACACTCAGCCCCAAAAAACCCTGTGATAGGATCGCGTTAGGGTCATGATAAGTTGGAAACAACTTGAAGGCACACAGCAACAACAATAAAAGATTAAAGGGAGTTATAATACAATGGGAAGGGCACACATTTCATTATAGAAGAACACCACAGGGGAATTAGTTTATAGAGGTAGGTTCTTGCTTGTCAGAATAAATTCTTTTTGTCTCCCCTCTGTAACCAAACCAAAGATGCACATGCTGTGTTTTGTAGGAGGAAATCATAGCCACCCACTGCAGCTGTGAAAAACCTGCTACAGGCAGATATTAAATTTGTCTGCAGTCTAAATAGAAGTTGCAACAGTTCCTCCCTCCCTCACAGTATCATCTTCAACATTTCCATTCCTAAAAGTATTCTGTCTTAGAGTGACCTTTGGTACAACTGGAGGGGATGCTCTTGAAAGGGGGTATGGGCATAAGAAATGTGTGCTTTTCATTTTAGTGAAGAGTGGGTGGTTCACATTAACCATTTTGTTATATATTGTGACCTTACCCAACATGGTACTCTCCAGATGTATTCCACTGCAGCGGCAATCAATCCCAGCAAGTATTGATTATAATTAGGGATGATAAAAGTTGTAATCCCAAACATCTGAAACGTGCCAGGTTGGGGAGGTCTGGTGTGCTCTATGCAGAAGTACTGGGGATGTGCTCCAGGTGCTACATAAATTAGTTAATACTCAGGTGTCTTTAAAAGCAGCAGAATTGTCTTGCTGTAGTTTGTCTTGAATTTATATACCTTTAACTAGATATAAATGGCTTTGATTATGGTATGTATGATTTTCTCTTGTGTCTAAGCAAGTTGCCAGTGCTTAGGCTTGGGCTTCTTTGAAAGAAGGATACAAAAGAGTTCATGGTTCTAATGAGAAGTTTAATATAAGAGCTTCTGATTAATGGGGAAACAAAAAGCCTGATAGTGTGCACTGGAGATTAGAGGACAGTACATAAACTGAGTACACTATCTGGTCCTGTCTCATTTAAGAGAGATGTGATCTGGTTTTAAAGATTATCTTAGCTGACAGTGTCCCAAGAGAGGCTAATTTGACACTATCTAAATACATTACAGACTTAGGGTTAGTTGAGTTCAGCTGAGTCCTGTACTTGAAATCATCATGGGTATTTCCTAGTAATATAAAATGACCAATGTAAATGCTTCTTTAGTCTCTTGTGAAGCAGATTGCTGAGTATGCCTTACTTATATATAGAAAAATTCCACACACACCCATAATTTCAGTTATGTTCAGATGCATAGAATATTAGGAGAAGACATCTTATTAATTTAAATCATGTGTTTACATATATTTACTTTCATTCTACCCAAATTTCAAGTTGGTGTGCAGTCTGTTATACCCATAAAACCATAGACCAATTTTTTACCCATTTATTAACAGTGAAAATGTGTAAACAAATTAAAATACCTGGTTGAATTATTTAAGTTAGTGACTGCTGGAAACTTGGCAAATAATTGTCATAGGAGATATTGTGAGCTGCATTGCTAAGCAAAGCTGATGGGAAATAGCTTCAGGGAAAATGGTTAAGTTGCTCTGGTGTGTATGTTATGTTCTTCTGAAGGATGTAATGAACATTCTTCTTGCTCTTAAACTTGAACATAATGTTAAGACCTTGTATGTTAGTCATAATAACTAATTTAGCCTTCTGTCTTTAAAACCATCTTATCTCTTTTCTCATAGGGTTTTGGGAAGTTTGCTTTCAGCTCACATAATAATTACAGATACCCGACAGCCTTTTGGTGATATGAGTATTAAAGGCTATGATAATGAGCTCTTACATATGGCTCATGACCTGGCAGTAAGGCTGCTACCTGCTTTTGAGAACACCAAAACTGGGATTCCTTATCCTCGGGTATGTATAACATAATAGCACACTTCCAGGGAAGCTATTTTCCTCCTTTTTATAACATCACAATATTTGCCTTTAGATACATCTTAAATATTACATATTTGAACATTAAATACGTTCTTGGGGGAAAAGTCCTTTTTATATAGCAGCCTGTGAAGAAAGTAATGCCTACTGTGGCATATCAATGTTTTCAGACCCTGCAGCTTTCTTGTAATATGTGCCAGGTGGAAAGCTGAGCGTTTCACTGCCTTGCTTGAATCTGCCTGAAAAGAAGCTTTCGTAAAAGATACACTGGTTTAAGTGGCAACTTGGCAGCATGTTCATGAAGCTGGCCCAGAGTGGGGATCTTATACTTGATTTTCTGGTGGCTGGATGTTTACACACCTAATCAAAATATCTCTGTTAAGGCAGTTTCCCTGTGGAATATGATGCAACTTTATGACAGAGCACTAATGAAACACAGAAGCCATTTTTTAAATTTGTAATTAGGAAGAGAATTATGAAGAGAGTAGATATTCTTTGAAGGCTTCAAAAGATAGTAATACGACAGTTAATTTTTCAAGAAGTTTGTGTTTAGGCTATCTTATGTTTGCAGGTAAACTTAAGAACGGGAGTTCCTTCTGGCAGCAATAATGAGACTTGCACTGCAGGAGCTGGTTCTTTGTTGGTGGAATTTGGAATTCTGAGCCGGCTTCTTGGGGATTCAACTTTTGAATGGGTTGCCCGCCGAGCTGTAAAAGCACTCTGGAGTTTAAGGAGCAATGACACTGGGTTATTAGGTAAGCGTTTTGTTTTTGAATGTCTTGTATAATTAAGAACAGAGTATTTGTCTTTCTTACAGTCTGATCCTGTAGACTTGTATAGTGATAATGACAGGATGTGTGGGTTTCACCACTGAAGTAACTAGTACACCAGAAAGTGCACATGTTTCCACTCAGTGCTCAATTGCCTAGGAATCTTCAGTTTTATATTGATCAGTACTTATTGCTGTTGTGTACCTTCATGTCATTTCTGAATTTTGGTGACATTGACAGTGCTTTTCCCTTAGGCTGAGAGCATGTGATTTGCCCAGTGTTACCCAGTGGGTTTTCATTGCTGAGTGAGAATTTGAACCCTAGTTTCCCAGAGTCTCTTAGTCCAGTACTCAAACCACTACACCATATTGGTTCTCTACACCTACTGACAAAAATGTTTTTGTATCTGATCTTTGCCTGTTCGAATATCCACTGTTTTAATATTCAGCAGGAGAGGGATAGCTCCTCTTCAGTTTTAAATGCCCTTTTATATGAAAACAAATGTGTTAGTAAACTGAGCTTTTCCATGCTATATAATTAATGTTGCATTAAGATATATAAAATTATTCAGAAGAAGCAATTGGATATATTTTTGTGCTTACCATACATTTTTTGCAGTGTGCTGTTTAAAAATTTTCACAAAATCTCGCTCCAACAATTCTGTAAACATTTGAATTCAAAAAACAGTTCAGATGCCTAAAATACTTCACTTGAAAAAAAAACGCAAAGAGTTCTAAAGATTTATACTGTGGTGGTAGCTGTATGGAGCATGCATTCCCCCCCCCCATGCCCAGCATTTTGTATTTGGCCAAGTAACAGGTAGTTTACTTCTCAAAAAGTCACACAATTGCATCTTTTGAATTGAAATATTGTAATATGATGACCTTCTCCTCTGAGCAGAGAATCCAAATTAGTGCTTATGGTAATTAGCACTGTGGAAAAAAAATACATCATCAAAATCGTCTATGGGTTGATCACTTGTATCTGTTTTTCTCCCCTTTGCTGATGAAAGACTCTGCTGAAGTAAAGGGGAGAAAAACACGTACAAGTTGTATCTTTTGAGCATTGTCCATTGAAAACTGTAAATGATATAATATATGTAACTATCCTTGCATGATGTTTGGCTCTGTTTGTGCATTTTATTATAGGGAATGTTATAAATATCCAAACTGGCCATTGGGTTGGCAAGCAGAGTGGGCTAGGAGCAGGATTAGACTCCTTCTATGAATATCTTTTGAAATCTTACATCCTCTTTGGAGAAAAAGAAGATCTAGAGATGTTCAATGATGCTTATCGGAGTATTCAGAACTACTTAAGACGAGGGTAGGTCACTTGTGGAGTGCTGTTTTCAAGAAAAAATGACACTTAACCCTAAACTGAGTGTAAGAGAGACTAGACTTACACTACCGATGTCTTTCTCTCAGTTAGTCTCAAAGGTGCTACAAGATCTCTTTGCATACTGCTCCAGACTAACACGGCTGTGTGTTTGAGGTCTATAATTTAATATATAAAAGTGAAGTAATATATATTCTTTATACCCATGTTTCTGCTTCCTTTTCTCTGTTATCTTGTGTCAGATAATATAGATTGTAAGTTCTCTGGAGAAAGATGGGTTTACTTTGCCTGTATTCCATGAAGTACAACATAGTCTATAAATCAGTTGTAGATGTGATAATAATATTAATAAGAATAAGAAAAAGAATACAACTATATTAAATTTAAAATTCTGATTTTTTTTATTGTTGTCTCTGGCTAATATTGTTTGTCAGAGCTAAAGCATACCCTGATAATATTTGGGTGTATAGTAATCGCCCTCTTCTTCATGGCTTGTAATTATTGCTGCCTTTAGGATGTGATATTTTCAAAATGGAAATCTGTTCAGTTGCTTGTAAGTCTTACTGTGAATTCTCTCTTATATGATTGTGCAACCTTATAATAGTGAGACCTACCAATATATGCCAAGGATGTAAGATTTTGAATCAAACCTTGCTTACTCTTTTAGGAGAGAAGCTTGCAATGAAGGTGAAGGGGACCCACCACTCTATGTTAATGTAAATATGTTCAGTGGTCAGTTAATGAATACCTGGATTGATTCTCTTCAAGCATTTTTTCCTGGACTTCAGGTATTTACACTGTGCTAGAGAGAATACAGAAAAAAATGAAATATATGTATGGAGGTAGAAACTCTATTTCACAAGTAGGTCTTTGTTTCTTGTGGGAAAACTAATATTTGAAAGATTCCACAGACCCTATTCTTGGCTTCAGCATAATCCAACATGTAAGTCTGGTTAAATCCAGGATATATTGCTATTCATGTGCGAGTGTACAGTGATAATAGTGCGCACACTATTAGGATAATCTTCATTTCCTACAACAAGGAAATTGATACATATCAAAGTATTAAGCTGCTAGGCAGCTGCTCAGCACTTTTTGCAATTGCTATTGGGTATTTGTGGTAGGAAGAGACTAATCCTACATGTAGAGTTGGATGGCAAAGTTCCTTGGCCATTGTCTGTACCAATAAAATCTTTCAGGTCTCTCTTCTGTCCTCACATGGGATATGGAATAGTTCTGCTTAAATGTTAGACTGTGTTCACTGTGCGAAATATGTTCACTGTGTGAATATGTTTTTATAAGAGTTGTAAAAATCTTAATGTAATTTTTTTCAGGTTATTTTTGTGTATTTTAGCTTGCACAGTACCTGTTTAATTAAAGGGACAGCTATTTTAGTGTTTTACTGAGAACTAATGTAATGTTTACTTGATCCTTGTGAGGTGCTACTCTTGGCCTAGGGAGAGTTGTTTTCTGTTTTGTAACAAATGATGTAGTCTGCACATTACTTATACTGGATATTCATATTAATATTACTACCCACAAAAGCTGATGCTGAAATGTATCAGTCTCAAAGGTACTATTGTACTAATACTTCTTCCTACCCATTCCCATTTTTCTTTTTGGTTTTATAATCAGTGAGTTCTTTTATGTATGTATGCAGTTTTACAGTTGTTGCATCTCTTCAGGTTTTAATAGGTGATGTAGAAGATGCTATTTGCCTCCATGCATTTTATTATGCAATATGGAAACGATATGGAGCTCTTCCAGAGAGGTACAACTGGCAGTTACAGGCACCTGATGTCCTCTTTTATCCTCTAAGGCCAGAGTTGGTAGAGTCTACATACCTTCTTTATCAGGTATTTATTGGGGGAAAAAAGAAACTTCAGAAATGCATTCTTTTACTTCTGCAGATAGAATCTATGAAAGCCAGGTAGAGGCATCTGATGAAGGCACAACAGAAAGGGGCTCTGACTAATTTTCTAGGCACTTGGGAGTAGATTCTGAGGTACTCTTGGCAGGAGAAAGAAGGCATAAGGTAGTCATGCTGGATATTGCACATAGATTTCAGCGTGATTCTGAAGTTAGTTGGATTTGTGTTTTGGGGATCAATTCAGTTTCTGAGACAGAAGTGCTTTTTTTGGGGGGGGAGAATTAGGTTTTTCTCCCTCTTTCTTGATGAAGAGCCATATTTTCTTTTGTCTCTTTTCTTTCCTTCTGGCAACGTTTGTCAATTTTTTAGAAATTTGGGAGACCAACATCAAAATAGCCCTCTTTTTACTTTCTTCTTGGGAAAGAAGTGCTTGTCTGTCTAAGACCCTGTGCCTTGGAGTGCTGTCTAGCCATAACCAGGAAGACTTTGTGATGACATAGAGGGGCATTTGTCCTTTTTTTGTTTTTGCAATTTGGATTCATCTTCTGTTAGTATAAGCAATAAACTTTGTGCTATTCTTTCCAAACATATGTTTTTATTATTCTTTCTGATTATCCACAAATATGTTTTGACAAAGTCCTTAAGTGAATCAGGCTGCCAAGATTAACATAGATTGGCTTTTTATGTATTAACACACTGTTTAATCAAGGTGACATTTAGTACTATAGGTTCTGAGTTGTAGCTTTCTAGTTATGACAAACAGCATCCAAACAGCTCAGCAACAGAATGTGTGCTGGAGTGGGCACTGGGTTTGTTCCTTCATGTCCTGTGCTACAGGATAAAACGCTTCTTAAACTGAAAATGCTTTTAAACACATGATGTAGCATAGTGGTTTTCTGTCCAAACCTGGGGAGCTATTGCTTTATGAGATCTTAGTGAGAGCAAGGATCAATCTGTAGTTTCAAATCATCGTTTGTTCTCTAATTGGAAACAAGTCACTTGAAGGGACTGTCTAGTTTTCCTTAGTTTGAAGTTCTGGCTGGTATTTACATGTGTTATTACACAGTTTCTTCACATTTATTTCCTTTCTTTATCCAGGCCACAAAGAATCCTTTTTATCTTCATGTGGGAATGGATATTCTTCAGAGTCTGGAGAAATATACAAAAGCAAAGTTAGTTTTCAAGCTCAAATTTATGTTACCTCTGCCTAAAACTCACTAATTTCTTGTAAAATCCTTTCTTTGTGATAGATTGCAAAGAAAATCTTCATTTTGAATTCTGCTGCATGTAGAATAGTTGAGACAAATATATTTATTTATGTTGAATGCATTTGAGATACATTTCATCTTAAGTAGGCATTGGAACATCTGACACTGCATTCATATGCCTGCTTAGTTGAGAACAAGCTCTATTGTTATCAAATTTATTTCTTGGTAAACTTACATTTAATTTATCTGTTTGGTAATAAGTCGTAGAAATACTGTAAGTTGTATGCAGAAAACCCTGCAACTCTTAAGGGAAGTTTGGGCTTATATTTATTAAACAATGGGCTTGTTAGTTGTATTGCTTCAGAACTTGGAAAAGTTTTTTTGTTTGTTTGTTTCTTTTTTGGGATGACAGACCCCTTGATCTCCTAGTGCTGGCTGGGGGGTCCTGGGAAAGGTGGTCTAAAAATGCTGCTTTTCTAAGCACTGCATTACATATTTCACATTTATTTAAGTTTAAGTATTTATATTCTGCCTACTAACCAGAGTTTTTGAGGCTGTTTAAGTATTAAGGACAGTAAAATGAGTTAATTGAGTTCTAGTTTAGGGAAGAGGCAGGATAGACAGTAAGTAAAACTGTTAACTGTTAATAACAGTAATAACAAGGGAAGGTGTATATATGTAGTTGCCACTCTACAGCTGGGTTTTTGATCACAATATAACTTGGATGAAATAACCCTGATCTGGAAATACGTGCTAGAGCAATTGTGCTAATTCTTTAAAGGGAAAAGTTACTTATCTGGTTGTTCTCGATGTTGTTCTCAGATAACTTTCATAAGCCCCTCCCTCCCTCCGTGTGTGTGTGTGTGTGTGTACAGCAGATATAGCAAATATTCAGGCAGTATAGGCAAATTTTTGCCCTGCTTTCCTTGTGGGCCACACCTCTTCCTCCAGATATATCACTTCTGGCCACCATTTGGTTTTTAGCCATTTTTAAAGCTTACTTTGGCCATCTTTAATAGTAAGGGAAATATTGAAACTGGCACATTTATGTGCTTTTTGGGTGGGCTTGGGCCATTTTGAGGTTAAAAAAAATACCACACAGTGCTGCTTTTTTAAAAAAAATTAAAAAGCTGGAGGCTTGTGGCTGCAAAAGTAGGACTCAAGGCTGCATGCTTCCCACGGCATTTACTTTGCCCACTCTGGCTGTAGAATTGTTCAGAGGAGAAACAAGTCTAAAGTACATACTGAATCACCTAAGACTCCCATGTTCAGCCAAATGCAGTTACAAACCCATTTGCAGATCTTCATGCTCAACACACAAAAGTCTCTGATGTTGATGGGTGTGAGGGAATGTTTGGGCATGTGGCTTGCATGCCCACATCCTGCCACCCTTTTAGTTCTTCTTCTTTTTTTATTAATATTTTTATCCCGCCTCTCCCAGTGGATCAAGGCAGCATTACAAAAATATATAAATACATTCTTGCATTCAGCTGAACACTTAGTTTTCCAGAGCACTGTTAATGCTTTCAGGTGAATGCATGAACAGTGCTCTGGAAAACTGACTTTCTGTGGTATATTAAATTTCAATTTGTTGCTTTTTGTTTCCCTGTCCAGTAACACAGAATTTTATCTTCATGTGTAAGTAGAGAAAGCCATACTGTTTAGACAGCAGCACTTTTTAAAAATAATTTTGCAAAACGATTAGCTTGATTTCTTGGGCTTAGTAGCAAAAATAATTGTGTGTAAGTTGAGAAGTATGAACAGTAAATGTATTCAAACGTGTCTTTCAGATGTGGTTATGCTACTCTTCACCATGTCATAGAGAAGTCCAAAGAAGATCGGATGGAAAGTTTTTTTCTCAGTGAAACTTGTAAATACTTGTATTTGGTATGTATCATCTGGCGCTACTGCTTCTTTTTTCCCCCTTTTAAAAATTGGTTTACTTGCTAGAACTATAATTATCCAAAAATGGTAGTCTCCCTAAAATGATTCATGATGTGTTTTTAAATGATACATTTTAATGTAAATATTTAAAATATACTGACAAAACTAGATGTTGTAACATTGCAGTAAAGTATCATAAAAATACTTCCATAATATAACAATGTTATTTGTCACTAGATCTGTTTTAGTTGGACAAGCATGTTGATACAGCATTGCTATCATGTGACAGATATGGCGCATCAAGGATAAATGTGTCCTTTTTTGTTTCAGCTGTTTGATGAAGAAAACCCAGTGCACAAGTCAGGCAATAGATACATGTTTACTACAGAGGGCCACATAGTGTCACTGGATAAGCGTCTTCGTGTTTCCCTATGGCAAGATACCTTCCCTGAAGAGAAGAAGACTGAAAAGCTAAAGCCTAATGAACTAAGAACAATCAACTCCACCTCTAATGTAAGTATAAATCACTGCCTTATAGGGTTTGTGTCTTAATAATTCTGTTCACAAAACCACAAGCACAATAACTGAGAAACAATGAGCAATTTTACTAAGTAGCAAAGTGTTTTATAAATTATTAGTCAGTTGTGTTGACTTAAGTAGAAGATGTTTTTTGAAAGTCTTTGTTTCAAATATCTTAGAAGAGAAAGTAAAATTATTGTATTATTTAAGTAAGGCAATGCAGTACTTAGGTTTTTTTGTACTTGGTCCTATTTTGGTGTAACCTTTTTACTGGTCTATGACCGTAAAAAACAATATCTATTTATCCAAGTTATGCAATGATGGGTAATATAGTTGGCCCTCTGTATCCATGGATTCTGCATCCACAGATTCAACCAACCACAGCTCAAAAATATTTGAAACCCCCCCTCCAAAAAAAACCAAACCTTGTTGGTTCTCTGTGGTTTCTGTGACTCACACAAATGGATCATATTTTCCCATTTCACAGATCCTCAGGATCTCTCTGGCATATGAGTTGTTAGCTATTTTATATAAAGGATATCATTTTACTATGCCATTGTATATAATGGGACTTTCACCATCAATGGATTTTGATATCTATTGCAGGGGGATCTCAAAACTAAACCAGCAGATAACGGAGAGCCCACTGTAGTTTGAGAGTTTGTATGTTTCACAGAACCTTATCAAAATTTCTGCTGTCTTGTAGACGAAATGTCACTTTTAATTTAGCTATTTCCAAGTGATGAAATATTTGCAAGACAGTTTCAGAATTCTAGAAGCTAGCAATAGGGAACTGAAAACATACTTCAGATGTGAAAATGCTGCTGCAAGATTGTTATCCAGGACCCCTTGATTGCCTTCCCAGTTGAAGATCAATATGTGTAAGTAGATCAAAAGCAAAAAGCTAAGGGAGAAAATAGATCCTTGTGATGTTATAACGTTACAACTGTGAGCTTGATAAATCTGATGCATTGAATAATGACAGAAATGAGGATAATATTGCTGGGTCATTCAGTTTAATTCTTTTCCTAAAGGTATATTGCTGTATAAAGCATTGCAAACAGATCATTGCTAACAGCAAGAAGAATTATTGCAGCTGCTAAACTGTGATTTTAGGTTTTTCACAATGTATAGTCTCATTTTGTGATTTCTGAGCCTATTGATTTTTTGTTTAGTAACAGGCAGAATGACCTCTCCTTATGTCAAACGCCCTCAATGTTAAAGTTGTATATTTGTCACACAAGTTCCTTTAGCCTTTCTTCCTTTTTGATTTGTCTCCTACACACACACCCTCATTTGCTGTATTTTCAGTTTTGCATTTTCTTTAAACTAGTGGAATTAGAGAGGAATATTTCATTATTCCATATGAGGCTTACTCCTAGGATCTCTGAAACAGTGCAGATCTGAAGAGCCTGTACTGAGGTCAGTCCTGCTGTTGGCAGATGCTACTTGTCACAGTGAATCTGAAATGATATAATTCCTCATTTATTTCAGGGGTGAGCAAAGTATACCCCTCTATATGTTGGAGTGCATCTCGCAGCACCCCTAGCCAGTAGAGTTAGTGGTGCAGAGTGTTAAGAGTTGCAGCCCACCGTTTATTCTTCCTTGCTTTGGCTGATCAGAATTTCAACTCCTAAATAATGTCTTCTTCTGCTTACAGTGCAACAGAGTACCTGATGAGAGGAGATATCTACTGCCTTTGAAGAGTGTTTATATGAGACAGATTGATCAGATGGTGGGCTTGATCTGAACAACTTTTCATGTGGAGTAATAATTAAAAAGCATGACAACAACTTGTTCTGATGAAATAATCCTCTTGAGCTTACCTAGGCTATAGCAGGTGCTGGAATTAAGTTGACATTCACTGTGATGGCAAATTTAGTCTCGTACCGAGAGGGGGACCCTGTGCTAGACTGCTATCATCATAACTGAAATATAGTGTAAAGTGGCACAATTAGGATCATGTGAGCCGCCAAATCCTCCTGTGTGAAACTTTGAGGCTTGTATTGCTGATAAAGACTTGATAATTTAAAATTGCTTTTAAAATGAGAGCAAGTGGCTTGCTCCAGGAATCCTGCTTTGCTACCACCTCTTGTATTATAAATCAGAATGTTTAGAGAGAACCTACAAGTTTAATTACATTTCTTTAAAAATGGTGTAGGGGAAGGAAAAGGGAATGTGCAATGTCTCTCACCAAGCTTAATTGCCTGTTTCACTAGCAATAAACAGTACAAATTATTGCTCAGGTAGGAAAATATCCATAGGTTCTGGTTTACTTAAAATGTCTTGCTGAAAATGTCATAATTGAAGAGCTTGTAATGCCAGTCAAGGTATTGCATTGCTGTGTTCAGGACTAACATCTTGGCTGATGTTAGAAACAGTGTTCTTAATTTGAACTGCACATTCAAGGGTGTATGGAGTTTACTAGTTTCTGTAACCAGTAATTTTTTTAAAAAACGTGCCTTCTAGTAGGTGAAAATGCACAATCCCACTCATCTCACTCACCTGGCAATGTTGCATTGCTGATTTTGAAGATATTCACAACCTTTTGTTATATTTACATTCTTTTTGGTGCCTCTCCAAAAGATCTACCTGAATTAAGTATTTACATTCCTTGTAGTTCTAATATGCAAACTTTTGGAGCTAGTGCCTTCATAGTTTTATCACCCAGAATGGAGCCAAAGGTTCCAGTTCTTTCTTTTCTAAAAGGCACAGTCTTTTAAAGTGTGTGTAGAAGCATTATAAACAATTCACATCCCAAATAATGTTTGAGGGCTGTACACTCTTTTACATTATTGTGAATTGAGTATTCTCCTTGAGACTGAAACCACTTCTGTGGGCAAGTATTTTTATAGCACAGTTGGAAAGGAGTTGCTCCTCATAGATATTCTAACAACAATGTTCATTTATCTTGAGTGGATATTAGGGTGCATTGTTCTGAGGCTTTTGGACAAAACAACACAACATGGCTGTTTAAAGCTTCTTCTCATTTCCCCCCAGTTCCTCCTAGGAGGAAGATATGAAGTAGTATCTGCCTGCCTTCTTTATGGATCACAAAAGAGCTTTCCGATGGTAGATTATAAAAAACGAAATGAATAAGCATATTCTACTTTAGGAAAAGTAAGACACAGCTTAGTTCACATCTTGAACTGCAGTGTGTAAATATCCATTTCATTACTACATAATCCAGTCTGATTGTTCATAATGCTGGTTTCCTAAAGTGCATTTTAAGTTAACTACATAATATTTATCACAGAAATAATTAGGGCTTGCTTAATCTCTTTGGCAAAGAAAAACAAAAGAAAAAAAAATCTCAGGGATCTCAAAATAGGCTTCTGTTTGCCTAGCAGATTTTGTGTTTCACCTTTTCTATCTTATGCTGTTTTTATTTCTTAGAAAGCAAGGAGATAAGAATTTCCAGAGTATAAAATTCTGTTTCAACAAAACAATCTCATTGTATCTCTGTTGTAGGCCAGGTCTTTTGTTTTCTCCCATACTATCCTCTAGAATATTGAAAATAGTTGCTGATTTGGAAGCCAGACATAATGTCAGGAGCTGTGTGTACCAAAGCTGTTAGAGGCATGCTGGTAATTAAAACCCTTGGGCTAAGCATTGGCACTTCCGGATAAGCCTGTGTACTAAAAGGTGAACGTACAAACAGTAACTTCAAGATTAAAGGAATTACATGATCTTTAGGAGGAAAAGATATAAAGCAAAAGAACTGAACACTTCAGAATAATTTTGAATGGGTGTTTTGTCTTTTTAGCGGAAAACTTTGGCTGTGATCTGTAGAGCTGTTAATGTTCATATGAAGTGCTTTACTAGCCTAGTGGATTTTTTTTTATTCTTCATCATGGCATCCTCATTATCGCTAACTTATTTTTGAAACAGAAAAATTTCAAATACAGTTTTCCATGTATGTGTGGGGAAGGTCTTAATGCTTATGTGGATTCGAAAAGCTCCTTTCATAGTTCTCTGGATCCTGGCCACACTAAAATTTCACTGTAAAGAGAAATGCAAACCAAAACTGTTGAGTTCACAGTTGCTGGAATCATGTTGTCAAAAGAGGCATGCTTTTGCAAGGTATCTGTATGTAATGGGTTCTAAGGGGTGTTTAACTTCCCCAGCATAGCCATATCAGCACTTCTGACAGTGTCTTTCCGTAGTAGATTTTGCACGTCTTGCTTCTTAGCAAGTTTGTGCCTACCAAACTGTTGAGTGACCAAATGGTTACTTGACAGTTTAGGTCATTTTGCCAATTAATACATTTGAGATGTTGGTTTTCAAAAGAGGTAAATAGCCTTTTTTTAATCAGGATACTAGAATTCTAAATTCAGAAATTACTGTGTACCTGAATAATAAGTGTACTCTGAGTAGAAGGAGCATAGCCCTTTCTATGTGATTTATCCATCATTTTAATTCTGTTTTGGTGCAAATGGAAACACAAATTGAGGAGATTATATTTTCCTGAGACTTGTGTCCAGGGTCACCCATGGGTGCTAATATGTGCTGTGATCACTCCATATTGATTTGGATTGCACTGTTTGTGATTTTATGAGGGGACTAGATCAAATTTTCAACCTGACATTTCCACTCTCTCTCGCATTGAAGTGTTTATTAATGCTATCTTGTAAAATATTCCTTTTAGTTTATGAAAAGGGATTAATTTGCTCTCTTGCAAAATTAGTGTTAAGGCAAAGTCTAAAACAGTGCTTGGATACTTGCCAATACTCATATAAGCAATTTAAATTCTCATCATAATGTGCAATATGTATTTTCCTAGCCGAACATGGCATTGTTACAAAACATATTTAATAAGGTAATTGAGTTAAGGTTTATAAAGAATGAGATGTTCTGAGCAATGTAAAGATTTAAAAATGAACAGATTTTACATAAAATTTGTATTAAAGCACTATTTCTTAACTGTCTTGTGTCTGTCTTCTCTGAACTCTTAATTGAGGCTCTTAAATCTACCATTGGAACGAGCCCCACTTTATGGGGATCGTTCAGACTGTAATTTAGTAGCTTAGATTTTATACAATAGTACTACTCAAAAGTGGCAGTCTCTGGACTGATACTGGTCCTTGAGCCATTGCCTGCTAGTCCTTACCTATTTTACAGGAAAGAAAGAAACAAGTTTACCCAATGAACACAAATTTAGTGCCAGTCCCTGGCACTTTGGAAAATAATAATTGCCTGTCCCACATAATGGGTCCCCAATAATGGCAGAACTGCTTGAATTTCTTCAGCTTTGTTTCATTGAGGCGTCTTATCACCACCACAGACCCTAAAGATGTGTCACTCAGATCAGACAATATGGATCAGCTTTCTTCGGCCTGTTCTCCACCACTAGTTTGTATTGCAGTTCCTGTGGTTCTTCACTATTGGGCATGTTAGCTTGGTTTAAAACTTATGGAGACCAACAGGCTATGGAAGGCTGTCTCAGACTGTGACAGCATAAAAACTAAAATACACTTGCTCCTGTAAGATACTGAAGAACAAACACTTGGGGAAGTCTGTGTGTCCCATCTGCCAACAGAATTGTATCAGGTAAAGGAAGAGATTGCCTTCCCTTGCAGCCCTTCTGCCCCACAAATCTGTGTCAGAAATTTAAGAGACCATCAAGAACAGATTGCAAGGGGAAGGAAGGGGAAGGCAAGTCCAATAGCAAAAGTCCACTAGAGTTAGGGTTATATTCATTGCCGTATGTGTGAACTAACCTTTGCACAAACTTCTGGCTTTTGTTCTATCTTACAATTTTGCAGATGTGATTTCTTCCCACAAGAGGGCACTGTGGGTACATTTTGTTTTATATTAAAAGGGTAACAAAGCATAATCTATATTTGCCAACACTTGATTTTGCATAACATCTTTATTTTTACATACTTTTCTTTCAGTTCAGTTTGGTTAGAAATATATGGTAGAATGTTCAAAGGTGGATGAACTAAATTCAAAATGGTGTATGCTAAAATACTTCATTTATTTATTTTTAATTTAGACTTCCTTTCTCCTTGTACTAGACCCAGAACTGTTTACGAGTAATTAAAAACTGAGTAGAGCTAAAAATGATTTGTACAAGAACAATCAGAAAACAAAACAACAGCTTGGTTAAAAACACAAATGAGCACACTTCCACTAAAAGCCCTATCTGCCACATAAATTATCCAAATCCAATGGCCTGTCTGGATAAAAGGGTCTTTGCCAGCTGATGGAATGGAAGAGAAGGAATCAACAGACTCCTGTAGGAGGGAATTCCACAGCTTGGGAGCAGCCACCAAGAAGGCTCTCCAATGTCCTTGCCAAATGTACCTGTGATGGTGCTGGGACCAGAAGAGTGCCTACTATTCTGATCTGTCGATATATCGCTATGTAAATAACTCTTCTGTTGACAGGAAGATTGTCATAATCCAGAAATTCTCCTTTTCTCCCCTCACCTGTCCCACCATTGAGGAGCTATCACAATTCCCATAAGTCCTTGGTCACCTAAGGCTGAAGCCGTTAGCACATTCTGGACCCCACTGTCTACTCTGCCAGAGAACCATTAACATCTTCCCTCTTAAGACAAAGAGTATTTAAACCCCAGCTCTGAGCCAGCCAACTTGTAGTACTATAGCAGACTGGCTGTCACTCAGATTCCCATTTGGTACTACCCTTCAACTCCTGGTCTGAGCCACATCACTTCCCTTCTAGACAGATAAATATAATCTGTGTTGCCCTAAACTCTCACCATCCAAACTTTTCCTCCTTTTCCCTTCAGCTAGTCTTGAGTGATTGCGAGACTGCTTGGATCTTGTATGCATGTGATTATTCATTTCCCCAATAAAACAATTAAAACTTTGAATTTCTGGCTGGTGCTCCTGCATTAGTACCAGTATACACAAGTGTAAAGATCCTGTTAGGTTATCCCCAATCTTGCAGGCCTCCTCTTTTGAGATAAGTTTCCCCACTGTTTCAAGGAGGCACTGGCATTGCAGGTGGACCCTTGAGTCACGCACATTTCGGGGTAACAAGATATACTGTCTGCGAGGGCTGGGGATGCTGGGAGCTATGCAAAAACCACAACAGCACTTTCCTCCTGACCACTGAGCTCTGGCCAAAAAGTTGTACCAGAGTCAAGTGTGCAAAAAGCCCAAACAGCAGAGATTACTTGCACAGCTTTGAGTGTGCCCAGCAGAGTTTAGTATTAGCAGCAATGCACTGAAGCCAGAAAAACTCACCCACGCCACTTGTTATCTTCCAATAAGGAGGCAATTTATTCTTGAGTTACGATATATACATATTTACAAGAATCTCCAGACAGAATTCCAGCATTCTTCAGCACGCTCGTCTGACAGAGCCTCCAGCAGACACAATCAGGCGCCGTGTGCACTGTTGGCTAGGACCCAGCTACATTTATATACACCTAGCTGATGCAATCCTGGCCAACCTTTGCATTCTCTCCATCTCTGATGCAACCTTCTCCCCTGATTGCTCATCAGCATGACGCAGCTAGAATTACATGTCAATCACTGTCTTTTCCCAGGTGCAGTTAACAATGTACATCACAAGTATTTTCCTGGACCATAGGTTATGTCCAACCTTTCCTGACATATACTAGATCTTTCTGCAGGAGAGCATGCTGGTAGTGGAGATTTTAGTTGTGTTTAGCATTCTGAAGGTGGTTCAGGTTTTTTCCATATAAAATAGGGCATGTCTGTTCCCATGACTATAAAAATTGTTCTCCAGGTAATCTGACAGTTGTAATTCTATGAAGTGATCAATTGCAAAAGATTGTTCTTTCCCTGTGTTTTGAATTAAAAACTTAAAAAACTTTTAAGGGATATGAAACTAGCCTTTACTCTAAAAAATTTTTGTGGTGTGAGGGAGATGTTGATATGCTGCCTCAATATTATCCCCTTTAGGATTGTGGAATACCCCATTCCACTTGGTTTTGACTAGTGGAGAAATGTAGCTTTTGGTTGCAAAATATGGATTGAACAAGGATATTAACTGAGTAAGAATCCATTTCCACAAATTATGTTCCTAAGAGATGTCTGAACGAGCAGTACCACACAAGACATTTCGGGGTGCTCAGAGGCCATGTAAGGTTGGATGTTTTAATAAGTGATGACCTTGATGAAAACTGGGTGTCTATTAGGCTGCTAGCTAGTATGTGAGGCAATGAAAAGAGGGGAAAAAGGCTATCATTGCAGCGTGTGAAAGCCACTCAGAAGTAAATTGCTGCAAATTTCTGGAGGAAAGAAAACTAGTCTAGATTGGTGGTGGTTGCTGTGTGTTCTCATACAAGGAATCAAGTGGGAATTCCTGTGTGACCCTCATTACCTTATCCAAGGCTTCATGGAATGAGTGGCACTTTGGAGCAGATTGTCAGTGTAATGTGAGGCATGCACATCAGAGCATGTACAGAATGCTAATAAGGAAGTAGTGCCCAGCTGCAACCAATTGCTCCAGACAGGGAAAAAAGGCCTTGCAGACTCCAAGCAATAAAGCTTAGTGCTGTTTATTCAACAGAGCACATAAGATAAGCATTAGGGCTTCTGGCAGCAAGCCTAGAAGCAAAGAAACCACTCGGGCACAAAATCAGCAGAACAGAAGAGAGACTGACAGCATGTCCAGAGACGGTACAGAAACAGCCTTACAGCAGCATGACCCAAAGCAAAAATGACCCAAGCCACCTTACATTGTTAAACCTAAGCCTTTTTAAGACCTTAACCACACCCCAGTCCATATGGGGAGACCCAGTTGCACTCACAGCACACAAGCACCTCATTTTGGATGCTTTCTGATGAGGGTAAGACCTTTTGAGGCAGGCTAGCCAAAACATTCCCTTGCAGCTGTGCTTCGAGGTCACATCACCTCATCTCTCCCTCCACTTAGAAAAACCTTTCCTAGTCACATTGCACTCACACTCTAAATGCCCTGACACAGAGCAGAGCTGCTAGTCAGCAGTGAAGGCTTATAGGACTAAAATGTGTGGGCTCTATTCAATCTATTTGAGCACCTTTGTTGCATTCAACATATGCTGAACCTTTTGCTGAGCAGGGTTAGCACAGACAAAAGGAAAAAACCATTCTCCAGCATTAATGCAGGAAATTAACTCTGTCTAGAATAATGGATTAATATTTTTTTGTCTTTTAATATATAGTCCATATTTGCACTCCCCTAGCCTCTGTACACTTTTTGTCCTTGTGCCAGCCCTCCCAGCTCCACTTTTTACCTTTTGCCTTCCTTATCCTCTTTCTCAGATTTCCATGTATGCTACTCTTATTCTACAGTATCTCAGACTTTCGCCTACTCTGCAGCCTTCAATTATATTGCTACAGTTTGCTTTTCTAGAACCTGAACTGAAATGTCCTGAATCAGAACAGCACCTGAACATCTGAACATTTTTTCTATTGAATCTGAACTGGAACAGTGCAAGGAATGAAAGCTGAGTTTACTGCTTCAGGATAAAGATTCACCCTAATGACAAAACACCTAATAGAGGAAGTAGACTCATTTGTTCAGCATATAAAATATGCTCTGCCCTTTCCAAAGCTGTGTTTGAGTAATATTGAGCAGGCATTGGACTGGAGGCCTTTTTGGAATGGGCTTGGTTGACATTCAGGTTACAGAATGGAAGGGATATATGTGTGATGATATAGCAATGTAAGACAGGTAACATAAAAACCAAAGATTCCTATCAGATTGCAGAGAGCTAACTCTAATTGTCCTATGGCAGCAGAAACAGATCTTTTGTCTATTTGAAGACCATTTCCTGTAGCATTTCTGTTAGGGGAGCTTCGCTGCATAAAAACATGCTGCAATAAATGTCTGGATGTTTAAGACGGAGGTGGGCAAATGTGGCTCTGCAGAATTGTAACTCCCATCAGCCCACTAGAGCCAAAGTTGAGGAATATAGGAAATTGCAGTTTGGCATCATCTAGAGAGCGACACTTTGCCCATTCCTGTCAAAGCATTGCATTGCATTGTTCCTAAACCTGATGCCACACCTTAACATCCCTTTGTTCACCTAACATATTCACACTCTGGATGAAGCAGCTTTTAAAAATGCAGGATAACTCCTCCCCCTGCCCAGAATGATAACTATTACAAAAAAATAGAAATAAAAAACTTTACAACCATACCAATATAAGAGCCAACATAAAAAGAAACAGGAAGCCAGACAGAATAAAAGTTTTTTCAAAGCCTAATTAAAAGATGGAAAAGAGAGAACATGATAGATTTTCCCAGGAAGAATGCTAGACTTAGGGCACTCTTACTGTGAAGATCTTACCTGTCTATGCCATTTGATTTTACGAAGGCCAGTGCTGATCTTCCAACTCAGATTGAACAAGTCCTTCAGATCACCTGGTTATAAGCAGTTAAAGTCAACATCAACACTTTGAATTTAAACTGGAAACAGTAATTTTGAATTACTTATGAATGTAATTCATATAAGGACTGGTCAGTTTGCTTTTATCAGACTCTTGGAAGGTGTGTTTCATGCTCAGCTGCAATGTTTTTAAAACACATGTTTGTGATTATTCATGCCAAACTACAGGGTGACAGCTATTCTGCATGCCGGATGCCAGTCTGCGACCCTGATAGTACTCATGTTAAGTGGTACATTATTACCCATCCCAAAGATTGTGTATCTTTGGAGGGAGGGCAGACTGAAAAATAGGAGCCATTTTGTGAAAATAGAATTTTGACTCCTGAAAAATACGGTTCTGTTTTGAAGATGGAGATGTGCGTATTTTCACTCTATTTATGATGAGTAACTGCATGAATGACAGATCTGGTGCCTGACAGGCAACAAAGGGAAGACAAATTAGGAATCTTAGCTCAGAAGCATACTACTTCAAGAGATAACGTGTGTAATATTCCTGTCTGTCTGATGGATTGTTATGTTTCACTTCAAGGAATTTTATCCCTGCCTGGAGCAAGATTGATCACTTGGACATTTTTATTATTGTCTGTAAAAGGTGTCGCTGCCTTTCTCTCACACACTTTTCTGAGTGTCCCTGTTAGCCTAACCAGTAGTAGACTCTTAACACAGAAAAGGGAAATAATTTTTATTAACAGTTTTTTTAGAATCACTCCTGGTTAGTGCTCAAAGCCTTGTTAATGAACAACGGATATTATTCGTGTTAAGATTTCTCTTCACATCTTCTTTCCCGCATCCCTGGAGACACCGCAAGGGGGCTCACCTGGAAGGATGGAAATTAACTTGTCAGCAGAAGCTGATTTGCAGGGATGCAGGCAAAACTGGGTGAAATTGAGTGGATGAGGAGATTGTCTTAAATAGAAATATATAAATGGAATGCCATGAAATTTATTTAACAGTAGCACTTTTGGTTTCCGTTTATGTACAGTGTGTTATAGCAAATAATTTTGTAGCTATTTTAAGTACAGGCCAGTTATGTACAGCATAAGCTTCATGGGCTAAAATACACTTTCATCAGATTCAGGCTTGTGATACATTATTGATAAAAAGTTCAGTTCTTGAGCAGTTAGGCTAATAGGGAAGGATATCTTGTACAAGCTACCTAGACTTGCTGTTTCTGTAACAGTAGCAGCAATAACAACAACAACATTGCTTACTCACCCTTCTGATGGGTAATACACAAACTAGAGCTACTAAAAGCTTCTGGAAGATTGGAGGGTACCACAAAATGAGGATATTCAGATATTCTACCCAGAACAATGGATTCTCTGATAGAAATAAATACTTGAGGTGTAAAAAGTATTTCAAAAAAACAGGTCCCTATCAATATGGCATTCTTGACTCCTGTTAGGTTTAAACTTTGATTGGAATCTAGCATTATTTTTCAGATATAGGAAGCAGAAACTTTCAAATCTCTTTCTAGGGATAAAAGTAAAGCGATCTTGTCACAAAGAGAGATTTCATTATTCTCAAACTATAATATCTCTGTCTTGAATATCCAAATCGCAGATGGAAGAAACAAATTAAAAGAAGACATTTACCTTCAACAAGTTACCTTCATTTGTGTGTGTCTGCGTGCGGTGGAGACATAAAAGAGTTACATTTTCAATCAATGCTACAAGTGGTAAAGAAGTAAAACATTCTAGCTATTTTAAACATAGTTTTCAAGGACATTTCCAAAAGCATTCTGATAGGAATTTTTCAAGTTTATGCCATTCTGTCTTAAACAAGGATGAGTGAACAGCATACATGTTGCTAGGAATGGAAAGAAAAAGAAGAGGTAAGTGGAAAAACCTAACTGTATAGGTTGTTGGGTTCTCCTTTAAAGACAGTCTTTCACAGCCTTCTAGTTTCCAGATGTATTGGCCTAAAAATCCCACAGTTCCCAGCCAGCAATATAATTGGGGGATCTATACACATCTGGAAAGTGTCAAGCTGGGAGGGGCAACTTTAACTCCCCAAAAAGCACTTTTGAAGAGGCCAATAACTAAATGCTGCCTCATCAAGCTTGGGCAATTAGGTGTGTAAGTGGGTAACAGATGTACCTCGCTTTTTGTACTCATTGACTGAATGAAGAAGCACCTTGAAATATACATTACAGCTTTCTGTTTTGAGCTGTTGATAATATTCTGCAAGAATTCTATATTAAAAAGTTTGCTTATTAAATGTTTCTATACCACTTTTCATTGCAAATCTCCCAAAGGAGCTTACATTACTGTGACATTAAGAACCGCAAAACACAATAAGGTCAAATAATAAAACAACAAAATAGCAATAACCCCATAACACATTTCATTTAAATCACAAATGGTAAAGGGCTAAGTTAGTGATCAGGAAAATGCCTGGGCAGACAAATAAGAACATATTGGTCAAAGAACTACAATTAACTGCTCTTTTTCCATATCTGGGCCTACACAGCTGTAGTAATGGAAAAGTGAACACCATTAAATATATAAAAAAAACAAAACATTATCACCTTATTTAATAGTCTTAACATTAATGATTCATGAAAATGCTACACCAGGAATCAATCTCCCCCCCCCCGCCAGAAAGTAGCCCTGGAGGGCTGCAATTTAGTGTTATGCATTTGTCAGAACTTGCTGAAATGTCCTGTGCTTGCCTGAAATGTAAAAAACCTACAAACTGAAATGCTAATGTTACCTCAAAAGGTGAATGCCTCGGGGGTCTACCTGCAATGCCAATGCTTCCATGAAAAGGTGGAGAATATTAGCTCAAAAAGGGAGGCCTGTGAGAAGTGGGGTAACTTCTGGTATCTTTTCACTTTTGTATACCAATACTAATGCAGGAACACCAGTTGGAGATTAAAATAATGTTTTATTTGGGGAAAATCACAAGCACCTGCAAGATTCAAGCAGCCTCACAACTCTATAAGGCTAACTGAAGGAAAGGCAGGAAAGCTGGATAGCAAGGAGTTAGGATGAAATGGGCAATAATTACCAATCCTGAAGAGAAGAAAGTTGCAGCAAAACACTTAAAACATGAGAGTTTGAAGGTGGCCCAGAGCATGAGAATCAGGGAGCAAAAGGACAGAGTGACACACCTACGTACACCCAAGGTGCTATAAATTGTCAGGCTTGGAGCCTGGTTTTAAATACCATGTTTCTACCCTGTCGGGGAATGTGTTAATGGCTCTCCGGCAGATCAAACGAAAGGCTCCAGAGCTGGTTAATGGTCTTAGAATTAGGTGGTAAAGCACTGATGGGAGTCGTGATAGCTTCTTAATGTCTAGGCAGGTGAGGAAACAAAAGGGAAAGTTCAGCATGAAGGAGGCTGCAGGACATTGGTCATTGTTTTGTCTGAGAGTTTTGGTGGCTATTGTTTTCTAGGTTTGGGCCATTGAGAGGATCATCTTCTCCAACTAATCCTTCGTGAACTTGTGACCTGGCCATGCCTCAAGTTCCCTTCTAATTCACTTTTGGACATGTACAGCCAGTCTTCTCTGCCAGCATGGTCTTTCAGCCATAAATATATGGTTTATATTTTAGTGCCAATTAAATAATGTTCATTGCCAGTTATAGTGGGAGTGTATGGCATGGTAATACTAGATCAGAGCAAGAACGAAATGCTTCTTTAGCCCTGTGTTCTGTTTACTACAGCGTCCAGCCTTATGCCTTCAGGAAGCCTACAGGTTGGTCATGAAATCTTTAGCTCTTTTCTGTAGGCCTTCTTGTTCTGGAAAAATGTGTATATTAACACATTGGTTTTGAGGAAGCTTTTTCTTGGAACGGCTAACAGTCCAATGCATGTCTTTTCAGACAGAAGCCCCATGTTGATCACTACTGACTTGCTATATTTTTAAAGAATTGGTTTTAAAACTGGATTGTTTTTCACACACTTCTGCAAGGATGTTCATTACCGATTGGTCAGCTACATACTCTCCAACTGTCTTGACTGGGCAGAGACAGTCATAATTAGTTCTTTCTCGACCCAGTTTTTCAAAAGCCTTTGAAATGTCCCAGTTTGTCTCTCCTTCTCCCACTTTCAACTTTTGTCCTTAGCTTGCTTCAATTTGTTGTAAGCTGAGTTCGACTTGCAAAACTAATTTTCACTCTGTTAGCAGGAGGGAGAAGGGGAGGGGTGGAATCTTGTACTTCCCAGTAGGCTTTGGCAAAAGGAAACTGCTGCAGCCTCTCCTAGCTTATTTTCCTCATTAAAAACGTTACCCTACTCTGGTGCAACTTGGCCACACATGTCCTGTTTTTCAATTGGGAAAGGTTGGAAGATATATAAATATTATATTTTACATTTTTTCAGTTTTGGTTAGGAGCTTGTCTCTTTTCTGTTTTTCTTCCTACTTCTCTGCCCCCCCATCTGCATGTGGCAGCAGCTGCTCTAGCATTGTCACAAACTTTGTGCTGTTGAACAACAATAGTGCTGTCACTAGCATGTAAATAAGCAGAGCAAACATTTGCTAACATACACAAATGTGATTTAAAAAACAAGAGCCTCTTTTACAGAAATGAAACTGGGTTCAGAAATCAACCATTTTTGTGACTCTGTTGTGAGGCGGTTGCATTTGTGACATTAAGTAATATTATGACACAAAAGGGGTATGTGCATGTCTGTTTTACAAATCATAAAAATTCAGTGGTAGTTGTGTCGACTTTAAAATAAATTGCAAAGACTGTGTTGTAGATATACTTTTATTAGATCAACCAAAAAGGCACAAAAATCCTTGGGCAAACGTTTGAAATCAAAGTTTCTTCATAGGGCAAAGATGTTTAAAAACAAGTAGAAGAGAAGGAGATAATTAAAAAAAAGTTAGAATCACAGAGGTGTTCTCAGAGGTGTGAGTGGAATGGGGTATTGATTTCAATATTTCAGTACAGCATTTTTGCATACATATACATATGCCTACACACACACATTCTGTCTCTCTCTCACTGTCAGGCTGTTGCGCTCCACAAGAGCCTGGGAAGGTTTCTTCTTCCGGTATTGCATAGCCATGAGAGATTTACAATCAATTTTGTAGGCCTAAACTAACAATGACATCACCAAATTCAGAGGAAAAGCCCAGGAAAACCAGGTGCAACAGTTAAGACCCTCTTAGGCAGTAAATGGTGATCACGTCTCCAGACCAATTAGCCACCACTACAATTAATTCCTCAGGAATTACACTAGTCGGAGAGCAAGTATGAATGCATCCAACTAAAGAGTTGCATTCTGCTGCTGACAGGTTCGTTTCTCTGTGTGTGCCACACCACAGGAATCCTAGATCATGATTAGACTTGGGGCTCAGAAACCTATTGAATACATTTACTCTTGACTGTAAGGATGTCTATGCACCATCCTGGTTTACATGAGATAAGCATATTTCCAGACCAAGCAATCTCTTTGGTTTGTTTGTTTTGCACTTTGTTTTAAAAAGAATGTAAAAAACTTTATTTAATACTTAAAGTACTTAATACATAATATTTAATACCTAAAAATACTTAAAAAACTATATGCTTCTAGTGCTCAGATGTTTTCATTGGTTGCACACATTCTTATTGGTTCCTCATCTTGCTTTTGTCCTGGCAATGGCTACCATTGGTTCTTGCTAAAATATTACTGCCCTTGCTTTAGGCACATTGTTCTTTTGGCTTTGATCCACTTTCTTGTTTCACCCCATTGCTGAAAGAACTTTACTTGCAGAAAACCACTTGCTTCACTTTGCACCGATAAAGCTATAAAGCTGAAATAATTTTACCGCAGAGCCTGGGGACTTCCCACTAGCCTTGCTAGCTTTGCTCTCCTTAAGCACCCATTTCTGGCTGTGTGGGTCCATTTCATTGAAAGGACACACATCTTCATGGCTTTGAATGGGTTAAGCAGGAAACCTTGCTGAGCAATCAGTGTCCTAACAGACGTCAACAGCAGGGAGGTTGGAACAAAAACTGCCTGACTGGGGCAGAATCTGCTTGACGCAAGATTCTCCTGGTTATCAGCGAGGACGAGGGAGAGATGGGGAAGTAAAATGTCAAAATGACTTGTGCTGCAATTGTTTATAATATGTAGTTTGTAGTTTGTAGTATATAAAGACTGTAAAATCTAATGGGCGGGACTCTGGTCTTTGGGAAGGATTCCGCCAGAGTCCAGCCAGCTGAATAAACTCCTGCTTTCCAATCCGAGCGTCTCTGGTTTCTGGAATTTGAGCCACTACAGCTTCTTTTACCACAGTAGCTGTGGAGAATTTCCTCCCATCCCAGCTCCGTTTCCAGCATACAGCCAATGGGATTCCAGGAAAGGCATCTTGTCTTCCAAAAATAATTTCCTTACATTAAAGTTGGTAAGCTGTGGAAGGGGTAGGTCACATGGTCTCTCTCATCCCTGTAGATCACATGGCCTCTCCAGGCACAACTGGAAGTGATGTCTTGTCACTTCTGGTTCTGTGAATTCACCCAAATGGGGATGTCACCCAGACTTTCCCCATCCCTGCCTTACTTTGTAGCATCTACTTCTTTCACCTCCTTCTCTCTCTCTCTCTCTCTCTCTCATTCTCTTTCTCTCTCTGGGTGTGTGCGTGAGCACAGAAGGATCTCTTTTTAGTTTGGCTTTTTAAGCTCACCAAATTCAGTGCAGCATTTCACTGGTTGGTCAGGGCATGTGGCCAGGACTCTGTTTCCGTTTTGTGTGACCCCTCCGGCTGCATTTTCTGTAGTAACACGCCAAATTCGTATAGTGTAATGTGGAAACGTATTGTGTGAAGCCAAGGAACTGAAACACAAGATTGGAAGAATCTAAGCTGCTGAAAAGCACAAGAGGATGTTGAATTTAGGAGTCTCTGGTGCCTCAGCTACCCTATTCTGATAGTGTGGCCATATGCAGGAAGCTACCGTTGCATTCTGTTGGAGTTCACAAGCTTCTGCACAAGCCATGTATTTTTCCTCTCCACTTTCTGTAGAATCCTCTTATTTCCCTGACTCCTATACATCCCCTAGAACACTGTATTCATGGTCCAGCTACTTGTGGCCTATTTTTCCTCTCCATCCTTGCCCCTCCATCCACTATGAGTGTGCTTCATCCAATTTTCCAATGCTTATACCTAATTTATGGATTTATATTGTGTTTGCTTAACTGTGTAGTTAATGTGCCTAGTATGACTTGGATTGCCTATGTGCTAGTTAATTTCCTACTAGAGTTCATAATGCTAATGTTAAAACAGTGATTACTCTATGTACATTTTTTAAAATTTTTATGAATCCAGCAACCCCACCCCCAATAAAAAGCGGGTGTGAATTAGAGTTACTGGGTAAATATGTAATGAGATGTGATTGTTAAGAAGCAGAGATCCCCCATATTGTATATTTTCATAATGTGTGTGACATGTGTCTGGAGAGCACATTCAGTACAGGTGGTAAACATAGATACAGAACAAAATGATCAAGTTAAATTATTAAGTTGCCTGTGTCAAAAACTGGTTGTCCAAGAGGTTTTTTAAATGTTATTTATAACCTGTCATTTTCACAATATTGGACAAACCACAGTTGTACAGATTCTCTTCTGTCGCTCCCAAGTTATGGAATGGCCTGCCGGAAGAGACCCAGCATATTACCAGTCTTGACTGCTTTAAAAAAGCAGTCAAGACTGTTCTCTTCCGACAGGCCCTCCCAGACTAGTCCTCCACCGCCTCCCACCAACTATACTCTTGTTCTTAATAGTTAATGTGTTTTAGGGGTTTTTAGATGGGTTGGTGGGTGGGGAGGATGGGCTATGTTTTAATTGCTTTTAATGTACTTGATGTACTGTTGTAGTACCACCTCGATCCGTCGGGAGAGGCGGGATATAAATAATAATAATAATAATAATAATAATAATAATAATTAATAATTATTATTATTATTATTATTATTATTATTATTATTATTATTATTATTATTAAAGAAGTTAATGAGGCTTCAGGAATTGGCTTGAAATCCACTACTAGTACGGTTGCCAGTCAGGACTATCCCTGGCCTTGAGAGGTCAGAAGCAGCCCCTGACACCTCTGGAAAAACCATCTGGTGATGCCACAGGTCAGGACTTTGTGATATGACAAGTGACAGCCTCTGGTGAAGTCATTGAACAGGATAGATTAAGCATCAACCACAGTTGTACAAGTAAAGCAAAAACACCAAGTATAACAAATAAGCACCCACATACATTTCAAGGCAGTGCTCTTGCCCTGAGACTCTTCTTCCTCACTTTGAGGACTGGAGACTCAGGCCCAGGCTCTGAGAGCTGGGAACCCTACTATCTAGCAGAGTTCCAATGCCCTTAATATCACAAATTTGGCAAAAGTTCAACAGGCATAGTCTCCTAAAAGATATCTCATCTGAAAAAGCAGATGAGAAGAATTGCTACCTGTTATGTTTATTAAAGGATGCTTTGCTAGGGCAAAAACAACCAGCTACCCAATTAATTTAACCCAGGGACATAGTAGGTACTACCAAGGATCCAGGTTCTGCTTCCAGGAGGCTGCAAACTTCACTGATCCTTCTTGATAAATGTGTTGTTTCATTGTACTTCTGTAAAGCTGGAGGTTGTATTATTCTAGGTAACAGATTCTTGATCAATTCATGTTTGAGTGTCAACAATGTTATGAACAGTATATGAAAAAAGCAGTTTCAGATCAATATCCTGAAAGGGAAACAGGCTATTTATAGGATTTTAAACCTCATGGCTGGTTTCAAAAGATCAGGTGTTTGCCAATTTGTAGTATAACCTTTACTGCCATCTACAGGCCAATCAAATCACTGGAATAACTCCCATCTGTTGGTGGTGACTGCTTGCATGGGAGATCACCAATGAATACCAAGTGTTGTAGGCTATATTTTAGAGGAAGGAATTGGGAAAACCACCTCTGAGTATTACTTGCCTAAGGAAACCCTATGAAATTCATGGGGTCACCATAATTCAACAGGCAAACTGAAGGCACACACATGCACTCTCTATTCTGAAAGGAAGAAATGGAAGTTGTGTAGATTTTGCTAGATGCAGGTGACTTGATGGTCAAAACTGTGTGGCTGATTATGAAACTTGGAAATGTTAATCAGTTGAACAAAAATCAAAACCATTTATGTACTGACTTTCTGCATTATTCTGTATTTTGTATTGAAACAGTTGTGTACAAGATCTGAAACTTTAACTCCTTTTGAGAATCAAAAGTCTTGAAAAGGATTCATAGAATCACAGAGTTGGAACAGTTCACAAGGGCCATCAAATCAAATCTTCTGCCGTGCAGGAATACGCGAGCATTCCTGACAGAAGGCCATCCAGCCTCTGTTCAAAAACCACCAAAGAAGGAGGTTCCATTACACTCCGAGGCAGCACATTCCACTGTATAGCGCAAATACAAATGTATGTATGTATGCATGGATAGAAGTTCATATGTGTTGAAGATCTCTCTCTCTCTCTTACTGTTGTTTTTAGATCAAGAATGGGAATCATGGAACCCTTCAAATGTTGGACTGTAACTCTCAGCATTCCTCACCATTGATTATATTGGCCAGGGCTGTTGGGAAATGCAGTCTAAGAACATCTGGAGGACTTTGTGATTCCTATTCCTCCAGAAAGGAAAGGATTTTAAATCCAAATAAGAAAAATCTGTAAAACAACAAATTTCAGGTTAGCTATAGCTAAATACCCTAAAGGCACCGATCTTGTCTGATCTTTGATGCTAAGCAGGGTCAGCTCTGGTTAGTATTTAGATGGGAGGCCACAAACAATTCCAGGTGCTGTAGGTTATATTTCAGAGGAAGGAACTGCCAAAACAATCTCCGAGTATTCCTTGCTAAGGAAAACCCTTTGAAATTCATGGGGTCACCATAAGTTGACAAGAGAAAACACATATACACACATGGCATAAAAGGGCAAAAATGATACATAGAGTCCTGTTTTATCACTTTGCAGTAAATTAAGAGAATTGTTAGAAAATCTTGCACAATGCAACATCAAGAAGAACCTCCTGACCATAAGAGCTGTTCGACAATGAGACAGGCTACCTTGAAAGGTGGGGGTTTCTCCTTAATTGGAGATTTTTAAACAGAGAGTACATGGCTACCTATCAGAGATACTTCAACTGTGAATTCTTGTACTGGTAGTGGATTTGTATCAATGATCAAAAATTTCCCATAGGATGAGTGAAATGTATGTTGCTGCAGACAAGAGATGCTGGAAGTGCAGATTGTAGAAAGCTCATTGAACATATTGAAAAGAACTGCTCCAAAGTTAAGAGTTTTTAGAGTGATATAATATGATCTTGCTGGGCACAGCTGACTACATCTCATTTCCTCTGATCATCTTGTTAGGTTATTTAGAACAATTTGCTTCATCATGAGAACATTAGTTTGAAAATCACTAACCTATTGAAGAATTCTGGGGGCTCAAAACCTGAAAAGCACATTCACTTATGGAAACATTGAAGAAAGTTTGATGAATTAGCAGGAGTAAAAAAAATGTTTATGTGGCTTAAGGTTCATAAAGATAAATGATGAAAACTTGAAGTATAGCTTGGATATTGGTAAGTAGGAGAGATTTTTTTTGGTAAATATTGTTGTAACTCTGTGTATTTAAATTATGATTGATATATCTTCATATGTAGCTATTTATAGAATGTTAAATATTAATATTAAAAAATTACATTATCCGACATAAGCCACTGTAGTATCCCTCAATGGCCAGAAATATTGCAATATCCAAATATAAATACATTGATATATCAATATAACAGGACAGAACATGATAACAGAGTAAAGTTCCTGTAGATCCATGAAATACATGGTTCACTTAATATACAAGTCATCAATCCAGTTGTCAGTTATAGTAGCTAAATAAAATAATGTAATACAATGCAATATCTGATTAATGTAAGTAGGCATGAAGTTTTGGAGGCCTGTTTCTGTTTAAAGAACAAGAATACAATATTCACAATTTACAAAAACTATCGTAATTAATTTAACAGAATTCTGCCCTACTACTCCAGGGGTGATATTGAATGATAATACCACCGCTGTCATTTTTTAAAAACAAGGTGGCTGTTTTATTACAACTGTAAGAATAATACTTTATTGATACCCCATTAATAAAAACCCTGAGGATAACTTTTTGTAAATTCAGATCTTGAATGCACAAAACTCCCTTTCAAGAAAAGTGACTCTTCCTTTGCAGTGTTTTTTGGAGGAATTATTAATGCTATGGGATTAAAACCCTTGGGAAGAATTTAATGTTTGAGAAGATGTAATATGAATTTTATTAATTTTGCAGAGTTAAAAACGTTTAGGAAGATACTTTTAAGAAAGGTATTACACCTGTATTACTTAGTTTCACATATTGGCATGTTTTTACAGTAGTGTACTTTTTCAGCACTCATAAAATAAAAGAATAACAAATAATCTTGTGACACCTTAAAGCAGGGATGTGCAACTGTGCGAGGCTAATGGGCCTCAGGAGACTTACTCACTCCTAAAAAATAAACAACAACAACACTTTTGCCTCCAAATGCAGAAGTCACTTCCTGTTTCAAGAAAATAATTGACTGGATAAGGAAGACCTTTCCTGGGCATAAATTCACTGAGTCCTGACCCATATGTGATGAAAATACCCCCACACCTCTGTAGGGCATTTTGGGATTTTTTAGTATTTTTTTTTGCATTTTCTTTTATAGTTGGGGGGCCCAGTTGATGTCCAAATCTGGTGGAAACACAGGCACCTCCCACTTTTCAATGACTTGCTTTTTGATTGGTTTGAATTACCCATGTATTACTTAGTACTCATGTATTTGATGAGTAGTCCTCTCTTTTGTGATGTTTGTGCAATGCTTTTGCAACTATGGCCTGCTTTTTTTCTCTCAAGCAACTCAACACCGTCTTGTTCATAGTACTGTATATTGTAAAAATCTTTTGTGGTACATCTCTTGTCTTATACAGGATTTGTGCTTGCAAAACTTATATTTGGCTTACATTTTAGTTTCTCATTTATGTTTTTTAGCTACCTTAATGCATTTGCAAGCAAAAAAAGGGAGAGACTGGGTTCTCCACATCAAACATTTCCACTTTTTGACAATGCTCTGGTCCCTAACCTGTCAAATAAGCAGCGGATGCCTGTAACTTCCATATCAGTCGTGTAGGGATGGGGGGGTAAGGGTGGTGGTTCACCCCAGGTGGCAATGTTTTTGGGGTGCCCCGGCTTGTAGTCATACCCCCATGCCCCATGGCCATGCCCCCACACACTGCAGCCACACCCCCACACACGGTGGCCCCACCTCTCATGCTGTGGCCCTGCCCCCTTTCTCTCCCCCTCCACATACTCCAAGCTCCGCCACTGTTCCACATGTAGCCTAGAAGTCAATTTGGTGCATTTTGGACCCCTGGAGACCCCTGAGGACATTCTTTGGCCAACTCTGCCTGAAGGACTACTTATGGCATAAGTATCCATGCACTGCAGCTCTATTAATCAGATGCATGGAGTGTTATACTGCAGAGCTCCCAGACTGTGAAACTCCATTCCTGCAGAGGTTAGATTGGTGGTTTCTTTGCTATCCTTCTGCAGGCAAGTGAAGACATGGCTGGTCTTTGAGGGATGACTGCTCGCAGGGAAAGAGCTGTGTTTCGTAAGTAGCATACTTCTGTTTCTTGTCTTTTTTTAAACCATTTGTTTTTAATAGCTATTAGCTTTGGTGATAGTTTAATCATATTTTAAACCAGTGGTTATCAACCTGGGGGTCGGGATCCCTTTGGGGTCGAAACGACCATTTCACAGGGGTCGCTGCTCCTCAATCCTGCCCCCCTTTTAAAAGAAGGTGGCCTCACAGCCAATGGGAGCAGTGCTTCTGAGACCCCTGTGCTGGGGTTCAAACTGCAAACCCCAGGATTCCATAGGATGGTGAAAGTGGAATAATAGCGCTATAACAGTCTAGTGCAGAAATAGCCAGGATGACTTTCTCCTCTCGCTTTTGTTGTGCGTGGACCCTTGGCGCTTGCCACACGCACGTGTTGTGTTCTTTGCCCTGACTGTCTTGCATTCCTCACTTTTTGTATGTTCAGTGTCCGCACTCCCTTTAAGGGAGGGAGGGGAGGGAGGGAGTGAAACAAAACGCGTCTGCTTATGCCGCCGCCATCTTTCCTCTCTCCCTGTCCTTTCCTCCCTGCGCCTCATGTAAAATGTGGGCTGTCTCGGCATTGCCTTTGGGAGTGACTGGCTTTTTGAACTGTGGAAACCCAACATTCAGAACTAGAACTACTGCCTTAATTCTGGCATTGATGGACGCTTTCTGTGCTTAAAAAAGGGGGGAGGGTTACCGGTTTTTAGGCATTAGAAGTCTATCCAGATCAGTGATTTAGGGCAGTGTTTCCAATCTATTTGATGTTGGAAATAACTAACTAACTAACTAACTAACAAATAAATAAATAAACAAATAAGAAATAATGAAAATGATTTTATGGTTGGGGGTCACCACAACATGAGGAACTGTATTAAGGGGTCACGGCATTAGGAAGGTTGAGAACCACTGTTTTAAACTTTTCTACAATGAAATATTTTGTAGCTGTATCTCTTTTAACTTTTTAAAGCTGCTTTAGACCGGGGAATAAGGGGATATAAATAAGTGCACTAGTGATAATAATAGTAATAATGATAATAATGCATCCTTTGTGGTGGAAGAGTTGTAAACAATGAAGTCAGAGGGAAATGAAATGCAGAAATTTCAGACAGTAAGCAACAGACAGTGAACTACAGGCCACTCTCTGCAAATTCTTTTCTGTGTGGTTATGCAGGGAAATGAAGTTGCTCTCTGATGCAAGTCCCAAAATGAGTCTGAATGTGTGATTCAACCAGTGATGTAAACTCAAGTCAACTGACTTGGACTCAAGTCAGACTTAAGTCACTTCAGTGACTGTACTCGGAATTGACTTGGCAAAACTTACACACTAACTTGACTCAACTTGAGACTTGCATATTTTTAGTGACTGACTTGCTGCCCTTGGTTGAGTAACATAACACATTCATCCAGAAACCTTATGACTTACTGGTCACATGACATTCTGTCTCAAGCCCAGAGTGTGGACACATTTCTCAGAGAGAACAGCAAATGGGATAGGCAATGGAATTGAGGTGGGGTTGAGGTCTGCTCAGCAACCTGTCCCCACTACATATAGGAGGAGGGTTCTAAAACTTTTCCTAAGAGCAGAAGGCAAGACTCATGCCCAGAGTGCAAGACACGTATCTCAGAGGAAAATAGAAAATGTGTTAGATTTGACTTCAGTAATGGGCAATAAGAAGGGCCCTATTCCCCGCTTCTGAAAAAGCCTCCAGTTTTGCAAATGGGAAGTAAGAAAGAGCCTATTCCCCACTTCCATAGCGGCAGATGGTAAAATCGCAAATGTGGAGGGCTGACTCTACTTAAACTGTTAAACTGTAAACTGTTAAAACTGATTTTTTCAACTCTGTCCAGAAATTCTAGAATACAGGTTGGGGTATAAAAGTTGGCTCCCAGACTCGAGGCTTGGTTTTAAAAGTATCTTCAAGGATGTGAGACTTGACTTCAGACTTGAATGTAGAGACTTGAGACTAGGGATGGGATGAATCCAGAATTTTCTGAATCTGAATCCGGATTGGAATCCCTGGATGGTTCTGGGAATCCATGAATCTCACGAATCTTGAATCTTTCAAATCCTTTTTTAAAAAAGGCTTTAAGAAGCAAGGGAAAGAAAGCACTTCTACACCACCTTTTCTCCACCACTCTGGGCAGGATTGGGCTTGCGGCAGGTGGCAGCAGAGCAGGAAGAACGAGATCATGCTCTCCACCATGTTTTCTCTCCTGCCCTGGGCAGGATTGGACCCTCAGCTGGCGACAGCACAGCGGGGAGCATGAGATCATGCTCTCTGCCACTTTTTCTCACCTGGCCCGGGCAGTATGGGGCCCATAGTGGGTGGGAGCAGAACGGAAAGCACAAAATTGTGCTCTCTGCTGCCTTTTCTCACTAGCCCCAGGCAGGATCCAGCCATGGCCAGCAGGAGACCAGGACAGGATTCGAGAGATTCAATTTGCCTGTTTCAGTGGGGAGATTTGGATCCCTGAATTTTGAATCCTTGCTCAGGATTCGAGGATTTGGTTGGCCTGTCCCTACTTGAGACTTGACTTGAGACTTGGAGTAAAAGACTTAAATACATCACTGGATTCAACCCATGTTTAATGGTCTGTGCCTACCTTCCAACTGTCCTGACTTGACAGGGACAGTCCAGATTAATCCTCAGTTGTTCTACTTTTTCAGCAGCTTTTAATATGTCCCAGTTTCTCTCTCTTCCTCTCACCTTCCCCCTTTGTCCTCAGGTCAATTTAATTTCTGCAAACTTAATTAACAGTGCACTAAATTCAGCAGGGGAAAGGGACAGGAGGGGGCAGAATCTTTCCCTTCCTTTCCCTTCCCTTCCCAGCTTGTCTGTTTTTCCACATTAATACTACTGGCCATCTTGACCACACTCTGATGTGTGTGGCCCTCTGTGTCCCAGATTTCATCTGTGTGAGAGGGTATGTATCTCACATGTCATATCTTATGTCTGTGTTGATGTTCAGACCTCTAGCAAAAGAGTCTGATCTCCAGAACCATGTTTGTTTCTACGCTTTTCACCTAGCCGGTTCTAGGCACCTCATTTCAAGAAGGATATTGACAAGCTGGAATGTGTCCAGAGGAGGGCGACCAAAATGGTGAAGGGTCTGGAAGCCATGCCCTATGAAGAACGGCTTAGGGAGCTGGGTATGTTTAGTCTGCAGAAGAGAAGGTTAAGAATGGACATGATAGCCATGTTTAAATATTTGAAAGGATGTCATGTTGAGAAGGGAGTGGGCTTGTTTTCCACTGATCCAGAGACTAGGACAAGGAGCAATGTGTTCAAGCTTCCTGAACCTCAGAAAGAACTTCCTGATGGTCAGAGCTGTCTGGCAGTGGAATATGTTGCCTCAGAGTGTGGTGGAGTCTCCTTCTTTGGAGGTTTCTAAGCAGAGGCTGGATGGCCATCTGTCGGGAGTGCTTTGATGTGTGCTCCTGCATATCAGGGGGTTGGACTCGATGGCCCCTGGGGTCTCTTCAAACTCTATGATTCTATGATTCCACTGAGGCCAAATAAGAATGTCAAAGTCAAATAGGAATAGAATAGTCAAACAGATGGGTTTCAGGACTCAAAAAAAAAAAAAAAAGGAAAAAAAGAAAAGGAAATGATATTAAAAATGTTTTATTCATAAAGAGAAAATGGCAGCTTTTCCTATTCTGTTGACACATGATTATTATATTTTCTCTACCTATGCATCTTTTGTTAGTGACAGAACGTAAATGGTATGAGAACTTCCTGAACCACCAAAGCAATTTAGAAATTCAATACCAGCAGTGAAGAAAAACAGATAGGATTTTCCTGTTAGCATACAATGGTCCTTTAAAAAAATACAGCTGCAATTTCATGGCTGACCTAAGCTGTAATTTGATACCAGTGCTTTCTCTAACTGAATGCACATTTATTACTCTAGATTCATAGCTGTTAGTAAAACTAGTTCAACTAGTCATCTGTTGGTTGGACGCACTGATCTGAAGCAGAACGGGTTAATCTGTAAGAGATGAATCTGTAAGAGATCTTCCGATGGTGCTTCTGATAGTAACTTTTTTGCTATTAATTACAGTCCTCCAGGACTTTAAAACCTATTATAATTGTTTACTCTAGGTGTATGCCATGTGTCTTTATAGGTTAAAAATGTTTTATGTAACTACCTTAGCTTTTAGCTCAAGTAAAATATTATGGATCAGCCTAAATACCTTAAAGGCACCAGATCCTGTCTTGGAAGCTAAGCTGGGTCACCTCTGGCTAGTACTTAGATGGGAGACTGCCCATGAACACCAGGTTCTGTAGTCTATATTTCAGAAGAAGGAACTGGCAAAATCACCTCTGAGTATTCCTTGCCTAAGAAAGCCCTATGAAATTATTGGGGTCACCATAAGTTCTCAGGCAATTTGAAAGCACATGCATGCGCAAACACAAAATATTATCTGAATTCTCCCACTGTGTATCTGTAGCATAGGGGGTGAGAATGCATACTACGCAACATTGTAAAGATGAAAACAAGGATATGTGTGCCATCAGAGTGTAGTTAAAAGGGCAAAAGTTATGAATGACAAAGAACATACAAATCAGGAGAGGCTGCATCAGCTTGTTTTTGCTTGAGCATACTGGGAAGGGCAAGATTCCACTTTAGCTCCTCTTGCAGCTGCTGAGTTGAATGCAAACTACTTTTGTGCTTTGAACTCAGTGTGCAACAACTGAAGTAAGCTGAGGATGTAGGGAAGAAGTGGGAAAAGAAGAGAGAAACTGGGACATTATAAAAGCAGCTGAAAAAGTGGGATGGCAAAGGATTAATCAAGATTGTCTCTGCCAAATCAAGGACAGCTGGAGAGTATGAGAGTATAATCATGTCTGGATTCTGCTCAACACTTTATTTCAAAATCGTTGGGTGATGAGGGGGGTATTGTTTTTAGTTAGTATGGTGTGATAAGGCCCACAGTTAAGAAGCATAGAGAGAGTTCACCAGCTTGCAGCTCACCTAGCAGTATTTGGCTAAATTCATCTTCAAACCAGGGATGAGAATCATATAGCCTTCCAGATTTTATTGGATTGAACTCCCAGCAACCTCTTTAGTATAGCTGGTGGTGATGGATGCTGGTGCTTGCAGTTCAATAACATCTGGAGGTCCATGTGATTCCCACACTTGTTCTAAATAATGTTTTGAGGCATCTTGATTTCTAGTCCTAGTTTGGAGGGCTTGATAAAATCAGAGAATGTCAGTTTGTGCACAATATCAGTAGAGGAAAAGAAATTAATTAAGCTGTATATACGTGTTCATGGTAGAGCTGAGCGTATGGCCTCTTGTGCCTTTCTCCATAAATGTCTTTTTATATTATCTGAATTCAGCCTTTGCCTATCAGAGAGGACATTTGGTCAATGCAGCAAATTTACCACTACGTTTTTCAACTGCTGACCTGCTCCTCCTTCCTCTTTGTCAAGTAAAGATTTTAACTACTTCAGGAACTATAAAACAGGTTTCAGGAAATATTTCACTGCTTCTTACTCTGCAGCACTTACCTATTTTAGAATAATAGTAGTGGCCATAGGGGTTGATGTCTAGCATGAAAACCCAAATGCTGGATAAATTCCCTCACCCCAATGCTAGCCATGGTTGGTTATATCAAGTGCTGTGTTGCTATTCTGCTCTGCTAATTAAGTTCCAGCTTGTCTCCTTTTGTGGCTGCTTTTTGAAGTTCACACAGAGTAGCAGTTGAAGAAAATAGCTACAGTTGCCAGATCTCAGGGCCTGGCCCTGAGTCTCCAGTTTTCATGAGCCTTCTCCAGGCAGGGTGCAATTCTCCAGTTTCAGTGGGATCATCTCTGGAAAAGACAAAAGGGCTGTGGGGAAATCTCTAGCTCAGGTAGTAGATCAGCAGCTTGCTACAGTTTCCAAGGACTAATTTCTTTGTTGCTGCTACTTAAAGAAATGTGGGGTGAGACCAAGGAGATGTTTAGTTGTTTAGCTTCCTCACTTCTTTCCAGTGGTGGCGGCACCAGCGTTCACTCTCCACTCTGATCTGCATCCACCTTCTGCTAGAAGCAAATAGGCTCAGTTAAATGTTCTTTAATCCATCCCACTAAGTAGATGAGAAGGAATAATACTCTCATTTACCTAGTTCTGGAAACAACCCCTTTTTATCAGTTTCCAAAACATGATAATATGTTCTCTCTTTCTCTCTCTCTGCCCCTTCCTCTTCTCTGTGTATGTTTGAATGACAAACTGTGAAGAAGTATGGTTGGTACTTAATGCATAATCTTAATGATGTCACCAGGAGCCACCCCTTGGTCTCAAGTTTTGGTCAGGATGGTGGATCTGGCTTGTGTGATGCAGCTATCACAATCCTGTTTCTGTACAAGGGCTTATGACAACCTGTGACAACCACAGATATAATTAGCTGACCCTTGGGTGGTCCACTGGAGTTCTTGCAACAAAGAAATGGAGTCAGCCATCACTATTGGATGATGCCGAGGAATTGTAGTGTGTAGCACTGCTGTTCCTGAGCAAGCAATAACATCTCCATACTTTGCTCACACAGCACATTTAGCATATTGGGAAGAAACACATGGTATTGCAGAACTGTGACTACAGATGAGCCTAAACAGGTTCCATTCAATAAATGTAATAATTCCAAGAATTATTATCACTTGTTGGTTTTTCCTTTACTCTTTCTTTGTAAGCCTTGGCTTAGTAGCACCAAGGTAGTTGTGTGTGCTTGCTTCTGTAGTGAGTAATAAATGTTTCAATTATAGAGTTAATTAGTATTGCCTTTTAAACCAAAAGCAGAGTCTTGTTAAATGAATGCATCTTGTTGGTAATGTTTTAATTAATAGGGTAATAAAGCCATTGTACCAACACACGTACACATGGAGCACTTTGTGCAGGTTAATGAAGGCCATGGATCTCGACTCATTTCCCCACTCAAATCTCTCTCTCTCCCCACCCTGCCTTTTGTATCATTACATTTTGTTCATTTCTTTTGTGTGTTTGCTCCTACCACTAATGAGGTTGTTGTTTCTGAATTGGGTTATGGGAATCAAGAGCTCTAATGATGTCTAATTAAATTTGGCCCTTCCTGCATAACAAAAGAAAAAGAATGGCTGTAAAATTTGTACTTGGTTTTGCGTTGCTGTTTAAAGGTCCAACCAGAGCAGCATTCTTGAAAGTATACAGTGTATCCTTAGTCTGTCCTTGTTCCACACTGTCACACAATCTGTCTTTCATTCTTCCTGTGCTTCTCATTTTCATGTAATCCCTCCTTCCCAAATCACTAGATTACACGTACCCTGGATCTATGTATTCTGTTTGTACATCTTTGTGAATGTAAATGTCTGATGAAGTATGATTTAGGCAATTTTATCTATGAACATCTTTACTTCTATAGGTGCCACTTCCCCCATTACTGGTGCAGCTCAGATAATGAAGTAGATGTGTTCCTGGACATTGCTCCTTTAACAGAAAATTTGGTACCAGAGGTAGAAATGACATTGAAAAAATACATATAGTTTCCTGCAATACAAAAAAGAAGAATAGTTCAACAATATCCTGCAAAATTTTGTTCAAAGATAACATTTGCACGTGTGAAATGAAACAATCAGATCAGACAAGTAAAAAGAAAATTTTGATCCTTCTAGAGACCATTTGAAAGCTTCTTCCAGCTTTCACTAGCCTCTACTTTTCTTATGATTTCCATTTTGGTGGCCAAACATATAGATTTATGGTTTTAACATGCTGGGGATGGCTGGTGGTGGCTGGTGAGGCAAGCTCATCTCTCCCTCTTTTCTCTCTGTTCTGCTGTTGACAATTCCAAGTAAGGGATTCTAGAGGGACCTGTTTTTTACCTTCTCTGTCATAGGGAGACATACACAACTGCGATAGGGTCAGCTACCATAGATTGCCACTGTTTCCCAGTTCAAGGTTTATGGAATTTTTTTACTGCAGATAAGTTGCTCCAATCTGATACTGAAAGTCTTTTTCTCTAGCCCTTCTTCACCATCCTCTTAATGCTGATTCTGCTAAATAAGCTTCAAGAGAGACAGAGGAGGAAGAGGGGATGTGGGGTCTGGGCAGACATAAAAAGATGCTGGAAAAAGGAGCTTGTTTGTCAGAGGCTCTGTTAACTGAGACATGCCTGTTTGAGGTATGTTACTGGTATGCCTGTTGCAGTCATACAGGTCACACTAACCACACAAGGCATTGCACTGATTGCCAGGCTGCAACGATTAGGGTGATGATTTGTTGGGTAAGAGCTATTAAATCAACCCCACTATAAAATCAACCCCTTCAGATTGCCGGAGAATGTGTATGAAAATAATACTTTATTTTCATACACATTCTCAAGCAATCTTATATTGGCTCACTAACACAGACCTGTTGAATTAGAGGGGCTTACATACGTTTTGGCTTAGCAAGTCCCAATCATTTAATCATTCTACCACACTTGGAACAAATGACTGGATTTAGCTCAACTGATCTCTTAAAAACTTCCACTGCATTTGAAAGTGAGAATCAAAAATGTAAAACTGGAAGCATAATTCTGCCCTTTTGTAACTGTCAGTTTCTGGCCGAGGAGGAGCCAAACTCTTATCACAGTGGATAACTTTCAGGCAGCCTTCTATGGCTCTTTCCGCATGGCATTTGCCATGAGAAAGGGCGTTTGGAGCGTCGCGTGATTGTGAGGAGCGATCTGCACGACACACTCACAATTGTGTGACACTCCAGGGGCCAGCAGGTGCCGATTGTGCACCTTTTCATTTCCGGCTAGAAGCTGAAAATGGTGAGTGATCGCACATTGCTCCCAGGCCACACACACACTTACCTGGTGTGCAGAGCCTCCAGAGTCATGCTGGTCGCACTTCCTGTCCCATTGTGGAAGGAATAGGTGGGGCTCTTGCATGAGCAGGCAGCTCGTGCAGAGTGGAAGGACCCCGGCCGTGAGAGCCTCTCGCCGGATGCTGCTTGTGCAATCCCTACTCCCCAGCGTTGGAAGAAGGTAAGGTGCGGAAAGAGCCTATATTTCATTCAAAAACAAGGTGCTGGAGGGTGTGCTGTCATCTTAGTTCCAGGGTTTTCTAGATAAGGCAGATTCTCTAGATCAGGGGTGGGCAAAGTGCTTCCTGCACTCCTCTAGCCCCTCTCACCCTTGTTGGTAAAATTTTTTACCCCTTCATGGCAAATCATGCCCCTAGAAACTAGGGGAGGTACTATTTGCCATTGCTTGCTTACTCCTTTCTCGGCTGTTTCTGGGAATGGTGGCAATTTCTATGCACAATCCAAAGTGCTAAGTATGACCTACAAAGCCTTATATAACTTGTGTTGAGGTATTTGGAAGACTTTATTGTTCCCTTACTATCCTCCCTGGGTGTTAACGTCTTCAGAGGAGGCCTTCTGTCAGTGTGACCACCATCAAACCTATGCTTCATCAAGATGTCCAAGTTGACCTTTAAGTGGTGGCTCCTAGGTTGTAGAACTCTTGGGTGAAGAATGATTTTTCTCTTTTTCTCTTTTCCCTTTCTAGTGTCATTCTACTGTCTGAATTTTTATTCTGACAGGCCTTTGGTATTTAAGCTGAAGGTGTTTTAAATGTTTGGGTACTGTCTTAATTGTTTTGAGTTTTTAAATATTTTGTTACATCTTTTTGTGAAATATTTGAATTTTATTACTGTGGGCTTCTTTGACTAGAATTTTTAGCTGAAAGGTAATTTATATATTTAATAAATACATATTTTCTTTTCTAAAAAATGGCTTTCTAAACGGCAGTGGGCCCTTGGAATCCATGGGGATTTGGTTCCAGGACCCCGTGTGGATAACAAAATACATGAATGCTCTAGTCCCTATTAAAGAAGTGGTGTAGGGCAGCAGCCAGGGGTGGTGGCAAGGCCTAGCCTACAGGTGAGCCTGAGCTGCACCTGATTTGAACTCCCCTGCCCTGGCCCTGCTGCTCCTGACAAAAGACACATGAAATGGTGGTAAACCAAGTGTAGTGCTTGGTGCTAATTCATGCCTCCCACAATTTCACAGACCCTTCTGTCTCTTTGCAGGCTCTTCCATATCACTGGCTAGAGTGAGAGAAGAACACCATGAGGTATGTGAGTGTGGGTAGCTTTAGGCTTTTTCCTGTGCAAATCTGAACCAGGACACTCTTCTGGCTGGGGCTGTGCTTGCTGTCAGGAACTTGAGACTGTTATTAGCTGTGAGCTTTCACCAGGAAGGACCAGGGCACCAAACACAGGATGGCATGATTGCTGGAGATGTGGTGGCAGCAGCAGCTCTGTCTTCACATTTTTCATGGCATCTTGCAGTGGCAAGTCCTGGCTGCCTTGGTTGGAGAACATTACCCATGAATGAATCTGCTTAAATGGAGGATGGGAGGTTTAAACAGAATCACTTGTGGGGGGCGCTCCTCCAACCAAGGCAACCAGGACTCTCTGCTGCAGGAGGCCATGAGAAGCATAAAGAAAGAGCCAACACCACTGCCTCATCCCCAACAGCAATTCCATCCCACATTTGCCAGCACCATGCCCCAATTCTTCTGGTGAAGAGCAAGAAGACTCATAGCTAATACAAGCTCTGAGCCCACAAAAATGAGTACAGCTTCAGCTTGGAGAAGAGCCTGGCTCAGATATGCACAGATAAGAGACCAGTGCTGCCCATACTTGCCTGCCTTATGGCATTCTTCTCTTGCTCTAGCTGGTTGTATGGACAAAGTGAGGATCTGTGAAATGGCAGGAGGCATGGATTTGTGTCAAGCACTATGCCTGGATTCTTGCCTGCTGCTGTCTTGTACCATTTCATTTCATTTGTAGGGGCTTATAAATCTCCTGTTTGAATCCATAGTGGATTGCTTATGAGCCTGTGAATGTAGTGGGCCCACTATAATTGAAAGAACTGAAACTTTTGCAAGACCTACATTTGGTTCTATTTGGGATCCTTTTGTGACTTTAGAACTATGTGTCAAATGGTAATGCCCATGGTAATGTGAGAATAAATCCTTTTATTCCTGATGTCTTTGTTACCCTAAGAGGTGGGGGACATTTGGGTCCACCCATAATGCCAACATCTCCTTAGAATTTGGAGGAATTATAGTTCAAAGGAGGCCCGTGAGAGGAGGGTAATGGCAGAATCTTTTTACTTATGTATACCAGTACTAACTGTAGAGAGGACTTCACTTAAAGTTAAACAAAGTATTTTATTTGAATTGACAAACACACAAGAAGTCAGGCACTCTTAAGAACCACAGAAGGCTGTCAAAGTGAGGCAAGAAAGACTGGATAGAGAGAGATTGGGTGGAAAGGGTGATAGTTACCAGCCCTGATGGAGTCACAGCAGAGGGGCTCAGACAACATCTGAGGGTAGCACAGAGGAATGACAGTCTGGAGCACCATGTACAACGTACTATGTCCAATATACAACAAAAGGCTGAGGTTGAAGCTAGGGTTTTTATACCCTATTTCCCACTCTGAAGTGGTGCTATGGCAAAGCTGTAGTGGCTTTCCCCTGGGATTGAGAAAGGGTTCTGGAATGTGCAGATTGCTTAACTCCAGAGTGATAAAACATTGATGGGACTCATGACAATTTCTTAATGTTCAGTCAGGTAGGGTGTATAGGGAAAATCTCCATAGGATAAGATTGAGGTGTGGTCTCTGATTGCTCACCAATCTAAGCAGTTTGTCTTTCATTGTATTCAGAAATGCAAAGAGCCCGGAGTGGTAAAAGAATTGCCACAAACCCATCAGCATCAGGTTTTCCCACCTAATTCTCTCTGGACTTATGACCCTGAACACATTTCCGGCCATCTTAACCTTGAAACATGTTCTCCAGTCAGCGTGATTTTGATCATATTCTCCAGTCATTAATAAGTCCAGTTTGATAATTGCATATCTAGGAGGGGTGGTAGGGAATGGTAACCTCTTCAGTATTTAAATGCTGCAGATCAGTTAGGTCAATAAAATCTGCTTTAATCCTGTTCTGACCTCTGTAATTAATAAGAAAAAGCTTGAAGTGTCTGGCAGCAAAGGGTTAGTTTTGCTAACCTGAATGTCTTTCTTTAGTGAATCTTATTGTTAATTCCTGCTCAAAAAGACCTGTTAAATCAATGAAAATGTGGTACGTCAATCCTTATGCAAGTTCTATTGATTCCGTAGGTCTACTCAAAGTAACAGGAAGGTTCAGGCTGAAGAACATATTCGCCTGTAAATTATAACCAAACAGCCACATTTGAAATCAGTGTCTGTAACTAAAAGACCCAGGAGGATAATAATGCCAGCAAATGAAGCAGTTACTAATGTACTCAGTAGATAGAGATCCCAATTTTCTCTGAGGCTTGTACAAATGTACACATTGTAGCTCTTGTTCTCCATCCCTAATCATACATCTCTGTTGTCCCGGGGGTCATTTTGTAAATCTCGAATCAACTGCCTATTATTGAATTTTGTTCTGTCAGGAGGCAACTTGCATCTACTTGCTTGGGGATGTGATAACACCATGCCTTTGTTTTCTGATTAATTTGTTTAATTATTTTCTCTTTCCTTTCAAAGTCTGTGGTTTACCCTAGATTCTTAATAGCGTTTTAATTTCGTTAAAAAAGTACTGTCCATGTTTATGCCTATATTTTAATAACAGAAAAGGCTGCATTATCCAGAGATTTTATAAAACTGATGCAGTGACATAAATACACACATATATGTATATGCATCTACATCAGTGTTGCCCATTTTTTAAAAATAGCAATAAGAGACAGTCAAAATTCATGATGTGCAGGACAGACAATCAGGAAGAAGTTATAAATGAGTTTGTGTTCTACCTAAGCACCAAATTAAAGCATTGATTTCAATTAACCTTGTCACGTATTTCTCTTTAATACTGTACACATTCATAAATTAGATGATGCACACACTTCTGTCTTTATGAAGGGCCCACAACCTTCATATAGGGGATTTTCGGGCATCTAGTTCAATCTGTATGAACAAAAAAACTTTCCAACCCTCAAATAGGAGACTTTCCTCGTAATAAGGGACACTTGCCAGCCATATAAGGGACATCCTTTCTAATAAGAGAAACCTGGCAACTCTAACATATATATCATGTGTATACTACCTTATAGCAAAATATCTCTGGGCACTGTACAATAGAAGCAATTTAAAACAATTTCATTTAAAAACAATGAAAGATAATTTAAACAGTCTAGGGACATATTAAACAATATGACAATTTAGAACAGATGAAACAGCTTAAGACCATGCAATTGTGTAAAGTGGATAAACCATTAGACATTCCACCCACCCAAAAGGAGTTAATAAAAAACAATGTTTCTTAACTTGCTGCCAAAATGAAGCCAATATTGGCACCAATTGGGACTCCAAGAAGAGGACACTCCGCAGCTATGGCCCCGCAGCAGAGAAGGCCTTCTCTCATGTCCCTCCCACCCCAGTGTGCTAATCCCACTGGTGGAACACATAGGATGGCCCCACCAGCAGATCTTTGCATCAAGAAGACATATATAGGGAGAGGCACTCCTTGATTGATACATATACACATAGATATGTACATACATTTATATATGTATGTATATATCAGCCAGCATGATGTAGTGGTTTTAGCACTGGACTACAACTCTGGAGACCAGGGTTTAAATCTTTGCTCAGCCATGGAAACCCACTTGGTGACCTCGGGCAAGCTGCATTCTCTCAGCCTTGGAGGAAGGCAAAGACACACACTCCGAATAAATTTTAACAAGAAAACCCCATGATAGATTTGCTTTAGGGTAGCCATAGTTGAAAATGACTTGAAGACACAAAACTCTCTCTCTGTCTTTCTGTGTGAATGACTTTTCTTCTACCCTTAAACCTATGGAGTGTAATTAAGCATTTACATTTTATGGGAGGTGCACATATTTGTAACCCTCCATGTTTTTCTCAATTCTGCTTCTGCTTTTTAAAAAACTTTTCTCAGATATTTTTCTATCTTTCTCAGTTTATCATTTTAAAGACAGATGGAGGAGTAATGCAGCCTCAACACTTGTAGATACCTCCCAGTGCTTCTCTTCTGCTGTTCAAAAAGAAGCGTGGTTTTGATATAAATAGCATTCTGTGAGGCAGTATAACCTTTGTCATGGCCAACATTTTGATTGCCCATTCCTTTTTTCAGCTGATATTTTAGGCAGAGCAAAAACAGATGTTGAGCTATATTTTTTTCTAAACAGTATCTTATGACAGTGAGGGACTATTTGAATAAAATTTTATTATACTGCTATATTTCTATGTATACTGTAATAATAAATAGGAGTGTCACGTGCTTCTGTTTGTCTATCTGTGGCAACCATAAATCATCAGGATATTGTGCTAGATCTCTGAAAATTTGACTGAATGTTTTTGATCGTTGTCTAAATTGCCAGGGAATTAGTTTCAAGTTTGGAATTTCCAGTTTCACAAAACTGCACAAACTTCTTGCTGATTGACTGTTATTTCTGATGGAGATTCCTTACTATTGGGAACCTCATTTTTCAAATCTGGGAATGAATAATAACAAAGATTCATCCCAACCCTTATCTCCAGAAAAAGACAGAATCATCATCAAAACAGAGGAAAACCAGAACAACATTTTGCATAAAATTATATTTGCTAATTCATATGTACAGATACAAAATTAGAAATAGTTTTTACAAAGGAAGCAGAATTATAATCTATTTTACTCAAGAGGGGAAGATGGTTGCACAGGCTGGGCCAAGCTCATGCAAGGTGGCCTGTGCTGGCCAAAAAAGAGCAATACTAAGCAATTTCATAAACTTTTTGCTTCTCTTTCTCTCTCTTTCTCTTTTGCCAAGTCTGCTTTCTCTCTCTCTGTTTTCTTATTTAGTAATACTCACCGGATAGAAATCAAAAGTTCACCAGTTCATCTTGGTTTGTCACACTCACCTGCCTTCCTGTCATTTAGCTTGAATCCTTTTGTACTGAAAAATTAGTTCAGCTTCCACCTTCCTAACAGTTCTATACCTCTGAACTGTCCTGATTTGACAGGAATAATCCTAATTAATTCTGTCATTCCATTTTTTTCCAGCTATTTTTAAAAGTCCCAATTTCTCTCTCTTGCTCTCAATTTCACCCTTTGTCCTCAGCTTACTTCAATTGTTTTAAACAGAGTTCAGAGTTCAAAAGTACTGTATTTGTCGGTGTATTAGATGCACTGTTGTATAAGATGCACTCTATTTTCAGACCATATTTTTGAGGATTTTTCTTTAAAGTAGGGACTGTGTGAGGCTTTTTAATAGGGGATCTTGTGAGGTTTCCCCCTCTTTTCACCCCTCTGCCTTTCCTATGCATTTTGCCTCTATGCGGAGTTCTCCCCACCCAAGCAAAACAACAGAAAGGAGGGGTGAAAGAAGTGCTAGCTAGCACTAGTGCTCTTTTCACCCCCTCCACATTTCCTCTGCATTTTGCCTTGGTGGAGAGTTCTCCCCACTCAGGCAAAACCAGAGGAAGGAGGGGTTAAAGGAGTGCTAGTGCTCTTTTTGCCCCCCTCACTTTCCTAGGCATTTAGGTCCTGCAAGAGTTACCTGTATATGCTGTTGTGTAAGATGCATCAGTGTATAAAATGCACCCCATTTCAGAAGGCATTTTGTAGGGGAAAATGTGCGTATTATACACCAGCAAATATAGTAGTTTGCATTCAACTGAGGAGAGAAGAGAAGAGGGGCTAGAATCTTGCCCTTCCCAGTAGACTCAGACAAAAGCAAACTGTTGCAGCCTTTCCTAGCTCGTCTGTTCTTCCTCATTAATAACTCTTGCTATCTTGTTTTTTCTCTCTCTGAGGCCAGTGGCAATTGGGAAGCTGGAGAGAGGGGCTTTCACCAGCATCTGGGCCCAGACTCAATGGAGGTTATTGAGTCTGGTTTTATGTGTTTTATGATTTTATACCCTTTTAATGTTTTTAACTGCTGTAAATGTTTTTAATGTGTGTATTTTTGGAAGCCACCTTGGGTCCTACTCGGGAGAAAGGCGGCCTACATATATAAAAAATAAAATAAAATAAAAGCCTCATAGGTGTACATATGCTTCTCTTGATTGATCTATCTATCTAGGTAGATCTAGATGATCTCTCTGGACCGTCTGCCTATTGACAGATCAAGTCTCTCTCTCTCACTAACACACACACACAATTTTGAAAGCATCAAACAGCATTTAAGACAAGTCTCTTGGATGCAGTTACTCACTTAAGAATGAGAGAGTGATGTTCCCCCCAACCTTTGTATGTGCATTGTACTGTGCAATTTTCCTTTTTAGTAAAACCTAGAATACATTTTTGTATCCACATATTTGGATCTCATCTCAAGAAGTGACTCCCAAAGGTTAGAAATGAAAAATTATTAAATTTTCTCTGGCAGGGATCAGCTTGTGGGATTGTTTTATTATAAGAGGCAGCTGTAGTCTGTTCTCATCTCAAGGACAGTAACAGAGGTTCAAAATACTGCTCTGAACCTTCTTGTTCTTGAAGTATAACTTGGAGAAGCTTGCTTCTGTACTTTTTTCTTTAACAAAGAGCTAGTTTTCTTTTATGAATCAGAATTAGAAGTAGAGCTTTCTAACAAAGCTTCCTGATAAGAGTAGATGAGAAAATTACCCATATATCTCACTCTCCTTTCAATGTACAAAGTTACCAGGTAAAGGTCAGATGACAAAATACAGCTCAGGGCTGGGAAATACATGGCTCTCCGGTATTTTTGGACTGCTGCTCACAGCATTCTTCACCATCAGCTATGCTGACTTGGGATGTTCAACAATTCAACAACATCTGGGTGTGTGTGTGCCATGTGATTCCCATCCCTGGTATGAATGATTCTTATTTTTGGGTTGGAGAGGGAGTTAACTCATCCTTGGACCCTTTACTGCTGTTCCATTCATGTCAAGGGAGAGAGGTGATTTTTACCCCTTCCTTCTGTGGTCCACTCACATCATTTCCTACACACTTGCCCTCAGGAGAAATTTTTTCAGGGTGGAAGGGGACTGTAGAGGGGATGGGCTGTGGTGGATTCCCCTGGTCCTGCAGTTCCAAACTCTTGGGCTCCTGTCATTCCCATAGCCCCTTTACCCCTCAAGATCCCTCTGCGGATTGGGTACTTGGGCTTCAAGGTTATCCCTGTATGGACCAGTGGATGTGTAGTTCAGTGGGTTCACTGTGCTGAGCATGATCAGACTCTCTATCAAAATGTAACAGGAACAGCTGGACACAGTTGTAAGAAAGAATAAACAAGCTTATTGATATACAGATCACACATTAAATCTTTGAACTATTTAATCATTCACAACTCCCTAAACCCTATTCTGCTCTTCCTCTAGACTGACTGTTCTGTCTCTATTACAGCTTTTCCCTATCTCTCGGCAATCCTTTCTCTACCTCTAGGCCATCCTTTCTCCTATCTGCCTCCTGTCAGAGACAAATATCAGTTTTCTATCCTTTCTCCCCCGTAGGCCTCCCTTCACAGCATTTCCTACGCTGTGATTAGCTGGCTGTAATCAAACCTTGCCCAGTTCCTCTCTTCACAGTGGTTCTGGGAACTCTGTTGTCTCACGCTCGAGTGAGAGCCAAAGTAATGATTCAGATTTAGGGCTGTCTAAATAATAATAAATGAGAGTCAGCATGGTCTAGTGGTTTAAGCGTTGGACTATGACTCTAGAGACCATGGTTTTATTACCTGCTCAGCCGTAGAAATCCACAGAGTGATCTTGGGTGCATCACATACTCAGCCCCAGAAAACTCTGCGATAGGTTTGCCTCAGGGTTCCCATAAGTCAGAAATGACTGGAAGGCACACAACTAATAATAGTAATAATAATAATAATTAATAAACACAATTTCAAAAATACAGGTTTACTTTATTTGTCCTCTTCCATTTCATAAGAAAGAAAGAAAGAAAGAAAGAAAGAAAGAAAGATAGCTGGGTTCAAGGGTTTACTGAATATGTTGTAATCTGTGCAGGTTTAAAAAAAATCCAAAAGGTTAGTTGTGGCAGGCCAAGATCCCATTGACTGGTAAAATTATGATGGTGTAGAAGGCAGAAGCAGCAGTGTAGGCAGTAGTGTGGTGGCAGACTTAAAGTGGCCACGGGCATTGTGACCATGGTGTGACATAGGGCCCTTTTCGCACGGACCTTCTGTCGCGCGACAGCCCCGTGAGCCTCGCGGGAGTGGGAGCGTCACTCTGCACGACGCACTCCCACTTCCGCTGGGCTCACGGGGCTGAAGCGGCACGATCGCGAGTTTTTTGATTTTCGCTTCGAAGCGAAAATCACCCGCGCTCGCACAACGCTCCCGGCGCCCGCGCGCACTTACCTCCTGTGCGGAGCGTCGGGGAGGCGGCCGGGTCGCGCTTCCTTCCCTCCGCCCCTGCAGAAGGAAGGGGCGGGATGGGGCGCTAGCACGACGGATGCGACAGCCTCCTGCTTCTCGCGCGCATTGGGGGGGTGGACGCACAGCCTCCTGCTTTGCGCACGCGCGGGGGGGACAGACGGGACAGGCTCCTTTCTCGCACGCGCGGGGGGTGGATGCGACAGGCTCCTGATTTGCCCGGGGGGAGGGCGGCTCGCGCGACGCTGTCACTTCCCCCCTCGTTCCTTCGTCTGTGGAAGTAAGGAGGGGGGAAGCGGTAGCCTCCCGGAGAAGGCTTCTTCCGCGAGCCGCCCTCCCCCAGTCACGCTAGAAGCCTTAATGCAAAAAGGGCCAAGGTGTTAGTTGTTCTGTTAGGCCATCGTGTTGGCTCCCAATGAACCTGGAGAAGACAGGTTTTGTTGCTGTCCCCTTGCTGCTGCTGCTATGCACTGCTAAAAAAAGGACCTCCCATCAGTATAATGAACTGTCATTCTAGAGTAACTGTCAGGCATGACACTGGCTAAACAGCAGAAACAACAAACAGTCCAGTGTTATAAAGGTTAATATGGACACATTCTTATAGCATGAGCTTTTGTGGACAATGTATATCAGATGCATGAAGTGTTACCCAGAATGTCACGTCTCAGTTTGTCTCTATTACACATGGTAGAAAGTGAAGTCAGAGAGTTTAATTTGCCACTTCAAGATGCCACAGGATTCTTTGTTATTGTGTTTTAAACTAAGTTTTATTTTGAACAGATAGTGAAGAGCCTTCCTTCTATAATGGAAGTTGGGTGGTAACTATACTTCATCATCTACCTTCCAGATGTTTTGCAGTTCTGTTCTCTTGAATAATTAAAAGCAAGGGCTTTCAGGACCAAGGTCATTCTTCTAAGCATTATAGTGATTATGTTTTAGCAGCATAATAACCTTGGTAGAAGGATTTTGCGAAGCTGCAGGGCTCAATAAAACCTTATAATTTGAACACAGCAAGGCACCTTTCTGTTCTCATTGTTACATTTTGCACTGAATCCTTGTTAGAATGGAGGAAATAAGCATCAAGGACTAATTGAGTTAATAGCATGTACTGCTGTCTTGGCAAGTTTGAACCAGATTTTTCACAGAAAGCAACTAATTCCTTATGTTCAGTTATACCTCAAAACAGTAGTAACTCCTCCCACCCGTATATCTGCATTACCAAGGCCAGTGCTACCATTGGGCAGAGTGAGACAGCCACCTTAGGCAATATTTCCTGGTGGTTGGGTTGGAGCAGTGGAGTCTTAGAAACTTTCTTTTTACTTCCTAAGCTAATCTATTTCCCTCTAGTGTGGTAGAGGAAACTGTCCTTTCTCCAGCGCTGAAGTGTCAATTGCCAATGAAGCACCATCTTGTTCTTTGCCTCAGACAGCAAAATGTCTTGGGCCAGTCTGTCTATGACCCAAAACACTGGCGTAGTTTTTTTTTATTATTATTAATTTTTCACAACACATAAAAAAGAGACATACATCACCATGTTGGTATGTCCCTCCCCGCCCCACTTCCCTATATTATTCTTCCCCAGTTCGGTCATTACTATCTTTTCCAAAACAAATCCTCCATTTTTATACAGTACATTTTTACCTAATGATCATATGTATTTCTATTTTTAACCAATCCATTACCCCTTTCCATTCTCTCTCAAAGTTCTGAACAGACTTATTTTTTAAAGAATATGCTAATTTTTCAGTCTCAACCATATCCAGCACTTTTAGTTTCCATTCTTCAAAATTAATTTCTACTTTTCTTTCCAATGTTGAGCATATGTCAGCTGTGCCATCATAATCAAATACAATATTATCTTTTGATGTCTTCTAATCCCTTGATTCTGACCTCATATATTCAACAAATAAAATTCCAGTGCCAATTCAAAATTCACTTTGTAAACTTCTTGAATTACATCATGAATTCCCTTCCAAAATTTCTTTACATTTTGACAAGTTCACCACATATGAAAAAAGGTTCCCACCTTCTCCCCACATTTCCAGCACTTCGCATCTCCATTTCTTTGTTATTTTTTGCAACTTCTCTTGAGTCATATAACACTGGAGCAGCTTGATGACACTGAAAATTGAAGATGAAGATGAACGCATCTCCTGAGGATCTCAGGATCTGGGCAGGCTTTTATGGAGACATATGGTCTGACATTTACTTTGGACCCTGGTCAGCCCTTTGACTTTGTAGGACTTATTTTGATGCGTATTGGTTTTCATATCTTAAGAGTGATGAGATGGATACCAAACAAAAGAATCTATGTAGCTATTCCACCTGCCATTTCCTCTTTGTTGCAGGACACAGTTGTATGCAGCTTGTCCTCTGCCCCAAAACTAGTTTGCTGAAGCAGTTGAGGACACTATCTCATTGCCAGTGTTGGAGGTAAGATTCATTTTTCAGTTCAGTTTGATTCTGCATTTGGATTACGGGCTGGTGGTGCCATCTTGCCTGTTGTCCAAGACAGCAAAATATCTTGGGCTGCTGCAAGAGAAAATAGTGAGGGAAAACTAGGAAGGGCGGAGCAGCCAGTTTCTTTCATTTGTTTTAGGACTGTCTGCTTCTGTTCCAGTGGAAAACTTTACCCTCATATCAAAAATAAGAGTAAGCAAGGGCCTTTCTGCACTATACTGTTATAGTGCTATTATTCCACTTTCAACATGCTGTGGAATTCTGGGGCTTGCAGTTTACTGAGGCCAAAGAACTCTCGGGCCGAGAATTCTAAAGGCCTCTTCCTAAACTGCAAATCCCAGGATTCCGTAGGATGTTGAAAGTGGAATCATAGCACTATAACAGTATAGTGCAGAAAGGCCCTTGCTTACTCTTATTTTTGATATGAGGGTAAAGTTTTCCACTGGAACAGAAGCAGACAGTCCTAAAACAAATGAAAGAAACTGGCTATTCAGCCCTTCCTAGTGTGAAAAGGTCCTAAGTGTCTTCTTTTCTCCTTTAAATTGAAAGCGGAAGAATCTGGGTCTTCTAGAGATGTTCATATTTATAAATTCTGTGTTTTCAAATGTCATTCTTTTACTATCTCTGTATCCAATCTCTGTCTCTATCTCTCTTTTCTTTTTATTAACAACAAAATTAATTTACAGATGAGACACAGTACCCATGGTGACCAATGAGGATAAAAATATGGCAAATGAGAAAAAAAATAAATCTTAGACTGAGTCTGAGAACATATCATCCTTACTTAAAAAAGTGTGAGCGATCCTTTGCTTATTTTATTTAAATATATGCAGATTTGTGTGTATGCTTTGCATTTTTGAACACATTCCTCTGTTGTCTAAGCAATGCTTTGTGTACTTTTGAGACATGTACATTGGCCTCTGCACACTTTAAAAAAGAGCCTGTGTCTTTTTGTATGCAGATACCTGTCAACATATGGGTTGCAGGGAGCAAGCTAGAGAGTGGACAGTCTGTGTAGTATGTGTTGACCCTGTGGACTGTCTGTGGAAAGTGAGATCTAATAAGGCCATTGAACTTCAGACCTGAAACTGGATTCCTCACACATCCTTAGTGTCTTCCCACTGCTTCTCTCCCACCCAAACTTGACAAGGAGTTTCACCCTGTCAGCAATGCCTCTACCATGACCTCTTCAATTAGAAACTTTGAAAAGTTGTTCCCTGAAGACAGGATGGCTGAAAACAAGTCTTTAAAGGCAGACATGATGGAACGCCACAGATACAAGAAAAGAAAGGCTAAGTTACATGGAAATTAAGGAGTAAATTGAACTGAAGCCAAGTAGAAAAATGTCACGCCTGCAGAGTAACTGCATAGCCCTTTTGTAATATAACAAGCACAATAAATTAGAGGTACCTTGAAATTAAAATTTCATATTCAGAAAACTTGGTGCTTGTGCTGTTGAAAACAGGTCATGAAGCAATTACATGGTGATAAAGCTTGTGGGCTTTTAATCAATACTGGAGGCTGTACCAGACTTGCCCTTTTAATTTGGACATTATGATTTTTAAAAACCAGTCTAAACTTGTTTGATTAAAGATGCTTTTCTTTTCCTTCCCCACTTTCTCTCTAAGTCCTGTGGCCATAAGCAATCTGCCTTTTTACTAATACTTATCTCCTTCCAAATGATATATTTTTAATCATAATATCTATTCACCAGGCATTTGGGGAATTTATTATCTTTCAGAGTGCTGAACACTTCACTACTTCATGTTTTTAAAACCAAAGCTTCTTGGATATCTTGCTATTGGTGAGGAATATCATTTGGAAAAAGCTTGCTCTGCCTGACTAGTATAGCCTTAAAGCATATATTGATTGGGATGTAATTCTGAGCATGTACTAGGGAGTAAGCTTCATTGAATGTGTAAATAGATAAATGTTTAAATAGATACAATCTTAACATCTACTGCTTTTGGCAACTTAATAAATGTTTATGAGGCACATGCAGATTAAGTTAGTCCCATTAAAGCCATTCTGAAAAGTAAGCCACAACTAACTTAAAAAGATCTTAAGGACAGATGTTAAGGACAGGTCTTAAGGACAGATGTATGTGGTCTATTTCCCATTTAAATTGGATGATGTACTATAAATTTATATGTAGATCAAAAATACATAGACTTGAATTTCTCCCAGATCCAGGACACCAAGAATTCTAAATGTAATACATTTTTTCAATTAAAATTATGTTTTGCTACCTTACATGTTACATTTTCTTGAGATTATAGATAGGCAAAAATGAACCATATGAACATATTGTTAGTTTTGTATGCAACGATGCAGTTTTTCAGTCTCAAAAAACTGCCTCCAGAGGGTGCTGTTGTAACAATAAAAGTGTTTAATTGCCTAGATTCTATGCCCCAGAAGAACAGGGGAAAAATCTGTTCCAGAAGCTGTGATCATAAAGTCGATTGGTTATTATGAATTTCTCAAACAGATTGTTTTAAAAATAGTTGGCTTAAGTAACCCAGTATATTGCCATGTAAAAGTATACAAGCATATATTTACAATGTCACAAACCATCAGTCTCTCAGGATTCATAGAATCACAGAGCTGGAAGAGATCACAACAGTCATGGAGTCCAACCTCCTGCCATGCAGGAGTACATGAGCAAAGTACTCCCAACAAGTGGCCATCCAGGCTCTGTTTAAAAACCTCCAAAGAAGGAAACTCCACCATGCTTCAAGGCAGGATATTCCACTGTCAAGCTGCTGTTACTGTTAGGAAGTTCTTCATAATGTTTAGGTAGAATCTCTTTTCCTAAAGTTTGAAGCCACTGCTACGTATCCTAGTCTTTGGAGCAGCAGAAAAGAAGCTTGCTCCATCTTTCATATGACTGGGACTGATCTCCCAACTGGTGAAATGTGGACTAAATGTCTCTATTAATACTGTGTGTGTGTGTGCGCGCGCATGTGCACGTGCACCTTCAAGTTGCCCATAGTGAACCCATGAATTTCGTAGGGTTTTCTTAGGCAAGAAGTATCAGAAGTGGGCTTTCCAGTTCCTTTCTGTGAGGTATAGCCTATAATACCTCGTGTTCATTGGTGGTCTCCCATCCAAGCACTAAGCTGACTTAGGCAACAGGACTTCCCCTTCATTTCCTTTCCCATATGTCTTTTTACATGTTCCATCTCATCTGATTTTGGAAGCTAAGCAGGTTGTCAGGCTTGGTTAGTACTTGAATGGGAGGCCACCAGGGAACCTCAGGGACCTTCAGGAAGGATGATTAAAAAGAATCCTGTCTGAACTATTGTAGAGCCATGGCTGTTGGTCAGCCTTAGCAGCCCTGGATTAGATGGACCAATGGTCTGACTAGGGCCCTCTTTACACTATAAAATTATGGAAGTATGATCCCACGTCAATTGCCGTGGCTACATTCCATGGAAACCTAGGTTTTGTGCTTTGGTGAGGCACTAGAGCTCTCTGACTGATAATTCTAAATGCCCCTCCCTAAATTGCAAAACCCCAGAATCCACAGGATGTTGCCATGGCATTGTAGTGGAATTGTAGTGCTGTAACTGTGTATTGTGAAAGGACCCTTGGTAAAGGCAGCTTCCTAGGTTCTCTACTATATGACCCCACACAGCAGAGTTGGTGGTGATGGTGGGAGAAATTAATTCCACTAGCCTTGTCCATTTTGTTGGCAGATAGACATCACTGGAAATGAGCCAATGGTGAGTTTCTTAGCATTATTTGAAAGAGTGCTACCTCAGATTAGGACCTGAAACACACAAAACAGAAAAATCAAGCTGCCTTCTTCATAGGGTTGCATCTTAGCTCCTTCCTCAGAGATAAAAATACATAGGATGAGTCTAGTATTGTTGCTTGTATATAAATATAATCATTGTCGTGAAGGTTTAACTGGAACGTCAATGCATTATGCAAATTAACTGCACACAGGTTTCCCACAGGAAGCAAAGACATAATTGACTCTTCCCAGATCAGTTCTAATGGCTTAAAATATAAATAAAACCCATTAATTTTTATTTCCCCTCTTAAGTGATGGTCCCTTGGCATTTCTTTTTCCCCCTCAGCAGTAACGTTAAATTATTGTCTGTTTGTGTACAGCTGTGTGCCTTATTCTGTGTTGCTCATCCCCGCTGCAATATCCCAAAGCTGTGGAAGCATAGTAAAAAGGAAACAATGTCCGAGATGCTGAATCATTGGGCTGTGACGTGTAACTTTATGATGATGGAGGGATGTCACTGAAATGATATGCAATTATGTTAAGAGAATTGCAATGATGTGCAATGGGGCCCTGTGCAATAAGATGTCTTGTTGTACAATGAGAGTTCCCACCACATAAAAGGGCACTGCGCAACATGATCCATTGTGCAACTGGGATACCATAAAAGGAGGGTGTGGAGATGTATTTCCAGCTGGAGTCAGAGCATTCATGACTTTCCACGGTCCTCCATTCTGGATTTCCACTTCCCCATGGCTCTGTTGAGGCCCCACTCCCTTCACTATAATTTGACAGGGGTGAACGGTTCCATACTCTTGCGCATTGTGACTGTTTATGCACTGCTCATTCAGTGTGTGCTATAGTCCCAGTGGTGCAGCTACAACAACACTCCCCTCCTGGGAACATGAATATTGCATAATGCCACACTTCTAAACTGCACTATTGTACCTTGGTTTACAACATTGTAAATTTCCAAAAGGATAACAGCCCATTTTCTTTTTGGTTTTTCTTTTTCAGTAGGATAGGTACATGTACTAGGGAAAATAACCATTTCCCAAAGTCGTGGATTAATTGGTTTAAATATGCTGATTGGTCAAAAGCGAGTATATAGTAGGTTAGCATTTAACAAGAGTTTGTTTTACACAGTTTCATTTATATGGAAAGACCGCCCCTCCCTTGTGATGCCCACACTAATCACAGTATCTCCTGCTTTTTTCAGTATGAGCTGCCAGCTCTGCTCACAGTACCTGGTGCTGCTAGCCTCCTTGCTCGTGCTGTTGATGTTGCTTGTAGTGTCCGGTGCTGCTGGCTCATGCCACCTCATGTTGCTCTTCTACTTCATGTTCAGCTGTTTGGCTGTAGCTGGTGAAGCAGTTGTGCTGGTGAAGTGATTGCTCTTGAATAAAGCCCCCAAAGTGTAGTAGTGGTGATGCTGGCAATCCAGATAAGCCAAGCAAACTCTGAAAAGTGCTTTCTTTAAGTGAGAAGGTGAAAGTTCTGGACCTGATATTGACATGGAACCACCTACATCATCCCGGTGTTACAATCCAGGATCCCACCTTCTGGTGACACTCCGTCTGATGAGGTTTCCTCTTCTGATGATATCTGTACATCAGAAGGTCAATACTGATGGATTTTGGTGGCTATGATGCCTTCCTTGTTCATTTTGGGTAAGAAAAAAAAGCATTCCACATTATATGCAAAAATCTTATAATGCAAAGGGTTCTGGAATGGATCCCTTGCATTATATATGGGCCTTCTGTATAGACATTTTTTTACAAAGTGCTATGCATTTTCTAGCTAGTCAGGTATCACTATGAATATCAAATGTATCATCTCTTTGAACATTCTTTTTTAAGGTCAGTCTGTGTTTGGGACATTACATGTGGAGTGGCTCTAGTATTCCGGAGAGTGCAGCCAGCTGGAGGTAGAAACATCCCTGGATACCTGTGCTACCTGTGATCTGTGTGAGTGTACCACCATAGTTGTTGTGTGACTTCAAATCATTTCCAACTTAAGGCAACTCTAAGATAAACCTATTATGGGGTTTTCTTGGTAAGATTTCTTCAGAAATCTTCAGAACTGAGCGGGGATTTGAACCCTTGTATTTCAGAGTCTTAGTCCAACGCTTCAAACCACTACACCAAACTGGCTCTTGTACCACCAATACCACTGCTCTCCCCACAACAAAAGGCCAGTAGTATGACAGTTGTTCCTTCCTCTATGTGCTAGAATCCCAGACATTATCTAAGATGCAATAAGGCAGGAATGGGAAAAGCCTGCTCTTCCACACAGTGGTTGACTGTAACTGCCATCATTGCCTGCCACTGGTGATGCTGGTTATGACTGATGGAAATTGCAGTCCAACAGCATGGGGCAGCCATCTATTCCCCATCCCTGACATAATGAGTATTCTTAACAAGACAAAGTAAGAAGGAAATAGCCATACCTTAATCCAGAACTCCATGTAGATGCATCTGAAACTCCTTCATGAACAGGATTCCATACACACAGATGGAACTTCCTTCTCTGTTGAAGACAAAAAAATAAAAATCAATTGGAAGGCTCCACTACAGTAGAAACATTGGATCAACTGCAGATTGGTAAAGCAATGCTTATATAAATCCAGTTGAAGCATTGGTCTGCGGTAGCTGGGATTAGCAATTCAATTTAGGCCAAAGAAGACCTCAACCCTTTTTAAAGTGGGAAGTACCATAATAATTGGTGCTCCTGCATCTGCAAAAAATGATTGGAAGGGGTGAGCAAACATAGACTTTCCACGCTAGGCTGTTATAGTGCTATTATTCCACTTTCAACATTCTATGGAATCCTGGGGTTTGACTGCAAACCTCAGAATTCCAGAATTCCACAGGATGTTGAAAGTGGAATAATAGCACTATAACAGTCTAGTGTGGAAAGTTTTTCAGGTACATGGTCAAAAATTGATAATATTACTGCATTATTGCAGTGACAGATACTATATAGGTCACCTATTGCACTACATAAGCTGTAGCACTTTGAGTCAATGGTTCCATTCTATGAAATTTGTAGTTTTGTGAGGTACGGAGAATTCTCTGCCAGAGAGATCAAATGCCATAGATTATGGAAGTATACCAGAGAATTCTAGTACCTTGTCAAACTGCAGATCCCAGGTTTCCATGAGATGGAGCCATGACAATTAAAGTTGCATCAAAGCATTTGATTCTGCACTGTGTACGTGGTCCTGTTAGACATCTTACTGTGATATCTGAAAAGCTCCGTGATATTTTTAGAATATTTGGAATTTAATTATCACTGATAAGATATTGATTTCAAGGAAATGGTGAGCTCCTCCTCATTGAGTATTGAGAGACTGGTTACTAAGTTTTGCAACTCAATATTAAAAGTAAGTTTATAAGTGCAAGCAATAGTACGAGGCCTGTGGAAAGAACTGGATGTCATGCTGGAGTCATTTCAATGTAGATATTAATTCATATAAGGCATTTTTAACTTCTAACAATATTTGCAAGTCTGATATGGAAATGTGAGGCAGACTTCACATTATGTAGCAGAAATGATATTATGGATGTCTTTCAGTATAAAATATTCTATTTTGCCAACTATCGCGGAACTCATATGCATATTCAATCAGTTCCAATAGAAATACATATGGAAAGCTAACTTCTTCCAATTTCCACTTCTCTCATATTCAAAGCATTTTTTAAAAAATAACACACACACTATTTTGATAGCCTGGTTTGGAGCTTACAATTTCCTTGTTCGATGACTTGATGGAAAAGCCTTTAGCTGTAAGCCACTGGCCCTTCTTCTCTCCTCCTGATGGAGATAAAGTGAACTGCAGTGGCCCAGAGTTGGAAAAAGTGTTGCTGGCTCCTGGGATGCTGCCATTGGCTCTCATAATGCAGCCAGCTGTGAAAGCTGGCAGGAAGAGAAAGGTTTAGCACTGTAACAAGAAGAAACACTTTTAAGTGCAAGGAGGAAGCAAGAAGAGGACATGAAGGATAAATGTGGGCAGATAAGACACAAGGCACCAAGTGCCCAAGCTGTCCTTGGCTGAAACAGTAAGGCCATTTCCACACTTCACTGTTATAGTGCTATTATTCCACTTTCAACATCCTGTGGAAATCTGGGGTTTGTAGTTTACTGTGGCCAAAGAGCTCTCTGGCTGAGAATTCTGAATGGCCTTCCCTGAACTGCAAACCCCAGGATTCTAGTCTGAAAATCCCAGGATTCTAGTCTAGTACGCTCTGCTGAACTACTGCACCAGAGAATTCTAAGCAATTCATCAAACTGCAAGTTCCAGGATTCCATAGGATGTTGAAAGTGGAATAATGCTGCCTCAGAGTGTAGTGGAGTCTCCTTCCTTGGAGGTTTTTAAGCAGAGGCTGGATGGCCATCTGTCGGGAGTGCTTTGAGGGTGTTCCTGCATGGCAGGGGGTTGGACTGGATGGCCCCTGGGGTCTCTTCCAACTCTACATTTCTATGATTCTATGATTCTATGATAATAGCACTATCACAGTGTAGTGTAGAAATGGCCTAAATGAGAAGGATTGGAGTCAGGGTGACAAAACAAGAAGTGTAGATTATTATGGAAGTTTCATACCACTTTAACTACCAGGGCTGCATCTTACAGAATCTTGAGATTTTCAGTTTTGTTTGGTACTTAGAATTTTCTGCTAGATAGCTCTAGCACAGTGGTTCTCAAACTTTGGTCCTCCATATATTTTGGACTACAGCACTCAGAATTTCTGCCCAATGGTCATGCTTCCTGGGACCTCTGGAAGCTGAAGTCCAAAACATCTGGAGGAACAAAGATTAAAAAACGCTAAAAGTCTAGTACGCTCTGCTGAACTACTGCACCAGAATTCTCTGACAGAGAATTCTAAGCAATTCATCAAACTGCAAGTCCCAGGATTCCATAGGATGGAGCCATGACAGTTTAAATGGTACTAAAACTGAACCACATAGATGCAAGGCAAGCTGTTGGCTCTCAGGGAATTGGGAATGTAAAAGGTAGTGTTGTATCTCAGAATCAGATTAACTGTACAAACAGAAGATAAGCAGCTACTAGTCCCACACAGTCTAAAATAGAGAAATAAAACAGGCTTAGACTTTTTTGTAAAAAGTATATAAGATAAATTACAAATACTAAAGGTTTTTGTAACATGTCATGGTGAGAGGTTCTGTGACAGGTGTTTTTCAAGCATAGAGGGAAGAGAAAGTATAAAATGGAGAACGAGCAAACTCAGACTAATAGTAGATAAACTGATGCAGGAGGAGAAGGTGTGGCTGAGACCAACAACTGGGAAATGACATAAACACATGCTATGACTAAACTCTCAGAGAGAAATGCAATTTGCTACTTCTGTTATCAAGTAGTGGCACACATAACCAGAGCAAAGAGGTGAGAGGGAGATGGTAAATATTGGCTGGGTGAGCCTCTGGCCTGTGAATATCCCTTCCTGTAGGGATAGTCAAGAAGTGGGCAGAAGTGTAAAAACCGGTTGACTTGCCATAAAGTTTCTCAGAACCAGACAAAATGTTTCATACTTTAAAAAAAGGGTATATATTGATTTGCTGCAGGCTGTTTTTGGGGCTGTCTCATTCAATAGTGCACAGAAATTTTATTGCTTGGACTCCTAGGGGTCTATAGATACTTAATTCCTCAGTTGCAAGAAGCAGGTATTTTCCCTTCCCCATCTCAGTCTCAGAAACTGAGTGTTATTTTTTCCAATATTGAAAAGAAGCCTGAATTTTCATTTGTACACAGTTCAGATCATAATATATTACATTAATTTTGTTGTTCTTGTGTGCCTTCGAGTTGTTTCCTAATTATGGTAATCCTATCATGGAGTTTTATAGGGGGCTGAGATTGTGTGATGCATCCAAGATCACCCGGTGGTTTCCATGGCCAAGCAGGGAATTGAACCTTGTTCTCCAGAGTCATAGTCCAAACCTTTAAACCACTACACCATGCTGGCTCTCATTGCATTAATTGCTTGCATTTTATTAACAAAATACCTGTTACTCTCTGGAGTTTCCTATCAGTTTTTGGATACTGCTGCTCTTTTTCTTTGGGCTAACTTATAGGTTAATGACACAGTTCCTGGGCATTGCCAGTGATCCTCTCTGTCCAGGCTGTTTCACTCAGGCTTTGCTCCTTTTTTTGTGTATATATTGTTATCCTTTTGTTTTGGACACCTGTCTCATCACTACAAAAAACACTGCAAGAGTCCTTTTACTTCTTAAGTACCTTCTTACTTTGCTGCATAGTTGGAAACCAGTTTGTGGACAGTGAATGATCATTCTGCAATCTGGTGTTACAGGAGAAATGTTCTCAAGTATTTTGAGGCCCACTGTAGCCCTCAGCTACATCTCTGCAGCTATCCCAAATCCAAAGCTGCAGCTTCAAAGGGAGATTTAAATAGTAACTGATGCAATGAGAACCCTCAGGGAAAAAGCTTTCTACTACCTTTGCAGTATTTATATAAAGGAAGGATGACAGGAAGACACCTTTCTCTATCAGTGATCGTAATAACTAGGAGACTTCTCCTAGAGAGCAAGAAGGGATTTCTACAGACAGCATGCATTGGGCTACTGTCCCTGTGTAGTCTACATTAATTGACAAAGCCTTCACACAACTAGTGGAATGAACTGGGTGCCATTTTATACAAGTCTGTGCTTAACGGAAGTCTTAGCCAGAGAAGAAAGTGAATGCGTTGGGTAGGGTAGAATGTCTTGAGAACTTCATCAAACCACTGATCTTTAAACTCCACATAAGACTCTACTCACAGTGGGTATCCACGACTACTGATGCACGGCATGTACAGAGCACAGACTGTATGGATATGGCCTGTCCCAGATTAATGTCTTAGGCCCTTCCAAGAGACATTTTCTAGCTATGCCTCCAGTTTAAAGAAATCCCATAGGAAGCACCAAGCCCAGCATACTATCAGCTGAGCCATTAATGCTCTAAGATCTTCTGGAGAGGCCCTTATTTCTATCTCACCACCTTTTCAGGCTTGTATGGTGGGAACAAAAGAGAGGTTGTCTTTGGTGGCTGTTCCTATATTCTCTCCCTAGGGAGACCAAGTCCTTGGTCTCCTTCCATCTGCAAATTAAGACATTTTTATGCTGTCAGGCTATTAAAAACTGATTAGTTGAGTTTTTAATGCTGTTGTGGTGCTATTCTTAAGGTTTGTATGTAGTATTTTAATTAATTTTAATGTTTTTAATGTTTTAACTTTATATATTCTTTAAATGTTTTTAAATAACTTATATTTATACTTTCATCAAAGGTTTTACATAGTAGTAATCTGTATTGTTTTAAATATGCTGTTAGCCACCTTGAATTTCATTATTCAGAGAAAGGTAGGCTATACATTAATAACAATGACAACAACAATGCATTTGACAGAGTTTCTTTAACACATCAGGAGTTTCAGATCCAACAGCTCAATTAAAAACAGAGTGGAGCTTCAATGCCCATGAGGGAACTAACTTTAGCTCCGGTAGAAGAGAGATCTATAGGAACAGATTCAGTGCCGAAAGGCTCTATTACTTGCCAGCCTGCTTGATCTTATTGTATAATAATATTGTATAACAATGATATAGTCTTGGTTGTTAGCAATTTTGCAGGTTAACTGCAATATACAGAAAGGAGGTGTGGAATAGCATAGCAATATAGTATGTATTTGTGGTTCAAGTGCATGTTTCAAAAAGAGTAAAACACAGTTCATGTTTCTGTACACAACCAGCCCTCCACATTTGCAGGCTTAATTTTCATGGATTTGACTATTTGCAGTTTTCTTCAACTCCTGCCCCCACACCTCAAGAGCTTCTTTGCCAGGGGAACCTTCCCTTGGTGGCTCCAATCAGGCCACACAGTCCTTTAAAACCTGCCTCTGGTTGTTGCTGTCATCCTCCTCCACCACCAGCCACTGCCTGGCCAGCTATGGATGAATTGCAGCTCAGTTTCTCAGCATCACAAACCTTCTCCTAATGTCTCCCCCATACCCTCTCCTTTCTTTGACCTAGTTTGGACCTGGGTCTCTGCTCATTCCACCATGCCTTTGTCCCCTTTTGATATTTGGGGCTTTTCCACTTTTGCAGGGCTCCTGCACCCCAACCTTAGCAAATGTGGAGGGCCAACTGAATTGTATGAAGAGACTCACAAATTTACATATATCAGGAGCACACAGATTCCTCCATGAGTCCAGCATTTTGGTTCTCGATGTTGCTTGATAAAAGTGGGTAAGTCACTGATTATCCTGCAAGCCATGCTACTGCCAAATGTCAGAACTATCTCATAAGTAATGTTTCAGTTACTAAAATAACCTGGCTTCCTGAGCCAGTTTTAGAACTTTAACAATATCTGCTGATCATGCATTCTTGCAACTATCCTAAATAAGTGGGCTGACAATTTATTTTTATTTGACATTTCAGTTTTTTTAAACAGAAGGCTTTGACCATTCTTGACTGTAACTACTCTCCACAGTTAATCTGAATGTTTTCCTTCCGGTAATAATAAATCTACTGCTGAATGCTTTGACTGAACAGAGTTGAGTGCCTTAGTCCTAAAGTAAGATTCCAAGTTTTACAGTCAGGAAGTAAATCCACCTGGAGCGGTTGGTTACTGACAAATGGAATATTTTCCTTTTAAGTGACAGTTTCAAGCTACAAGATACTTAAAGTCTGATTTTACTTATACCTTAAATAATATCTTCTGGCCACAACATTTTCTCTTGCTGTTGCTATTCTACTGCTGCAGTGAAGGAATATTGAGGTTGAAATGCTACATGTGTTTGCCTCAGAGTAAGCCTCATTGAACTCAGTGGCACTTTTGAGGAGCCATGCATATGCTGTGAGTGGATATATTTGTTGCTGTTGTTGTTGTTATATGCCTCCAGGTTGACTCTGAGCTATGGTGAGCCTGAAGCTGAGAAGGTCTGACTTGCCCAAGGACACCTGATAGGTGTCCCTGGCTTAATAGGATTTTGAATCTTGGTCTCTTGGATTCCTAGTCTAGCACTCAGACTGCTACACTATGCTGCCTCTCAGTGGAATGAGACTTTTCACCAGTATCTTGGAGAAACAGTGCTTGCTTCATTCACATTACTGGGGGAATCACTTGCCTCAGTACCTTAATAAGGTAAACATTTAAATTTATGTGGTGGGAAGAGCAAGTGGCGTTATCATTATAGCAACAGGAATGTCTCTGTCTATCTCCCTGTTGGCTAGCCTTTTCTTTGCCTCTCTTGCTGCTGGGGCCAGCATTACTATTAGTGAAGCAGCTGCCTCAGGCGGCAGATTTTCAGTGGCTTGTTAGTTACTTAATTGGTAGTTATTATCTTCTTATTGGGGAGAAGGATGTGTATGTTTTTCTGCCTCAAGAACCAAAATAACTTGACAAATTTGGGGTAGATCTTGACTAGTGTGGAGAGGAGATGCCATTTGCTGCTCAGTCACAGACAGTAAAGTATGTCACAGTACTCTGTCCTGGCTTGTAGCAGAGGTGTCTTGAGGGTGGATCCCAAGAACTCGAGAACGTATAGCATGTCTCTTTATTTGTGGAAACTGAAGCTATGCTGGCATGGGAAGGAACTGCGGTATGTTATGACTTCATGTGACTCCAGATTTCTGACAGAGTGTGGAGCAGAGCCATGCTGTAGTAACTGCCACATTATTGAAGTTGGAGGAGACTTTGGAAACAGCCACACAGCAGCACTGCCATGCTGTTAATGGTACATTTCACAATGCTTGTCAACAGTGCTCAGCAACAACAGACACTTATGTAGGAACTGCAGCAAAGATAGTCTCTTTCTCCCTTAGTTTGTATATAAATGCCATTGATTTTTTAACAAGGGAGAAAGTCCGGATCTTGCCCTCTCTTGTTATACCTAAAAAATTGAGTATTGAAGGGTGTAAGGAAAAAAAAAAACCCAGCCAGGGATGGTATGAAATTATTCTTCAAATGAGATGTAATTATGCCAGGAATGAAAACGCCAGCTTCTTGGCCTTACCCTCCTTATGGCTATATTAATATGAAACATTAATCATTAAGGAGAAGAAAATTAGTTCACCTGAATTGATCCTGAAGCTGAACAGAGAAGTTAGGCAAAATAATGATTGCACAAAATTTCTTGCAAAGCAATCATTCTCCTTGACTAATTTTGCTAAAGGGCACTAGTTAGCAACCTCATGAGAAATAAGGAAGCTGGCTTCTGCTTTCACAGACTTGATGCTTTTTCATATGAAGAAAGATGAAAGGACTTTATGTTCTGAGGCAGTGAAATTTAGGCATGGAGGATTCTTGGATGCCTAAAAGCTTGATGCAGGCTCTTAGACTTTTTAAAATGTTTTCCCAGCCCTGGTTATATCACCTTTTTTCCCCTCAGAAGTATTTCATAGTACTAGTTGGTACTTCTGTAGGCCTGCACATGGACCAGGAAAACAACCTCTGCTGTCACTTCTATCAAACAGGATTATATTATTTCCTAGTAGTTTTTTAACCATCTCCTGATTCTTTAAACAACATCAAGCCCATTCAGTGACAATTAGGGACTCTCATGTAAGGTGGGCTGTGAATCCAATCCATGTTTTACTCCTGAGTTTCAAGGAACTCTCCAAGGTGCTGAATCTTATTCCTAAATAAGTTCAGCACATTGGACAACTTCTTTCAAGCTAGCCAAAACTTGGCGTGGATTGGGACTTTTTCAATGTTCTTTGCCTAAGAAAGGGACAGGTAAGCTCACCCAGGACAGAAACAGCCTGGACCTCAAGGTAAGTTATTCTTTTGTGTTGCTAATGGAGTTAAAATTTTATTGCTTGGATTTTATGACTCTCTGTGCCCTAGTGTCCATATGACCAAAGGGAGGAAAGGCCACTGCCTGCATTGATACATCTCCAGACCATCTTAACTGACAACAACAAAAACATCTTGACAAAATGTAGGCCTACGACTCTCAACATCATTAATTTGTTATTCTTCTGTATGATTTTTAACAACTTTGCCTGATGTAGAAGCCAGTGGAGCTTTGGAGACTTTCATGATGTATTCTGTGCATTTTTGTTTGGCCCAATAACAGTATCATTGTTTGGGCAATTTGGATGTGATTGTATCCCAAGAAAGTATTATAGCAATTGCCTCCTTCTGTAAACACAAACCTGGAAAGAATTTCTTCAATACATGTAAGCAGGTTGGAGAGATCGTTATGTACTCAAGCTGGGGAGAGTTAACTTTTCTTGGATTATAATTTGCAAACAACCCAGCAAGCATGGGGTTTTTTTTAAGACTTGTAATCAAAAGTAACTTCTCTGAGTTTTGGGACAGACACAAAGAGGCTGTTCTTGATTTTCTAGGATTTCAAATGTCACGGGCAAGGTTATTACAGGTGTCCTCTGCTTATTGAACAGGTTAGGGATCAGAGCACTGTAAAAAAGCAGAAATCATTAAAAAGTGGAACCCAGCAGCTCATGGTCACAAATACTGTATAAGAGGCACACTGCATACAATTTCTAAGAAATTTAAAATTAAAACTGTTTTAGTTTTAAAAATTGAAAACTAAAGCTCTAAAAAACCGTGCACAGTGTGTCTCTTATACAGTATTTGGGATCACATGCTGCTTTTTCGATTGACTCAGTACCGTTGTTTGGTCAGATGAAAAGACAGTGTTGGGAGGAAAAGAAAGAAAGACTGGCAGCCCAACACCCCCTGCTCCTTGTATTGCCCTGTCCTCCCCCTGTTTTTACACCGTGGCTGGGTTGCCCTCCTTTGGATCTCATCTATAGCCAAGAAGTCAAGAGACAGGGCTATGGAAAGTGGAAGAGCTATGGCTGCCCTCCAGTTTGTTGAAAGCACTGCTAGGGACTCTGTCTCTCACTCACCCTTTGTCTCATGAAACTCACCCCCAGAGGCTAGTGTGCTTTAGACACACCCACTCACACCCATCCACATGTACACAGAGAGAAACTCATGTGCAGGGAGAAGGGGAAGATGGAAGCTTGTCAGGTGTGCTGGCCTTTTGCTCACAGCTCCTACTCCTCTACGTCCACCTGGGTGTCTCCTTTTCTATCCTGTTGAGCAGCTGGAGCTCCTGGAATGGAGGATGCCACAGGGAAGGAGGAAAAAACATGTGGTCACTTTTCAATGATCCACGCTTTTGACCCTTTTCAGTTAGTACATGTAGTTGAAAGAAAGGACCATGTGTTGAATATATGGGTTCCAGTTGTAATTAAAGAGGGTTGAAAGAGAGGATCATCAAAAGTGGACTGTTGAAAAGTAGGAGATGCCTGTACTCCTCAAAATGTTAACATTTGAACAGGGCTTAGTAATTGTATCACATTTGAGTTGTCATAACCAGAAATGGATTCACAGATTCATAGATGTGTAAATTAGTCTGATGATGTCACAAGTATAGGAGGACAATTAGTTCAAAATGATGCTTAATATATACTTGCAGCAGAATGTGATGGGTGGAAGAGTCATGAGGAGTTACAGTGAACTATCTCACTTCAAAATGCAGGTGTTTACTGCCCTTTGAAATCCTCTTCCCCAGCATTTTGTAAAAATGTCCTCCTTACAGAAATCAGCACAAAGGAAATAGATTGGGCATTTGGGCTAGAAGTGTTCTCAGTGATGTTCTGTTCATTTACTTGCAGGAGGCTTTTTCTGATATGGCAGCTAGAAATTAGTGCTATTCATTCTATGACTTCAGCATTAGAAACTCCTTTTTGATCCTGCATGTATTGACCAAAGCTATTTCAAATAAGCAAAATGGGAATGGGATTCTTGAAATGGCGATTGTGTAGATTTAGAGGGAATTTTGAAATGGCAATTTCTTGTTCATATTTATACAAATCTTGCAGTAGTATTTTAGTGAACTACAGACAAAACTAGATTTACTGTTGTCTATTTGTGTTAGTAAAGTACACTGTCAGGCAGACTCTATCTTACCATCCTCCAGGTAAAAAGGAGACTCAATAAGATGACCTTCTTCAAACTGATGTTTTCCAGGCTTCATAATTCCCACCTATCCTAACCAACATGAACAAAGGCCATGCTGGCTTCATATAATAGAAGTTGTAGTCCAGCACATCTGGAGGTTGCTTGTTGGAGAAGGCTTCAGTGAGATCGTAGAACCATAGAGTTAGAACAGACCACAAGGACCATCTAGTTCAACCCCCCTGCTATGCTGGAATACACAATCAGAGCATACCCACCACACCACCAAACTCCAAGGAAGTGTATTCTGCTGTTGAACAGCTCCTACAATCAGGAAGTTCTTCCTCATGTTTAGGTGGAATTCCTTTTCCTGTAGTTTAAAGCATTGTTCCTTGTCCTAAGCCATTTCTGCACTACACTGTTATAATGCTATTATTCCACTTTCAACATCCTATGGAATCCCGGGGTTTGCAGTTCAGGGAGGGGCATTTAGAATTCTTGCCGGAGAGCTCTTTGACCTCAGTAAACTACAAACCACAGAATTCCACAGGATGTTGAAAGTAGAATAATAGCACTATAACGATGTAAGGGCAGAAATGATCTTAGTCTCTGGAGCAGCAGAAAACAAGCTTGCTCCATCTTCAGTATGATATCTTTTCAAATCTTTAAAAATGGCTATCATGTCACCTCTTAACCTTCTCTTCTCCAGCCAAACATACCTAGCTCCCTAAGCTGCTTCTCATAGGACAAGTTTCCAGGCCTTTTGCCATTTTGCTCACCCTCCTCTGGATATATTCAGACTTGTCAATATCCTCCTTGAATTGTGATGCCCAGAACTGGGAACCGTATTCCAGGTGAAGTCTGACCAAAGCAGGCTAGAATGATTCTATTACTTCCCTCATTCTAGATGCTATACTCCTATTGATAATTTTTTTCAAGAGATGCTAAACCAACAAATTGGCAGGGAAAGGGGGAATTTGGGAATTCCTGCACCAAGCCATCTGCTGGTCTGAGTACATTTGTTTGGTAAAAGCTGTAAATATGAATCTATACAATATTAATGGGATGTAATGGATGCAGGAGGGCTTTTTGCAACAGACATTTGCTTTGGCTGGCTTCTGTCGGATGAATCATAAAATGACAGTGTTGTTAGGAGTAAACAGTTTTAATTTATACAGGTGACATTTGAAATGCAAATCAGACCTTAAGATAATTGCTGGAGGTATGGAAGCCTCTGTTGGATTAGGGAATGTTTCCAGTTTCTACAGAAATTATGTGAAAAATGTATTAAGGAGATCTGCAAAGAAATTGATGTGCTGATAGACTTGGCTGGACATCCATGAAGTCCAAAAATCTCTCCTAATGCAAATAGTTGGAGCCACTTATTTGTGTGACATAATTAATATATTATGGTCCATTTCATGTTGAGCAAATAATTTTTGTGTTGAAAACTCATTTTGCATATTGAGTCTGATCATGAAAAAAAGCGGAGCAGGTACGCTGCAAATGCTGTTGAAGAAAGAAAATGGTATTCACAAATATCTTAAAGATTACAGCTTTGTTGCTCAGGTACAGGAACATTTAGCCAACATATAAGAGAACAAGTATGGTGTAGCTATTTGAGTGCTGGACTACAACTCTGGAGATCAAGGTTCTATTCACTGCTTGGCCATGGAAAACCACTGGGTGGCCTTAGCTACCTCACATATTCTCAACCTCAGAAAGGTCCATGATAGGTTCCCTTTAGGGTTGCCATAAATTGAAAACAACTTGAAGGCACACAACATTAACAGCATAGATTAGACAGGATGACTTCCTACCCCATTGTTGGCAAGCGGTATCAAAGAGTGTAGGGGAAGTACTTGAAAATCACTGTTGATCTCTGTTTGTAGCTGCCAGCCTACAATTAGTGTTCGTGAAATAGAAAGTAAGGCCATTTCTGCACTAGACTGTTATAGTGCTATTCTTCTATTTTCAACATCCTATGGAATCCTGGGGTTTGCAGTTTAAGCCTCTCCCTAAAATGCAAACCCCAGGATTGCATAGGATGTTGAGTGTCTAGTGCAGAAATGGCCTAAGATCCAGAATTCTAAAAGGTTTCCCTGTGACAGGGAAGGTTTCTTCAGGTGGTATAGCATTATGTACATTGATTCATATCTAGGCTAGCTAATACATATGACAGGGGCTTACCATATACAAGGCACTGGGAACACAATGGTAAGTCACTGTCACATGTGTATGTGTCATATGTAGTCAACCTGAGGCCCAAGTACTAGATCAAGTGAGTATTCTCAAGGCTAAAATGGCAGGGTGAGTGATAGGAGACCCAGGGTTGGAATTGTGGGGCCAACCTAGACCCATCACACAGGTGGATAGGCTCAGTCATGGAAACCATAGGTCTGAGTCTGTAATGATCTTAAGAGGGCTGTTAATAACCAGGGATCTTGGAGAGCTCACATTCATAAGATCAGCATAAATCAAAACTGACTTGATAGATAAGAACAACAAAAATGTTTCCTTGATTGATCTAGTACTTGGGCCTCAAGGTGACCACTCTGTTTTTAACTGAAACTATCCCTATTTCTGACTGGCCCTAACTCATTTCTACCTGGTCCAATTTAACTCTCTTACTGAAAAGCCTTTGGTTTTGTATTTTCTCTCATAACCTTCCCCACAGCATTGCAAATGCTGTGATTGGTTGACTCTACCCAGGGTTGCCCACTTTGCAGTCATGTAGTGACAGGGGGGAAATGGGGGCGGTTCGCCCTGGTGGCAGTTTTTTTGGTGTGTCCCGGCTCGTAGCCACACCCTCATGCACTGCGGCCACGTCCCACGCACCGTGGTCATACCTCCACACATTGCAGCTGTGCCCCCATCCACCATGGCCCCACCCACCTCCTGTCCCCCCTCCACACACTCCAAGCTTTGCCAGTGCTCTTTTGTTACTACTTTCCACCTTATTAAGCGTTCCACTTTACAATGAGGCGTGTAATCTCATGATATTCCCAAAGTATGAAACCTCAGTGTAATAATTTTGGGTTATAGGCAGAATTCAGGACTAATTTGTTCTCAGTTTCATTTATTTGTCTATTTGGCAGTCCTTGCATCTGTAGAACAGTCTTTCAGCATCATATTTCAAATGAGTTGATTCTCTTTCTGTCACTGTCTGCATTTCACAACCTTGCCTAGACCCAGAAACAGATGAAAGGTCCTCCTTCCCAACTGCCCTGGATGTTGAGGGAGAAAAGAACTGGCAGTATCTCCTGGACTTAATGGTCTCCTCCCTACCATTCTCTTTTCCTTGTGGGTCCTGTCTTATATAGAGTGTAAGCCCGAGGGCAGGAAACTGTCAAATTAACCATTTGTAAGCTACTCTGAGAGCCTTTGTTGTTAAAGAGTGAGGTATAAATATTCTAAAAAAATATCAGAAATATTATGGCATGGATCATTCTGACATTAATAATTAATGGTACATCACTATGGCGTTATCTTTCTGAACTGATTAGTTGCATGCTATCAATCTGTTCCAAAAGCTGATTGAGTCCTTACAGCATCCATTGACTTTTAAGTCTTTAAACAGACCACATATCAAAAGTCACAATTCCAGATCTTGGTTTGATCATGATTGCATTGTATGAAGAGCTCTCTTATTGTAAGATATAGGTCCTCTAGAGAACGGAATTTAACAACTCTGCCTGAGGACTTGTTTCTCCTGAAAAGGAGGTACAAAACTTTAAGGAGAAAAAGAGAAAGGCTCAGGAAAAGAAATGATGGTGTTTAATCACATGATCCAACTACATTCTGGAGGATGGTTGTGGGAGGTCTCTGTAACTTTGTCCCCAGGATGGACTGTAATATTCCAACATCTTCTTGGGAAGCCTACTTTCATAACATCTATGCTATGGATCAAGACACTGTATGCTCTATGACAGCAGACAGCAGTAATTTACCTGAATAGTTCTCTGTTAGTGATGCTGAGGTGTCCAAATTAATTTTACAGCTAACATCACATAATGTGCCAGAGAGTGATAATACTTCCTGCTTAAAGCAAATCTAGCCTGGTAGGACCCAGTTTTAGCTCAGCTTTTCACTTGGATTAAACACTCAGTTATCTTTCCTGAGTGAGGACTGGTTGTTGGCAAGCATTATCCCAATTCACAAAAAAGGAGAACAGTCAGGCCCGGCTAACTGTAGAGCAATCAGCTTGCTGAGTATTATGAGAAAGCTATATGCTAGTCATTTGCAAAACTACTGGACTGGCTAGAAAAGGAAAATATATTGGATGATGAACAAGCTGGTTTTAGATATGAACATTCAACTGTAGATCAGGATCTTGTCCTTCAGGATTTATAAAAAAAATATGCTTTCCCATCTGGGGTGCTATCTACACATCTTTTATTGATTTTAAGTCAGCCTTCGGTTTAATTTAATTGAGTTCCTACTTTTAAAGAAGTTAAGCAGGGCTGCATTTTGGCACTTACCCTATTTAACTTTTATATCAATTCATTGATTAAAAGGTTAATGGATTCCAGCTTTCACCCTCTAAATTGGCCAGTTGACCCATATCAATTCTCCTTTATGCAGATAATCTAGTGTTTATATCTTATTTGGTAACAGGACTAACAGAACTTGCCAATTACTGTAATAACAAATCCTTAACCATAAACTGCTCTAAAACAAAGATGATGGCTTTATCTCAGAAAGGAGGTCATTTATAAGTAGCAAATAAACGGGACACCTATTGAACAGGTCACATATATAGGCATAGGTAGCTTGGCATTGTTTTTCACTCTTCCAATTCATGGATATTGCAGAAGCAAACAGCAGTAGAGAATGCTCAGAGGAGTATGTCAGCTTTACTTAGATTTTTTAAAATACTAAAGTGGGGGAAACATATTCCTGTTACCCAGGTATTTATAGCCAAGGTTCTATCCCAGTTGATCATATACAAACCTTGGATTACTATAATAAATTATTGATTGACTGATTGACTGACTTGACTGACTGACTGATTGATTGGTTAATATTGCTTGTAATGCCTTACATTCACATTTGAGAAAATACAGTTATCTTCTACTGCATCTACATCTTTTTATATAAACTTTGAACTGAGTAAAACTTACCAAGTATGGAGAGAGATGAAACTGAGACTAGAAAGTAACATAAATGAACATGATTCACATCTCTTCATGCCCTCTGTCACTGAGCTAGGTAGCAGGGGCAGAGTTTATCTGCTTTGGAATCTCTCATATCTTTCTTTGGTGGCTCTTTTTCCCCCCTTATGACTTTTTCCCCCAGATAAATTATGTTTACAGTGGGAAGACTATGTGTATCTGTTTTTAATGATACTGCATAGTGTACTGGTGTTAGAGCAGTATGGATGGAAGAACTACTACAGGATGTGCCCACAGCAAGATTTGAGCATGGATTTTTTTCAGGTGATGCTAAATTGCTCCAACTTCTGATATAGCAATAGGCCTGAAGTCACAGAAGTAAAGGTTGCTAGTCTCTTTGCATGTTGTTCTCTTTCGCCATGAATAAAAGTGCTAATAAGAATTGGTTAAGTATTGCGAAGCAACAAAAATTACTTTCACAGAATTATAGAATTTTAGAGTCGGATGATGCCACAAGGGCCATCTAGTCCAACACTCTACTATTCAGGAACACACAACTACAGTTTATTTAAAGACCTCCAAATAAGTAGAGTTCACCCCCCATGCCTGAGGCAGTGTATTCCACTGTTGAATACATCTTACAATAAAGAAGTTCTTTCTAATGTTAAGGTGGAATTTCTTTTCTTGTAATTTGAATCCATTACTTTATGTTCTAATCTCTGGAGCAGGAGGGGGGGAACCACTCTGTCTTCTACATGACACCCCTTCAGATATTTAAAGATGGCTATAATAACACCTCTGGGCCTTCTGTTCTAAAAGCTAAACATACCAAGATCTGTAAGTTGTTTCTAAGGCCATTTCTGCACTAGCCTGTTATAGCACTCTGATTCCGCTCGCAAAATCCTATGGAATCCTGGGGTTTGCAGTTTTGGGAGAGGCCGACTGGCCCCTCCTGAAACTGCAAACCCCAGGATTCCATAGGACGTTGCAAGTGGAACAAGAGCGCTATAACAGGCTAGTGCGGAAATGGCCTAAGACAGCTTGATTTCCTGACCTTTGATCATTTTGGTCACCCTTCTCTGGACACATACAGCCTGTAAATATCCTTCTTGAACTGTGATGTCCCAAACTGGATACAGTATTCTAGCTGAGGTCTGACCAGGTCAGAATAGAATGGCACTACTATTCAGGGGCCTGGTAACTGGTGCTTTTCCTAAAAAAAGTTTTTAAAGTCTTGTTTGTTATGGTTTTGTGACAGTGTATTCGATTGCACAGTAGCTACAGAAATATATTCTCTGCAACTAAATATGTCTCTCTCTCTCTCTCACACACACACACGCTTGTGTATACGTATATAATGCACACACACACACGTGTGCGTGCGCACGCGCGCACACACACGCACACACATTTGCAGCTAAATTTCAGCCTTCTTGATATAAGTGAATTCTGCCGGACTCAAGCAGGGGACCAGTTTTGAAATAAAAGCTCATGTGGGGATTTAACACCATCAAAACACCGTTGTGTAATGATTTCAGTATCAGGGCTGTATGCAATTATTTCAGTGTGAAAAATATATATCGAATGTCATATGTAGGTTCGGCCTAAGAACCTATTTGTTTACTTCACATTTTACTGGGGAGAAGTGATAATAGTTGCTACGCAATCTGTGTTCATATCATGTATTTACCTTGCTTAGAGATTGGAAGTAACTAGATACAAATAACTACAAGTACTGGTTGTTGCTATGTGTCTGCAAGGTGAATTGATAATGTAGATGTAGCTGTATTACATTTTGATTATAATTTTTTTGAGAGAGTTAGTCCTTTTTACTGCAGCTGTAATAGAACTATAGATATTTTTACTGTTTTATCAGTATGGGCTTGGAAAGGTAGAGAAAAATGACATGATTCAATTACTGCCTCATATCCTGAGGCAACAATTAAATGGATAGGAGGAGTGTTTATTTTATTTCATGATGGGAGGAGTGTTTGTTTCATATCACAGACCAATGGTTTATAGCATTCAAGTATTTTCCCTGGGTAGTTGAGAAGTAACTATTTTAATTAATTTGGAGTAAATAGTTACATCAACAACAAACTTTTTGGGCCTTGGAACTGTAACTGGTTACTGTTATGTTTATGTTTATTATGATAAGTGGAATAGATGCTGTCAGACTCTTAGCTGGATTGTCAGTGCTTGTTAAAAGGAACCAGAAGAAGACTTACATGCTAGAATGATCATTTTGGTAGAGTTTTTATTTTTAGAACATTATCCCTTTCAAAAGATTTTTAAAAGTTTCCCAATCTTGTTACCCTGATCTCTGGGGGTCCCTGGGAGGGACACCTAAATAACCAAACAACAACACAACTTTGGGGAAAATTAGCTGGAGCGCTCACTAAAGCTAGCGAGAGGCAGGGTAACTTAGCAGGATCTTGCAACCCAGCGTCTACGGGGTCAGTCAAGCAGCCAGACGGGTTAAAGTAATAAAAATGTTTATTAAGTACAGACAAATATTAAAGACACCACAGTCACACAGATAACTAAGGAATCAGAGATTGACTTAGGGATTTTCAGAGGGAAATGGGTGATATAACACCTGTCTCATAGTCCTGGACCTTGAGAGCCAAGTTGGGGTGCGATGAAGAAACTCAGCGCGATTGGGTGAGGGGAGCTTGCCAAGCAGAGCAGCAGCAAGGCTGGATGGAACTCAGGAGCTATCCGAGGAGGGTCTTGGAATCAGGGGTTTTTATAGGGTGAATTGTGACTGCAGGCCATACCTTACTTGGTAAGAACAATGCGTTTTGGGTGCGGGACAAAGCTTTGGAAAGGTCAGAGTTTAGCATGATTGACTTAGACCTGAGTTAACAATAGTGCAGCCAGTATGCAAATGTGGAGCGCTTAGTACAGCTTTGTCAGGCTACCTGCTCGGGGCAGGGAGCCTTTGTTAGTATCGCGCATATGCAACGAGGTGTTTGCTGAGAGGTCCCTGAAGCGACGAACTGTCTGTATCTGGCCTGCCTGGGTGGAGAATGGAATGTCCAGCAATTATCGGCCGTGCCTGTTTACGTGCTTGTCCGGAGGCCTCACAAACACGTGGAGCAGGGTGGCAGAGGGAAGCCAAATTGTTTGATATCAAAGTAACATCGAGTGCTATCTCCGGGTAGGCCTAGACTGCAGTAACAATCTCCTTGTGCTGTAACCACCAATAGTGCTTAGCTTGTTGTTGTTGATGTTTTCTCTGGGGCTGAGATAATGTAACTTGCCCAAGGTTACCCAATGGGTTCTATGGCGGGAATTCGAACCCTGGTATCCAGAGACATAGTCCAATGGTTTCAAATTGCTTGATAATGCTTTAATATATTTTCAACAAATCTTCACTAAACCTATTTAAAGCAATTATATTTTCTTTTTAAGTATGTGTTGAATACTGTTCTCTATGGTTCCCTAAGGGAAGTCTGACATCTTCAACTAATTTACAGTAAATTGCCTCAGTACTATTTACAACTTAGAACTTTTTTAACTTCCTGGACTTTGTCTTTTCTGACAATTCAGAAACTTTTCTTTTCTGGCACATTCAGCTACAGGCTATGTTTTCTCCCCAGTCATTTCGAAAATATTGTGCCTGATCATCAAGACACAGAGTTTTCTACAATCTGACATCCATCCCAGTGTCCTTTGCTGCCAGAGCTGCTATTTGGCATTTCTTGGCCCTGGTTATTTGCCCGATTGTGTGTTGTTTGCTTCTGAGTAACGTCCTCAGTATGTGTGTATGCATGGCTTTCTTTTTCTTCATTAAGTATTTAAAATGACAAAAAGAAAAGAAGAACAAAATATAAATGGTTTTACATAGGTTTAGATTATTCTAAAAACTTTAATATTTTTTTAAACTTGTTAAAATTTTAAATACAGTTTGGGCCTCTAAAACTATTTTTTTGTTGCTTACATTACTTGAAATTAATCAGACCATTTCTTCACTACACTTATTATTCACTTTCAACATCCTGTGGAATTCTGGGGCTTGTAGTTTACTGAGACCAAAGAGCTCTCTGGTTGAGAATTCTAAAGGGCCCTCCCTAAACTGCAAAGCCCAGGATTGCAGAGGATGGTGAAAGTGGAATAGAATCATAGAATCATAGAATCATAGAAATTCAGAGTTGGAAGAGACCACACAGGCCATCCAGTCCACCCCCCTGCCATGCAGGAACACCGTCAAATCAATCCCGACAGATGGCCATCAAGCCTCTGCTTAAAAACCTCCAAGGAAGGAGACTCCACTACACTCCGAGGCAGCAGATTCCACTGCCGGACAGCCCTGACTGTCAGGAAGTTCTTCCTGAGGTTCAGGTGGAATCTCCTTTCCTGCAGCTTGAATCCATTGCTCCTTGTTCTGGTCTCTGGAGCAGCAGAAAACAAGTCCCCTCCTTCCTCTACGTGGCATCCCTTCAAATATTTAAACATGGCTATCATGTCCCCTCTTAACCTCCTCTTCTGCAGACTAAACATACCCAGCTCTCTAAGTCTATCCTCATAGGGCTTGGCTTCCAGGCCTCTCACCATTTTGGTCGCCCTCCTCTGGACTTGCTCCAGCTTGTCAATATCCTTCTTGAATTGGGGTGCCCAGAACTGGACACAGTATTCAAGATGGGGTCTAACCAAAGCAGAGTAGAGGGGTACCAGTACCTCCCTCGATCTAGACACCATACTCCTATTGATGCAGCCAAGAATTGCATTGGCTTTCTTGGCTGCCACATCACACTGCTGACTCATGTTCAGCTTGTGGTCTATGAAGACTCCTAGATCCCTTTCACACGTACTGCTATCCAGTCACGTGTCCCCCATCCTATATTTGTGGATTCCATTATTTCTGCCTAAGTGTAGGACCTTACATTTCTCTCTGTTGAATTTCATTTTGTTCGCCCTGGCCCAGCTCTCCAATCTATCCAGGTCATTTTGATCCTGTCCTCTGGCGTATTAGCAACCCCTCCCAATTTGGTGTCATCTGCAAATTTGATCAGCATGCCCTCTATTCCTTCATCCAAGTCATTGATAAAAATATTGAACAGCACTGGGCCTAGGACAGAACCCTGTGGCACCCCGCTAGTCACTTCTCTCCAGGACGAAAAGCAGCCATTCGTGATCACCCTTTGGGTTCGGTCGGTCAACCAATTACAAATCCAACTAACGGTAGCCCTGTCCAGCCCACATTTTACTAGCTTCGTTGCAAGAATGTCATGGGGAACTTTGTCAAAGGCCTTACTGAAATCGAGATATGCTACATCCACAGCACTCCCTTCATCTATCAAGCTAGTAACTCTGTCATAAAAAGAGATAAGATTAGTCTGGCATGACTTATTTTTGAGAAATCCATGTTGACTTCTCGTGATTACCGCGTTGCTTTCTAAATGATTAGAAACTGACCGTTTAATGATCTGCTCCAGGATCTTTCCTGGTACTGATGTCAGGCTCACTGGGCGATAAGTATTTGGGTCCTCTTTTTTTCCCTTCTTGAAGATGGGGATAACATTTGCTCTCCTCCAATCTGCTGGAACTTCTCCTGTCCTCCAAGATTTCTCAAAAATTATAGCAAGCGGTTCCGAAATGACCTCTGCCAGCTCTTTTAATATCCTAGGATGCAATTCATCTGGCCCTGGAGACTTGAATTCATCCAATGCGGACAGGTATTCCTGTACCACCTCTCTACTTATTATGTGCCTCATTTCCTCTGCTTCCTCCCCTGCTCCCCAACCGCCAGGTTGAGTGCTTGTATCCTTCTGGGAAAATACGGAGGCAAAGAAGGTGTTAAGTAGCTCTGCCTTTTCTCTCCCCCCTGTGAGTAATTCGCCATCTTCTCTGCGTAGCGACCCTACTGTCTCCTTCTTTTTCCTTTTGCTGCGGACATATTTAAAAAAACCCTTTTTATTGTTTTTAATGTCTCTGGCCAGCCTAAGCTCGTTCTGTGCTTTAGCCTTTCTGACTTCCTCCCTACATCTCCTAGCTACTTGCTTAAATTCTTCTTTGGTGCTTTCCCCCTTCTTAAATTTCCTATACATGTTTCTCTTAACTCTTAGCTCAGCTGAGAGTTCTTTAGTCAACCATTCTGGTTTCTTCAGATGCCTTCCATTTTTCCTCCTTAATGGCACTGTTTTAGACTGTGCCTTCAGTATCTCCTTTTTAAGGAACTCCCATGCCTCCTGAACTCCTTTCCCTTTCACTATTCCTGACCACGGAATTCCAGCCAGCAGCTCCCTAAGTTTACAGAAGTCCGCTTTTTTAAAATCTAAGATGAGTGTCTGGCTACCCTTATCTTCTCCTTCCCACTGAATTTTAAATTCCAAGAGGGCATGGTCACTCCCCCCTAAAGATCCAACCACTTCTACCTCATTCACAAGGTCATCCCTGTTGGTCAAGACCAGATCTAGAATATTTGATCCCCTTGTGGCCTCTTCCACCTTCTGGACCATGAAGTTGTCTGCAAGACAAGCAAGAAACTTGCTGGACCTTGCTGTCTTGGCAGAGTTTGACTGCCAGCATATATCCGGGTAATTGAAATCTCCTATTATTACTGTATCCCTCCTCTTTGAATGTGCAGTCATTTGGTTGAGGAAGGCGTCATCCAAGTCCTCAGCCTGGGTTGGAGGTCTGTAGTAAACCCCCACCAGAATATCCCTATTGTTTCTCGCTGCCTTAATTCTTACCCAAATGCTCTCTACCTGGCTTTCTGGGTTTAAGTCCTGGATCTCTTCACAGGTGAAAACATCCTTGACATACAAGGCTACTCCTCCTCCTTTCTTGTTTGGTCTATTTTTACAAAACAGGCTATACCCCTCTATTCCTGTATTCCAATCATGAGACTCATCCCACCAGGTCTCAGTGATGCCTATCAAATCGTATTTATTTTCTTGTACTAGGAGTACAAGCTCATCCTGCTTGTTTCCCATACTCCTTGCACTTTAACAGTGTAGTGCAGAAATGGCCTCAGATTGGTTTTATTGTAAGTTGTCCTAAGATCTTTAGAAAGCAGGTAAGATAGAAACAGATAAATAAAGCATCCCTTTAAAAAATACCTCAGTCTGATATGATGAAGTAGTGACTGGAACTGATTAGTCAGACAAGTTTTCATATAATTTTAGCTTTAAAAATATGGAGTTAAGGGTGTCTGTGTTAAGGGTGTTGTCACATAAAGAACATATGTATATTACATATGGCTTGCTACTAACTCAATAATAAACATGGAGTCATCATCTCATCCTTGTGCCATTGCTCACAGATCGATGGTTTCAGCAGATCATGATTTTCATTTTTCCCCCCTCAGAAGTAGTTTCCCAAGGTCTTCCTGAGAAGTCTATCTGAATGAAACAGATGTCTCTAGATGCATGCCTGCTTTATATTTTAGGGTGTAAATGGACATAGAATATACGCACAATTCAAGTGTCAATATGAAGCTTTTAAACACTTTGGCTCATTTTCTTGTTACAGATGGTGGTCATTCACATGTATTCATCGTTGTTGGAGACTGGATGTGTTAAGGAGAGCTCCTACAGTGGCAGGATAATATTCCAGATTCCACAAAGACAATAATCTCTATGAATGTCCAGAGTTTCTTAATCTTTATACATATATATCTTATCTTATATACTTCTATATTTTAGCATTAATGCAAAAAGACACTTGTCTGTTTACTTGTCTCTCCCTATCATTTATTTATCCATCCAATATTATAAATCTGAAATTCTTTATTAGTGCAGATGTAAGTGATGTGACTGCAGGCATTTGGTTGTATCTTTTATTCAGAATTTTGATGTGTGCCTCTATTTGTGTTTTAAAATTATTGTTTCCTAAAGCAAGGAAACTTCACCCCAATTGTGTCCCCAGTGTTTAGTTATTTTTTTTTCCAAATTGGCAGTTTTGCCATTCTTTAACATTTCCAGTTCAGCTTGTCTGATCTTTCCAATAGTACAGACATTCAGCTTTGCTTTATCCTGTCTTCAAATGGGGTAGTGTTTGCCTCAGATTATAGGAGGTGGAATCACTTCCATGGACGTAATGTGCAGTGTGAAGTGCTCCTGTTCAGCATTGTAGCTTGCCAGCTGGGCACCCTTCAGCTGTGCTCAGCCTATCCCCACCCAGTTTCCATCCTTTCAACAATTGGTCAGCATTCTCTGTCCATTTGCATGCTGCAGCTTCACTGAGATGTTTTTGGACTCTTTTGTCTTTTTTTTTTTTAAATCCCTAAAGAGTTTCTTTTGGTTGTTATGCAAACTGGAGAGCTCTCCTAAAATAGAGCAAACCACAGACATTTTGCCTCCTGAGGGTAAAGACAATTTGGCTTCCTCTCTTCATTTCATTACAGAAATGGTCTGGAGTGGCAGTTGAACCCTGTTTCAACAATAAAATCTTCCAGGGGATCAGGAGTGTTTATGGGTTTAAATCCATCTGGTACACATAGCTCTGTCCTTCAAGATAGGGGAATGACCAGGGAATCATTAGGAACAGTTATAAAGCTGTAGGTAATGCTATCCCAAGCATCTGCTGGCCCAGCTCCTACATCTTGTCCTTGTTGAAGTGTTATTAGCTCTATCAGCTGGTAGAGCCAATTGTACCTCAAACCGATATCTTCTTCTTTATGCAGAATGAATTTTCTGTGACTATGAGCTGATGACACCCAACTTCAACAACAAACTACTACTACTTCTTCTTCTCCTCTTCCTCCTCCTCCCTATCTTTATGTATACACTGCTTGTCCCTAAAACCAGTACTCAAGAATTAGGAGAGGTACTAAACTATTGTGGGGATGAGGAATAGGATGGGTGTTAGTTAATAGAAACTGAATCCAGACAAGACCAGAAGTACTTTGTGTTCCAAGTTCCTGAGTCTGAGAGGAGGTAGGATGACTTGCTCTGGACAGAGTTGCAATCCAGTGGAAAGAGCAAGCCAAAATTTTGAGGTACTTCTTGACCCAGCGTGATCACTTCAGAACAAGTTGCCCTCCTCAGAGAGGAGAGTTTCCACTGTGGTTTGTTTTCCCTCTGTAAGCTTTCTTGCAGAGAGATAGCTATGCACAGTGATGTACGCTGTAGTAACTTACAGTGTATTGGACTACTACATTGCCCTCTATGCGAAGATGTTTTGGAAGCTGCGGCTGATGCAGAAGACAGCAGCCTGTGTAGATAACAACACTCCCTAATGCAGTGGTTGCCAATATCAGGTCTCCAGATATTATTGGAGTTCAGTTCCCAGTAGCCCATCTCATCATTTCAGGAGCAATAGCCTGGCAACATCTGGGGACACAGGTTTGGAAACCACTGCAGTCATGGAACTGATACAGATAGGGGTGCTTACCTATTGGACATAAGTACTACATACATAAAAATATTCCTCTCTGTTGCTTCAAGTTCTCCCAAACATTTGTTTGGCTAAGGCTTGCTTGCTTTACTTGCATCAAATGGTTCCATTATCAGATGTTTTACTTTCTCCCTGTTGAAGGAGATCTGCAGTGCAGCAGCCCACTGCTTCATTTTAGAAAACCTGATTTCAATACTTTCTCACCTGTCCATCTTGAAGTCTGTCTGGAAATGGGCCACACTATCCTTTTCATTATGTCAGTATGGACATCTGTTGCCTTTTGTTGTTGAATCTGCAGGTTAATTTTCATGTCCAGCGTGATGCCTACTCTTGATTCTTTCAGTCAGAAGATGAAATTGGCAGAGAAATTTGTTTCAGATTGATAGTCGCCAGCGGGGGAAGCATCTTTTCCCAGAGAACAGAGACAGCTCTGCCTAACAATATGTTCAGCCTGTTTGCTTAAACCTTGTAAATTTGACCAGGGATTAAGAAATGATTAGCTAGCGGATGGTGGAGCTTTTCTTCTGAGATCAACAAAAACAAAATAAGCAAAAGTACAACCAAATTCTTCCCTTTTGAAGAAATGGTGGGTGAATAACAATATACTTTTTGGTGTAGGCAATGCTGACATTGTAGTATTTTTTTTAAAAAAATATTAAAGTAAAAATCTGACTAGCAAGATCTTAGAACATTCAAGTTCATTCAGTTTGTTAGTATATATGCTGTTTATAGCACAGGACTTTAAGCTAGCTAGCTATCAAAATATTTATATCCTGGCTTATATTAAAGATCTCAGGGCAGGGTTTAGGCTCAAAAGAACAGTCTGAAACAATGCAAAACAATTCAAGATGATCTAAGAACAATTTATAGTAGTAATGAGGAATTGCTGGCCTACAGATGGGATCTTAGTTCTCCCTAAGTCCTTTGTCTCTTCTCATTTCCCCCTCTTCCTTTGCCTGCAGCTCCTACTATGGTCTCCATTTTGTCCCTCCATCAACAGAGCACTATATATGTTGGATTGAGAGAAGTCTCTTTTCCCTCACAAAGAAGAACTAATATGACCAGTTTTCCTTAGCTATTGAAACTGCTTAAAGTACGTCCAGTTATTCTTTGGGCTGTGCATTTCTTTGAACTTTATGATTCTGCTTTTGCCTCAAAAAGGTATATAAAATGAAAGTGCACTGTTACCCTGTTTACTGGGGGTCCCAGGAGGGACACCTAAATAACCTTACAATTAAGCAAAATGGGGCAATTAGTCAAGAGCACTGGTTGGCACTACGAGAGGCAGGGCAACGCAGCAGGATCTTGTAACCCAATGTTTATGGGGTCAGGCCAAGTCAAGAAGCAAACCGTGTTGGAAATAATGAATGATCTTTATTTAATACAGGCACACAATGTAAGCAACACACGCACACAGATAACTAAGGAAAATAGAGGTGTGAGTATGATAGTGGGATTTTTAGAGGGATAGTTGATTCGGGTGATACGGAACCTGTTCCTGAAGCCCGGAAAGAAGATAGAGAGCGAAGCTGGGATGCAATGTATCTCAGCATGTGGAGCTGAGGGGAAGCTCACCAAGCAAAGTGGCAGCAAGGTGGTCTAGAATGCGGGAGCGATCCGAGGATGGTCTCAGAATCAGGGTTTTTTATAGGGAGAAATGTAACTGCAGGCTATGCCATACTTGGGGAAGACAATGCATTTTAGGAGCGGGACAAAGCTTTGGAAAGGCCAGAATTTAGCTTGATTAAGTTAAGTCCAAATTGACAAAGAGTTAGCCAGTATGCAAACGCTCAGTGCTTGGCAGTGGAGTATTCAGCTTGCCAGGGTGCCTCCTCGGGGCAGGCAGTCCTTTGTAAACAGCATGCATACATAATGAGGGTGTTTGCAGAGAGGTCTCCTAAAGCAAGGATCTGGCTATTTCTGGCCTGCCTGGGTGGAGAATGGAATGTTCAGCAATTAGTGGCCGAGCCTAGTTCTGTGCTTGTTCGGGGGCCTCACAAACACGTGGAGAGGGGTGGTAGAAGAGAGCCAAATTATTGATATCAAAATGATGTCTAGGGATATCTCCAAGAAGGCCTAAACTACAGTAACAGCACGGTCTTTTGCAGGTGTAGGGAATGTCTGCAGTAGGTGTGGTCTTTGGCTTTGCAACTGAGATTTTTTTTTTTTTAAAAAAAGGTATGTAAAATGCCTATCTTAATGAAAACTGTATGCAAAAATAAATATGAGGCTTTGTGCATTTTTTAAAATCATAAGCTGATGCAAACAGTTGAAGGAACACATATATAACTTGCAGCCAGATTGGAGGGGTGGCTAACACCCCTGCAGACAAGATCAGAGTTGAAAATGACCTTAAAAGATTAGAATGCTGGGTCAAAACTAACAACATGAACTTCAGTAGGGAGAAGTGTAAGGTACTACACTTGAGACAAAAATAAAATAAAATAAAATAAAATAAAATAAAATAAATAAAATAATGAAGTCCATAGATACAGAATAGATGACATCTAGTCTTGACTACAGTACATATGAAAAAGATCTAGGACTCTTAGCAGACCACAAGCTGAACATGAGTCAGCAGTGTGATAGAGCATCTAAAAAAAGCCAATGTGCTTCTAGCCTATATCAGTAGGAGTATCGTGTCTAGGTCAAGGGAAGTAATAGCGCCACTCTATTCTACTTTGGTCAGACTCCACCTAGAATACTCAGTTTTGAACACCACCACTCAGGAAGGAAGTTGACAAACAGGAATGGGTTCAGAGGAGAGCAATCAAAATGGTAAAAAGTCAGGAAACTATGCCCTATCAGGTGTGGCATAGGAAGCTGGGTATATTTAGCCTGGAGAAGAGAAGATTAAGAGGTGACAGGATAGCCATGTTTAAATATTTGAAGGGATGTCATATGGAGCAAGGAACAAGTTTGTTTTTTTGCTGCTTGGGAGAATAGGGCACAGAGCAAAAGCTTCAAACTACAGGAAAAGAAACTCCACCTAAACATTAGGAAGAATTTCTTCACAGTAAGAGCAATTTGACAGTGGAGTAAACTGTCTCAGAATGTGCAGAGTCTCCTCCTTTGTAGGTTTTTATTTTTTATTTTTTTAAATTTTTTAAAAATTAAAATAATATTTATTGAATTATAAATTTAAAAACAAAAACAAACATACACAAAGACAACTACATAAATATACCTAAATATACAATAAATTCTGTAAATGTATTGATGAGAAACTTAAAGAGTCCCCCTAAATTACTCAAATGAAATATATCAAATAATATCTATTATCCCTATTATATATCTATCAACACGTAAATTTCTACTTCTAACTATACAAACATAATCTCATATTCCTGTTCATTATCATAATCTTGAATTCTTTAGGCTCTTCTTTATCTTTAAAGTATAATATTTACTACTTAGTGAATATCAACGAATAAAAATGAATAAATTGAGTAAATGAGTAAATTATACCTTATACTGATATCAATAACCAATACAAAAACATAAAAGTACATGTAAAGACACACACCTACTTACAATAAACAATACAAGCATACTTAAAACATCTTATTCTTCACCATGTAGAAGAAGGAGAGGGCTTGTTTTCTGCTGCTCCAGAGACTAGGACAAGGAGCAATGGATTCAAGCTGCAGGAAAGGAGATTCCACCTGAACCTCAGGAAGAACTTCCTGACAGTCAGGGCTGTCTGGCAGTGGAATATGCTGCCTCGGAGTGTAGTGGAGGCTCCTTCCTTGGAGGTTTTTAAGCAGAGGCTAGATGGCCATCTGTCGGGAGTGCTTTGAGGGTGTTCCTGCATGGCAGGGGGTTGGACTGGATGGCCCCTGGGGTCTCTTCCAACTCTACATTTCTATGATTCTATCTACACACATACTCCATACATATACATATGACTTCTTTCATATAGAATATTCATATTTTTCTTTTAAATCCTGCTTTATGAGTATATTTTTCCATAATCTTTATTGCAATTTGAACACTCTAATCTAATCAAGTTACTTATCAATTGCTGTATCCTTTATTATGAATCATTCCTAACACTTTTTGTATTTTCCTCCTCTTTGTAGGTTTTTAAACAGAGGCTGGATGGGTGTTACCAAGCTGTATACCCCCACTCCATGATATGGTATAATTGGCAAATATCATTTCATTGGCATGAAATATAAATTATACACTGACATGGCTGCAAAGTTATGTGTGTGAAAGAGGACTGGCTGAACATATATAAGGCAAAAGTAGGTAAGATGGGACCTCAGGGCATGGCCAGATCGTAGTCAGGGAAGATCTTACTTACTTACTTACTTACTTACTTACTTACTTATTTATTTATTTATTTATTTATTTGTATCCCGCCTCTCCATATGGATCGAGGCGGCAAACAACTTACAAATAGCATGTATTTCTATACGTGCCCCCAACAAGCTGGGTACTCATTTTACCGACCTGCGGAAGGATGGAAGGCTGAGTCAACCTTGGAGCCCGGCAGGATCGAACTCACAACCTTGTGGCTTGAAGTACTGGCATTTAACCACTGCACCACCAGGGCTCCTTATCTGGTGATAATGGACTTTCAAATGTCCCTCAATTTAGAAAAAATAGCACCCGAAACTGATTGTCTTTGACCAACTCCCTCTTGCTGCAATATTTCCACTTTATTTCCATACCTACCAGCCATTAAGGACCTATCATGATTCCCATCTGTCACCTAATGCTGATGTTATTAGCTTGTTCTGGAGCCCATTGTCTACTCCGCAAGAGAGGCATTAATACATTCCCCCTCAGAGTGGAAAAAGAGTATTTAAACTCTGGCTCTGAGCTAGACAGTCCATAGTACTCTGGACATAGGCCATCGTTCTGCTTCTCTGATTCTTGTTCTTGTGTTACCCTTGGACCCTTAGTCTGAGCCATATCAGTTCATCTCTTCCCTGCAGGATACTTCTTGCTATCAAGACTTTTCTTCCCTTTTCCTTCAGCTAGTCTTGTATGATTGCAAGACTGCTTGGATCTTCTTTATTCCCTCAATAAAACAATTATCCTTTGAGTCTCCAACTGGTGTCCCTGCATTATTGCCAATATATACAGGTGTAAAAATTCTTGTTAGGTTATCCTCCCCCCGAGGCCTGCCCTTTTAGCTAATATTCTCCACTGTTTCACAGAGGCACTGGCATTGCAAGTGGTCCTCTAAGTCATCCACATTTTGGGGTAATATGGCTATCTGTTGAGAGTGCTTTGATTGTATATTCCTGTATGGCAGGGGGTTGGAATGGATGACCCTTGTGGTCTCTGATTCTTAGCCATTAGCAGAACAAAACTTCCTCCTCTTTTCACCACTACAGCCCTCTAAATAGCCCCCCAAATGCTTTCAGAGCGTTTAGGGGTCAGTGGGGGGCTTGAGTGGGAAAGGTTGTCTCCCTTGTTTCCAGTTCCAGTGCTGGAAGGTGTTCCATTAGTTAAGCTACTCATTTGAATACAAGCCTAATAAAGAATGCATGCAAAATCGCCTGATTGGAAGTAGATTGATTTATCCATTCCTACCTATAACCACTCTGAGATCTTTGAGAAGTTGCTGTACTTGTCTTCTCTAAAATAGAAATCCAGTTTTGCCCTGCAGATAGCAAAGGGTAGGTGAAACATCCCCTCCAACATTTCACAGATGAAAACTGGAACATGTGTGGCCAAGCAACATCAGAGTGTAGTCAACATGGCAAAAGTTATCAGTGAACGAGAACACACAACCCAGGAGAAGCTACTGCAGTTTGCTTTTTCCTCAGCCTACAGGCAAGTTAATTGAGTGCCGACTATTTTTGCACTTTGAGCGTAGTTTGCAGTAATTGAAGTAAGCCAAGGACAAAGGTGGAAAGTGAGAGGAAGCAGGAGAAACCAGGGCATTTTAAAAGCAGCTGAAAAAGTGGGATGACACATCTGTCATAAACTGGAACTCCCTGCCAAATGGGGGTAGTTGGGGGGTATGGTGGAAGAACCAATGGAGAAACAGTGAGAGGTGCAGCATGCACATAGCCTCTTTTACAACATAGCCAAGTTTACTGAGAAGTAAGACCCAAGGTATTCAATGAAACGTACTTACCAGTAGGTATGCGCTATTGAAGCTGGATTATCAGTGGTACAACTGGAGCAAGTATTTCAGACAGTGGTGTAGCTTGGTGTGAGTGGGGTAGGGGTGGTAGGTGAAGGTGTGGGGGCAGGGCTACGGCATGTGGGGTGGGGCTACAGTGCACGGGGGGGCTACAGTGTGTGCCGGCATGTCTACAGCATGCAGAGAGGCAGGCAAGGTGTGGTGGTGCCCCCAAAAAATGCTGCCCAGGGTGCACTCCCCCATCCCCCTGTCCCTATGTGACTGATTTCAGAGACCCTTATGGCTAGGGGTTCAGTTTTCTTGGTGGTACTGCACAGGCAGACAGCCCCACACTTCCTGTACTGTGATACTGTCAAGAGGGAAATGTTTCTAGGGAAGGAGACCTGCAGCCCTCTCCTGCCCTCTGCAAAGATTGGTATCAACATTATAAGAGTCACCTCTTGTAACATCACTTTTGTAAAATCATCAAGACCTGCTTCCTGTGACATCCCAAGGTGTCATTTCTAGATTTTGGCTCTGAAACCTGAAGGCCTAAAATAGACTTGACCTGCCAATCATAGTGGAGGTGCATTGTGGTGTCCAGAGACACCTTCCCATGGACCAGAAAGATGGCTTTGACCCCAGGAAGAGTATCACTAGCCTGATCTACCACAAGGTGGAGCTGGCTCTCTATTCAAGGAGTTCACACATATGCCTAGAATGGGACCCTATGCATTATGCACAGGAATTCAAGTGCTTAGTTTCCAATGCTTTTTATGGACAAGTTCCATTTTTTGTGATGGGGATGTGAGGAAAACCCTTCTTGGTGACCACTGGAATTCCTTTCTTGGGAAGACTAGATTGACCACCTTTGTGCTGTCCTTATGTCAGCAGGTAAGGACCTTCCCTTCTCTTTCCTTCCTTCCCCCCCCCACATTTCTCATTCTCTCTCTCTCTCTCTCTCTCTCCTTTTAGAATCTGACTGTTTCAAAAGAAAGGATTTTTAATAATGAGCTGTACTGCTCTTGTTGTTGTGTGCATTTAAGATATTTCTAACTTATGGCAACCCCAAGGCAAACATATCATCATATCATCATCATCATCATCATCATCATCATCATCATCATCATCATCATCATTTTGGTCAGATTTCTTTGGGGGGGTACCTTTGCCTTCCTGTGAGGCTGACTTGTAATTAATTAATATATGCAGGAAGATAGATCCAGTTTGGGAGGCTATTTATTTATTTAAAAAATATATATCCCAAGCTATACCTCTGGATCTCAGGGTATCACGCTATAAAACCAATTTAGAATGCTTTAAAATGATAATCTTAAAAGGCAAAAGTGTATCAAACCATTTAACACTTAAGACAATTCAAAAACAGTGGAAAAGTTTAAAATAACTTAAGACCATTTCACATGTGCAAATTTGAACAAAATCAGTTAAGCCTCAAACTCTTTAATAAACAGCCATGTTTTGATTTGGCACTGGAATGGCAGTATGATTGGTGCTAATCAAGCCTCTGAGGGATGGGTATTCCACAGAACAGAAGGTCCTCTCCCATGTTCTCCCCCTCCCCGTGTATTGGCTTCACCAGTAGGACATAGAGGAGGGCCCCCAACAGACTCCAGTTGTCAGGCAGGGGTTTCTCAGGAGATGTTCCTTCATGTATCAGTGTCCCAAGATATTTAGGGCTTTCATGAGTGTTACCAGGCCATACACCCCTACTCTTTAATATGATTTAATTGGCAAAACATATATTTAATTGACATTAAATATAAATTATATCTTGCTATGACTGGGAAACTTGCTGGCAAAGAGGAACTGGCTGCACACATGAGTTGCAAAACCAGGTCAGAAAGAGACTCACGACATGGCCAGGTCATAGTCAGGGAAGCCCTGGCCAATGGACTTGCAGATATCTCTCAATGACTCAACCTTTAGAAATAATAAAGCTCCTGAAACTGCTTTCATGGAAAGGCTGGTTGTCTTCAATCTTCTCCCTTTGTCCGTCAAAACTCTTCCTTTTGTCTCTACATCTGTCCCACCATGAAGGAGTGATTGTGATTCCCATCAATCCCTTTGTCATCTAATGCTAAGGCCATTAGCTCATTCTGGAAATCGTTGTCCACTCTTTGGATTTCACTGTCTGCTCTACCAGAGAGTCATTAATACTTTTCCTCTCAGGATGGAAAAAGAGTATTTAAACCCTGGCTTTTTGCCAGATAACTCATACTTTTGGAGTTCTGACCATCACTCTGCCGCTCTTCCTGATTTACACTACACTTGGACTTCTAGTCTAAGCCACATTGCTTTGCTTCCTCTTTGCTAGATTGGTGAATATCACCCACTTCTCTGTAAACTCTCACTATCCAACTTTCCCTCCCTTTTCCTTCAGTTTTAGCCTTTTGTGACTGTGAGACTGCTTGGATCTTGGTTGTGTGTGCGACTGTTAATTCCCTCAATAAAATAAACAAGCTTACTTTTGAATCTTCGGCTGTTTTTTCTATACGTTAGTACTGGTATACACAGGCGTAAAAGATCTTGTAAGATTACCCCCATTTGCAGATCTCCTCTTTGAGTTAAGATTCCCCACTGTTTCACTGAGGCACTGGCATCACAGGTGGACTCCTGTGTCACCCACGTTTTGGGGTAACACCAGCATCGTAAATTCAGATTGGAAGCATATTGGCAACTGGTACAATTTCTTTAAAACTTGTGTTATATGGTTTGTGTATGATGTCAGCTGTCTAGCTGATGCATTGTGCATTAGCTACAGCTTCTGTGTTGTTTCAAGGGCAGCCCAATGCAGAGTGCCTTGCAGTAGTCTAAACAGGAAATTACCAATGCATGGACTACTAGGACTAAGTTATCCCTGTTGAGGAAAGTCCATAACTGGTTGACTAGTCACAGCTGGCCTTTGAGACAGAGTCCACCTGGACTTCCAGTGACAGAGATGGACCCAGAAGTATTGATAAACTATGTACTTGTTTTTCTTTGATGTGGTCACTTATCCTAGCCTGGACCCAAGAACCACCAATCCACAGATCCTTTATTTTATCAGGATTCTCTTTATGCTTACTATCCCTCATCCAGACCACTCCAGCATCCAGACATTGCGCCAGCATCTGCACAGCCTCAGCCAGTTCTGAAAACAAGGAAACATTGAGCGGAATGTCACCATCATATTTATGATCTTCCTCAGCAGCTTCACATAGATGCTGAACAGCAAGGGAAACAAGATGAAATCCCATGACACCCCATTGCACAATGTCCATGGGGCAGAAGAGGAGTTTCCTAATGGCTAGGCCATGGCCATTATGTAAAAAGGGAAAGCAAAGTTGAAGTTAAACAAGGAAGTTGTGTGCAATATCTAATTGCAATAGCAAAGCAAGTTAGACCGATAGGATGTAATTACCTGTGCCTAGAATAAAGCAGTCAGCTCCTTTACTCCCACAATAAATGCTGAAGGAGGTTTTTATGACCACAAGTGGTCAAGACCTCAATTTTACACATTATCTAAATATACAGAGTGCAAAAGGAATTTAATTCAGGCATCACAATTAAAGAAACAATTATTTCTCATGTCTTATGTAGACCTTCAGGTCAACTTGCCAGTATTCTTTCTTATCATATTAAGAATTTAAAGTATGAAATTGATTGCATTCTGCTGAAAAGGTCAGGTTTTTTTTTTTTTCAAGGACAAGGGGAAGTGCTTTTTGAAAGTCACTCTTAAATGACCTGAATCCTTCACCCAATAGATGGATCTTCCAAATAATGCTGGCTGAAATAGAAGGACATGGCTTTATTTGATCTATAGAAGATGGATTGTGTTTATATTTGTATTTATGTTATTTGTGTATTGCCTGTGTGTAAAAGTGCACTTGAGCTCTATCATTTGCTCAGCATAAGAAAACACATTTTCCTGAAACTAGTTTGTGAAAATGGGATGTATCCAATGATGTCTTCCCTTCAACTGAACACTCCATTACAGGGTGCTAGTGATCCTCTGAAATAGATTTGGGAATGTATGGAGAGCTTCAGGGAATAGGAAAGTAAGGGAAAGGTTTATTTCATGAACAAATTCTACTTGTGGAATCCAGCCAGAGGTGTATCTAGAATGGGGCAAGTAGGGCATGTGCCCGGGTGCCAGTGCTGGGGGAGGGTCTCAAAAAAGCTGAAGATTTAGCAGAGAAGGGGGAGGAGGAGGAAGAAGCAGTTCCGAAGGTAGGGCCGCAACTTATATGCTTGCCCTAGGTGCTGTTTATGCTAGATAGGTCTCTGAATCCAGTATTTCACTCAGATTGTGAACCAAATAGAAAAGATGTGATACTCCTCACTTGGCTCAGCCATGAAAATGGTGGCCAGATTTGTGTCCTCTCTACTCTTTTCTGTAATCTCAGGTAGACTTGCTTTGTCATGTTAGAATGTTTTGTGTTTCAGTTCTCCCACTCTTGCCATGGTTGTACTATGGGAAAAAGTGGATCACTGTGATGGCAACACATCACTAGCCCAGGGGATGTCACTGGGCTTCAGCTCCCATCAACCTCAGTCAGCATGGTCAGTCATCAGGAATGAGGGAAGTTCTAGTGCAATAAAACTTTGAGAGCCATGGGTTCCTGATCTAGTTGAAGGTCAGGGCGATGAGGTGTGCCACTGCACTTTTTGTGGATTTAGCAACATATTTAATTTGATCCTGTGGAGAGGTGGGTTTGGCAAGCTTGAGAAATGGGCTTGGCAACCACAGCCTTCAAAATGCCGTGGGAGGGGCACTGTGGAAGAAAGACTACAAAACCACAGACTTGTCTGTTAAACAGCTCGTTAAGACTAAATAGAAATACAGATATGAACAGGAGCAGCTAGGAAAGGCTTACGTCTTGAGGTGGAATCAGATAGGAGAGGGCCAGTTAGGACTAGAGAAATGAGAAGCTAGGGATAGATAGGGACAGTAAGTGTGAGAAAGATGCTTTTGGTTTAATGGGAGCTGAGTTAGCAGAAAGAATTCAGGGAAAAGTTTTACTTTGTTTTAAACTGAAGTGTTACACCATATTGTGTATGGAGCCAGTGTCAGGCTAGATGTTTAGCCTACTTGTTACCCAATTACTCTTTTATTTTTGACATCTCTGGAAGTTCTCATTTAGCAATTGATAAGGAGGACTGACCACATATTAACACATTTAAGCCAGTAACCAACACATCCACTTGCCCATTATAATTTCCACCTTGAGGGTTTTTAAGGGTAAAATGGTTGGGACTGCAGAATCAAACTGAATGGAGGGATTTTGTCACAGGCCCTATGCCTTCATTATGACTTTTTAAGAATTGAATGTGCTTATCCGGTGCTTGGAAATACATAGTGGTCCAATTCTTGGCACAACAGTTCAAGAGGACTGGAAAATGTCCCGAGAAGGGTGACCAAGGTGTTCAAAAGTCTGTAAATCAAGCCTTTGGAGGAACTACTACAGGAACTGTATATGTTTAGTTTGGAGAAGTGAAGACTGGGAAGTAACATGATAGGCATCCTTAAAAGTCTGAAGGGATGTCACGTAGAAGAAGAGGTGAGCTTGTTTTCTGTTGCTCCAGAGACTAGAACACATACCAATGGATTCTAATTACAAAAAAAAAAAAGAAAGAAAAAGAGAGAGATTATATCTAAACTACTTGAAGAACTTTAAAAAAAAACTATAATAGCTGTTTGACAGTGGAATAGATTTCCTCAGAAACTGGTGGACTCCTCCATCTTTGGAGGTCTTTAAGGAAAGGCTGGATGGGCAGCTTTCAGGAGTGCTGGAGTTGTGTATTCTTGCATGGCAGGAGGTTGGACTAGATGACCCTTGTGGTCACTTCCGATTCTGATTCTATCAGGTTCATTAATAAAAGAACTGGGATTCACTATTTCTCTATTAAAACTGACATTTAGGAGGCTGTAGTCCTATCTTTCATCACATGATACTTAGGCCCTATTCGCAGGATGTTGTTGTCCCACCATTGGGATGAGAGAAGGATAGGACTGTGACAACAGTTACACATGATGTTGTTGTGGTCCCATCCTCCCATACCCAGGTGGTGCAATCACAGATTAAATCATTGACTGGTTTTCCTCATCAATGACCACTGATTGTACCACCATCCCACCATGCATCTACACTTACCTTGTTTATGGAGGCCCTGGAAGCACAATGGCTGCACTTCCTGGGACAGTACCTGGCTGTGCTGCAGCAGGAAGAGGTGGGGCCTGGACCATGGAGAAAGCTGGAGGTGGGGGGGAGAGCTCCCATTGTGCTTCCCTCCCAGCAGAGCCACTGCTGGGATCCCCACAGGATGCCTCCAGGAACAGGTAAGGTGCAAAAAGGGCCTTAGTTTCTCTCAAAAATTCTCTAACTAGCAGACAAATCTAAGTTTAAAAAAAATGTTTTTAGGATAGAAAATGAGATACATCTGTACAAAATGAATGCTACTGAACTGGGAAAAGCTTTATCACCAGCAAACAGCTCAACAACCAGCTCTTCTTTGTAGCTGGCAGCTGCTTTAAGCTATCTTAAATTAGTTTAGAGTTCAATGTATTACAATGGTCTGGGACAGATTTTGTGAAATCTGCTCTAAGATTTTCACAATTTGGACAGAAACATGACAGATTACCAAAGCCGCCTTCCTTGCTCCAACTCATAGCTATTTCAATCTGAGGTGATCAACTGCAGTTAAGGAATTTTCAGGGCAAGTGATGAGCCCAGCAAGGTAATAGTTTTACAGGCTGGCATCTTTAATCATGTGTCCACAGTGAAGCAATTCAGGAGCAGACAGTTCATTATACAAATGGATAATTCTTGAAAGACTGCTCTTTTCTTGTCGAAGATTGGGGAGTGCTGTTGATTGCATTCAGGCTGCCTGAATGAAACTATTGCTCTTCACTGCTTTGAGCTTTTCTCGTTGTTTAAAATGGAACTTTTTCTAAATGCCACTTGAGGAAGATAGCAGAGCATCCTTGTAAATTCTATTGCTGCTTGCAAGAGTGAGGGCAGAAAAAAAAAGCCTTAAGTGTTGATTTATTCCTACTGAAGATCCGTCATGTCTTGATGTGTAATCAATAAATCATTTGTCAGTTGTGGTTATTTTGCATGCCAAGTCATGCTGGTGCACTTTTCTTTTGGTAGCAGGGTGATATACAAGAGTGGGCTGCACTGGCTATTTCAGTGTGCCTCTTAACAACTGTAAAACAATGTAGGACTATAAATCAGCCTTGCACCAGGTCAGATTATTTTGACCACCTCTCCTAGTGGACTAGCAATGGCTCTTCAGAGTATCAGGCAGAACTGTTTCCTATCTCCTGCTATCCAAATCCTCTTTGAGCTGGAGACACCAGAGATTGAACATGGGACCTTCTGATTACAAAACATGTTTCCTACTACCAGACCATGAACGCTTTCAGTTTCCTAACAGCCATGAAACACTTTCCCTTTCAATCATGCTTACATTCAAACTGCCTTACTAGTCAGATTTCAGCGGTGAGCCTTGCAGGCCCACAATGGGCCGTATCACCTGGGGGCAGATAATATTTATGATATATTTGTATTTTAAATGGCTTTATGTGTTTTAGTGTATTTTAACTTATGAAGAATTTTAATTGTATTTTAATTTATGTTGTGCCCTACCTTGAGCCTTAAAGAGAGGCAGGTAAGAAATAAAAATCAGCATTATCATCATTATAATATTTATTGTAATATTATTCTGCTGTATCTCTGTGACTGAATGAGGAAATCACAGGGAAGGCCCATGCTGGCCCCAAAATTTCACTCCCTCAAGCAAAACCTTTCCACTTGCTTTTTACAATGGAGCCAACATTTTAAAACAAGGGTGAGGAAAACACATTGCCCCCTCCTCTAAGCTGACTAGGGGCTGCATCTGCCCCTGCCATGCTGCCAGCTTTGGTTTTGCTGGGCTGCTGAATTTCAACAGCAGGGTACAGGTAAAAAGTCTACACACTCTCTTCTTAAAAAAAGGTGTGCCAGGAGCATGTACCATGCTTTAAAGCAGAATCACACTTTCGGGAGGCTTTGTGGAGAGTAATTCTGTTTTCAAAAAATGACTTCATTCCCAACGTGTCCTATTTGTGGAAGGAAAAATATGTGTCCCTTATTTTGCAGATAGCTGGAATACACTGCAAAAACAGGTAGGGTGGCACATGTAGGATGCAGGATACATGGTTTTCGTCCTGTTTTATAAGTTCTTGTTGTATCTGCCTTGATCAACTGTGGGCTTTTCTGCACTTTGGAGGGGAAATGGGGCAGTCCGTTACACACCGGACTGGCATGTTCCCCCCGATGATCCACGACGGTCCGGAGCAGCATGCGCCCGCGCTACACACTCTCTGGCAATGAAAATGGAGGTTTCCGGTTGGCGGAGGCTCTCCACCAACAGGAGAAGCTCACTAGCCGGAAGCCCGCCCCAGAAGATCTGCAGACTCACACTGGCGCGAGCCTGTAGATCTATACTTTACAGAGCAATGGACTGGGGTACGCCGTGCTATTGAAAGTCCTCTTTTAATCGGTCTTTCAATAGCACAGGCGACCACCAGTTCTGGGTGTTCTGGAGCGGGCTGAAGTCCGGACAAATGGTAAGTAGTCCGAACTCAGTTCGCTCCCAAATGCAAACGTCCTCATGGGAGGATGCACCACCCCATTTTAAAAACCAAGTGCAGAAAAGTCCTGTATCTGCCTTGATTTCCTGAGGAGAGAGCAGAAGGTTGACAATAAGAACTTGGCAAACAGGGGATTGACATAGATTTTACCAGGGCACTTTGAAGGCAAAGCCCAGTTTTACCTTTTTCAATTGAACTATCTAAACTATCAGGTATGGATGGGGAGGGAGCTGCTCCAGTCACCTGCCACAGCTGTGGCATGTTTCTTTTCCTGCTGCAAAACTGTTGCATTATATGAACATATAATAAACTCCTCGTTTCACAATTTCACATCCCAGTGTGTGAGAAAAGTAAAGTTCTCAGTAAACTGCTTTTAGTGTTGTTTTGACTAGGCCTGTTCTCCCTGTTCCCTTGGGAATGGCAGTAATCTGTGTTGTCGTGTTATCAGCCTGCCTGTAACATGACACAGCTGCGTGGCCTTGTGTGTTGTAGAACACAGCTATGTTATGGCTATTAGTTGTTATTCATGTCTGTTTTCTTGGTTTCATGTACCATATAACAGCAAGCTGCGATTCTCAGTGTGCTCTTCTCTGCTTTTTGCCTTGCCAGAATGTATAGTCCTTCTGTCACTTAATTGATCTGATTTATAGCCTACAATAAATGTAGTTAAATTGCTAGCTTGGCTTCAGGAGTGTTTATTTTACTTAACTCTCTGAGTACTAGGCAAAAATGAAGTGGGGTTTTCCCCCCTTGTTTTTGCAACATGGTAGCAGAGGATGGTTCGTGATTCCATCAACCTGGCTTTGAGTCCCGCTTCAAGTTATGCCTGTTGAGGAGTGTCACAAAACATTTGCACTGGCAAAGGAACAGAAACTTGTAAATCTTGCAGCAATTGTATAAACCACACTAACTCAGTGCAGAGTGCAGACAAACTCACACATTCTACCTCTGCTGAAGACAAAGCCAAACAAGATTGTTTTTTGGTTTTCCAGTCAATTACCACTCCACTGTATTTGATAACATAACCTGATGTGCTTTTGCGATCTGTAACATCCTCTGTCCTTGGGTACACCTGCAGCAAATGCAAGCTGGTCGCTCCCTTAGAGGAGAAGGTTCAACAACTGGAGACACACGTTTCAAATCTTCGCATTATTAGGCATTCTTGGATAGGGCTGAGAGGACATTTTTAAAGACGGAATGCATGGAGAAGATAGTGGACGAAGAAGCTGATTTACAAAACAGGGAGATGGACGCTTGGAGGCATGTGACATGCAGGAGTAGAAAACCAAAGTGTCATATGGAAACTTTCGAGCTACAAAATTGTTTCCAAGTTCTTGACTTTATTAATGACAAAGTGGAACAGCAGGAAGAGGTCATGGAACATCATCTGGAGGAAATCCAACAACAGGAACCCCAACACCAGCAGAACAGCATCCAACAGCATCAGCACCAACACTCTCAGCACGAACAGAAAGTTCAGGTGGCCGTGGGGGAATCTACTCGTTGAGTAACCCCAGACAAGCCTCAGAGGAGACGAATTCTAGTGGTTGGGGACTCTTTGCTGAGAGGAACGGGACCAATCATTTGCAACCTGGATAGAATCAATCGTGAGGTGTGCTGTCTCCCTGGAGCCAAAATCAATGACACAATGGAGAGGCTGACCGGACTGGTCAAGCCCACTGACCGTAAACCCCTCTTTTTGGTTCACATCAGAACCAATGACACGACAAGGCGCAGCTTTCACAGCATCACGAAGGATTATGAGCTTATGGGTAGGAAGCTGAAGGACCTTCATGCACAGGTTGTCATTTCATCTCTTCTCCCGGTGGAAGGACACGGCCCATGAAGAGAAAGAAGAATAGTGGAGATCAGCAACTGGTTCTGAAGACGGTGCCGCCGGGAGCAATTCAGATTTTTGGATCATGGCTTCCATTTCCACGAAGATAGTCTTCTGGCAAGGGATGGCCTGCACCTTACAATTGTCAGCCAGAATGTTTTTGCTAACAGTCTCGCAAAATGGATCAGAAGGTCTTTAAACTGAATTTGACTGGGGAGGGGGACAGTATTATTCTGGGCAAAGATTCAGAGAGTACTGTGAAAAATAGCCCAAATGATATAGATAGGGCAGGGCAAGTAGAACTAGAGACCAACAGGGAGAGGAAAAGTAACTTTAGTACAGGAATTCCACAAAGGGCACATCGTCTCAAGTGTCTCTACACAGAGCATGGGGAATAAGCAAGATGAACTCCAACTCTTAGCACAACAAAATGAATATGATTTCATAGACATCACTGAAACCTGGTGGGATGAATCTCATGATTGGAACGTAGGAATAGGGGGGTATAACCTATTTCGCAGAAATAGACCAAACAAGAAAGGAGGAGGAGTAGCCTTATATGTCAAGGATGTTTTCACTTGTGAACAGATCCACGACTTAAATCCAAGAAGCCAAGTCAAGAGCATCTGGGTAAGAATTAAGGGAGCGAGAAACAATAGGGATGTCATTGTGGAGGTTTACTACAGGCCTCTGGGCCAGCCTGAGGACATGGATGAGGCCTTCCTGGAGCAGATGGCCACACATTCAAAAAGGAGAGATGCTGTGTTAATGGGAGATTTCAATTATCCTGATATTTGTTGGCAGTCAAATTCTGCCAAGACCACAAGGTCCAACAGGTTCCTTGCTTGCCTTGCAGACAATTTCATGGTCCAGAAGGTGGAAGAGGTGACAAGGGGATCAGCTATTTTAGATCTGATCCTGACCAACAGGGATGACCTAGTTGATGAGATGGAGGTGGTGGGATCCTTAGGAGGGAGTGACCATGCTCTCTTGGAGTTTGTCATTCAGTGGGAAGGAGAAGCCAAGTGTAGCCAGACACGCATCCTAAACTTTAAGAAAGCTGATTTCTCTAAACTTAGGGAGTTACTTGCTGAAATTCCATGGTCAAGAATACTAAAAGAGAAAGGAGTTCATGGCAGATAGGAGTTTCTTAAAAGTGAGATCCTGAAGGCACAATTGAAAACTGTGCCAATAAGGAGGAAAAATGGCAGGTCTCTAAAGAAACCGGAATGGTTGACTGAAGAACTCTCAGCTGAGCTAAGTATTAAAAGAAACATGTATAGAAAATGGAAATATGGTGAAACCACCAAAGAGGAATTCAAGCAAATAGCCAGGAGATGTAGGGAGAAGGTCAGAAAAGCTAAAGTGCAGAATGAACTTAGGTTTGTCAGAGACATCAAAAACAATAAAAAGGCCTTTTTTAGATATGTCTGCAGCAAAAGGAAAAGCAAGGAAATGATAGGATCACTGCGTGGAGAAGGTGACCAATTAATAACAGGGGGAAGAGAGAAGGCAGAACTACTAAATATCTTCTTTGCCTCAGTTTTATTCCAGAAGGATAGAAATACCCAACCTGGGGTGTGGGGAGCAGGTGAGGAAGGCGGGGGGAAATGCAACACAGAATAAGTAGAGAAGTAGTACAGGAATATCTGGCTAAACTAGATGAATTCAAGTCTCCAGGGCCAGATGAATTACATCCAAGAATATTAAAAGAGCTGGCAGAAGTCATTTCTGAACCACTTGCAACAATCTTTGAGAACTCTTGGAGAACAGGAGAAGTCCCAGCAGACTGGAGGAGGGCAATGTGGTCCTCATCTTCAAGAAGGAGAAAAAAGAGGATCCTAATAATTATCACCTGGTCAACCTGACATCAATTCCAGGAAAGATCCTAGAGCAGATCATCAAAAGTCAGTTTGTAATTACTTAGAAAGCAGTGCTGTAATCACTATAAGGCAGTATGGATTTCTCAGAAATAAATCATGCCAGATTAATCTTATCTCTTTTTATGATAGGGTTACAGGCTTGATAGATGAAAGGAATGCTGTAGACGTAACATATCTTGACCTCAGTAAGGCCTTTGACAAAGTTCCCCATGACATTCTAGCAAAGAAGCTAATAAAATGTGGGGCTGGACAGGGCTACTGTTAGCTGGATGGGTAATTGGTTGACTGACCAAACCCAAAGGGTGTTCACCAATGGCTGCTTTTCATCCTGGAGAGAAGTGACTAGTGGGGTGCCACAGGGTTCTGTCTTGGGCCCAGTGCTACTCAACATCTCATCAATGACTTGGATGAAGGAGTGGAGGGCATGCTGATCAGATTTGCAGATGATACCAAATTGGGAGGGGTTGCTGATACCCCAGAGGACAGGATCAAATTTCAAAATGACCTTGACAGATTGGAGAGCTGGGCCAAAGCTAACAAAATGAATTTCAACAGAGAGAAATATAAGGTTCTGCACTTAGGCAGAAAAAAATGGAAGGCACAAATATAGGATAGGAGACATGTGGCTGGATAGCAGTACGTGTGAAAGGGATCTAGGAGTCTTGGGTAGATCACAAGCTGAACGTGAGTCAGCAGTGTGATGCGGCATCCAAGAAAGCCAACATGATTCCTGCTGGTCCAGAGACTAGGACAAGGAGCAATGGAATCAAGCTGCAGGAAAGGAGATTCCACTTGAACCTCAGGAAGAACTTCCTGACAGTCAGAGCTGTCCGGCAGTGGAATATGCTGCCTTGGAGTGTGGTGGAGTCTTCTTCTTTGGGGGTTTTTAAGCAGAGGCTGGATGGCCATCTGTTGGGAATGCTTTGATGGGTGGTCCTGCGTAGCAGGGGGTTGGACTGGATGGCCCCTGTGGTCTCTTCCAACTCTATGATTCTATGAACCCCTTGTTAATTTTCTGAGTGGCATGGCGGAACTAGTCTTTGGCAGTTCAGGGGATGCTGCCTTGTTAACCATATCTGTCCAACTGCCCAAGGCTGCTTTCACAGATATAAGTGTGGTGCAGTTGTCTGGTAAGTAGCTTTTACTCTAGACAGGAACTTCTGGGGCTTGGAAGGAATTTTAATTATCTAAATAATGTATTTCTTATAACGCATATTGAAGTTCTCTTGCAAAACACTGTGGAGATGGCTGCTTCCACATTATTGTGCTCATCAAAGTCTTCAGCTATGCTTGTGAGTGAATGAAAATGATATTACCTTCCAAGCAGTTGCTGTGGCATTATTGCTAGTTTACCTTTGTCCCCTCCCATTCATCAAAGTGTATCTGAACTGAAATTTCATTTCAGCACAACCTTATAAATCTAGTGCAGTCTCATCCAGGTGGTCTTGGGAGTGATGCACATAGAAAAGTTGTTAACACACGATAAAGGCTGATGATGATGGAGAAGACAAGTGATTATTCATCAGAGAGGAGCTTTAGACTAGGGCTATAGCTCATCCTTGTGGACTCAGGATAGCTGTTGCTAATGTGGTGCTAGTGGACAAATAGCCTGACCTGGTACCATCTTTTCATGTTCCCATGACAGCATTATGATGTGAAATATCAATAGTCTTTTTAGAGTTATAGAGGCTCAGACACAAAATCTGTAATACACACTCTTAACCAGCATACATATATTATATTTTGTTGCTTAAGAGAAATATTAAAATGGCTAAGTCTGTCTTTATTTTTCAAATATGCCTGTTCTTAGACAATGATAGTGCCTTAGCTACATTCTATTTATAGTAGCACATTCCAAAAGTGTTCAGAAACTTTGACTGCCCGGAAATCTGGCAGCCAGACAGTGGACCAGGGCTAGTTAGAAGGACTACTTGTAATGGTTGGGAGCTGGGAAGAGTTCTATTTTAGGTTTCATTTCAAGAGCCCTCTTTGTGCCCATATAAGCGCTATTCTAGGAACAGTAACAGAGAAATTAAAGCAATAAATATTAAATAAAATACAAAGAACAGCAGCTCAAAAAGTCTTCCTATATGAACCCATTTTCAGCCCTGCAATTTCATTGAGACCCCAGGAGGCTGAACTATTGATAATCTGGCCTTGAGCATGTGCTTCCCTTGTTAAAACACAACTGACTGGCTGCTGGTCTATTTTCAGGCATACATCAAAGTGTGTAGAGACACTATAGTTACCTAAACTATAATTTAAAATGTTTGTCTTCTGTTACACTGCACAAAAGTGTTTAAAAATATTGCCACCAGATTCTTGATTGGAGCATCCATTGTTGTGACAACTTCCCTGATTACAATTTATGACCTATGAAGCCCATTATGACTTTGCTGCAGGCTATATGAGGGACTATATTTCCTCATTTTTATTTTTATTTATTAAAATAAGATGTTTATTTATTAAATATTATTTATTAAATATTAAGATGTCCAAGGGAGGTCCTTCTCTCAGCCCTGTCACCTTCGTAGAATCATAGAATCGTAGAGATGGAAAGGGCCCCATAGACCATGGAATCTAACTCAGCCCCAGCAGGTAAATGTTCAGCCTGGTTTTTTTTTAAGGCCTCCAGAGAAAGATACCCTACCACCTCTCTAGGTAGTGGGTTCCACTGACAAATCTCTCTTGTCATCAAGAAGTTCCTTCTACTGTTCAATAGAAATCTACTCTCCTATAACTTAAAAAGCCAGTGTGGTGTAGTGGTTTAAGCACTGGACTCTGGAGACCAGCATTCAAATCCCTGCTTGGCCATGGAAACCCACAGGATGGCTTTGGGCAAGTCACATTCTGTCAGCCCCAGAGGAAGGCAAAGGCCAACCCTCTTGCATATCAAATCTTACAAGAAAACCTCATGATAGATTCACCTTAAGGTTACCTTAATTTGAACATGACTCAAAGGCACACACCAACAATATCGTTAAAACCATTAGGCCCAGTCCTGCTCTCAGACTTGTGTCCTCCTTTCTGAAGACAGCCTTTTAGATTTTTAAAGAGTACAGTCATGTTACCCTTCAGTTCTCTTTATCAAATTAAACATGCCCAGTTTCCTCAACCTTCACTCATATGGTTTTTCTCCATATCTCTTATCATCTTTGTTGCCCTTTCCTGAACCTGCTCCAACTTGCCTCTGTTCTTAAGATGAGGCACCCAGAACTGAATGTAGTAGTCTAGATGAGGCCTGTCCAGTGGGACTGTTACTTTTCTTTAATTGGAAATTATGGTTCTATTAATGTGGGCTATTTTTTGTTCTCTTTTTGGTGCACCATACTGCTGGCTTATGTTCAACTTATGATCAACAATAGTCCCAAGGTCTTTTTGCATGTAGTACTGCTAAGCCATGTATCTATCCTCCATGCTATGCTGGTGCAACTGGTTTTTGTGGTCTAAAAATAGAATTCTGCATTTGCCTCTGTTCAGTTTTATTTAATTAATTTATTTAATTCACCCCAGCTTTCTAGTTTATCAAGATCTTGTTGACGTCTGTTTCTATTTTCAAACATGTTAGCTACGCCTCCCAGTTTTTAATCATCTGCAAACTTGATAAGGATACCTTCTAATCCATTATCAAAGTCATTGATAAAAATGTTGAAGAGAGATAGCCCCAGAGTGATGGCTCCAGAGACATGCTTGTGAAAGAAGACTTTCTCAGTGCTGCTTCTAGACCGTAGATTTCCCTGCCAAGGTAGGCTAGGCTGGCCCCCTCCTTGAGACCTTCTACCTCCTGGCCAAAATTGTTCTGTGCAGTTGTGCTTTTGACAACCTATTGGTTGTTGAGGAAGGGATTTTTATAGGCAAATGCTATAACAGAATTATAGAATCTTAGGCCATTTCCGCATTAGATTGTTATAGCGCTATGATTCCACTTTCAACATCCTATGGAATCCTGGGGTTTGCAGTTTCAGGAGGGGCCAGCTGGCCTCTCCCAAAACTGCAAACCACAGGATTCCATAGGATGTTGAAAGTGGAATCATAGTGCTATAACAGTCTAGTGCAGAAATGGCTATAGAGTTGGAAGAAACCACAGGGTCAATGAATTCAGTCCCCTGCTATGCAGGAATATACCATGTCCTTTTTTCCTGTTCTGTCCTGCTTTTATTTTTATTTTTTTCATTTGGTTGTGTTTTAACATGGTAATTTTTTTGAATTGTGTTTTAATACTATAAGCTATTGTATAATTATATAATTGCATAATTATAGCCTTTTCAGAATAAACAAACACACACACACATGTGGAGTCCCGCTTTTGGCAGTTAGGTGGAATCCTGAATAAATAAACAATCCCAGTTTCCCACAAATCTGTCCTAAAAGTGTTATTATGTGCCTTGTCTATTACTTGTATGGATGTCACAGTTAGAGCTTGGAGATACAGGTGTCTCCTGCTTTTTGACAGTCCATTTTTTGACAGTCTGCTCTTTTGACAGTAACCAGAACGACTTTTCTTCTCCACTCGATGTCACCCCTCTTAAAAACTCACCCAGTCAAAAAAGTGTGGGGGAGGAATCATTATTATTAACTTTGTGGAGGCAAACTTCACTCGCATGCTTTTTCTCCCCTTATCACGCCCACGTCCCCAGCCGTCCCTTGCTCTTCCTCTTTCCCCCTCCCATGCCTTGAAACTGCTCATGTGGGTTTCCGATGCTCATAGCAGCCTCGCTGCCACCCTGGCTGTCTTGAAGACTGGGTTCCGTATTTTGATGATTTCTGGTTTTGGACAGTGTTGTGGTCCCTAACCTGTCCAAAAAATGGGGAGTGCCTATTTAGAGGAGGCACTCCAACCCTCTCCCTTTCTCCTCCCTACCCAGCTCTCTTGCTGCAGGTCCCTTTCTCTCTCTTCTGGACCCTTCCCCTTGTTTCCTTCTCCATAGCCCTTTCAGTGTTTCCACCTCTTGCTTATTTGGTTCTGATAGAAAGTAGAGAAGGTAGCACTGGTCAGGTAGACAGTCCCCTCTTATGGGAATCCTCCTAATGCTGTTGGAGTGCAGCTCCCATGAGTCCTCACCAGCATAACTAAAGGTAAAGAATGCTGGGAGGTGCAGTCCACTCTTCTCCATGTGATTTGTGCTTCTGTTCTTGTGCTTCTACTTTCTTCTTGAAGGCTCTTCAGGCTTATGGTAAAGCAGAGTAGAGGACTCAGGAAGTAATACTGGGGGGAGGGAGACTTTTTTTTTAATATAGGCAAATCAAAGGTGAATTAATTAACTCAGCATTCTCATTCTAATACTTTAGTAGCAGGAGGGTTCTATAAATAGCAACTGTTAATAAAACATTATCATTTCAGTGCCCGCATTTAGCAATCTGCTACGGTTAATGAATTTAATTACATGTTGCACAGTGGAATTTAGAAGTATTGTCATAAGGCAAGTGGTTATAATGGACTGTGCTGCACGATCATATAATGCGGTCTGACTTTCTTTCGTTCATTTAATTAATATCGATTACAAAAAGTTAACGTCTTTCTTCTAATTGTGCAGCTTGCTCAAGTTACCCATTGCCCCAAATTCTTCATTCACCAGCTCTAATGTGAATACACTTTAGTTACACTCTGTGGCTTAATTGTATTTTCTCTGCTCTCGGTTAAATTATGATATTGTTCAAAAATGTAGATTTCTGCCTGAATGTTATATTAGCTAGCATTCAAGGGCATGTGCTGCTGTCCCCTTATAAACCCAGCATGGTGGGAACCAGACCCTTGAAGAGTCATTCTCCCACCTCTGGGGAACATGTGCTGACTTTACCATTGTGGGGATGGTGACAAAAAGCCATGCTCCAGAACTGCTTCATATTTTGTGAGTGAATGTAGTCTGTTTCCAGACAGAGAAAAAAAAATTGCTGGTGTGCTGTTAGTGAATCATGAAGGCAGAAGTTGGACTCCTGTCATCACAGCTCACTTTATCCTTATTGCGTAGGTGAGAATTCTGTTCCATGGAGTAAATGCAGTATAAAAGTTTAGAAAGAAATGTGAGAAAGAATGCAAAAAGGAGAAAGAGTAGAACTAGTTCTGAAAAGTGATTTACTTACTCATTTATTTGTTTTATATCCTGTCTTTCTTCCAACTTGAGATCCATGGTGACTTCTAACAAGGTTAAAACAAGACAGAAAACTGGATGATAAAAAAGTGAAAACACAATTAAACAAGCTATTTATTAAAACACCATTCATTTAACAAGTACAAAATCACTTTTAAAAAAACATTAAAGATAAAAACGCAGCATCTACTCCCCATAGTTAAGACTAATTAATCATCAAATACCTGCTAGAATTTTTTTAAAAAAAGGTAAGAATGAGAATTTATGGCAGCCTAGTGGATTCAATTGGGATGGATAAACTGTGGCCTTTCAAAGCTGCCTCTGTGTCCATTAACATAAGACTCCCTGGCTCCACTTTCTTCTGGTCCTAAATGAAGAGGAGAAAACTACCTTTCCTGGAAGATTCTAGGGCCATTTCTGCACTAGACTGTTAATAGCACTATGATTCCACTTTCAACATCCTATGGAATCTGGCCCGTCCCGAAACTGCAAACCCCAGGATTCCATAGGATGTTGTAAGTGGAATCGTAGCGCTATTAACAGCCTAGTGTGGCAAGGCTGTAGGAGTGGAAGCTCACATTTTAAGGTGGTTGTGAGAATAAGGGAAGGGCGAGGGGATGGAGAGCCACTCCCCTTACCTTGAACTGACTGGGGGAAAAGTGGGATCTGAGTGTAACTAAGAGTCAGTGTGGTACAGTGACACAGCAGGAAGCATCAGGGGTTTGTGAGATGGTTTGTGAGAGGGAACCACCATTGGGGGAAGGGAAAACATAGGTAGCGGAGGAAGAAAGAGACTTCTCAGATTCCACTGTGCAACCTTGTGGTTGTTGACTGTAGCAGGGGAGCAAGCTATCAATGTCAGTAATGCCACTACCATGTGTCCACAAGGAACTCCCCTAACTATTTGTGACAAAAACTCCCTTTGTAAGTGTCCTACTGTGATGGTAGCTGGTTCCTATCCCTGCCTCATTGCATATTGTTGCTTCACAGAATCTGATAAAACATTAGAATAGTGACTACACAATCAGGTGTAACTAGCAAAAACATAGTATCATTTATTACTTGTAATGCAAGTTTTCTTGATATTTGGGGAGAAAAAGAAAAGAAAACAAAACCAAGATACTGGTTGTTGGAATAGTGCTGTTGTCTGAAAATTAGACCATAAAAAGACTCCATTTTCATTAAAGATTTATTGTATCAGATCTTTTAATCTTATCAGATTGGTCCTGGATTGGTGAAATGTGGGTGAAAACCTTTTGCCTGGTAGATGGAGTGTGAAATATATGAATTTAATAAATAAGGTTAATTTTCATAATTAAATAAAAATTGATCCTAGTCTGAAATTAAATGAATGAATGAATGAATGAATGAGTAAGATTTAGGTTTATCATTAAACAAAAATAATCTTAGGTTGTATATTTCTAAGAAGTACTACAGGTCCACTATTTACTGTCTATTCTTTGCATTTTCAGAAATAATTTACATCACAGGAGGGAGTCAGGAAAATGTCCTCCTTGACCAGGGGAGCAGGTATTGGGGAGGGGGTAAAATAAGAACATTGCCCCTCCTAAATAAGAAGTGTGCCCCCCCCCAAATTTCCTTCAGTCTCCAAATTTCTGACATTGCAGAAAATTTCAGCTGAAATACAATAGAAATTCAATTTAGGAATCCAAAGGAGGGAGCCAGGCAAAGATTTCAAGGGAATGCAAACAGAGCATATATAAGAGTTCTAGGTGTGAATGTCTCAGGCCATTTCCACATGGGGTAATAAAAACGGTGCAGTGCATCCTCCACGGAGGACGTCTGCACCTTGGAGCGGACTGAGTTCGGACTACTTACGGTAGATCCCAAGTGGTCCTCCAGTGTGCTTTTGAAAGACCTGATTTTTCCAGTCTTTCAAAAGCATGGAGCGCGCCACTGCGAGCCTGCTCCCTTGTGCAGATTCTCAGGCTCGTACCAATGTGAGCCTGCAATCTGCCAAGGGTGGGCTTTAGGCTGGCGAGCTTCAGCGGTTGGTTGAGACCCACAACCAACCAGAAGCCACCATTTTGGACACCGGAGCAAAGCGGATCGATGACCACGCACTGCTCTGGAGCATCCTGGACTGGACCGGGGAGCCAGAAGATCCGGTAAGTAGCGGTGCAGGGCGATTCCCTCGCCCCGTGCGGAAATGGCCTCACTCTCTGCAATGCTAGAAACTTGAGGACTGAAGGAAAATTTTTTACTAGGACCAGAATTCATCTGCCTTCATTTTGCACCCTCATAACTTCACCCCTTTCTTCCCCAGCCCCCTCAGCATTGTCAGTCTCCAAGGGCATCCCACCCACAACACCTGAAGCCAGGTGTTTGGAGCTTTTCCACAGAAGGCAGCAGACAGTGATGGTGGCAGGGCCAGATGAGGCCAGGAGGAGAAGAGATGCAGAATGGAGGCAGGAGACAGTGGAAGGTTAGGTAGTGATCTACAGTGCAATGCAGAGAAGAGAACAGAGTGAATGAATGGAGGAACAGGCAAGTGAGAAGAAGGGAGAGGTGGTGATATAATTCTGATGTGAACAGCAGCAGTGCTGGTCTTTCTGTCATCTGAGGGGCCAGAAGAGCTCATTCTGCACCTGACACCACAACTCTGACTTGGACTGTTAAACCATTTCTGCCCTTCTTTGATAGGAATGGATATAAAACATATGCAAAGCAGAACAAAAACCTTCTAAGTACTCCAAATGGAAACAGCTCGACAACAGAAGGAAAAGGTTGCTCTGTATATGGTGCTTCAGGCTGAATGGTCTCTCTCTCTCTCCCTCCCTCCATGCATGTACACATGTGCACACATACAGACAGAAGAAGGCATCGTATGCCTGTGAGCGATTGTTTCGTAGCCTGGGAAGTGGTGCAAATTTGCAATGCCATGGAATATTCACAATGATTCTAACTACTGGCAAAGAAAATCAGTGTTGACAAACTATGCACTGCTGTGAGGGAACTGAAATGTCAGTTCAGTTTAAATCATGCAAGGCCTACAAAAATCAGGAGAGGATGTATGCTATTATCTTTGGTCACTTGACCATGAGTGTAATTTTGTAGGTGTCTCCACTCCTTTTTATAAAATAAAAAAGGAGGCTTACTGCAGCTTCACATCACCAGTAATTTAGCAGGAAGGGAATAGAATTCTTAATTTTTTGGGGGGAGGAATATCCTGATTTTGCCCCTCCCCATACCTACAGCCCTGTTGTCAAAAACAGATTTTGCTCAACTCCTCTTCCTGTCAAACCTCTTTCATTGGTCCTTTCTGCACGAGGCTGGTGAGTCGGTTCATGCCGTTTCTTACCGGATTTTCTGGGCTCGAAACAAGGCGGACTTTCCCTCATTTCCTTCCACACAGCTACTGCGTATGTTCCATTCTGACTTGGAGGAGTGCGAGTTCATGAATCCACACTGCCTCCACCCTGGCCACTCCCACTACTCCCCTCACCCCACCCCATTGGCTGTGATTGGCCCTTTTTTTTCATGGTTTAGTATGTCATTGCGTATGTGTGTATGTGCGAAAGTCCATACTAACCCCTGGCCTCTCCCATGAGACCTTCCCTGACCATGAGCCCTTCCCTGACCCTCATACATTGGTGTGCATGTATGAGTCTGCACCACTGTGAAAGTACGAATCAGATCGAGCTGGAAAATTGGAAAACTGATTTCTTCCGGTTTTCAAATAGCGTGCTTTACCACCACATGGGGGCACATTTAGTCAGAATTATGTGCAGAACGAAGGTAAATAAACTGAACCTAGTCTGCTCCAATGTGCAGAAGACCTCCGTGGCAAGACGCATTGGCTCATCTTAATAACCGCATGCGGAAAGGGCCATTGTCATCCTGCATACAGCATTTTAAAGCAGGGGTGGTAGAATATGCCCCTTGGTCCACATGCAGCATCCAAAGCTCTTTTTGTGGTCCTTGCCACCTCCAGACCCCTTGGACTACCATTTTCCTCCCTCCTTCCAGTGAAGATGAAGACTTCAGGAGCAGTAATTTGCCTTCAAATAGGTTGCACCTCTCCCCCTGCTGTTTAATGTAAAATAATGCCAGCTCTTGGAAATCAGAAATTTATGTACCCTCAGAGGGACCAAGAAGCAGAAAACTGGTGTCTGGACTCACCACAGTTGCTCACCCTGGCTTTAAAGGAACCCAGTGTTTAGACAGAGAGGAATATTTATACAGTTGACTCTCCACATTCACTGGGGTTAGGGGTTCAGGACCCTCACAAAAGTAGAAAAAATACAAATATCAAAATTTGTGTGTGTGTCTGTGAGAAGGGGTCAGAGGCATGGTGCGAAGAACAGACCCCCAGGGTCCAAACCAGGTCAAGGAAAGGAGAAGGGAAAGGGTTGGGTTGGCATGGCATGGCATGGCAGCCCTCTCTCTTGCCCATCTCCTTCCTTGGGTGTGTGGGGTTGGTGGTGTTGAGAAATCAGGGTGTGAGCCATCCTTAGCTGGCCAGGTAATGGTTGCTGGAGGAGAAAGAGGACCAGAGGTGGGTTTTTAAAAGGCTGCACATCCTGATCAGAGCCACCAAGAGGGAAGGTTCCCTCAGAAAATATCCTCTTGAGATGTGGGGGGGGAGGGGCTAGAGGGACTCACAGATAATTAAATCCATGAAAGTCAAACTCATGAATGTAGAGGGCCAACTGTACTTTGTTATGTGACTTCAAGTCAACTCTGATTTACGGTGGCCCTATTATAGGGTTTTCTTGGCAAGATTTGTTCAGAGGAGGTTTGCCATTACCTTCCCTTGGGGCCCAAGGTCACCCAGTGGGCTTCCACAGCTGAGCTGCGGTTTCCCAGAGTCCTCGTCCAACACTCAAGCCCCTACACAAAACCAGTTTCATATTTACACACCATCCTTCCATATTACTTCATTCTGTTTTTTTTAAAAATCCCTAAATTCCCATGGATTCAATATGAACTTAGCAAAATTATTTGAAGCTCAGGTAGAAAAAGCTACTTCTTTTGATTATAATTTACAGGTATTCCCCTTGCCAGCATGGTCAGTAGGACCTGTGGAAATACCGTATTTGCTGGCATATTAGACGCACTGGCATCTAAGACGCACCCTATTTTCAGACTGCATTCTTTAGGAAAAATATTATTAGTACCCCTTTCCCTGTTCCTGTTGTTTCTGCCTGGGTGAGGAGACCTCCCTGCCGAGGCAGAAAGAACAGGAATCATAGAATCATAGAAATGTAGAGTTGGAAGAGACCCCAGGGGCCATCCAGTCCAACCCCCTGCCATGCAGGAACACCCTCAAAGCACTCCCGACAGATGGCCATCCAGCCTCTGCTTAAAAACCTCCAAGGAAGGAGACTCCTCTACGCTCCGAGGCAGCACATTCCACTGCCGGACAGCCCTGACTGTCAGGAAGTTCTTCCTGAGGTTCAGGTGGAATCTCCTTTCCTGCAGCTTGAATCCATTGCTCCTTGTCCTGGTCTCTGGAGCAGCAGAAAACAAGCCCTCTCCTTCCTCTACATGGCATCCCTTCAAATATTTAAACATGGCTATCATGTCCCCTCTTAACCTTCTCTTCTGCAGACTAAACATACCCAGCTCTCTAAGTCTATCCTCATAGGGCTTGGCTTCCAGGCCTCTCACCATTATGGTCGTCCTCCTCTGGACTTGCTCCAGCTTGACCATGTCCTTCTTGAATTGGGGTGCCCAGAAGGGCAGGTGGGTGTGAAAGGAGCTTCTTTCTCTCCATTCCTGTCTTCCTTTCCTTTTTGCCTCAGCAGGAGCTTCTCCCCACCCAGACACTTGCATAAGCCCTCCTTTCATTGCCCTCAATTTCCTATGACCCCCAGCAGGAATTACCATATTTGCTGGTGTATAAGATGCACCCCATTTTCAGAAAGCATTTTTTGGGGAAAAGTGCATCTTATATGCCAGCAAATACGGTATAGGAGGAAAAGGCCAGGATTTCCAAGCACTGATGAAGCAGTACTGATGGTAATAATAAACTTACTCAGTGCATGTAAGATTATGTGGATGTGCCTATTAGGAAATTTTAGACTGAATGACAGTTTTAATATCACCTCTACTCATTGGGGTATATTTAGAGATGTTCCCATTTAGATCCTCCAGCCCACGTCCTGCTAGTTATAATGTTACTGCTTTGTGTAAAATAATGACACAAAGTTTATTGAGTCTACCTGTTTTGAACCTGGGTACTCAGCACTCTCCACTCCTCCAACCAATTCACCCATTCATCTGATCAAAGTCATCCGCTCCTCAGAAAATATTTAAGAGCTAGTTGTATTAGTGAGTGCTGTAAGATCTAATGACTGCACAAACTGTGTTATGGAGTGTTTGCTAGTATACTTCATTCATTTGACAAGTGTACTTCCATATTATTTATTATAGCACTTCAGAGCATATTTGTCAGTGCATTATTCTTGTACTTTTACTGCTTTATCACATATTCATCAGTTATCAAAACCTTCTCATTAGCTCCATGCAAGGGAGATCTAGTTACATTTGCTTGCTCTGTAAGGCTGGTAGCCCGAGTAATAATTTGGTTGCAGGCTTCAGAAGGAGGAGGAGGAGGATGAAGAATTAAAAAAAAATGGTGGAAATATTTAATTTCTATCTTTGTTTTTTCCCCCCATAAAATAAATGAACAGGAAATCCCACCTTACTCTGGGGGCAAGAGGCCTTCAACATACCACATCATGCTGAGTCTGGATGTTGCAGAGACTTCTGGTGCTATGGAATTTTTCAGAGTGCGGGCGGAGGTGATACAAGTGGCTAACCAGGCTGGTTGTGCCATTCTGTTTCCCTGTATGAACTAAGAGACCGACAGATAGGCTGCGGAATGGCTATCTCACAGTAACAAAATAATCAGACTTAATCTTCATCTGTTTACTTCTGCCTCCCCTTCCTATGTTCTATCTTCCATGTCAAATATTAGATTTGAAGCTCCAGTGGGTTGCAGATCAGTCTGTGGCAAGATTTGACAAGGCAAGACATGGCACTTGGGCTGATCTCAAGGAGTCTCTGGACATGATTTCCAAAGCCCTGTGCAAGCTCAAGGGATCAGTTCCAGGCCTTTCTAAAAGTGATTTTTTCCTTCCCCATGGCTCACTAGGTGAGAAAGAACAGACAAAAAGCAGAAAAGGGAGAGAATGGGATCTCTCTCTCACACACACACACACACTAGAATATGTACCTGGTGTTGCCTGGGATGTTATTTTTCTTATAATTAATACTTGTTAGAAAGATTTAGGATCCTGTGTCTTTAATTCTACAAACTGTCTTGTCCAGTAACTGTAACTTTTCCCCATATTCCCCAACCTATATTCAGAGTTATTAACATATAGAGGTTGGGTTCCTGAGAAAATATACTGTCCTCCTCCTCGCTTCTAAGCTTTGTCTCCATAGCAACCAGCCTATCTAAAACAGGCACAGTTGACTGAGAATTCTAAAGGCCCCTCCCTAAACTGCAAATCCCCAGAATCCATAGAATCTTATTAGGTGGCCGATCATATGAGGTCTTCGCCTGACACAGACAAACAGACAAACGTTGATATATATATATATACACACACACACACACAGAGAGATTGAGAGAGAGAGAGAGTGAGTGAGAGAGTGTGAGAATGTAAGTACAGAGGGATAAACTTGCCTACATTTGGCACTTGCCCTGTCCACTGCGAGCTTTAGTCCCAGATACCATATACAGTCCTTAATAGATTACCTCGGGGGTGGGAATGTAACTCTCAACAAGAAAAAATCCCAACATATTTCCCCATTCTGTTGTGAAGCATTTCTCACACTGGTTGCACTGGAAGAAGCAAAGACAGTTGTGTTGGCTGCTTTTTCCCCCTCAAAGAACCTCGTATTTGGACAGTACTCACCTTTGGAGAATACTCTGATTAGGTAAATTACATGACATCAAGTAGTGCATAAGCTGTCAAGTTCTCTGGAATTCTTCATGTGGCAAAAGGGACTAGAGAAGCAGTGAACTGAAAAAAATGGCTGATGTCCAGACCATGGAGTGATGGCACTTCCTCTCCCTCTTTCCCCCTTTTTTTCCTTAGATATAAAGTGACTTTTGTCGCTGTACCTTTCTATTCTCCCAAATAGTCTGGAGTTGCTTCCATGCCTGAAAACAAAGTAGTGATTGCCAGCATTGTGCTTCTCACATAGTTTTCTTCTTCCTTCAATCCACTTGTTCTTGACACACCTGTTGGGACCACTACTTTATACTGCACTCATAAATGGAAGAGGAAAAAAAAATCCTCAAGGCAAGCAAGAAAAAAAGGAAGGCATGAAATATGGCCATAAAGCTTCCCGTTATTGTTTAGAGGCATAGTTCTGTGTTGAATTATAAAATGAAAAATGGGAATAATAGCAAGCACCAAATATTAGATCACTTTGACAGGGAAATTCATTGCCGGGAACTTCCCCATAAAGGAGATTACCATTGTCTGCCCATTTTGAGTCAGGAAGTTACTTTTTAAAAAAAAATTATATTTACAAATCTCCCTTTGGTTTTCATTGCATTCTGGCATGATTTAATGCCCCTCTGTCTTTGGCTGCTGTTTTACAAAATAGCAGCCGATTTTCTAATGTTGTGCCTCCTTCTGTGGATCATTATTCTGTCAGTACTAGGAAGATGTTGCGAGTGGCTAACTTTGAATAGGTTTATGGTTCCACTCTGCTACTCACTCCGTAAATACGATCTAAGCCTACGAAAGAGAATAACATGATTGCCATTTTGCCATGCATATTTTCAGCATCTTGCTTCCCAAGACCTTACTGTATGAAATTGCTTTTGCTTGTGATAGACACATAATGAATTTCCTTCTTCCCCGTGAACTCATCAGGTTCATACCTGTTACTGCCTCACTTGATTTTTCATCACTTGGTTGTTCAGGAGTTAATATGTCCCACGTCTGTCAATGGACTGTTGAAAAGGTTGTGTTTCATCTGACATCAGGAGATAGGGAAGTGTTGCCTTGTGACACTACATCTGTTGTATAGCAGGCAAGTCATAGGTTGATGTTGCAACCATTAAGTGTTTTCTGAGTTGGAGCTGCATTTTGGATCAACTGTTGAACAGCAAGTATATGCTAAAAAGTAAATTGATTCTCTGCACCCACCCTGGTTAGGACTAGCAACTGGGTTTTGGCCATGGTTATAAGGGACGTGCTGCATGCTTCTTAACCCAGATGTTGTTATTATTACAACAGCTGACAATACATTAAAAAAAATAGTTAAAATTTCATAAAATGCATAAGTTAAAAAGTGGTTGAACTATAAAAAAATTGAAACCAGTTAAAAACATCAACCATAAACAACCCACAACAGTGCAATGAATGACAGGTAGAAAATCCTGTACATATGTCAAGTACCATCCCACCTAAACAATCAGTCCTTACAGGCCTGTCAAAACAGAAAAATTTCTGCCTATTTAACAGAAAGAATGTAGGGAGGTTGCCAGTTTACCCTCTTTGGGAAGGGAGTTTTAGAACCCAGGGACAGCTACTGAGAAGGCCCTGTCCCGTGTTTCCCCCAGATGTACCAACGAGGGTGGTGTGACAGAGAGAAGGGCCTCTCCAATAGATCTCAAAACATGGACAGTGTTACTCCAGTTATGATATGTTGGGTGAGAGCACTAGATATCCTTTTGATATCAAATAATTCGGCCTTTGCTTGACCTTTCTCTGCCACCCTACTCCACGTGTTTGCAGAGGTCCTCCGGACAAGCACGTCTGGGGCGCGGCCGTTAATGGGTAAACATTCCAAAACCTCTTTCAGGCAGGCAACTTTAGGGAAAAACCTCCCTGCAAACCATCTTTGCTCGGCGCATATCCACACAAAGCCACACAGCCAAGAGCCAAGCCATTCCTTTATGTCGAGCCATCAGCGTACTGGCCACGCTATTGTCGTTAAGTGCTAAGCTAATCATGCAAAACCTAACCTTTTCCAAATCCTTTGTCCAGCTCCAAATTTCCTTTGTTCTCACCGAGCATAGCATAGCCTGTGGGTAAACTCCACCCTATAAAAATCCCCACTTTTGGGACTTCCTCAGACTACTTTGGACTTCCATCCCGCCTTGCTGCCGGTAGTCTGAAGGAACTCCCCTCAGCGAACCCCATTGAGCTTTCTCTCCCGGAACCCCGTCTTTCTCTCCAGGACTACGAGACCAGGTGTTGTATTATCCACTCCCTTGAAACTCTCCATTTCCATTTCTAAGTTAGTTAGTATTTGTTGTGTCTTTTGTGTTGCTTGTTCTTAATAAAATCATTATTTGTTACTTTTAAAACCTTGTCTAGCCACTCTCTGACCTGATGCTGTATACATAGGGTTAAAGATCTCAGCTAAAGTTACCCTGCCTCTCGTTAGCTAAAGAGAGTGCTCGAGCTTAATTTCCCCCAGCTTGTATTTTATTTGGTTATTTGGGCACTCCTCCTGGGACCCCCAACATACAGGGTAACAACAGGTTTGTAACGGAGAATATGGTCCTTCAAATAACGTGGACCTGAACCATAGAGGGCTCATTTTTTAAGAGTAGTAAGTATTAATAAATGTGGCCCTCATTCCTCTGAATGCTTGCTAAAGGAAAAATCCACACACAATGGAATCCATCCCATGGTAGATATGTCTAGAACTGTGGCCCTCATGTCATTCTTTTACATTCAGGTCAATGCAAGAGCAGCTAAATGACTTTTAGTTTAGAATCTTTGACTTGTCAGGTAACCATGAGAAAGATAGCTTTACCTGTCTTGAGTTCCTTCTATTGTCTGAAGATGTCTCTCTATTTGCATACTGTCCGTTCCCTCAACTCTCCCATGATTACAGGCTTCATATATTTATAAAGTGTCTTCCTGTTTTTCTCTAATCATAAAGTTGCTAAGGTGCACAGGGTTAGTCCTTGGTAATCATGGTTGCTCCTTTCTGATCCCTCCAGCCATTTCATCATCACAATTGCTCTCTTTGGACTTCCTTGCAGCTTGGCTGCATCTTTCTGATAATGAGATGCCGGAAGCAAGGGCTCTGCTTTGAGTATTTATCTCACCAGGTCCTTTTAAAAAGCTGGACCGGTATCTTCTCGTTCTATGATTTGAAGCCGAGGCTGTCCCAGTTCACATTATACATTGTGTTACAAAAACATCCTAATTTGTCAGTTCATCTCCTGAGGTCATAGCAGCCTGTTCTGTTTTCATAGGTTGATGTGGAAATTATAGTTCTCAAACAGATTTAGGTAAATATGTCTTTTCAAAGGATCTTTTCATTGACCTGTTTCTAGTTTTTTTAATTATTTGGGTTCTGTATATTTCTATTTGTTTCAGGGAATATCTGGGCAAGATCTAGACTTGAAAAATGGAGTTTTGATCTCAGTTTACAAGCCAATTTTTTTTTTAAAAAAACTACCATATCAAACAGAGATTCAGCCTGACCTTCAGATAACAATGTAATCCAGAAAAAGTTGGGTAAAAGGATAGGGAAATACTTTTTTAAGGCACTGCTAAAAATTATTTTTCATTCAAAGCAGAGGACAAAAGGAGAGATGGATTTGGATAGCTATGCTGCATGTTTGACATAGGCTTGAGGAGTAAGGTTGACAATGTGGGTTTTTTGTTTTGGTATATGTGTGTGTTAACTATTAACCCCACACCTAGTTTTTCAGCACTGTTTGTGACCTTAAACAACCCCCAATTAGTATGGATTTTTGACATACGGTGTGTATGTATGTGCGTATGATATAAGACTGGAGGGTTCATAGTTAATGCACCTTTTCAAACAAACTGCTGTCCTCTGGCAGCTCTTTCAGATGGAGGATTGTCATCGGCAATGGAGGACACTTGGGCCTCTATCCAGTTGCTAGTCCTGATTGAATATACCCATTGAATCAGCTTTGGAATGTTAAGTCAACGCTTAGTCAAATTTCTTAGATCCAATGGTCCCTTTCTAGTGGGGGCTAGCTATCAGATTAAGCTTATACATGGTCAATTTTACATGTGCAAGCAAATTACTGCATGTAGATGGCATGTGCATTTGTATGATTCACAGCAGATGTTTTATTTTCTCTTGATTATAGCAGATAGCTTTACCTCTCTCTTTCTTTTCTCTTGAGCTTTGTGCTACTTACTCTGGATGGACAGATGTTAGTACTAATGAGTTTTTCTGTCACCAAGTTTGGTTGGCAAGAAAAAGAATACTGTGAATGCTTTATTAAATGGAGAGCCCACCAACCACCTTTTGTTCAGCTCCTTTTCTGTATGTTGTCTGGGAAAATGAAGGAAGAGACTTGTTTGCCACAGCTGGGCACCCATAAAATTGAGCACCTCTAAAAGAGCTTCTCCAGACTTGAGGCTGAGAAGAAACTGGCATCATCTCCAGGCAAAGTCTGGCAATCATTCATCAATTGTAGTTCCCATAGAGTGGCTATGGAGATGTAACTGGTTAAAGGCTACTGTCTCATTCATCCTTATGTCCTTCATACTGCTTGCACTGCTATTATACTACAATACAATGAACAATCTCTAAATAACTTTAAATGTTTTAAAGAAAGAATAATGATACAGGTGAACAAGTCCTACTGAAGAAGAATCAGCATGACTTCAGCAAGTGTAAGCCTGCCTGCACCAACTTGTTAAAATAATTTGTGAATGCTAACCATCATCATTAGAAGTGATCTGGATGCCATTATATACTTACAATACAACCTGCCTCTATATGCAGGTGTATGTCCTACAGTGTTCAGTGTGGTTGAATCCCTGGCAAGTGGTATAGGATTGCAGCTTCAGAATTCCAATTTTTTTTTAACAAAAATCTTTACTAATGACCCCTGATTAAACCTACCCACTAGCTATGTTGAATGAAGGATTTGAAAAGCATCCCCACTCCTCTTCCATGTGTCAGTTACTCTGAAGGCACTAGATCCCATCTAATCTGAGAAGCTAAGCAGGATCAGGCCTGGTTAGTACTTGGATGGGTGGCTGCCAAGGAATACCAGGTGCTGTAGGCCCTGGTCATTTCTGCACTACACTGGTATAGTGCTATTACTCCACTTTTAACTTCCTATGGCATTCAGTAGTTTGCAGTTTTGGAAGGGGCATTTAGAATTCTCAGCCAGAGAGCTTGTTGGCCTCAGTAAACTACAAACCCCAGAATTCCACAGGATGTTGAAAGTGGAATAATAGCATCATAACAGTGTAGGGCAGAAGTGGCCCATATTTAAGAGGAAAGCAATGATAAATCACCTCTGAGTATTCCTTGTCTCAGAAAACCCTATGGAATTCATGGGATCACAACAAGTCAACAAGTGACATGAAGGTACATAGCCACACACACAGAAAAACTGAATAAGAACTCTGCCTCAATCCAAATTGATCTAAATGACAAGACTTTTTCAGCTTCTTTCTTAGCCTCTAATAATCTGTGCCATAGGATTTTATAGAAGTGCACTCAGCTCAGTGCTGTGTTCTTTATTACTATCATAGAAAATGTAGGTTCACTTTGTGAATACAGTACATTTTGTCTGCTTTCTAATTAAGCTTCTGACCATCAGATAATCACAGTTGCGACTGTGACAGGTTAATTTGGCATTGTTGTGTCTAACAGATGCTTGGTAAGTCTCATTTTGTACTCTGTATTATGAGGACATAATTTGTTCCAAGGGGATCAGACCAGTTTTGCATAAATTTTCACATCTCAATTCCATGCACAGGGTGTGATAAGGGAATAAAATAAAGCCATCTTGATCATTGTCTGAGCACCTTTTGTGCCATCAGCATTTAGCACCTACCTGCTTGCTGTCACTTCAGAACTATGCACCTGCTGTGGGCCTGTCACAGTTCTCACAGTGTAGCTTGTGCAATGAAATCTATACCAGGATTTTGAGGACAAAGTGAGTAAGAGATGTCATATCACCCAGGTGTTCTGAGAAACAGATCCATGCACAAGAAACAGAAAGGAAGAAATCTTATGAAAGTGGACAAGACCTTAGGATCCATGAGGGAGGTGGTGAAACCGCTTGAACAATCATGGTTGGGATGTAGAGGAGTGGGGAAGCCATAGACGGCTTTTGCTGGATACAGGATTTTCTTCCCCACCTATTATATGGGATGATTTATCTTCTAGTAGCCAACTGGCATTTAAGGGAATTGCATGTAAAACAGAAAATACAGTTGAGTTAGCCTTTTATTGCATGCACAGAAAACCCCTTCTAAATATGGGTTCTTCTGCATGAGAAAGTTAGTCACCCAGAATTCTCACAGACATTTATATGGATTTGGGCCATAAATAAAATGCCAGGAATACTTAGGCCCTTTCCGCACTGAGGCTTCTAGCGCAAGCGGGGGAGGCCGGCAAGCGCAAGAAGGCTCGTCCGGGAGGCTGCCGCTTCCCCCTCCTTCCTTCCACAGGCGAAGGAACCAGCAGGGAAGCGGCACCGAAGGAGGCTTGCTGCGCAAGCCGCCCTCCCCCCCGTGCGAAGCGGGAGACCTCACGCCGGATTCCCACCCTGCGTGCGCGCGCGAGCGGGCGGCGTCGCACCGGATTCCTCCCCCCCGTGTGCGCCGCATTCCTCCCCCCGCGCGTGCTGCATTCCTCCCCCCCACGCGCGCTGCATTCCTCCCCCCGCGCGCACCGCATTCCTCCCCCCAGTGCCCGCGAAGCGGGCGGCGTCACATCCCCCCCGCGTGCGCACGTGCGCGAAGCGGGTGGCGCGTCCGTCGTGCTACCTCCCCACCCCGCTCCGCAGGGGCGGAGGGAAGGAAGCGCGACCCGGCCGGCTCCTGGAGGCTCCGCACGAAAGGTAAGTGCGGGTGGGCTCCGGGAGTGTTGCGCGAGCGCGGGGTGATTTTCGCTTGTACGCGAAAATCAAAAAACCCGCGCTCGCGCCGCTTCAGCCCCGTGAGCCGGGCGGAAGTGGGAGTGCGTCGTGCGGAGCGACGCTCCCACTCCCGCGAGGCTCACGGGGCTATCGCGCGTGCAAAGGCCCGTGCGAAAAGGGCCTTAACTGTAACTTGGCATATTCCTGCAGAAGGAGCTAGTCGGTTGTTCCTGTGTAATTCTCACATACATAAATTGTAGCAAAATAAATATGCATGGTTTTCACACCCGAGTACCACAAGCCCCCTTCAGAATCAATGCCATAAATGAGTTTGGTTGTAAAAAACCTTCCTTTCTGAGATGCTTGCAAAGGCTGGAGATCTTACTGCAGAGTCAGCTTTTGCACATTGTAATCTTGATAAGAGCCAGCCCCTCCCGAAACTGCAGACCCCAGGATTCCATAGGATGTTGAACGCAGAATAATAGTGCTATAACAGTCTAGTACGGAAATGGCTCAGGTTGGGGCAGACTAAAATCTTAATTGATATGGAAAGGAAGTATCATCTGACAAGCAGGCCTTACCAAATAATAAAGGTAACAGCTGTTGGGGTTTTGCATCTTATGAGTGGATGTGCATGTGTGGATGTGAGTGGATAGTTCCTTAACATCCGCATCCTATAGAGGGCTGCTATTATGTTATTACCTAGTAGAGCCAGCAGAGTGACTGATGCACAATGAGACTGATGCTCAACAAGATTAATGCACAACAGGATGCATGTTGCATCAGTCCTGATGCACATTCTACACTCTTTTTGGTGAACTGCATCTTTGCCATTCAATAAAGGAGTTTCTTACCTGTTGTGTGCATGCATTATATAGTATATCTATGTGTAGGGCTGTTGTGCGTGTTGTGTGGGTGCAAGAGGCTGGACTAGAAGGCCGTTGTGGTCCTTTCCAATGTAACAGGTCGTATAAGTTTCTGGGGAGCATCTATTTATTATTTCATATGGCTTTTTGTTAAAATGGATCACAAACCTTCTGAATGCATCATAAGGCACACTACAGATAGTTTTTAGAAGAAAAAGAGAAAAAATAGCAAGGAAAAAAGGATGATTCAAACAATCATAGGCACCTTAATCAGGTGTTTTGTGAGGAAGATTAATTTGTTGGTAGCACACATATACATCCAGCTGTGGAGGGAATCTTTCAGGAGAGATTCTGTTGTTGTAGAAGGTCTCCATGTGATTTTTTTGTGTGATTTTTAGAATGGTTCCAAACTGAGTTGAGTGCTTCCATGAAACAGCAATGGAGACAGATGAGGCTGGTGGACTTTCCCTTCTTGCACATTCACTGCATCTATTTCAGAACTTGGAAAAGTTACTTCTTGGACTGCCATTCCCAGAATTCTCCAGTGAGTATATTCACTGTTCATGCTAGCTGGGGAAGTCTGAGAGATTTATTTATTTATTTATTTAGAACACTGATGCCCAAAGTAGTAATTTTTTGTAATCAAAAGGAGCAATTTTCCAAAATTTGCGTCACTTAAGAGAACACCTATCTCAATGCGGTGTGTGTGTATCTTGTAGGCCATATAGCCCAACTCCCCCTCAACTCAAGAAACCAAGAAGTTGGAACATTCCTAGTGGCTGGTTGTGTTTCCTAGCTGTGCTGGGAAATGGCATATTGAAATAAATGAAACATAAATTAAGAGCCTTGAGAGCTGATGTTGTGCTGTGGCTGGAGGGTTGAGGAAATGAGGATGAGGAAAATGTGGATTCAAACCCCTGTTCAGTCTAGGTGTTCATTAAGTGACCTTGAGCCAGCCGCTGTCACTCAGACTGAGCTATATTACCAGTTCATTATCAGAATTAAAATGGAGTGCGGGGGAACTGTGTATGTCCCCTGGAGTTCTTTTGGCTAAATTTGGGAAATAAATAAATATAAACATATTATATTACAGCCCCTGGAAACAGCTTTTCTTCTCCTTCTCTCTCACAAACACCTTATATAATTTTTCCACAGCATTTTCTCTCTTCTTATCAAATCTGTTTCTTAGCGCCTGTTTAAATCTCCTGATATCTGGTTTTTAGGTTTCTTTGTGGAGGGGAGTAGTATGGTTTTTTTGGCATCTGTTTCAGTTGTAAATATTCATCCCCCAAAAGGAACAAAAACCTAACGGAAGGGAAAGTAGACTTACGGGGGAATGTGCTAAAAGCATCTATATGTGTCCCTGGGGAATGAATTGCATAAAAAGGGTCACTTCTCCATTTCCTACCCATTGTGTCTTTCTCCAACAAAATTTTGTAGAAAAACAAATATTGTTCATTTGCAGAGGAGAAGTAGATATCTTTGGATCCAGGAAGAAACAATGGAGCCTGTCAGTTTAGGTACACTCTGCATGGATTGTACCTTTGGGTCCAGATGGGTGAGCACTCAGTCTTTTTAATATTCTCAATACCATTTTTATATCTTTAATCGCCTTCCTTCCAGCGCCAGTAGGGGGAGCTACAATCATACACTGAAAACACAAGCCAAACACTCAAGACCAAATCACAAAATACATTGAAAAATCTTCATTATTATTTTTTAAACACTATTGAAGAATGTGTCAATCTGCAGATAACAACTTTGGATTCAGGCATCAATGCTGCTGAATTAATAAAAAGTGAGGAGGAAAAAAGAGTAGCCTTCCCTGTGGTTTGCTTCTATTTGTATTGAGCATTTTCTGTGTCCGGCAATTTTGACAGAGAATGAACTAGCAATTAATGGCATGAAAATTGCAACATGCAACATGCTCCTACCTTTGCAACATACAACATGTTCCTACCTTTGCAACATTCAATGCAACATGCTCCTACCTTTGAACAGACCATTGTTTGGCAAGAGAAACTGGGAAATGGCTTTGTAGAATTATTATTTTTATGCTGATAATAGTTTAGGCTTCATTCCCATGACATTCCAAAGTCTTAGGATAGTTACACACTAGGCTACACACTTTAACTACTGGGTAAATTGAACTGAAATTCTGATGATTGCCATTGGCTGTACTGGCTAGCAATGGTGGGAACTGTAGTCAAAAATATCTAGCAGTGAGGGAGCCAACTTGAGAAGGCTGGAGTATCGTGGTATTGGTCTTCTAAGAAGTAACTGTGGAATTTAAGTTAATTGTAGTTGTACTCCAGCTGCATGGTATTTAAGGAGCTGAAGCTTCTGTGTTTGTTTGACCTTGCATTGAATCCTGGGCTAGAACCTGTGAAGGAAGTAAACTTTATCTTATCTCTTCTGGACCTTTAGTGGCATGTGAGTTTATCCTTCCAACAGTGGACATTACATGGTGTCAGAAGTTGGGCGTTTGTTTGCAGTTGGGAGTTTGTTTGTTCTAACATCTTATTGAAGATATGGACTCATTTAGATCTCCACCTCCTCTTGTTACGCAAGGTAATTTGGCTGAGAATTGGAGGCATTGGGAACAGGCTTTCCGATTCTACCTTCCTGCAGCAGGACTTGAAAATGTTGCAAAGAAACGCCAAATAGCTATTTTGTTACATTGTTTAGGGGAAAAAGGAATTTTCTTTATATAATACTTTTGCTTTCCCAAAAGATGTTTCAGAGTTTCTAACAAAATTTAGAAGCTATTTTCTACCTCATAAAAACATTGTTTTTGAAAGATTTTGTTTTTGGAACTATGTGCAGAGTCAAGGAGTCAGGAGAGGCAAAAAAGAGAATGTAGCAGCACCTTTAAGATTGATTCTCATTTCAGTGTGAGATTTCATGGATATTATTCCACTTCTTCAGATGATAGATAGATAGAGTGATAGATTTGGTTGAGGTTATGGGAGATTTCCTCCTCTTACACATGCTCTGCAGTAGAACTTGGGAAAGTTACCTTTTTGGATTATACTCTTGGAACCCTACCAGGTGGTATGGCAGTATATGTGTTCCAGGAGTTGTAGTACTACACAAAATAACTCCCCCAAATATCTCCCTGCAGGATGGTATTGTGATCTTTTGCTACATGTGCATGTGCATACTAATGTGACCAAATGAGCAGGACCAAACATTTGCCCCATTGGACATGGACCCAAAAATGGTGGTGGTGCAGGGGCAGGCTACCCCAAGATTAGGCTAGGAAGAGCTGCCCCCGCACATGATCTGGCAAAATTAGATCACCAAGACTTCTCTATAATTGAGCTTTGATGGGAACAATCAGTCAGAAGTGTACTGAATGATCAAGCACTAAGAAATATTAAGACGTTGATTGTCACTGAGGTCCCTGAGGAATAATAAAGAGTGCTTGCAATCTATCCTACTTATTTACTTGGGATTAAGCTACAGTGAACACATGGAAGGCACTTCTGAGTACACATTGTGCAGATAAGACTCTTCACATCTAAAGATGTTTGAATAGATGGGAAAAGTAATTTGTCCTCCCTCTGCCAGTACCTGCAAGTAGGCAAAAATAATAACCTCCTTGCCAATGCTGAGCCCTCCATCTTGAAAACAATTCAAGGGTTCTTGCCAGTGGACATCTTGTCTGGGCAGGGATTTCAACATAAGGCACCTACAGCCATAGTCAACCCACCCTCTGTTTTCACAATACTCATGCTAGGTAGGGGAGTGGGTAAGATTTTGCTTTCCACAGGCAACAAAAGACCCATGCACCCCCTTTCCTGGCAGCAAACACTATAATTCATTGTGATTTCCCTTGGAATAATGCCTCACAGCTGGCACACAACCACATTCTGGAACCATATTCACGGGGACTTCAACTTAATCTGCAAGATGGACTCAGAGTTTGCTAGCAAGGCTACTGGCCAGAGCTGAACAGTTATTAGTTTTTCAGGAGGGGGGCTGGATCTGGCTTGTTTTGCAGCCTCATTCTTGCCAGTTCTCTCAAAACACCTGCTGGAGTCAATGAATATGATATCCAAGTTCTAAGCATAGCTTTGGACACGCAACAAGTTTTTTTAAAAAACCAAGTTAAAATGCTTCAGCATTTGTGAATTTGTAGGCATCTGTTGCTGGCTGAAGGGCCAAGAATAGGCAACATGGAGGGCTACTCAGGAACTGTCATAAAGCCATAGGCTGGAAGTGCTTTGTATATTTCTATTTGTGAAGGATTAGCACAATTTGCATAAGCTTAGCATGGCTGCCAGGCCACAGCTGGTGGACATGTTGTACTTAATGATGCCATTTGTGTGATTTCCAGGAAATTCCATCCGGGAATTTTCTTTCTTTAAAAAAAAATCTGAGGATGTTTTGGAAACCTTGTCTTGAAGGGCCTTGTAAATTGCTTATTTATCCTTATTTATTACTGAGTGAAATCTGAAATTTGCTATAACATGGGACGTCAGCTCTTGACGTAATGGAGTAATTTGAAAATTCCACATTCTCTTGATATGACGTGCAAGTGGACAAGTATATACCATTGATTTTTACAGCACAAAGTGCCCATGCCCTCATTCAGCTGTATAGACATGCAGCAGTTGCAACTCTACTTTTTGTGTTCCAGTCAGACAGTGGGCCAGATCTTGGTGGCAGTAGGGGAGAGTCTCATAATCACAAAAGATTCTGGGACTTGCAGTCCAAAAAGTAACACTTATAAGCTCTATAGTTGATTGGCGGTGATCAGGTAACTAGAAGGAAGAAGTGAGACCAGGCTAGGCACCTGTGAGAAATCCAAGTACTGGTTTTGTCCTCCTGGGGCACTGTAGTGCTAAATGAACTGCCAAACCAATCAACCAGCCAACCAACTAACTGGAAGGTAGCCAGTAGTCCACTTTTGGTTTTAAAAATAGCTACTAATCAATGTGTGTGTGTTTGTGGAGGGGGTGCAATCTGTTGCCACTCCTGGAAGCTTCCTGGAGGGCCAATCTCACACCTTGCAATTGTCTCAATTTAGCAGGGACAGTTCAATTAATCCTCTGCCATCCCACTTTATTAGGTGCTTCTAAAATGTCCTGGTTTCTCTCTTCTCCTCCCACTTCCCCCTTTGTCTTCAGCTCGCCTTCAGTTGTTGCGGACTGAGTTCAAAGTGCAAAGGTAGCTTGCTGTCCATTAACTTAGCAGGGGAAGAAGAGAGGAACTAATGGAGTCTTGCCCTTGACTGGAAGGTTTAGGAAAAAGCAAACTGCTGTAGCCTCTCCTAGCTTGTGAGTTCCTCATTAATAACTTTTGTCATCTTGGCCACACTCTGATGTTGCTTGATGTTGCCCCATTTTCATCTGTGAAAAGTTGAAGGGCGTGCAATCTACCTTCTCTTTTTTCAGCCAGAAAAAGGACAATCTGGGAAATCTGAAAGGCTCAAAGCCCAGAAAAACAACTTTGTAGAGTTGGGCCTCATGTAGTTTAAGGCCCACACTTTGCCCACTGCTGATTTAAGCAGACTAAATCCTGCCTCCCGTTCCTCTCAAATAGCTCATCAATACCATCTCTTATTTCTTACAGATGCAGCACCCGTGTATAGCCTTGGTGATAACTTCCATATGTGTGCAGCAATCAACCTTCCCTGACCCTCCCCCATAGCTCCTGATTGGTCCTTTTAAAAATGTTTTTCTTGGAAGCTGTGCTCATGTCAGCATGGTGGACTGGGCTAACTGGATCGTGTCAGCCAGCTATACCATGCAATTGTGCTAACGATAATAAAAGGATTTTAAAAAATTAAAATTTGAAGGAGACATGCAAAATGATCACGCAGTGGTGGTGGGTATCAAAATTAACATACCATGTGCATCTTTGTCCCTTTCTCCTTCTGTGTTCAGTGCTGATGCAACAGAAGCGGCCAGCCGGCTGCTGGACAAAGGTTGCCCTGGAAGTCGCTGAGGGAGGGACAGGCTGGGAATGCCCACGGCCTGCCCACTGCTGGCTTAACGATGGGAGGAAGCCTGGGAGGAAGCCTCATGGAGGAACTGCAATCACCCACATATAGTGATTGATGTGCAAAACAATGGTTAATGACAGCTTTTCCCTGTCAATGAAAAAGACCAGATTTGCCCCATTTGGGGAGAGGGTAGCAGCTGGCTGGTGATGATGTCATGCAGTAGGACAGCTTCCAGACCAGGAGCAAAGTGTGGCTGGGATGGGTTGGCAACATCCTGGGGAAAGGGCCAGGTACTATATTTGTGGCCACCCACTGGCTTCAATTATTTCTTTCCAGGAAACTCACTTGTAGACCAAAAGCCAATGGCTTGTGGACTGACACCTATCTAGGGACCACCACTTTGAGAAGCATTGGCTTAGAACATTTCATTATTTGCTGACAAGGTGGGTGTCCACTCCATTCCCCCTAGAGAAGAAAGGAAGACCGCCAGATGAATTTTGCAATGATAGTTCCACAACATGAGAGGGCAGCAGGCTAGTTTGTGGGGTGCAGTGCCCCTACTACAGAGAATTCTGACCTCCAACACCATTTTGTTGCCTCCCTCCTACCATCTGGGACCAGAGGCCAATGCCTCAGTGTATGTAATGATAATGCCTACCCCATTTGAAGTAGTGGACATGGTGAATGGAAGACTGAGAAGAACAGGAAAAGGTTTATGTTTCACACTCCTGATCCATCGTGTCAAAAATTAATCTAAGAATTCAGACTGGAATACTGTGTGACTCCAGAAAGAAAGGTGATTCCTTTAAAGTCAATCAGACTTTAACCACCACTTTTATTATTCATCTCATCCCACTGTGTACACAGTCATCACTTCTGTAATAAGGTATGTGGCATGAGTTGAATTACTCACCAAGTCTGAAGCTATTTAAGTGCCTTGCCTGGCAGTAGGGTCTGACACTGACTAATACAAAGAACTGGAATAATTCTATGTGTGATTAGGATTGAATAAATCCCCAAGAACTATGCTTCCCATAATGTTGCTCATGTTCCTTCAATAACCTATGTTACAATATTACTCACTTGAGCAATGCCTGAGGAGAGGGGGACGCATCATGGCAAACATAAACATATACTTTATGATTTGTGAGTGATACTGTGAATCTCGGCATGAACTATAATACAAAAAAATACATAAACAGCTTTGGGTAATGAAACTGTTTCTGAGATTGCTCACAGAATGAATCCCATCATGAAATGCACCAATAACCTCAATATTCTCCCCCTTTCCGAGCAACTTTAATATGGAAATATGTACTTACTGAAACCAACTGTGTGTGGTTTTCGTTCACTGTGCTTAGTCTTGTGCAGTCTAAATACATTTTTTTTAAAAAAAGCTCATCATGTATCTTTGAGATAATTACACTCTGTTCCCGCATAGCTTTCAAAGCAATCCCTTCCTGTCAACCACACAATATGAGGCCATATTTTTTTTCCATTATGAATCTTGCATTGCCTTCTAGAATTTACAATATCAACTACAAGTTACTGAATCAGTTGACAAGGGTGTTTTGTATGAAAAAAGCGCTAGATCATATCCCTTCTAATTAATACTGGATTCTTGTTGTCCAAGGTTCCAGTTCACATGGAAGCCCAACAGAAACTCTCTACCAAGATGTTGCCCTCTGCATGTTGAGGGAGACAGGAAATGAAGACAGAGAGAGCGGGGCTGGCATATTTTCCTTCCTCATGTGTTTAATCTACACAAAAGGGCTTGTTATGTATGTGTGTGCATTGTATAGAGTATCTATGTGTAGGGCTGCTGTATGTATTGTATGTGCCCTTGTGGTCCTTTTCAGCATTAAGATTCTATGATTCTATGTCATCCCATTGGATGTGGCCCCCAGAGCCAAAAACAGGTTGTGCACCTCTGATTTAAAATGACAACTGAGTGTCTCACCCTTCTAGATATGAAGATAGAAGGCAAAATGTGCTGGCAGTATTCCACTCGCTTGTAAAGTGAGAAACATATCCATTCCCACCTTCAATTGTTGCAGCTAATGAAGGCAATCACAGCGATGCCTCAAGTAAAGTATCTTATGTTGCTATTAGGAGATGAAGTGGTGATGGTGGGGTAGAGGGAACGCAGGCAGAACTGAGGTTTCTATGACAGTTCTGAACAAAAGCCTGAAACCTTAAGACACGGACAACAATGCACAGATCTAACATTAACATTTCGTTTCCTCAGCTACTGCTACAGTTGCTAGAGCAGCTAAATTAAAATGGTGCATTTCTGGATGCTGAGTGAGCAAAAAACTGAGTTGGGGATGGAAGTGTGGATGGATACACTCTGTCTGGGACGAGTATTAGCACGGAGCATCTATCCAGCCAAGACAGATACTGATCTTGGCCTTTACTTCATCATTTCCCAGAAGTCCCAGCAGACTGGAGGAGGACAAATGTCCCCATCTTCAAAAAGGGGAAAAAAGACCCAAATAATTATCGCCCAGTCAGCCTGACATCAATACCAGGAGAGATCCTAGAGCAGATCATTAAACAGTCAATTTGTAATTACTTAGAAAGAAATGCTGTAATCACTAAGAGTCAACATGGATTTCTCAAAAATAAATCATGCCAGATTAATCTTATCTCTTTTTATAATAGAGTTACAAGCTTGATAGATGAAGGGAATGCTGTGGATGTAGGATATCTTGATTTCAGTAAGGCCTTTGACAAAGTTCCCCATGACATTCTTGCAAAGAAGCTAGTAAAATGTGGGCTGGACAAAACTACTGTCAGGTGGATTTGTAATTATTTGACCAACTGAACCCAAAGGATGTTCATCAGTGGCTGCTTGTCATCCTGGACAGAAGTGACAAATGAGGTACTAGCGGGTTCTGTCTTGGGCCCAGTGCTATTCAATATCTTCATCAGTGACTTGGATGAAGGAATAGAGGGCATGCTGATCAAATTTGCAGATAACAAAATTGGAAGGGGTTGCTAATATGCCAGAGGACAGGCTCAAGATTCAAAACGACCTTAACAGATTGGAGAGCTGGGCCAAAGCTAACAAAATGAATTTCAACAGAAAGAAATGTAAGGTCCTGCACTTAGGCAGAAAAAATGGAATGCACAAATATAGGATGAGGGACATGTGGCTGGATAACAGTATGTGTGAAAGGGATCTAGGAGTCTTGGTACACCACAAGCTGAACATGAGTCAGCAGTGTGATGCAGCAGCCAAGAAAGCCAACATAATTTTTGGTTGCATCAAAAGGAGTATGGTGTCTAAATCGAGGGAGGTAATGGTACCACTCTATTCTGCACTGGTTAGGCCTCATTTGGAATACTGTGTCCAGTTCTGGGCACCTCAATTCAAGAAGGATATCAACAAGCTGGAACGTATCCAGAGGAGGGCAACAAAAATGGTGAAGGATCGGGAAACCATGCCCTATGAGGAACAGCTTAGGGAGCTGGGTATGTTTATTCTGCAGAAGAGAAGGTTAAGAGGGGACATGATGGCTGTGTTTCAATATTTGAAGGGATGTCATGTTGAGGAGGGAGCAGACTTGTTCTCTGCTGCTCCAGAGACTAGGACAAGGAGCAATGGATTAAAGCTGCAGGAAAGGAGATTCCACCTGAACCTCAGGAAGAACTTCCTGATGGTCAGAGCTGTCCAGCAGTGGGATATGCTGCCTCAGAGTGTGGTGGGGTCTCCTTCTTTGGAGGTTTTTGAGCAGAGGCAGGATGGGCATCTGTCTGGAGTGCTCTGATGTGGGTTCCTGCATAGCAGGCGGTTGGACTGGATGGCTCATGTGGTCTCTTCCAACTCTATGATTCTATGATTTTGCCAAAGCTTTAGAAAGTTGCAAAAGGCATTGCAATTGAGTGCACCCCTATCAAAGTCAACTGGCTGAGGCCATTCTTAAAGTATTGTAATCACCATCATCATTTTTATTTTTAAAAAGAAGCTACATCAACAGGAGACTATGATGTCATCACCAACTTGTAATTGAACCAAATGTCATGGATAGACATTCTTTTAACTAAATGAAAACAAATTATCTGAACTCTTATTTAAATCAGATATATTCAAAATAAATCATAAATTGAGGAGTCTTGTAGAGTCAACACAATTACCTTTGCATGTGTGACTTAAAAACCACCAAAATCAATACATTCAGCAGTGGGAACCTACATGGGAGGAACAGGACATTGTACTGCCTTACTTTGTACTTTTTTTTTTGAAGCAAACAAGTTTTTTTAGCCAAAGATAAAGCTCCCCACTTTACCTCCTAGAATCTACATGAAGTTCTCTCTGGTTTCTTACAACAAAGTAGACTGTGAGGTTACCACAGGACTGAAAACAGACAGGCCTGGGTTTTCAGTTTTTTTGGAGGTGTGGTATTCTTAAAAAGAAGAAATAAAGTTTATTGCCTTTATTTTGTTTCCTACTGTCAGTAAACGTAGAGGAGCATTAAGGTGTACAATCCTAATTTGATAGTCTGCCATCTCCTTCTTCCTTGACAACTCAAGACAAGATGGAGATGATATGATTTAAGATTCTAATCTCCCATTCCCCGCTGCTGCTTAAAAAAAACAAAACAAACAAACCAAATTTTCCTGGCAAAAAAATCTTTCCGATTCCAAAGGTTCACAAAGATCTCTGTACTTATTTGACAATTCTAATAAAGACATTATCACAATGTGGACATTAAATCATAGTTCATAGTAGCAAGAGAAATAATGGTTTTATAGGTTAAAATACCCTCAGAAACCCAAGTAAGCTGAAGACATGCTCTGAGGAGTGAAATATTTTTAAGCAGGCATATGAGAGAGAAGACAAGGGAGAGTTGCCTCATTTTCTCTGAACATCACAGGTTTGGTTTCTCTCAAATTATTACTTTGTTGTGCTTTGTGGGCACAAACGTGTGGCTTTGCTTTTTGATCTAAGATCCAAGCTCTGCTTTGTGTCAGTTTCTTGTCTGAGTTTATTCGTCTCTGAGCATCAATGTTCCGAGTTGCTCAGACTGCATCTCTGCATTGTTCTTAAACAAACTGCTTTTCTTTTAGTTTTACCAATTTGTCTCAGAAACTGGTGTTGTGTGACTTGCAATGACCATGATGGCATGAGTTTTATGAGAATGTCCACTTTCAAATTTCCAAATGTGCTTAACAGCCCCTTCCCATTAGCTCATTTAATTGCTGAGGGGTGGAGGAGAGACAAAAGAGAGAAACATCTGATCTTAGACTGTATAAGGTCAAGCAGCAACAGATGAAATATTCCCCCCAAGCTTTCAGGGGGACTTTCAACCTGTCAAGGAATTCAGAATTCATGTTCAATACTGCCTTCATTTCAGGACTTGGAACGACAGCTCCTCAAATCCCTCACCCAACATATAGAACTGTCTGGTTCTGGGAATGCGTAATCTGAAATAAAAGAGGATCCTTTCCAAACTTTGCTTCTCTTTTGTTCTGATGTAGGAGAGAAAAGAGGAACTGTTTAATCCACAGTAGGATTATGGATTAAAGTATACATGTTGCCACTCCACCACTACTTCCATGTTTGTGTATGTGCGTATATGTGTGTGTACGTGTATGTGTCTTCACAAACTAGGACATGTGTGGCCAAACAGCATTGGAGTTTGGTCAGGATGCCAAAAAGTCAGGAGAGGCAGCAGCAGCAGCAGCAGCTTGCTTTTGTCAGCGCCTACAGGAAAGAGCATTGCTGGGATTGTTATTTGCTTCTTATTTGTAAGGTTTTTTTTTTCCTAAAGTAAACTAATTGCTTAACTACCTGAGCTTCTTAACCTATATTATCAGCTTCTCTTGGCTGCCAGCCCAGACCAGGTGTGGACACTCAGAACCACAACAAGGAAGTGATGGATTGAATTTCCTCTCCATGCCTTCTCTGGACATGGGAATTATCAAACTTTCTTCTACAGCTTATGTTATTTGCTTTCTATAAAGCCTGTATGGGAGAAGCCAGACTCCAAAGGCTGAGGAACATGTTCAGGTAAATCATCTCAAGTGGTTGCCAGTGGTGCTGCTTCTGCAGACAGACAGATTCCATTGTCTCCCTCTCTTTTTCAGCATGGGTTGTAGAGATGGTTGGGGTTTCCCCTAATCTGTTTTGGGACACATGAAACAGCAATAACAACAAAACCCTCACGAGGGGTGGAAATCATCTGGTTCTTCCCCTCATGAGGGGAACATCATCTGGTTCTTCAAAATCATCTGGTTCTTCCCCTCACGAGGGGAACATCATCTGGTTCTTCAAAATAAGAACTACAGTTGCAAATACTGCAAGCTTCTGCAACATGTGTCCCATCCAGATTTGCCCTATGTTAAATGTAAAGGCACATTTATCATTATGGCTTTTGTGGTCATTGGTTGGTAGTGGTGTCCATTCACACTTCCATAGGTTGCTACATCCAGAATCATTCAGCGTAAGCCAGGCTAAGACATTTTGCTGCCTGAGGCAATTGACAAGATGGTGCCCCCTTCCTCTCACTCCACACACAGAAGCTGAACAGGCTGGTAGCTGAATCTTACTATAATATCCTTTTTCACAGCTGAGAAACAGTTCTGTCCTCTAATGCTATGCTTAGCAGGAACATCTGGGAAGCCACAATTACCTCCCAGAATTTGCTGCCTGAGGCAGTCATCACATTCTGCCTGATATTATGGCTGGCCCTGGATATGAGTTCAGATGGGAAAGAAGCACTTATGGGGTGTATGACTCTCCTTGCACGGTTGTCTGAACCATAGCCTAACACTTTAGTAAATTCTTTTTCACATTTCTGTCTAGTAAAGAACAGTTGCCTAGGACTGAAGAACAGAGGCATAGTATGAACCTGGGCACACCCCAAGTTTTTTTTTTTAATAGTTACTCTTTTTTTTGGAATCTAACTTAAAATCTTTCAAGACTTTGATGAGTGCACAAACAAGCAGCTCAGTTTGTTTGGACAGTCTGTAGAGCAAGCATCGTCCCTAAATTGGAAGCCTAGGAAAATTGAGCAAGGTCTGTAATTTCTCAGCTTTTCTAGCTAGTCCTTAAAGAGGCATCTAATTAGTGTTGCTCCGTCTAACACAACCCTGCTGCAGAATGTAAACGGAACATTAATCATTGGTTACGGCATGAGAAAAATCATTAGGTCATTGCCTGAAGCTGTGTGGGAAGAATTATATATACACACAGAGATTGTGTGATGTGTGTGTGTGTGTGTGACTTTTAAGCTGCGTGTTATGCGGAATTCTATTCTTCATTCCTTCAAGTTTTAAAACCAAAAGCAATCTTGGACAGGCTGGCAATCTAAACAGAAAATGTGCATGGCATAGGGCTATTTAACTCTTTCCTCTCTGCCTCCCCCTCCCACCAAATTGCTGTGATCAAGTTACTAGTGGGGAAAAGATTAGGGGTTCACCAAAGCATTCCCATGTCTTTATTTCCATGAATGAAAAAAGCAGTTTGGAACAGATGATTCTGAACTGAAAAATAATTGATGGGGTTGGGGGAGGGGAGAGGAAGCAGATGAGTAGAGGTGCCCTGGAAGGAGATAGTTTGCGAGGAAAGGGTACAGCCAGGCATTATCCTGATGGCTCTTCCCACCCTGAAATGGCTGTTTGAAGTATTTAGTTGACAGTTAGTGGAAGAAGGAAAAAACTGAGACAATAACTACACTTGTTGTCTACCTGAACAACAACTGGCCGGAATCTAAAGCACCAGTAAGTATTCTGTATGCAAGATCAGTTATCACAACTTGCTCTGTTGCAGTGAGCATGTTTTTGATAAATTTTGTACAGAGTTTAGCATACAATTGGCTGATCATATTGTCATGCCCCAGTGTGCAAGATGACTTTTTATGTTATTTCGTTTTATTTTCCCTGTGCAGAATTTGGCACTACTGGAAAAAAAAAAAAGGATCCCTGGTTTACAAACTCATACTTTACAGCTTTGCAGTGGTGCGACAAATATTGGATCAGTTGCACGAGTGGCATGTAGCAAATCACACAATGAATATAACATAAAGCAACAGGTATTCTAAATCAAACTTTGATGGTTTAACTGCCAATTGCTCTGAAAACAAAGGGAAACTCTGGTTGGGGTTTTAATAAATAATGATAATAGATATTAATAACTATAGTTTAATATACCATAGTTTATTTGATTTCTTCTAGGCAGCAACTCTGTAACAAGTTCAAGTTTTGGTTTTAAACCAAGATGGTTGATGCTTTTTGCCTCTCTTTGCATTGCAAGGCAAGCAAGATAGGAAGGGTTGAGGACAGCCTAGAACAAGTTTGTTCCTACCATCTCTTGTATTGTTGCAGAAGACTGTGGGCACAATTAGAGATCTGCCCATGATGAAAATAGTATAAGGGTGTTGAGGTGCCCTCCACCCACCACATTTGAAGAAAACCTGAGGTAGCTGAGCAGCCCTCATGGCTTATAGTATAGAGCCAGCCCTACTATCAAGCTGTACGTTTGAAGAACAGGCACTACAGCCTCCATTACTCTAGTCTGACAGGAAACCAGCTTACCTACAATTTTAGAAATCTGTGTCTCGCTGGAATTGCAAAGTGCTTTCATTCATTGTTCAGGTAATAACATGATTACAATATATAATAGCAGGAAACCCACAAGAGCTCTTTTACAATACTCCAAAGAGGTCCACCTGGGAATGCTTCTCCTTACATATATATCAGATGCATTCCAAAATCAAACTCTTTGAAGATATATTTTCTTGTCTGTTGCTTTTAGTATAGGTAGTCATTCTCAATAATCTCACACTGCAAGGAATGCCTTGACCGTTACTTTTATTCTTAAAACTAAGGTGCATATACTCCTTCATGTTGTCAGCAGTGCAGATTATAAATGTCCTTTCTCTTTTGCACCTAATGGATTAGAATGAGTTGTACAAGAATAGCTCCATTTTCTGACCCCTCCCTGCAAACATAATGGCTAAGTAGGTTCATGCTTGCCTAAGAACTTTAATATATGAATATATCTGCAAAGATTTATATCACTTTGTAAAAAGACAGTGGCTATAAATGCCATGGTGTGTGTGTGTGTTCAGTATTTCTGTACCAATGTCTAGTACACTGAGATGAGTAAAACCAAATGGTGTTAGCTAAACAGGATTTTTCATTTTTAAACAGCACTGTTTTAATCTGCTGCTGGTTTTACTTTGATTTTTATGGGCTAAACGTGTTTCTTTTTACGTCTTGCTGCTGGTTTTATTAAGTACTGTTTCATCATTGTTTTATCATTTTGTATTTTATGGCTTTAATTTACCTATACCACACAGAGAGCATAGGTTATTGGGTGGTCTTAAAGTATATGAAATGAAATTTGAATTTCCACACCGCCATTAGTTTCACACTCACCAGCATCCACCAGCTTGTATGGGACAGCCTATCTGAAGTTTTATGCTGGAACACAGTAAGCTTTGTCACACAGCATGGAAACTTCCACTCCAGTATTGGCACAGTGGCATCAGCATATTGTCAAAATCAGTGCCTAAGCTTTCTGCAAAGGTCACCTTAGCCATGGTACTGGTTTCATAGCTGTGCTGGATTCTGGAAACTGTGCAGAAATCTTTCCTGGCCTGGCTCTGCCACTGCTTGTTGTCTGCTTGTTGTTAGGCAAAATAACTGGCTACCTCAGGTGAGGGAGAGAGGCTGAGGTATGTGGAACTCCTGGTAGCAAGTTGTTGTAGGAAAACAGAGCCCTGTACCAAGCAGACTGCCCAGAGCCCTCTAAGTGAGTCTGATTAAGTGTGTGTGTGTGTGTGTGGCGGGGGATGGGACATGATTTTGTCTCTCCAATGCTGAAGGAAGATTCGGCATCTCTGTGTGAAATAGGAAGTTGTGCCATCTTCCATGTACAAAAGGCACACATTTTTCTGGGGTCTACTGTCCTGCTTCTAGTGGAGCTTGGAGACATATACAAGCCAGGAGATTGCTAGTGCCATAAGAAAATATAAATCTACCTTACACTTCTGTATGCATTTTATTGGTCATTGTGGAGGTTGGTATTGCCATTCTCCCTCTACAATAATCAAAGCTGCATCCCCTGGCTCACTATTGTGCTGTGATAGCCCGCCACCAGCCATTTCTTTGCTGGCAGAAGGGACTAGAAAAGCATCTGGCTATGTTCACATGAGATGCTTTCCATAACCAGATATTGATTAATAATATCATCGGCTGATGTCATTGTTCTGGAAGACTCCAGCAGATCTTAGCAGAAGATCCTTCAGTTTGGGCCTGGTGATGGGAACACAGCTAGGTACTTCTCCGCCCCCCCCATCAGACATAGAAACACTGTGGGGAGAGCTGTCACAGTGCAACAGTGAGTCCTGGGGATTATGACAGGGGAGTCATAGCAGAGGTCTGCAGGCAAAACAAAGCCCATTCAGTGGCACCTTCTTTGCCTTCAGTTAACAAATGGAGGTGGATTGGAAGTGAGATTACACGTGTATATAATTTACATGTGGAAATGGGAGGAAAAATATACCCACTGTCCTTGTCGCCTGTGAAGTGTCTAGGCATGTACACCAGTAGTGAGGAAACTGTAGCCTGTTGGGCATATGTAGCCCCAGTTTTTTTTCTTCCTGCACAACTTCCAAACTTTTTGAGAAGGGGAATACTAGAAATTAATCAATTGATGTTCCTGGAAACTTTCATGCTAGCAAAACAACAGTATACCAACCTCCCTCCAAATGGGAAAAACAACAAAAAATATGGAAGTAATTCTGGTTATTCCTTTTCAGGTGATTTTGGAACTAGGTGGATTTAGTCCATCCACTGGTTAGCAAGTAGCCACTGGCACCCAGCAGTTGCCCATCCTTCTTGTAAATGCTTCTGGATAAGCATTCAGTCTGATTCGTCAGGGCTCTTGTATTTGGTTCTTACACTTTTTCGCTTGGCAAGGGAGGAAGAAAAAGCAGTCCATTGGCCACATATGGTCCCAGCCCCACTTTTGCACCTCCCAAGACAAAGTGGCATTCTATCTGGGCCAATTTTGGGGTAGATTTTTCTTTTTAGAAAACCAACCCGAAAGCATGAAAAGCACTCAGACAAGCTGGTTTGGCTAATACTGGTCTGAACCAAGTCTTTGATTTTTGGCCAAAGGTGGGCGGAGCCAACAATGATGACTGGAAGTGACCACACCTCAGTCAAGGTGATGTCACTCCTTTGTGATGTGTCAGTGCTGCTGCAGCACTCTGTGTAGCTACCCTTCGCTGTGCTAGGGTTTAATAGGAAGTATATAGGCATTTAGTCATGCTCATGTTGTTTCCCAAGTCCCAGTGCTTTTACTATTACTTCTTCACTATCATCACAAACTTGTCTGGTGGGGACATAGGAGAGGGCCTTCTCTGTGGCTGCTCCCAGCTGTCCCCTCCCTCTGTTCTTCTTCCACAGGCAGGCAAAGACATTTTTAGTCAGATAGGCATTTCATGATTAAATGGTTACAGGAAGGCTTTCTCCCCCATTTTTAACTTGTTATGTTATAAAATGATTTTATAATTCTAAAAAAAATGATGATGTTTTAATGTAACAATTTATTTGTGTTTTAAGGTTTTTTATTATCATGCTTTAAACTGTTTTAATCTTTTGCAAGCCACGCAATGGGCCAGTCTAAATACCCTCAAGACACCAGATCCCATCTGATCTTGGAAGCTAAGCAGAGTCAACCCTGGTTAGTATTTTGATGAGAGACCACCAACAAAAGCAGGTGCGGTAGGCTGTATTTCAGAGAAAGGAACTGGCAAAACCACCTCTGGTATTCTTTTCCTAAGAAAACCCTATGAAATTGATGGGGTTACTGTAAGTCAACTGGTGGCTTGAAGGAGCACATGTGCATGCGCACACATAAACACAAGCCACCTTGGGTGCCAGGGTGAGAGAAAGACAATATGTAATGTAATGTAATGTAGTGTAATGTAATGTAATGTAATGTAATATATAACGTAAATAATAAATCTTTACAATATAAAACCCAGAATCCTACTGGTGTTGAGTGCAAGTTCCCTGATGGGATTGATCGTACATTTTCACCCATGTTCAGTTCAACCTTAGGAAAGGAGCATTGTGCCTGAGGAGCCATTTGTACATGCACGTCCATAGATCTGTATGGATGCTCATGTCCACTTATTGTGCATTTCACTGCCTATTTAGGGATGTGTTCACTTGAGTCATATTGTCACCCAGCACAGGTGTCATGTAGCACAATCCATGTCTAATTCTCTGCGGGCATAGATTTACACTATGGTAAGCCCAGTGCAGGATTTAGGCCAGAGAGATCTCCTTTATGAGGGATGAGAACCAAAGAAAGAAGGGCTGATTTAGCTTATTTTACTCCCTTCTCTTCCCTTTACTAGTACAAAGGCACAGAGTTTGGGCTGTCATAGCATGTCTGAAAAATAAACCATGCCTATTGGATTCTGTACTATGAATATATTTATTTAAAACTGAAAGCACAAGGAAACTTCACCTCTTTTTCTTCCTACACCGGATGCTTAGATGTTACTATAATTACAAAAAGCAAGCTACTGTGCTAATATTGATGCAACTGTTGTTCTCAGATGAAGTTAGTTGCTCCTGAGGAAGTAATAAAAAGTAACTCATAATAACCACTGAATGATCTGCCCACATTTTTATAGCTGTTCAGCTATCTGAATAATTGAGGCATGCATATTAAGTTCTCGAAAAAGAATAAAACCAGGGGAAAATTAACATTTTTAAATCAGGCTCAAAGCTGCATTAAAGAGTTGCTTTTATTTTCTTTATTCTTGGTGCTTGTTGCAACGAGCTGATTAAAGGAGTGTTTATAAACTTCCAGTAGCTTTACATATTTACATATATAAGCTGTATTTTATTTTATAGGCATCTGAAGAACCTCTCCTCCCCCCACATTCAACACTGGGTCTGATTAGCATCCTGCTGAAGTAAAGCTGGAATAAATTTTGTTGCAAGTGTGGTTGGGGAACCACAGCACACACAAAAAAAGTCTCTTTGCAAGGTTTTTTACCTACCCACAAGAAGAAACAAGTGAGCTTTGCTTTGAGAAAACTCAAAGACAAAGATGCACTGGGGAGAGCAAATAGCCCAGTGATAGAACACAGTCTATGGCAGCAATGGGATTGAGCTCAATTCCCTGGCATTTCTCCTCCAAGGGCAGCAGGGCTGGGAGGCACACCTTCATTAATCTCGATAAAGAGAAGTGGGAGAGAAGGGAAGAACACACAAAGGACCTTTGAAGAGATGCAGTTCTTCACTAATCTCATTCCTGAAGGAAGCAAGCAGTAATTACAGGAATTTTCCTCCCACTGCCAGAAAATCTTCTGGGCAGTTTTCAAAGAATATTTATGCCAGGGATTTTCTGTGCAGGAATGTCATTTTCTGCATAGAAAATTGATTCTGCTTCTTTGGCATGTTTGAGATGAACAGATTTGTTTCTGCATTCCTTTGCATTGTTGAATATTTAGAAATGTTGCATATGTACAGGCAAGGTTACGCAGTCTCAGTGCTTGCAGGTGAAGTGGGAAGAATAGATGAGAACCCTTTCAATTTTAGGCATAGCCAGCAGGAGCTGTTTGATTTTGTGTTGCCTACAATGAGGCCAGGAGTTTACACCGCATGGCTGTTCTCAGTGGCATATAGAAAATAGGGTTCAGCACCCTGGATAGCGGTTTTAATGTTCAAAGGGAATTTGCCATCTCACTGACAGAGAAGTCAGCTGCCACTGGCTGTAGTTGTAACTGGAGGGCAACTGTTAGATTATTTATATTATTTTTAAAAATCTAAGATTGGTGCTTAGAACAGAACAAACAAAACAAAAGAAGAAGAACAAAAGAGGTTCTGTCTGTTATGTTCTACTTTGTGGACTGTTCATCCATCTTACTTCACTGGGCTAGTGATTCTGTATTTGTTTTCTATCATGATTGCCTTTGAGAATCTGACAAAAGTTATGGATTCCCTACACCAGAAAAACACACTGAAACACATGCACATAAAATTTTGCATAACATTTCTCTTACTGCATTAGAAACATCCTAACATGGCAACAATCTTAATTGCAGAAGCAGAATTATACTCTGTATCTCCTCCCACCATCCCCAGGACTCCCTGTTTTGATGTGATTCCCTGTGGCCTTTCAATACCTGATGGAGAGCAGGGAGGGCATGTGAGAAGCGGCTGGGTATGTTACCGTAGCCAGATGTAGAATGAAAGTACCAGCTACCAAGATTCACCAGGGTCCTCCAGAGATCTTGAAGGATGAGGTAACTGGTTTTATCTGGCTACTGAGAAAAAGACAAACACTTTTTTGATAGCCTTCCTCTGTCCTCCAGCCACTGAACGGCCATGGGGGCCTATCACAGTGAAAGGGTGATTCCTGTAGGGCTTTTATTGCTGCAGAGAGAGGAATGTTCACAAAACAGCAACAACAAAAATGTGCAGACATATGTGGGACTTAAAGCTTGCAGATCTCACTATTCTATGCTGGCATAAGATATTATCCACAGCATGTAGCCATGTCATTTCATGTGTGTTGTCTTTAGCAACATACTGTGTCTTTCTGCATGAGTTAATATGCAGTTAACATGAGTCCGTTCATCCTCTGTTTTGCAGTCTGTAATTCTATCTCCTCCATGTTTGAAGAGCAAGTTAGTGAGTATGTCACCACAAGATGTTATATAATCTTTTGTATTTGTAAGTAAAGCTACTTCATATTATTTTACCAAAAAGGGCAAAGTCTATGTAAAGTCGAAGGCTTTCACGGCCGGAATCTATAGGTTGTTGTAGGTTTTCTGGGCTTTGAGGCCGTGTTCTATTAGTATTTTCTCCTGATGTTTCACCTGCAAAAAGCAAAGTCTGTTTAGTTCTCTGTTAAACTCTCTCTCTCTCTCTCTCTCTCTCTGTGTGTGTGTGTGGTGGTATGGGGCTTGTTGTTGCTCACTTTCTATTTGCAAATACTAACTACTCTGCTTGTGACAAATATTACTACTTTGTCCATCTGCCCCTCAAAAGATGGATTCTCTCACAAGGCATGCTGAAAGTTTTTTTTTTTAAAATATTTTTATTAAAAAGAAAATTAAATTTCCAGTCTGTAATCCAGTAATCCAAAAGTATTGTACATTATACAATAAAAAATGCTTTATCCTATGATTGCTTTTGTCTACATATATATATCCATATACTATCTCAGGCTACCCTTCCCCTCCCCCCTTGTTTGACCACATTTAATACTTCATTATCTTGTACCCCAGAAAACCTGTTATAGTCTTGAGATTTCGCCTCATAATATTGGTAGATTAATGTATATAATTCTCTTTTCTCTTAATTATTCTGTCATTGTCCATTCTCATTTATTCTCTCCTTAACACTACTTTACCCATCTCTCTATCTGAAGGCAATCTCTGAGGTCCTTCCTGACCTGGTGTGTGTGTGTGGGGGGGCAGCGCTGGCAGCAGCAGTCCTCCCACTCACCCTTCCATGCCCCCTGCCACCCTTGCCCAGCCAGGTTGTGAGAACATCCAATATACAATTTCTCTTCTACCAGAAGTTTCTCAAGGAATTGGGAAATCCAAATTCAATCCTAGTTGGGAAGTTGGCACATTTCCATTGCATCTCTGAGTTAGAAAGTAGAGGCCCAGTCCAATTCCTACAGCCCATTCTGTAATTCCTAGTATTGTAATGCATCGGTGTCCCCCTCTTTTCTTTTTTATTGTCACAAGTGCTTATATGATGCTTATGTGATTAATTTCACTGAAAGTCTAGTGGCCATTGCTCTTAACAGAAAACTATTCAAAAGTAAATTTATTCCTGCCTTCATACTAGGTAGGCCCAGAGTCCAAAAATATAAGATGAATATATTAAGCAACTTTTAGTGCATGAGGAATAAGATACATCTCTGTATATGTATATATTACATGCATATTGCATTTTAACTACTGTATTGTACTGATACTGCATTTTCCTTTGAACATATTAGAGCAACACATACTTCACAGAGTCCTGCAGCAATGATGAAGTATGTTGACTTTTAATAACTTAAAAGGAGCATCCACTGTTAAAATTATCATGTTGGAAATTATTGAGAATAAATGCATATCCGATTTCCATACAGAATGTAGCAGTATGTTCTTATATAGCTTCAACTATAATACAAGATATAGCACACCTCAATTGACTCATAGATGCTGTGAGACACAAACAACTTACCCTGACGTACAGTCTTTGAAAATGGATTAGCTCACAGGGTTCGATGAGGGTAAATTGCTTAAATATCTATGTAGTCTAGAAGATCATTTAAAGCCATCAGCCATCCAGGGTGGTTTCTGATGTGATTTAAACACTTGTCAGCCTGAGAAATGTGGGTGAAGTCTGAAACTGCATCAGGAGTCTTCATGAAAAAAAAGAGAGAGAGAGAGAGGAAAAAAATGCAAATATTTTAGTGAGTCTTAAATGGATGATTTTTCTCTCTCAAAAGAGTACTTAAAATTGACTAGATTGCAACCAGCATTTAAAATCAGGATGGGCTTGATGTGTGCCAGGAGGTTTAGATAATTCTCACAATCTCTGAAACAAGCTCATTTTTATTTGTACTTGAAATTCATTATTGAGATCCAAATAGGTCTTGCTTGTGCCGTGAAAAGGATGTGGTTCTTGGAAAGCAGTTGTTGAATCCTAACCATCAGCCAATATTAATCTGTTCATTGATTTGCAAAATAAGGCCATTTCTGCACTAGACTGTTATAGTGCTATTATTCAACTTTCAACATCCTATAGAATCCTGGAGTTTGCAGTTTACAGAGGGGCCTCAGGGAGCCCCCTCCTTAAACTGCAAAGCTGAGGGCTCCTTAGGATGTTGAAAGTGGAATAATAGCACTATAACAGTCTAGTGGGGAAATGGCCTAAGTTATTGTTAGTGGAACAACAGGCAATGAAGAAAAACAATAGTAAAAGAAAGAAAACCCTGGAGCTCAAGCAGAGGCTGGACAACCATCTCTTGGGGATGCTTTTTCCCACATCAAGTAGCAGAGTTGGACTAGATATCTTGAAGTAACCTCTCCAGCTCTTTGGTTCTTTAGCATAATATTTTAAATGCAGAGTCTGGAAAAAACCACACTGGACAGAGGACTCTAGAAGCTATGGCCACAAGCGGTAACCTTTTAAAGTTCTGTTTAATTCTTAATTATTTTCAGGGTGGTCTGCCCATATGGTTCCCCTCCCCTTGTTCTTGTTGTGGTTGTTGTTGCAGATATATAATACATTATAAGAAAGACGCACATTTTAGGAATATGTCTGCATCAACTATTTCTTATCTATCTGTCTATCTATCTATCTATCTATCTATCTATCTATCTATCTATCTGAATAAAATATTTCTATCCTGCCATATAGTGGAGGATCTAAGAGGGATGGAAAAGTAGAACAAATTGAAATGGCTTAGAACAATTTAGAATTTAAAATAATAAAGGACAATTAAAGCAGTTCAAAACCACCAACTGCAGATTGTGTCAAGTGAACAACAAAGCTGTTTTGAGGGGTCAAGGGTCCTTTACATGCAGGCCCACAAGAGGAGAAACCAGAAATTCAGTTTCTACAACATGAGGATATGGACAGGAGTTTGGAGAGGTAAGAATTGCCACATATATGTTAGATTCTTGTCCTTTCTGGCTTATTAAAGAGGACTGAGTGGGTTGAGCGAGTGGTTAACGACTTATTAAAACAAGGCTGAGTTCCAGCATGCCTATACCAGGCAGTGACAAAACCATTGCTAAAAAAGCTCTCCCCGGATCCCACCATGATCGGACAATTTCAACATCCCATTTTTGGGCAAGGTACTAGAGAGCGTGGTGATTTCCCACCTCCAGGCATTTCTGGATAAAATGGATTATCTCAATCCATTTCAATCTGGTTTCAGGCCTATCTGTGGGACAGAGAGAGCTTTGATTGCCTTAGTGAATGACTTATACCAGGAAATTGACAGGGGAAGCGTGTCTCTATTGGTTCTGCTGGATCTCTCAGGGCTTTTGATACCATTGACCATGGTATCCTTCTGGGCCGCCTTGCAGAGATGGGCTGCCTTGCACAGCAGCTCCATTACTTCCTGGAGGGGAAAAAACAGAAAGTAGTGCTGAGGGATTCCTGTTCAATTCCTTGACTGTTGAATTGTGTGGTCCCTCAGGGCTCAGTTCCATCTCCCATGCTGCATATACATGAAACTGCTTGGAAAAGTCATGTGGGGATTGGAGGTTTGGTGCCATAAATCTGTGGGTGACACTCAACTCTATTACTCCTTTCCATTGCAATCCAGGCAAGCTGTTTCAGTCATAAACTAAGATCTGTCATCAGTAATGGATTAGATAAGGGTGAACAAATTAAAACTTAATCCAGACAAAACAGAGGTGCTCCTAAGTCAGTCTAAAGGGGAATATGAATTTAGCACGTGCAGGATGGGGTTACACTCTTCATGAAGGTTCAGGTTTGGAGCTTTGGTGTATGCTTGGTTTCAGTCCTGAGAAGCTCAGGTTTTGGTGGTGTCCAGGAGTGCATTTGCAGGTTTATCTGGCAGCTGCACCTGTTCCTTGAGATGTCAGATTTGTCCATAGTGACATGTGCCTCTGTTATTATAATGTTTGGGTTACTATAATGATTTCTACATGGATCTGCCTTTGCACAGTGCTCAGAAACTTCAGTTGGCCCAAAGAGCAAATGCCAGATTTTTAACTGAGCCTGGCTACAGGAAACACACAACTCTCTTGTTGCAAAACTCCACTGGCTAATGATCTGTTTCAGGGCACTATTCAAATGGCTGGTGATGACCTATGGAACCCTACATGTCTCGGGTTATTTGAAGGACTAAATTTCCCCATACATATCTACCTGTGCTCTGAGATCTACTGGGGAGGCACTTCTGTCTGTCTTATTGTTCTCACAGGTACATCTGGAAGGAACATGGAGAGAGCTTTGTTGGTGCTGCTCCCAGGCTTTGAAACACCATTTTCAGAGAAGTTAGCCCGGTATCCTATTTGCTATTTTTCTGCAGGCAGGTAAAGATTTTTTTTTTATTTTTTTGCAGGCGTTGGAAAACTGATCACTCAAATGGAAAGGGCTATGCATAATGTTCTGGATTTTCTATTTGCTGCTTACCTTTTAATAGTTTATGTTTTTAACGTTTTTGTTTCAGGGGGATAATTTAATCACATTTTTAACTTTTGTGTACTGTGAATTTTTAGCTATATGTGTGTCAAGTGTTGTAACCGGTTCTGAGTCCTGCACAGGATAGTAGTCGTTGTTATTGTAATACTGTTGAGTCTGTGAGAAGGATGATTGATGACAGGGTAGGAGAACAGGAAGCTATGTGGACATTTTGGTTACAGATCTCCCCACATATGAATCAACCAAAAGGAAAAGTTTTCTCTCTTCTTTTGAATAGGACTAGTGGGATAATAGCATTTGCATGGAACATTTGTTTTGGCCATTTGCAGAGCAAGGGAAAGCTGAGGAGGTCGTCACGGTGTTGTCAAGGAAGGATCCTTGGCCTCAGCTAGACCCTCATCAGTTTGCTCCCCCCTCTGCTCCATGTCAAGACCAATGCAATTTAAATAGATTGATAGATTAAAGTGGGCCTTATTCAACCCAACCGTCTGTGTCCAGTCTCGTTATTCCGTGGTTGGTCATCAGATATCATTTGTGAAGTGTATAAGCAAATATTTCTTTCCATTTTCTTCTCTGTAAAATGTATAAATGGAAAAGGGCTGACATTTATTCAGGATGCTGCTGCTTCTATGTATTTTATAGAGGGAACCAGGGAATAGCACCTATGCCCTTTCCAAGTGACATGCTGTGTTTCAATCTTGCATTCGGCTTATGCTGATAAAAGTGCAAATGCTTAGATGAGGAGCCTCTTCTCCTCTCCTTAAGAGAAGAGATCTAAAGTGACTTTGGAATTTTTGGAGTAAACACTTTCTGAATGAAATAATAATTTTCCCATGAATAATTTTCAAAAAGGAGTGAAGAAAAAGGAGGATGAGATTGTATCCTCTTCTGCTGCCTTCTGCTGGTCATTCCAAATGAAGACTGATAGAATAAATGACGCAAAACTGTATCTGGGAGCCATTTCAATCCCTTCTTTATAACTGCACTTCATTACTGACTGTGACGAACCTGATGGGAGGGGGTCTTGACAACAGAGCCTCCTTGGCAACTGAGCGGGTTTAAGCTGATTGGCTGGTGAAATGGAACCTTGGATAGCCCAGGGGAGGGGCCGGTGGAAAGAGGAAAATAACGGATTTTATCTGTCTGGAGAGTGATTGAAGAGGTGTGTGATTTGTGGTGTGTTTGAGGGAGGTTGGAGATTTGAAGAGCTCTGTGGGAGAGAGAACTGAGAAATCGGGTGTACAAGAGATAGTGAATGAATTGAAAGAGAGAGAGAGAAGAATGGTGTGCTGTTTATAAACATTTAGATACAAAACACATTTAAAGCAACAGTGTTACAATAAATGTTTGAAGTTCTGTGTTCCTTAAAACAGTGTCACAGAGTCTTATTTTGAATCCTGGAATATACAGGCTACCAATAATATCATCCTGACCTTAGTGCCAACAGTACCACAGTCTTGGAAAATATAAATCACTGCTGATCCTTATATCTGGGAGAAGGGCAGATTTAGGGAAGACAGTAAAGGGGAGAGTCCTGAAAGGAAGAAGCCAAGGGGGGACAAGAGTGAGGAAGGGACTGCGTTCTCAGAGAGAGAGAACTGAGGCAGACCCAGTTGTCCTGGCCCGGGCTTGATTCAGAGATCTCCCTGGCTGTTCAGCTCTGATCACAAAGAGGTATCAGGCTGGGCAGGCCTTGAGTGTGAAGCTTGGGTGCGCCTTTCGCACCCAGCACTGATGGGTGGTGGTTTTTTTCTGTGTGTGTTTTACACTGACCTTTCTCAAAGTAGTTGTGCACATGGATAGTTGACTTTATGGAAGAAAATGATGCCCAAGGTGAGTCACTGATCATCTTCTACCTGATGGCCATTAACTTGGATGGAGACCAGGAGGAGCAAAAGGAGGGCACTCCCAAATGAGAATTCTGCCCCTCTATGAAATTTTCTTCCAGTCTCCAAATGTCTAGAATTGCAGAGACAAAGACACTGACAGCCTAGAACTCTTATAACCGCTATGTTCCCGTTCCCTTTCTAACTTTGCCTGTCCCTTTCCTTGGATGTCTAAACCATATTTCTAAATGTTCAGTTGAAGTTTTAAGTAGCTGCAACACTAGAAATTTGGGGGTGGAGGCAAAATTCTTATTGGGGGTAATGTCCTCATTTTGCACCCTCCACCACATCCCTGGATTAGACAAATTCATGGAGAAGGGTAGGACACACAGGCCATTTCTGCACTAGACTGTTATAGTGCTATTATTTCACTTTCAACAGCCTATGGAATCTTGGGGTCTGCAGTTTAGGGAGGGGCTCCCTATACTGCATATCCCAGGATTCCATAGGATGTTAAAAGTGAAATAATACCACTATAACAATCTAGTGCAGAAATGGCCTCAATTATCATTGATGGCTATCAGGATACGATCTGAATCGGATGCAAAATACCAGTTGCTGAGGAATACAAGTGGAAGGTTTGCACTCATGTCCTGCTTTTGGGCTTCTCACTGGCATCTGGATCACCATTGTAGGATTACAGTGTGACATTAACTAGTTCTTGGGCAGGCAAAACAAGTGTGGGAGGGGGACCTGCATGTGACATCGGAAAACTGCTGTTACATGCAGGTCAAGCAGGAATCTCAGTGCTATTCTGCCCTGCTCCCCATGGGCGAACACATGAAAAGGGCTAATTGAAAAGCACCATCTGCGTATATGGGATAGCAGCCACCACAATACTCAAGCATTTCAAAGTGAAAGTGCATACTGGGTAGTGTTAAATAGACAGATTCTGAAATTTCCTCCAAAGCCATTCTTCCTATACCAAATTCACAGTAAATGCTGCCATTGCTGGAGTTTCATTAAAAATTCCCACCATTCTGTTCCCATAATCTATGGGATTCTAATCTAAACCATAGATGTCAACATTTTTACCAGAGATTTTGACAAGCTTTTGAAAGAGATAAAGGCCAAAATCTTGCTGGGGACTTATATCTTCATAAGTGGGTGAAGGTTTGGGTATCTAGTAAAGGACTGGTGCTATGTTACTGCTATGGGAGAGCCAACAAAGTGACCTATGTGCCATAGGCCCAATGTGCATCAGCACCATTGTGCATTGGTCTCATTATAAGCCAGTACACTCTTGCTAGTGTACTGTTACGTATTTTTGCAATTCACTAACAAGGTTTCTTAGCAACTCTGCTATGTAGCTGCATAATAGCTACACAGCTATAGCTATATACGTCAAGTTATGTCATGTACACGGTGACAGAGGATTCCAGCCATTGAATGCCAGTGTGATATGTGCAGAAGGAAGGGATAAGGGATAAGAGGCCTTGCCAGTCTGTTACAATCGTGCAATCTCTGTATTAAGGGGACAAATATTGAATTTCAGGAATACTGTTCTTACAGGTACTATCAAATGAAAACTTTTCCTCTTTCTAATCTATCAGACAATGATTCTACTTTTTCAACCCTTATCTAGGTATGCATAATTCCCATTGTATAATCAGACAGGAAGCTTTCAGACTGGAAGCAATTATATTTCAGACAAATAGGTTTCTGGTTTGGAGAATTTGCTATGCTCCAGTAAAAATTATTTAAATCTTTTAGTTGCATATTTGATTTTTAGTCAAGAAGTTAAAATACTTTTATTTGGAAGGAATATTCTAGGCTTTGTAATCCACTGAAATAAAATGTTTGACCTATGATTTCATTGTTTCTGAGCCACATTTCATATTCATTGTGTAAAAATATACTATGCCAATTTTTATTTGTTTCGAGTTTGAAAAAGTTCTTTAAGAGTATTACATATCTGCTTTTTATACCTATAGTGTCCAACTATTGTCTTTTTTTAAAAAATTAATTTGCATACCAATCTTTCTTCAAGGAGCTTAGAATATCTTAAAATGGATTATATTGGGTTTGTCTTCACAATAACCCTTTGAAGTAGTGTTCACATGTAGGAGATTTTTGTCTGTGTCAAAGAGTGCATACATATGAAACAATATGAGTGTTTTTTTAATGTGTATCTGTCTATGGGGATATCCATTTGATGGATAAAGTTGGTCTAGATGCTGAATTTCTTTGGAAAAAAATTATATTGTAACAACTCAGTGTCTATTCCCATGTTTGAGAAAATTTAAAAGATTTGTTCTGCTATAAACACATTTTATCTGGACCTTGTAATTTGATTCACCAAGTATTCTTTGCATGGATATTAAGTTCTTTGCTGTAGGCTCACTGATTGTCTTTTACTAGACCGTGGCCTCAGTGTTTCTGTACATAACGTAGATAAATAATACTCAATAATGTTTTCTAAATGTGTGATTCCTTAGTAATGAGTTGTGCTCTCTCTGTGTGATGTCATTCATGTACCTTAATGTGTGATTTGTTATGGGTTCATCAAATTGAGCTATACATTTTTAGTTCTTTTATACATTTAGTTCTTTCTTGCTCTCTGTTTCTGTAATTCTGATTATTGTAAGATTGTTTTGTTTTATTCTGTTTTCAGATGTGAGACAAGTATATGGAAAAGTTCTAAATACCTAAGATGGAGCACAGCATTTTCCGTACAGTTTGTCTGGTTGGCATGAAACTCAATCACTGGATGCATGGTTGCATTCTTGGATATGTGGGCTTAAATATGTTTCACTGAACTCTTAACTACGGGGCTCTTCTCCAGATACAGAGCTTTATCTCTTTTAACAGTGGGACTATAACCACTCCAGAATGTGTTTGCTTCTGCCCAGTGGTCCTGACTAGGTATGAGAATTCATTCATTTGGGATTTTTAAATCCTATGCAGGGATTACATTCAATAAAAGATATCATTATGGTGCTGAGAAAAAAGAAGAAGATATAAGTCCTTTCATACATTAAAGGGGGGATTACAATGAAAATATCTGAAGTGCGGGCATCCAATTTGGAAAAGCCTATAAGCATAGGTGTTGAGCAATGTTAGCTTCCAATGGAACTGGAACCATGCTGGTTCAAAACTCCAGCTCCTGCAAAGAGTGTATGCATGTAGAAGTCTCTGTGCATTCTACTGTATTACTTTATTTATACCCTGCTCCTTCACCTACCCCCAAATTTGGGACTCAAGGCATCTTTAAAAATAAAAATAAATACAAGTAAAAACACAAATAGATAAAATGCAAGTACAGTCCCCCCACCACATTCGTGGGTTTTACCTTCATGAATTTGATTATTCGCATGCTTGCCCCCCCCCCATTCTCCTCCTCCCATTCCCTTGCATTCCTCACTCTAGGCTTGCCAGGCTTGTGTTTAAAATAGATTTTTTTTCCCTTTTGGGTGAGTAAAGCCCCTCCCACTGCTGGAGCCACTGCACATTCTGCTGTGCAATGGCTGCTGATTGGTCAGGTGCTCTCTTTGCTTCTACCCCTCCTTTCTCAAGATGGCCTCTGGAAGTAGTTAGAACCCCAGAATTACACTCTTTTTTGGAGGACAGTACCGGTAAGACTTTTAGCTTGTCTGTTTTGTTTTCCCCGGGAATTCTGGGGCCAGAGGCAAAGGAATGGGGGGGGGAAGCTCTTGAGGGGAATGGGAGGGGGATCGTGGGAGGTAGTTATTTGTGTTTTTTCTACTTTTGTGAGGGTACTGCATCCTGAACCCTCACAAATGTGGATGGGGCCCTGTAAATTGTCTTATCAAAGTAAACATCATTTGACTGTCTTCCATTATTTCATTCTTGCAAATAATTTCTTCAGTTTTCTCCCTTCTATGGAAAAAATGAATATTTCTATATTCAGTTCTCAGGTGGATTTTCTATCTCTCAACGTGTCTGAGGAAATTATTTTGTCTGTAAGCCTTCAGGGGGAAAAAGTCTGTGTAGAAAACTCTTTTTATTTATTTTGGCTCCCAAAGTACACCATTATTACACAGAAATACTATTGCTTAGTAGCCACATAGCTTTCTGTGCAAAATTGCTGTTTTTTGTGCAAAAATCAGCAACCTTGCAAAAAAAAAATAAATCTCCCAACTCTCCCACTCTTATGTGGCTATCTGGAAGCAGAATCTGGCATCCTGGATGTGACAGTGAAAAGCCACATGTATTTCTACACAGAACAATTTCCTACAACGTTTAGGGAAATGTGAATACTAGCTTCAAGTTGCACAGAATTCTCACTACCCTGTTTTTCCTTCTGGCTGGGTTGAGAAACTCCTTTTTTTCCCCAGCCAAAAAATGAATCATGATGGGTATTCTTTCCACTACAACACCCTTTACCTATGGACTCATTTTCCTTATTGATTCTTAAGTGAGCCCCCTCTGGAGTTCCCAAACTATGAGCACTGTTATAGGGCTAAGAACTTCTCTGAAATTAAATTTAGCCCATGGGTTGCAATAAATTATACAACCACAGACCTGGAGGTAAGGTCTTGACCTTTCTGGTAAAATATATTGGACTCAAGGAGTTTCTGACCCTCCAATGGTGCTTGGGACTTGTATCTCCTCTTCTGGCACTACTGACTCTTTAGCCTTTGAATCCACCAGGTTACTGCTGCCATAAAAAACAATTGGCCTTCCCACACTATACTGTTATAGTGCTATTATTCAAATTTCAACATCTTGTGAAATCCTGGGCTTTGCAGTTTAGGGAGGGGCATTTAGAATTCTCAGCCAGAAAACTCATTGGCTTCAGTAAACTACAAATCCCAGGGCTCCACAGGATGTTGAAAGTGGAATCTGTTATTCTTTCTTTTTCTTTTGGTAAATGGAAACAAAGAAGACTCAACTGGAGTAAAACAATATGGAAGTGTGTGTGTGTGTGTGTGTGTGATACATCTGATAATGGAGTATATCCATTTTTTTTTCATGCAATGAAATTTTTAATAAAAATATTTTTAAAAAAGAAAATGGAATAATAGCACTTTAACAGCGTAGTGTGAAAAGGCCCAAAGAGTCATCTAAAATCTTAGCAGTTTTGAGACTGAAACTTCATTTTAATTTTAATTATCAACCATTTCATATGTGTGTTATGGCTTTTTTTTTTTTTTTACCTTGTGCTACAGTTATAAGCCTAAAACATGCTAGTACTAGTCATGGGACCTATGGATGGATTTTGTTCCCCTGTCAGACACTTTGTCAGACAAAAGAAACATTGATCTATCTTGCACTGTACTTAAACATCTTCCTATTCTACTTGTGATTTTTTTTTAAAGTGTCAAGATGCATAAAAATGTAAGGGAAACAGATCACTCAGTGGGAATTAGCTAAACTGGGATAATTACTTACTTAGTCTTGAATGGACAGCTGTGTATGAATATTAATTTTTTCTCAGAGGGGTTTTTAAGATGGAAAATTTATCCAGTAGCTGTTTTGTTTTTACAGTGTAATCTAGGGAATTAGAGCTTCTTATAAACCAATAATTAAAATCATATGGTTTCTTTTGAACCCAGATATAACATACCAGTTCCTTTCTTTGAGAAGGTAAATAATTTCCTGATTAAATGTTTTACAAAATAATTAGTTTGTGGTTTAAATGTATTGATGTCAAATCACTGAATGGTTCGTAGCTAATTATTTTGGAGTGAGCTAAGCTAAGATGACATAATCTTTTAAGCATATGTGAGTCAGGGCTGGGATCTTAGGGTAAGGCAGGTTGGGACAAGACATATTATATCTTTCCACCTCCTGTAAGTGTTTTTTCCCCTCCTAATTACTTTGGAAATTCACATGATATAAATATACCCGTAAATATATATCCAGCATACTATAGGGTAGTGTAGTATAATAGTTTGAATTTTGGACGATGACTTTCGAGATCAGGGTTCAAATCCCCACTCAGCCATGGAAACTTAGTGGGTAACCTTGAGCAAGTCACATTCTCTCAGCCTTAGAGGAAAGCTATGCCAAACCTCCTCTGAATAAATCTTGAAAGAAAACCCTATGACAGGGTTGCCATATGTTGGACTTAACCTCTGAGTTAGAACTAGGGTGGTGTAGTGGTCTGAATATTGGACTAGGACCCTGGAAGACCAATTTTCAAATCTCTGCTTGGACATGGAAACCTAGTGGGCAAATCACACTTTCCCAGCCTCAGAAGAAGGTCATTTCTGTACTACACTGTTACAGTGCTCTTATTCCATTTTCAACATCCTGTGGAATTCTGGGGTTTGTAGTTTACTGAGGCCAAAGAGCTCTCTGGGTGAGAATTCTAAAGGCCCCTCCCTAAAGTGCAAACCCCAGGATTCCATAGGATGTTGAAAGTGGAATAATAGCACTATAACAGTGTAGTGCAGAAATGGCTGGAGGCAATGGCACAGCTGCTCTGAATAGATCTTGCTGAGAAAATCACATGATAGATTTACCTTAGGGTTACCATAAATCAGAAAAGATTTGAAGGCAACACAACAACAGCAAGAATAACAAATTGTCAGGGTTGGCAGGATTTGGTTCCTCTGAGTATGAGCAGAGTGCTATCTGTGAAGCAAGACTTCGCCACAGCAGAGAGTCCCAGTGAAGCAGAAAAAATTCCAGAGCCTCATTAGTTAGGCTTAGAGTACTGATTTATTGCCACACTCTAGGGCCATTTCCACACTACAGTGTTATAGTGCTATTATTCCACTTTCAACATCCTATGGAATCCTGGGGTTTGCAGTTCATGGAGGGGCCTCAACGGCTCCTCCCTAAACTGCAAACCCCAGGATTCCATAGGATGGTGAAAGTGGAATAATAGCGCTATAACAGTCTAGTGCGGAAATAGCCTAAGATAAAGCTTAGCAAAACAGACTTGCTTTCCTGCAATTAGACAAAAAGGAAAAACAGAAGATAATGGAGAAAAATCGAGCAGCATCTCCCTTTACAAAAAGTATACTGCCAATAGCATGGCAGGTCCAACTAAGGAGTCTAACTGGCAGCTGGTCAAGGCAAACACCAGCCTTTTTATGCTACCTTGTCACCCTGAAACAAGGGGGGTGACCCAATCAGTGTTCTGGCGTGTGGCCTTCTCTAATAAACAAGACACAGCCATAACAATCCTGCTGGCCTTGCACCTGGCTGTCTGGCCACACCACTTCTTCCTTCTGCCATCCATTCATAGGAAAACTTTTCCTGCCCAGCAACAACCTTGACACAAATATCAACATATATTTTTGTATTATGTATTATTATTATTACAAAATATATTAATGTATTTCTGGCCAGAAATTGAGACTGCTATGTTGATTTTTGTAAAGTTGCAAATAGATATATTCAAAAATTTAGATGTTTTATAATATAATGCATTTTTCCTCTCTAAGGAATGGCATTACCTTGATGACCTGTCCTTATTTTTGAGGTCCAAAGCCAAACAAACAAAAAATAATATCAATAACTATTATCTAACAGTATAAGTATATTGCTTAGTTTCAAAAAAGTAAAAAAAAAAAGTATGGTTAACTTTAACCACACATCTATCCCTTCTCTTATAGTAGGATTCCAATCATTTTATCATTGTTTTATAGAAAGAACTATAAGGCAATAAAAAAAAAAGTAGGATTATATCTTATCTTCAGTCTCTTTTTACTCCTGTTTCTCACTTTTCATCTTTAAAGAAATGTTCCAGCTTCTCACTGTCTCCCACATAGCTACATGGTGTCCATAAACTAAAGTTGTTGCTGTTGTTGTTTTGGCTTGAAAAAAAAATACCAGTCACTGTTTGGAATGCAAGCTATTTGAAAATACTCAAAATATGATCCAAAAATGTTTTTTTTTTCCAAGTGTTAGGAAACCTTCCTTGATGTAGAAAATCTTAGGCAATGGGAATCTTTGCAATTTGTTCTTAACTGTCCTGAACTGCAAAGATTCTTGTCAATCCAGGAGTCTTCTTGTCAGGGTTCCTGTCACTCAGAAAATACATTTTTCAATCCTTTTTAAAAAAAATATCTTTGAATGTTCTTTCCATCCCTAACTCCACTCTCCTTTCCCTCTTCCCCCTTTGCCTCATCTTGCACTGCTACACCTCCCTCTCTTGCAACTTCGCTCACCTCACACCTTTCTCTCTTGTTCTTCGCACCCAGTGATTGCCCCCCACCTCCCTCCCTTCTTTCCCCTTCCCAGAACTTTGCACTCTGCCATCAGATCTCCCATTGCAATTTACATCCTGGAGTTATACCCCAACCCCCCTTCTACCCCCCCCCAGCTTCTCTCACTTTTTCCATTGCCATCTTTCTTTCCTTCACCTCTCACACTTACCACAGTTTCTTCCGCCGCTGTAAACCTTCCCTCATTTTGCCCCAGCAGCTCTGGAAAAATGGAACTCGATTTTTTTTTCTATAAGCCTGATAAACTTCCACAATATTGCCATATTAAAACTGAGGGAGTCAAATCAACAGACTCCATGGTACTTTAAATACTAATAATCATCCTGGGAAATGCAGCTTTTACTTTTCTTTGCTCCCACACTTCCCTTTTTTGCTCCCTACCCCAATGCATTCCTATGGCTCCAGTGGTTTCTGTAGCACTTTCCAAGAACCTATACAAAAGCTAGGTTTTCCCCTAAAAGCTGTGTTTCCCCCTCTCCCAATTGCAAGCATTATCCACAGAACTGGGACAGGGTCAGTCACACTAAATTATAAATCTGTAAAAACATCACTGATGGATGTGAGACTTCACTCATTGGCTAAATGTACTGAAAAGCAGTAAGCAGACTGGTTTCTAAAAACAGTAGAACAGAATTGTGATTCCACGTTTTGACTCCATAAATAGGCTTCTAGAAGGCTGGGGACTTGAGATTTAGTTTTTAAAAATCCAAATCTGGGCCAGCTAATGGTAGAGACAGAATGCAAGTGGAATGCTTAGATTCTAGGTAGAACCTGACCAATGGGTAATATGATAAACAGAAAACTAGGCAGCCTTCAAGTTCAACCTACTTATCTTTTACATTTAATTAATTCACCACCTGTTTATTCTGTCCTAAGGCCAAAGTTATCTTTAAGTAATCATATAAATTTTCTGTTTGGACTACAGTTTTGTGGAGGCAGCTGTACGTAACAAACCCCCATGGTTTGGGTAATGTTTCACTTGACAGTGCAATTTCTCTTTGTTCTTTTCTTTTTATGGACAAATAAAGTAATTGTTTTTGTTGTTTATTACATGTCTTCAACACTCTTTTCTAAAAATGGTTCGAGGGGCCTTACAATTAAAATATATTAAAGTTAAAATGATATCTACAATAAATAAAAGAGAATGTCCTTCCTTGTGTGTGCTTGTCTTTCTGTGGCAACCATAACTCATTGTGACATTGTGCTAGACAGTTCAACATTTGACAATATTTTGTTTGTCACCCAAGTTGCAGGGCCAGCTGCAACTACAACTGGGTTGGGTGCTAGAAGGCCTGCCATGTCTCATCAGGACTTTGGACAGATGCCTCAAAACTTGACGGAGTGTCAAAATCATCCACGTGGCACTGGCAATGCTCAAACAGAAATTTCAGACAGAGCCTTCCTAGAAACTCAAAGGGGGGAGCGGCTGCCATCACTCACTGGGAAATATTTAAAAGGGTTAGAAAATGGGAGAAGCTTCATTGAAGAGCTGCTGCTAGAATTCCTAGAAGAAAAAAGATGAGAAAAAAAGATAGACAGCAACAGGCTTTTATGTCAGAAGTACACTAAATCCATCCTAAATTTTATTCACTACTTTAAAAGACCTATCTGCAGTACTGAACCGTATCCCCATAACAGTACTCTGGATAGTTTCTTTCACCTCTGGAATAAAGCCCAGAGCAGATTCACTGCCCCTTGGATATGAAAGCACCAACCAACACTAGTGATGTTATGATTCCTGAGGTCTAAACAAGGGTGGGGAAATGGGAGTGGATTTCTAAGGTATATGTGTATGTACGTAAATATGTGTCTTCAATTTGCCTGTTGACTTATGGTGACCCCATGAATTTTATAGGATTTTCTTAGGCAAGCAATACTCAGAAGTGGCTTTGCCAGTTCCTTTCTCTGAAATACACTCCACAGCATCTGGTATTCATTGACAGTCTCCTATGGAAGTACTAAGCACTGCTGATTCTGCTTAGCTTCCAAGATCAGACACCATCCATGGTACTGCAGGTACAAATTTCTGAGGTAAAAAAGTGGGTATTAAGTATGGACCTGAGCAGAACGAGGTAAAATTCAGCTAGGATAATATAAACCTCTGTTACCATACCCTACCACCCCTCCTAGAAGATATGTGATGTTACTGCAGGTTAGGCCTCCTTGGAGATAGCATAAAGATATCATTTTGATATCAATAATTTGGCTCTCTTCCACCACCCCTCTCCACGTGTTTGTGAGGCCCCCGGACAAGTACAGAACTAGGCTCGGCCATCAAACACTGCAATATCTGAAGACAATACAGGCTGGCCAGAAATAGCCAGATCACCGCTTTAGGAGACCTCTCTGCAAACACCCTCATTATGTATGCACGCTGTTTACAAAGGACTCCCTGCCCCGAAGCAGGCAACTTGGCAAGCTGAATACTCAACTGCCAAGCACCGAGTATTTGCATACTGTCTACCTCTTTGTCAATTCAGACTGAACTCAATCATGCTAAATTCTGACCTTTCCAAAGCTTTGTCTCACGCCTGAAATTCGTTGTTTTCCCCAAGTACGGAATAGCCTGCAGTTACATTTCTCTCTATAAAAACCTCTGATTCAAAGACCTTTCTCGGATTGCTCCCAAGTTCCAGACCGCCTTGCTGCCACTTTGCTTGGTGAGCTTCCCCTCAGCTCCACGTGCTGAGCCACATCGAACCCCAGCATCGCTCTCTATTCTTCCAGGCTTCAGGACAGGTTTTGTATCACCCAATTCAACAATCCCTCTCAAAATCCCTCTGTACCACTCCAACCTTTATTTTCCTTAGTCACTTGTGTGATTGTGTGTGCTGCATACACTGTGTGTCTGTATTTAATAAAATCTCAATTATTATTACACTTGGTGTGCTCCTTGGCTTGGCCTGACCCCGTAGACATTTGTAAAAGATTCTGCTGCGTTGCCCTGCCTCTCGCAATGCTAACTTGTGCTTGAGCTAATTTTCCCAAACTTACTCAATTGAGAGCGCATTTAGGTGTCCCTCCCGGGACCCCCAGGAAACAGGGTAACAGTGATTTTCATAAATTGAATTTATTAATGATTGGAGAACATGACTGGAATCACACTGACCGGAGATGTGTTTGGGGTTATGATGGTGGGAAAAGTCCAGATAGGATTATGCAGAATACCCCAACATTGATGGGTTTTTGCTAATCCCTCCACTGCTGTAGGCTCTTTGCATTTTCAAACACAATGGAAGACAAACTGCTGAGATAAAGCAATCAGAGACCATCCTTTGATTTTACTCTATGGAGATCTTCCCTATACACCCCACACTACCAAACATTAAGAGATTGTCATGAATCCCATCAATGTTTTTTCACTCTGGAGCTAAAGCAATAAGCCCAATCTGGAATGCTTTGTCAGTCCTGTGGGAAAGCCCTTATGGCTTTGTCAGTGCATCCCTTCAGGGTATGAAGTAGGGTATAAAAAATCCTATCTTTGATCTCAGTCAAATGTACTATGGGGAAGGTTGCTGCTGGGCTGCTGCTCTTCTGTGCTACCCTCAGACACTGTCTGAGCCCCTCGGCTGCAACCTCCTTCTTCAAGATTGGTAGCTATCACCCTATTCGCCCCTAATCTCGCTCTATCTAACCTTTCTCACTTCACTTTCTGATAGCCTTATATGGTTCTTAAGAGTGTCTGATTTCCTGTCTATTTATCAATTCAGATAAAATACTCTGTTTAACTTTAACTGGAGTCCTCTTTACAGTCAGTACTAGTATACATAGGTGAAAAGATCTTGCCATTACCCTCCTCTCCCAGGCCTCCTTTGAACTATAATTTCCCCAAATTCTAAGGAGATGCTGGCATTGTTGGTGTACCCCTATGGCCCCCATCTCTTAGGATAAACACACTTACTCCCAATGACAATGTTTGTAAAAGAGTTTCTGCTATGAAATGCCTTTTTCTTTTAGATTTTGAATGATCGCAGAGAGAAGCACACATAATCTTGACAGCTGACCTAAGACATGGAGCCATGGGTCAAGATTACTTCCTTATTGTCTTGTTGGGAGTTGATTAATCTATACATAAGCATTCCTTGTTCCTCAGGCTTTTTAAAGACTGAATTAGACGCTGGGGGTGGCAGGCATCAAATTCTTCCTGATAGAAAAGGGGAAAAAAATCACAGTTGTTTGCATGAACCTTGCTTTCTTCTAGCTGGGAATCTCTAATCAACAAGGTTCTTGTTAGAAGACTTTTATCATGTTGACCAGATGGCGCAATTTGTTTGGTACTGACATGAAGGAGCAGCTGCTGAATTTTGTATAAGGACAACTGTTCTGACTATGCAGTGACTTGCTGTGTTCCTTTTCCTTGATCACCTTTTCTTATACCCTCAGCAGAAAGCCAGTTTGAACTGTGGAGGATTATTATATGACTGTGCACTCACTCTGTCTTCCTGTTTTTTTTCTTTGATAATTACCTTACTTAGTTTGGATCCCTCTCCTACAGAGATGAAATGAGATGCTGCAGAATATAATTTAGTTAACTGTAAACTTGGGGACACTTAGAATCCAAGCCAACCTTTTTCAAATGTCATCTGCTCTCCAAAACAAACCTATTAAAAAGGAGCAAGAATCATGAGGGTGGGACTGTTGCTCAAAAAACAGCTGTCGTAATATCTTTTTGTAACTTTTTTTTTTTAGCAGACAGAAATTAAATTAATAAATAAATACCAACAGGATAATAACAGAAAAGTACATTGCACATTTCACCTCGCAGGTCACATGACAACAATTCAATTTTGGAAAGATCACTGGTATTTTCCACTGCTGCCTATGGAATGATTTATACTCAGGAAGCATTTTCTTTATAGATCTGATTGACTGTTTCTGTCTATGTGGTGGGGCAGTGCTAGGGCCCATTCACACTACCAGTTTATAGCACTATTATTCCACTTTAACTGCCATGGTTCCATGCTACAGAATCCTGGGATTGGCAGTTTAGGGAGAGGCATTTAGAATCCTAGAGCAGTCTGGCACTTCACCAAACTAGAAACCCCAGCATTCCATGGGATGGAACCATGACAGGTAAAGTGGAATAATAGCATTATAATTGTGAAATGTGAATGGCCCCAGATTGGTGCAACTGGTTCAATTGGTGGAATTGATCCAGGCCTTTCACTGGTTAGAGGCCCAGCGCTGATGGAAAATGGATAGTTTGATTCTTTTCCTTTTCTAGCCACTCTCTGAACCTCGTGAGTTTTTCTATGCCAGTTGAGGACTATTGAATATTGCCAGTGTCTGGGTGACTACTGACCGTGCTCAGTGACAGGACGTACTAAGAAAACTGATCCAGTTTTCTTGCCAAATTCCAAAAGTGGAAGAGGGAAGGCTGTTTGGAAGGACTGTTTGTTTTGACATCCATAAACAAATATATTGGGGTCTCCTGCACCTGTTCAAGATCCAGAATTTTCTTTTATGAAATGGCTAGCCACTGATATTGCTCACAGCCAGCTGAAATGAGTGGAAATGGTTTGTTCGCACACATTTTCTGTTGGGAGTGAGTGTGCTTGTGTAAGTCTCTAGAGGAGTTGAATACATGTATGTGCCTGTTTGGATATTTATTCCTATTCTGTTATTAATTGCAAAGGGGTAGATTGTGGACTGTTCTCTTTTCTCCTAATCTTTCTTACATCTAAATAGACATTCACAAACAAGATTTTTGTACTTGGTAATGCTTCTCATTTTCACTTCTGAGTAGGTTTGAGTGATCTGGGGCTCCTGGAGGTTAATGTGCACAGGACTAGATTTCAGATTTTCTCAGAACTTGTTTTTCCAAAGACTGCTTTTCTACATATTTCTGGAAATGTATCCCGCCTTTACACACATGCCACTTTGCAGTTATGCTGCACTGCCCCTTATTTCAATGGCTTGCTGTTTTTATTACAATCAACATTTTACGTGTTACTGAGTAATTGAGTTACACTGCATGGACTCAGGCTGTTAGCCTAATTGAAGCTGGGGCATTGATACTGGGATATTTTTTGTGTGCTGCCCTCTGTAGTATTTTGTATTTTATTTATTGCTTGTTCGTTCATTCATTCATTTAATTTCTATTCTGCCATTCTGAGAGCAGCTCACACATGCATACTAAGAGGACTCTGTTTTGGAACTGCTCATACTCCCAACCACCTTATTCCAGCCTCAGGGCAGCTTCACATGAAGTCCCTAATGTACTGGAAAAATACATGAGAAGAGGGTCACAGAATTTTTTTGCATAGTGCTTTCTTGAACTCTGATGCTCATGGGTTCAGTGGGTGTGACAAGGAGCCTGTGCACATAGGGGAATACAGACGTACACAAATAAAGGTTCTGTGCACAAAGGAGGCTCTGATTAGCCTAGGATCACCCTAGGTATGAAGAATCTGTATCAACACTTGTTAACCAGCCCACACATCCCTCAATGTGATATGGTTTAATTGCCAAAATATATTAATTGGCAGATACAGTCATCCCTCCACATTCGCTAGGGTTAGGGGCATAGGGTGAAACAAGAGGGAAAAATAGGGAAGAATTGAAACCAATTAAAGAATACATACAATGAAAATGGGTGATTCAGAAAGAAACATGAAAATAAGCAAAGATATAGAGAAAGAGAATTGAAACATTTATTTTCAAAATTATATGACAAGTCACATAAAAAGGGAAATGATCAGTAGAAGCTTAGAAAAATAGATGAGTAATAAAACTAGAAGAAAGAAATAAGGAAGTTGAAACTATACATTTATATATAGTTGTTATATAGAAGGATGCTCATAAAATTCATAAGACAAAGTAGAATATATAAGAAATGTAATTGAAATTTATTTAGATATAAAAATATATAGAACTATCTATTTATGTAGATTAAAATAGAAGATCAATAGAAAAAGAAGAAATAGAAATAGAATTAGATGTTGGATAGGTATATAAATTTATAGGTGTATATATATATATATATATATATATATTTAATTGTATATAATTTTTAGCTTTCTGTTTCTTATATATTTATGAAAAGAAAGAATGATTATTTGTAAATATTGTTTGTTATAACTTTAATAAAAATATAATTAAAAAAAAGAAAATGAAAAAACCCCCCATGAATAACTCTAAGCCCTCCCAAACCATATTTAACACACATAAAAGTATGATCACCATATTCAATCCACCATGGATTCCTTTGAAGCATCAGAGTTCCTTCACAAGGCAGAAGTAGGTAGCTGGTGGGACTTACTGCTACCTCCACTGCTGCTCCACCCCATTTTTAAGAGGGACTTACTAACCTCATTCTCAGTTTCTCAGTCTCACAAGGCTTGCAGTCCTTATTAAAAATGGCATAGGGAGGCAGCAGAGGTGACACCAAATATTCTGTGAATAGTCAAATCCACAGAAGTGAAACCTGCAAATTTGGAGGGCTGACTGTGTATGCAATTGGTATAAAATATAAATTATACACATTCATGGTTGAAAGGACATGCGGAGAAAGGACACTGGCTGGAAAACAGGCGAAAGATAACCTCAGTGTGGCCAGATCAAAAGTTCACTGAGAATTAGCCATGAAAGCCTGACTTGATGGCTCTAAGTTAATCCTCTCAATGAAAACAATATTCAAGCCTGGGTGCAGCCAGTAAGCACCCTTGCTGTGTGCATTCCCTCTCAAAACCTCCCCAAGTCCTTCTTCCCAGCACCTGGCGTCTTCTGTATCACCTCTTTTTCCTACCCTCAACACAGAGCTGGCATACAGCCATCAATGCCTTTGTCAGCCACATGCTAAAATCATCAACATATTTCCTGCACATGCTAGGGCCATCAACCCATTCCGGCCCCCTTTGTCTACTCTTCAACCTCCATTGTTTGCCCAGGCACGTCATGCCTTCAGGGCAGATTTTTTGTATATGAGAGGCCCTGATTTTGGGTACCTCCTGGCAGTACATGAATTGCAGACATCCAGTCTGTCACACTGATTCCCAATATTGTATTGTCCTTGGGCGCAAGCCTGAACTTCACAGAATTTCTTCCCTCTCTCTCTGTCTAGAATGGTAAATATTGCCCATTCTATCCTGAATTCTCTGCTATCCACCTTTCCTCCCTGTCTTTTGGTTAGCCTTGGGTGAGTGTGCATGTGAGTGTCAATCTTCATGTGCTTCTTTGACTTTTCCCCAATAAAACACATTCTGGATGATTTATAAGTCTTTGGCTGATTTTATTGCAGTTACCCCCATAAACATTGGTGAAAAGGTCCCACCAGTTATCCCTTATCTTTCAGCCTTCTTAATTATTTCTCCATTTTTTTATTTAATTGTGGGTTCTAATAGAGGACCTCAAAGGGTCCCATGCTTTTGGGGTACACTCTCATAGGACTGTTCATATTTTTGCCAAATATATGGCTAAAAGGGACATGGATAGTGTCCTTTCGATAACTTAACATTTTGTTTCAGGGGGTGCTGGATATTTATGCAGTTCCCCCTATGCACAGGTGTTTGCCTTACACAGGTGGTTGTCCGAAATGAACTTACCTGAGACCGAGTCTCACCGAACTCAACACAACTCAGTTCCAGAGAAACATTTGTAGTTTGGATGCATATCAGTAAATTTTGTCAACTGATTAAAAAGGATAGACGATTTCTCAGTCAAACACAAGGGGCACTTTGAGAGAAAAGAGGAAACCTTTCAGACTGAAATTGGGGATTTACTGAGCACACTTGGGCACAATTTCACTTTGAGTTGTACAATTCTTGTGGGGTACCTTTGTTGCTGACCTTATCAGCATCATTTGTGTTCCTGATTCTGTGCAAAATTCATACATAGAAATGCTGGCTTTCTTCAGGCACTTGCACTGTATGCTTGAATGCCAGAAAGGATAAAACTAATCATGACATCATGGACAAGACTAATTGCCACATCCTCTTTCCTTAAGCCTGAGTAACTATGTCTGAAAAGGGCTGTAAGTGCTATTTTATCCATTTAACTGAAACAAATGTACTCAGCTTTGATCAGCTTGTGGCCTGTCATATAAGGAAGAAGTGATGATGATTTTGTTTTGGGCTATTCTGTAATAATATTGCTATTAATAATACAATATTATAATACAATGCAATAAAATGCATATAATATATAATAACAGAGCAAATAATCACTTGTCCAGATCACAAGGAGTAGATTTTGATTGGTTGGCAACCTGGAATTTTCAGAATTTTATCAACTGCTCATGAGCCACAGAGAAATGGACAGGGCACCGATGCAGTTCTCCACCCAGATGGTACTGTAAATATGATTTAGAGGTTTCTCATTTGAGGATTGTTTAGAATTTATAAAAGGTAGTCCAAATGACTGACTCAGATTTGTAATTCTTGTAGCTTTTCAATCAAAAATTCTGTAACAGGAACTTCTCCTTGTTTCCCTACCTCCCTTGCCAGAGAAGGTGCTTCTGAAGTTTTTGTCTTGAGTGCTCTTCAGTGTTCTTGTTTCAAAAGCAGTGCACCTAGAGCCCTAAGCAGATTATGTTTCCGTGTTTGTTTGTTATGATTTATTCATTGAAATGCTTCCAAATACTAATGATTTGCCCCCTGCTAATGAATGGCATTTAATAAGAAGCTTTCAGTAATCTTATTTTGCAGAGCCACAACAGAATGTAGATACAGGCATATGCGTACACTTATGTATACATAGGCAAAGCTGGGAAAAGGACAGTTGTGCCCTTCTAAATCACAACAACTATTGTGGAACATGGCATGCTTCTTTGCGTGATCTGACACATCATGGTGGTACCACTGTGTTCCAGTCACCAGTGTATCTTTTCTACAAAGCACATTTGTTTCAAATAATTTATGAAATGAAATAGAGATGACAAACCTTTGTTGATTTGCTAGCTCAGTCTTTCAGAAATTCATCCCCACACAAGCAGTAGATACTGAAGAACCCTGAAGTTTTCAGTGGTACAAAAATGTGAAGAAAAAAAAAGTAACTCAATGAAGCCTGAGCATGATCAGTATGTCAGGAAAACAAGAACAACAGCAGCAGCCGCAGCAGCAGACTTGGTTGAGGTAGGCAACAGAAATGGAAGGGAAAGGGAATAGACTGGACTATCCTTGAAAAAAGTATGGCTAGAACTCTCTGCACTGCATTGTTTGAGAAAGTTCTACTTTATTTGTTTACATCCCATGTCATCATATAGCATAGAGCTGCTGTCTCTTGTGTTCTTTTCACAGTCTAGGAATACAAATCTTGGCTTGGTTTGTTTGGAAATTTTGTAGTTTTAAGTCATTTCTGACTTATGGTGACTCTAAGGTGAACCCATCACGATGCTCTCTTGGCAAGCTTTATTCAGATAAGGTTTTCCATTGCCTTCCTCTAAGGCTGAGAGAATATGACTTGCTCAAGTTTACCGGGTGAGTTTCCATACCTGAGCAGGGGTTCAAACTCTGGTCTCCCAGAGTCCTAGTTTAACACCTGAACCACCACACCATGTTGGCTCCAGTCTCAAGCAGTAAATAATGCCCCCCTCCAAAAAACCGCAGAAAAATCTCCTCATGCTGCCATAATGAGGTTATTTTTGTCAATCTAGAGAGATTTTGTGTATTTTTGAGATTGCTTTTTGAGTATTTCTGTAACTGGGAGGAACTGAAAATTGTAATAAAATGTTGCCTTGTTTCAGGGATTATTAAGAAAGAGTTCCATTGAAAATTTAAAAGTACTTGCATTCTGTAAATATATTTTTGTAGAATGATTCCTTAATGCTTTGCTGGCTACTCTATGACTTTTACAATATACTGGTGGCAGTGTGATCGTGAATCCGCTCTGGGTGTTAATCTGTACTTTAAGTGGACTATCCAAATTACTTGAATACTATCTCCAGAGCAGGAGCAGTGCCCTGGGGAGGTTCTTTATAGTTTGAATTAAAAATCTGGAGCAGAGTCACCACTCCATTGAGCCACCATCTGCTGTGTAGTATATACATTATCTGAAAAATCCTGAAAGGTGGAATTCTTTCCAAGATATCACTGCGACCTAGGGATAATCTAGCTATACACTGGATGTATGTTCATTTGGGAAGGTACGTGAAAATCCAGTATATGCCAGTTTGTAGCAAGTAGCTGGGTCCTGCCCAGCCATCACTATTTGCAGAATTCAGATTATAACATTCTTAAAGAAAAGCTCAGAAAATAAGATTCATCAGAGTGCATCAGAGCAACCAAATCATACACACACGTAATGACAGAGACTGCCCAAAAGATACACATACGTTTGGGATTTTCAAGTGGTTTCCCAATGGTTGGATAGGCTCTTCTCCCTGGTCTTTTGTTCTTTTACAACTTTGTCCGTAAGGTAAACAATGACATTTGGATTGCTTCTGTAGTCATTGGAAGAAGATTATGATGACTGAAAGCAGGCATTTCCTCTACAACTAACCTTTACATAGGCTAGTAGCAAGAATAAATTAATTGAATTGAACATAGAAAAATCAATGCCTAAAAGTTAGAAACATGTATAAGGGATAATTCAGAAGATATCACTCTCTAATCTCTGCTATGGTGATATAATACATGCATCTATTTATTTACATTATACTCCCAAATGTAAATACAGTGTGTATGCTCATGCATGAAAGCATGTATGTGCACATAGATGCAGACATAGATGGGAAAAACCACTGGTTCAATTCAGGTGTTGCTTTGTTCTTTTTCTTGGATATTATAGTAGGACTTTAATTACATTTTGTACACTGCCCTGCTATTGTAAGATGAAAGATAGTATTAAAATGTTCTCAGCAAATAAACTGATAAATCACACTTTTGCTGTGGCTTATATTAAAATAAAGATATATTAGCATTGTGGTCAAATTTTCTCTGAAATGTTTCTTACCATACTGAATTTTGAGATAGTGTAACATATGCAGGATATTGGATGGGTTGGATAAGAAGAAAAAAACCTCATGTCTGTTCTGTCAGACAGAGGCATGGCAGCCCAGTGTCACAGCGATGTTAATAGATGTCTGCTGGCAGACTCTAAAATTGCACTGCAAAGGACTGATACAGCAATCATGGGGACACATGGGCATTTCCACTCTTGCTTTTGGGGACTCATTAGTGTGAAATTGCTTCTGTCTTTGCCAGTGAAATTGTTGCTCTCTTGGTGCATCAGGTAATTATGGAGAGTTGAATGCCAGAAAAGCACTAACTTGAAAGAAGCATTAGTGGAAACAGAGAGAGAAAGAAGGAGAAACACTACTTCTGAAAGAATAGATATGAAGACTATAAATGACCACCTGTGGTGTGAAGGTCAGCCTGGGTATTTGTACTTTGCATGGTAATTTGTGAAATGAATTTATAAGCTACTTTCTTGTTTACTTTCTTTCAACTGAGCTGGTATTATTCACCTGATAGGCCAACCTGGATGGTATATCATCCTGATGATGGAAAGCTGTTGTACATGGAGTGATGAGCCAGGATCAGTGCATTGTAAAGTTCTGTGGACATTTGTGTTTACAGCTATGGGCTGAATCCTAAATCATTCACCAGCTTACAAGGCAAAGCAAATTTAATGAGATCTGAAAAAATGTCTGGAATCCAATTTATGACATACATATGCATGTGTTCTTTCACATTTGTTGCACAAGGCGCTGTCCGGTAACTCCTTGGCCAAAGTCTGCAAACCATCTGCAAAAAACATGTGTGCCATTCCCAAACCATGTAGTTAAAGGGTTGTAAACTCTTCCTCAGCCCATCCTACCACTTAAGCATCAGGCACATTGGTAAGAGTCTGACAAAAATTTGAAATGATCAAGTGCAAAGAAAACCATTTATTCTGATTAGCATGATTTTTTCTTACTTTGCAGAAGTAGTAGACATGTTGCAGAGTAGTAATGCTACTTTGCTGAGTACTTGTAGTAGTATTATTTGCAAAGTAGAAGAAATAAAGTGATTGTGAAAAAAAGAACTAGCCTGTCACACACATAGGGGAAAAGATATAACTTAGAGGTAGGTTTGTTCAACAGTTTGTTTGGGGCCAGTAAGAAATAGAGACAGGGCCGGTTAGGAAGAGAGAAACTGATGAGGTCTGAATTGAGTTTTGGTTAGATCAGGGCTGACAGTGTGGAAAAAGTTCAGGGAATTAATGTTTAACTTGTTACATAAATCTTATTACAGGTTTTATTTTCTACAGCTATAGCCATTTCCACACTAGACTGTTTTAGTGCTATTATTCCACTTTCAACATCCTATGGAATCCTAGGCATTGCAGTTTGGGGGGGGGATTTGAGGCTTCTCCCTAAACTGCAACCCCCAGGATTCCGTAGGATGTTGAAAGTGGAATAATAACACTAAAACAGTCTTGTGCAGAAATGGACTATATCTGAATGCATTTAAGAACTGATATGAAGAATTCAGTCATGCTTTACTTCACTAAACCCCTGATCAACACATGCATAGTGGTCATCTTGAACCCCAAGTACCAGATCCAGGGAAGGATCTTGAGGATGAAAGGACAAGATGTATCATAGTAGCTCTAGGACTAGAATTGCAGGACCAACCTGGATACAGGATCTGTCGTAGTGATCTTTCCCTTATTTCAAAAAGGGTTGCATGTCTGTTTGTGGCTGTTGCTTTAATTCAAGCTGCTATAGAAATAGCCATATTGAATTGGGAAGTAATTTCCCTTCAGTTCAATCTGATGTCGTGTCTTTTAATTAAATATGGGCTCTCACCCCTTGATGATATAGCATCAACTGCCCTGCTCAGGTCTTGCAGATTAAGTGGCTTGTCTTCCTTGGTTATGTCTATCCATATGTAATGTGGTCTTCCTTTTTGCCTACCGCCTTTTGCCTTACCAAGTATTATTGTCTTTTCTAGTGAATCATGTCTTCTCATGATATGGCCAAAGTATGACAGTTTCAGTTTAGTCATCTTGGCTTCTGTGGAGAGTTCAGGCTTGATTTGCTCCAGGATTTATTCATTTATTTATTTTTTTTAGCAGCCCAGGGTATCCATAGAACCCTTCTCTAGCACCACATTTCAAAAGAGTTGATTTTCTTCCTATCAGCTTTCTTCACTGTCCAACTTTCATAAGCATACGTAAAAGGTAGGGCTATAATACTAACATTTAATTTGTACTATTCCACTGTGATGATTGCTTTCCATAGAATAAGACTTTATCTTCATTTTTATCAAATAAAAATTCCTACCGTCTATTTTACCAAAGGCATAACTGATCTGTAAATATATTAATTGCTTGCCTTGACTACACTCAGATCTACAGAAATATTATATTTTAGAATTGCTATCATAGCTGCAATTGTTATACAACATGGGATTTTATCACTCATAATTTAGAAGCAATGATATGTTTGAACTCATGAGTGCTTTGGTTGAGAATAATTGCTTAAATTCCCCTTGTAGGCTTTAGTTCCTAATGAAAGACTTTCGACCTTGAAGCTTTTATTTGATTTTGAATGGCTTTTTATTCAAATGCAAATAGTAATAACCTAGAGAGAAAGACTTCACTTATGAAGAGGATTTGTTTTTTTTTTTTTTTTTTGGTGTTCTAGGGAGGATGAGCTTGAAAGTTTGTTTTTAATTTCTTTGCAAAAGGTTTGGGTCAATGAAAGGAAGTTAACAGTGGAAAGAAAGGCAGAACCTTTTGCCCACTCCTTTCCTGTTGAGTAAATGTCATTTTTATTCCAAGTCTCTCTGTCAAGCAAAACTCTTTGTCTGTAGTTGTCCTTCTGTCTTTGGTTGCATTCATACTGTTGCCTTTTTAATTATTGTATTTTATGGTCTTTATAACTCACCTATCCACCTCAGGACTCAAGGCAAAAGTAAAACAGGTAGAGATAACAAAAAATAGTAACAAAAACATACAATGGTTACGGTTAAAATATGATAAACTAGCTATAACGTCAACACACTATATTAAACACTGCAGTTTTTAGAAACAGAATTAGAAGGCTTTCCTTAACGAGAGCTAACTAAGTGCTTAATGCTTGCTAGAATATACAGTCAGCCCTCCACATTTGTGGGTTTGACTTTCCGAGATTTGATTATTTGCAAGTTGAAGAACCCCTGTCCCCCAGTCCCCGGTACTTCTTTCTGGGTGAACCTTCCTCCTCAATAGCTCTGCTCAGGCTGCACAGCCCTGTAAAAACTTGCCTCTGGTCCTCCTCCTTTTCCTCCACTAACTGTTGCTTAGCTAGGGCCATTTCCACACTAGCCTGTTATAGCGCTATGATTCCACTTGCAACATCCTATGGAATCCTGGGGTTTGCAGTTTCGGGAGGGACTGGAAGGCCCCTCCCGAAACTGCAAACCCCAGGATTCCATAGGATGTTGCAAGTGGAATCATAGCGCTATAACAGGCTAGTGCAGAAATGCCCTAGCTAAGGGCAGCTTGCAGCCTGATTTCTCAGTGCCACAAACTCTCTCTGAATGTCCCCTTGCATCCAAGGAAGGAGATGGGCGAGAGAGGAAGAACTGATTGATGGGCCCATCCATCCCCTTTCTCTCTCCTTTCTCTGATCTGGTTTGGACCTTGGGTGTCTATGCTCTCCATTATGCCTCAGCCTCCTTCCCAAAGGCACATAGACACACATTTTGATATTTGTGATTTTTCCTTTTTTGTGAGGGCCCTGCATCCCTAACCCTAGAAAATGTGGTGGGCCAGCTGTGTGTGTGTGTGTGTGTACGCGCACGAGCACGCACATGCAGACATGTGTGTATTAAAAAATGCTTGCTGGCAAAAGGAAAGCCGAAAGAGGGACCAGCCAAGAAGGGAGTTCTAGAGCAGATCCTGAAAAGACCCTTTCTTACATCTCCACTGGATAGGACTGTGAAGGAGGCAGGACTGACAGAAAGGCCTTTCCTGAAGATCTCTAAGTCCATGCTGGCCTATATGGAAGAATGCAATATTTTAGACAGCCTGGACTTGAACTGTATAGGGCTTTATAGATCACTAGGAGCAAAAAAAAATTCAGAAAGCTGAAGTGTTTGCTCAGGAGGTACTTGAATTTGTTGCCAGATTAGTTCTTACTGTTACCCTGTTCTCTGGGGGTCCCGGGAAGGGCACCCAAATAACCAAACGCAAACACAAAGTTGGGGAAATTAGCTGGGGCACTCACTAAAGTTAGGGAGAGGCAGGGTAACTTAGCAGGGAACTTGCAACTCAGCGTCTACGGGGTCAGGTCAGTCAAGTAGTCAGACAGTTTTAAAATAGCAAAGATGATGTTTTTATTAAAAGACAAACAAACAGTAAAGACACCACAGTCACACAGCTAACGGAGGAATTAGAAATAAGGAGTTTCGGGGGAAATGGGTGATATAACACCTTTCTCGTAGTCCTGATTTTATTTCACCTATTTGACTTTTCATTAAAGTAGACGAAGGCCATTTCTGCACTACACGGTTATAGTGCTATGATTCAACTTTTAATATCTCATGGAATCCTGAGGTTTGTAGTTTAGGGAGGGGCCTTTAGAATTCTCAAACAGAGAGCTCTTTGGACTCAGTAAACTACAAACCCTAGAATTCCACAGGGTGTTGAAAGTGGAATAATAGCATTGTAATAGTGTAGTGCAGAAATGGCCATACTGAGCAGCTCATTTACTCTAAAATGTATAAACTCCCACCTAATTGGGTCTTGTGGGTTTTTCAGGCTTTGAGACCATGTTCTGTTTGTATTTTGACATTTCGCCTGCATCTGTAGCTGGCATTTTCAGAGGAATCATTCCTCTGAAGATGCTAGTCACAGATGAAGGCGAAATGTCAAAATAAAACCAGAACACGGTCTCAAAGCCCGAAAAAACCACAAGAACCAATGGATTCTCGTCGTGAAAGCCTTCGACTCTACATCCCACCTAACTGTTGTTTGTTGATGCCAGTTAAGTTTATTATAATTGTTTGTACTTTTTACATTTCCATTTCCTCTCACCTTTGTAATTACACCACAACCATCTGCCTATATATCTATCAGCTGAGGCGACACTCATTGCATTTGATGATGTCAGCTGCAGTCCACCAAAGCTTATAAAGAAATAAACTTGTTTATCCTTAAGGGCAGATACTAGATCTTGTTTTTGCTACAAGAGACTAACCTGGCTGCCCCCTTGAAAACTTTGAAATATATTGGTTGGTGTAACAAAACAAAACAAAACAAAACAAAACAAAACAAAGAAACAAAGACAAAACAAAACAAGTGCCAGTACAATGTGCAGATACATTTTCCTCCCTTAATGCCATCCTTGAACTTCTCAGCATAAACTGCGTCTGCATCTTCATCCCTATAACTGCTCTTTGGTTTCTCTGATAGAGTTTACATAGTAGAAATAAATGGTATTCCTCTCTTATGCACATTTAACTCTTAGATCTTTGAGTAGACCCTTCAAATGACCAAAGTATAGTCCCAAGACAAATAAATGTGGAGCAAATCCATCAAAAAATCATCTTTTTATCATTATTTTGATCCATTTCCTAAATTTTGAAGATTTACCACAAGCCTCTACCTTAATTAGCTTCTAACTATATTTTTCTCTTGCTTTTTGCCAGCTCCTTCTTTTCGCACAATAACATCATGAGATGGCCACGTCAATGAGCAGAGCACGAAGACATTGATTTCTACTGTTCCCCTCCTCCTAGAGGACCTGTAGTGTTGCTGCCTTGTCTCCTTTCTGTGCTCCTCTTTTGCCCCACCTCAGTCTTATCCTTTCCTGCACTTGGCCCATACTTCTACCTTGTTTCTCTCTTGTGCTTTGCACTCTGCTGCTGCATCTCCTACCCCTTCCTTCTTTCCCACACCTTGTACCATCACGTGTCCCTCCCGCGCATCTTGCTACCTCATTTACACCTTGTACTTTACAAATACACCTGCCTCTTTCATCTTTTCACCTTCTTCTCTTGCTCCACTCTCCCTTCCTTACTTCTCTGGTCTAAATGGGCACCAGGTGACATGCTTAAAATTTGAATAAAACTTGGCTATCCAAGTGGTGTAGCAACCTTATTTGCTTGCATCTAGTTTAGAATTTTATTTCCACAAAGACAGCTGCTCTTGTCTTTATACCCAGCAGATCACAGAAACTTTACCTTTTGGACTACAGATCCTAGATTCTCCAGCCAGCCTGGCTATTGATTTCTGGAAGCTGGGTTTCCTGCTACTGTAGTCCAAACAAGTAACTTTTCCAACCTCTGGTTCCCAATGGAGGTTTACTGCACTTGATCTGTCAAATAGACTAGATCTGTGAATAGATAACTGGGCATGAAGGTTTGTTTTTCTAGAGTCTTCATATACTTTATTTATTTAAGTGCTGCCATGAAAAAGATTGCTATGCTATAAATGACTATAAAATATGTTTTATTACTGTAGGTTTCCTGGAAGTCTTAAAATAATGAAATCATAAAAGGTGTTCTTCCCACTCTATCAATACAGTTCACTAAATAAAAACTATTGTCCTCTCAAAAGGGTAACAGATGTATGCAAAACCATACTATGCTAACATTCTGATTAATAATTGAGAGTTTTAGAAGGGACATAGACAGGTCTTGCAGGCCGCAAGTCAGAGTAAAAAAGGAGACTTTAGGAAGAGATTGTTTTGTGACACATATACACTGGGAATGTGTGTCACTGTTTCACGTGGAATGACATTCCTCACATATCATGAGAACTGCAGCTTGTTGTTGATTCTGCCTTCCTCCAGCGTTCTTCATGACAAATTTCTTCATTCAGAGCATGACTTAAGGCTATTTAAATCCATGGAGTGGTTACATTGTTTTTTACAGGCTTCTTCATATTTTGTTCCGAAACAGCTGACAGTGGCCCTTTCCGCACCAGGCAATTAGAACAGGGCAGTGTGTCCTCTCACGGAGGTCATCTGCACCTTGGAGCGGACTAGGAGCGGACTACTTACCAGAGATCCACACCTCAGTCCGCTCCAAAATGACCTCAAATGGTCCTCCAGCGTGTTTTCTAAAGACCGCAAAAAACAGGTCTTTATTTTCCTGGAACGCACCATTGCGTTCCTGCTCCCTTGTGCAGATTTGCAGGCTTGCACCAATGTGAGCCTGCGATCTGTGGAGGGCGGGCTTTAGGCGTGGCGAGTTTCAGCGGTTGGTCGGGACCCATGACCAACCGGAAGCTGCCATTTTGGAAACTGGAAGCCGCCATTTTGGAAGCTGGAAGCCGCCATTTTGGAAGCCGGAGCAGTGTGGATCTACAGATTTCACACTGCTCCGATTTGGACCAAGGAGGAGCCCTGTGGAAGGGCTTCAGGGACAGTCTGCATTGCTTCGGACCCCAGAAGAAGTGGTAGGTAACAGCACGGAGCAATTCCCTAGCCTCGTGCGGAAATGGCCAATGATGTGTTCTTACCCTTTCAGCAAGGATGGAGAACATGCCCAAACATAGTCAGCTGAAGCTGGAGCCACCAAGGGAAGCTTCAGGCCCTGGTGAAATTTTTTTCAACCCCCCTACTAAGGATTGCGAGGTTTTTCAAGCTGCAATATGGGACCATCATCTCTGTTGCAAGACCTTGAGAGAGACCCTCTGTGATACTGATCTAATTTTCCAGCTCCCCAAGACTGACTTCTGCCTTTGAAGAGGAGCAGGAAATTCCCCAAATTTCATTAATTCTGAGCTGCCACCACCCACTGGTTTCTGAATTACTCCATATTTGAGCAGTACAGTGGGACTTTGCTCTGGGAATTGCCAACCTCCATGTTTCAGGTCCTTTCCCTTCCCTCACCTCCCTCTTCTGAGTGAGAGAAATCCTATCTACGCATGTGCCAAGGAATGGCGTGGCAAGAGAGAGGAGACAGAGGTGTTACAGACAAGTATTTATTCTAAGGCATGCAAGTAAACAAGGAAATAATACTCATGAAAGGCTCCCCCCCTCTCAGGTACGCTTAAGTTACAAATAGTTATAAAAACAGATACATTCTTGAGATCAGTCAACTTCCAAAATAACAAAAGCCCTAATGCAGCTAACTAGATATATTCTAACCTACTCATAGCAGTTGGTCACTTTCTGAGATGCTCTGGAAAGGCAGGGCCAGGAGATGGTCTACCTAGCATCCATGCCCTTTGTTGATGTTTTTTGACATCCCCTTTGTTTTCTCTCCTGCATGGTCTCTCAAGGATTTTTATAACTTCTCTCTTGAAGCATCTCGAAGATCTCACCTTTCTCCCCCTGATTGGTCACCTATCTCTCGTGACCTGTGACGTAACTCTACAGTCCCTTAACCCTTCGTATGCCTGCAGGGAGAACTCTCCCCCACTTAAGCTCTGATACCTGGATAATGGGAAACCTCATTATCACATCCTACTGTTGAGAGTCTTGAGGTGGGCTTTACTAGGCCCGCCTCACATAGTACTTGCCACACATCCTCTCAGTTGGCTGAAATCTCCTCAGTTTTAACTCACATGAAAGTTTTATATAATACAAAACCTCAAAAGTAACACTTCAGTTTTGTTGTAAATATTGTTCCCCTCCCCTCCCCCCGTACATAGCATAATTTAATATCTAAGTCCTATACAGAAGGAGGGAGAGGCTTTTTCATGATGCAAACATGAAGGCGATAGAGACACTGTCTTCACATGGGTTACCTTTAAAAAATGCTTGCATTTATTTTTCATTGTATACCTTGATCTCCTCCAACAATGCAAGGCGACACAAGAAATGTTACACCCAGAGTTTTTGTTTTCCCCTGACACATAAAGTGTCTTGGGCTTTCTGATAGCAATGACCAAGGTCTGAGTTGTTGACATGGCAGGTGTCCGTAGAAGGCCAGTGTAGATGCCTGGTCTGAAAAGCTAATCAAAATAGCTTTAGCAAAATAGCTGTAAGCAATGTTTGTTGGATGGAAATTTACCCTGGCAACTTTTAGGATACTATATTAGAATGTATGGATGCTGAACTTAAGACCTCCATTCTGTTCAGATTCTGGTCTTATAGGGTGTAAGACATATGCACATTTCTACACATGCATTTCTTTTAATAAAGTTGGATCCTTGATTCACCAGGCCTGGTCTTCTAATTTCTCCTAAAATTACTTGGAAATGCAAATTGGAATCCTGTGTCAGTTACTTACTTAAGTACACCTTGCTAAGTAACCTCTCTTGCCCCCCTCTGCAAACCTGAAAGAAATGTCATTCATACATGCTGTGTTCACTGACAGAATGGATTCTTTCCATGCAACTGATGCCCAGTAAAGTAGGTTGGGGGTTACAAAGTTGGCAATAGTGTCATAATTTTGTCTACATAGCAGTCATGAATACAGATTAGCTACAGATGAACAAACCTAGGGAACTGTTCTTTATTCCCGATTGCTACTTTTTCTTTTTCTTTTTAATTTTTTTTTTATTTATATAACTGAATCACAAATACAAAACAAGAAAAAAAAAATTAAACACCATGTGATATACATAATAGTGAATTAAAAAAAATTTTTTTTTCTTTTTTTCTCTTCTCTTAAGCAATACTAACTTTCATTGTTATTTTGCACCTTTACCCTTAAATTTATAAATCTGTTCAACTGTTATAATTTCACATTTAATTCAATATTTTTCACATCCCCTTTAATCTATTTCTATTGTTAATTCTTTTAACTTTTTTTTTAAAAAACATTAACATCACTTATCCATTTAAATCTATAAATCACAAGTTTGACACACACACCTACTAAGAATTACAAAATATACAACATAAAAGAAAAACAAAACTAAAACTAAAAAATACCCACCCCCCAGAGCCAACTTTTTATTTAATCCACTTTCCAAAATTGCCATTCTTCTTTTGACAGGGTAGTATTACTATCTCTTTTCAGAACTTTATCCAAAAATATTTTCCAAATTTCTTCAAAATCATTCCCTTTAACCAAACCTTTCATAAACCTAATTCTACATGTTAGTTTATCATTAATTGCAATTTTCCACACTTCGTTATACCATTCCTCTATTTGAAATTTTTCATTTGCTTTCCATTTTTTTGCTATTATTAATCTCGCTGCAGTTAACAAATTTGTTATTAATTCTTTCTTTACTTGAGTACACTCAACCTTATCATATATAGACAACAATGCAATATTTGGACATACTGGTATATCTGCTCCTATAATCTCTTTTATCTCTTTAAAAACCTTTTGCCAAAACTCCATTATCTTATTGCAATTCCACCACATATGCATATATGTACCAATTTCTTGACATCCTCTCCAACATAATCTTGAATATTTCTCATCTATTTGATTTAATTTCACTGGAGTCAAGTACCATTTCCACACTAATTTATAATAATTCTCTTTTATTCTTATTGATAATTTTTTTAAATGACGTTGTTTCCAAATTTTTCTCCATTCTTGTATATCTATATTTTGTACTATCTCTTCCTCCCACATTTTTCTAAGAAAATCCTCTTCTTGTTCTTTTGCTAATATTTTATATATTTCACTTGTAATACCTTTTAGTATTTCATTTTCTTGCATATTTTCTCTTTGAATAATAATTTGTTCAAATTTAGTATATTCTTTAAAATCCTTAACATATCTTTTCATACTCTTTGTCCATTGCTCTAATTGTATATAATTTAACCAGGATACTTTAGTTTCCTGCAATCTCTCTTTCATTCTATCTTTATTTATCATTATTTTCATCCAATCTTTTAATCTATAAATTTTTTGTTTTTTTATTTCTTTCTCTATTATTTCTCTTAAATTTATTGGAAATTTTTCCATCATCACTATCGGAGTTAATATTGATATATTCGGTAATAATTTTCTTTTATTTTTTTTCCATATTTCTATTATATTTTTTATAAAAGGATTTTCTATCTTCTCCATTTCTTTCTTTGAAAAATTCCTAAAAAATATATTTTCTAATTTTGTCTCAATATTCATATCTTCTATCTAACCAATCTAAATCACCCTTTCCTGAAACCCCCTCTATGATATATCTCAATTGATTTGCATAATAATGCCATTTTAAATTTGGAAGTCCCAGGCCACCTTCTTTTTGACTTTTATACCAATATTTCTTGTTAATCCTCGATTTTTTATTTCCATTACAAAAATTATTTAATATCTTTTGCCACTCCTTTAATTCTTCCTCTGATATTTTTATTGGTAACATTCTAAACAAAAAGTTAATTTTAGGTAAAATTTTCATTTTTACCACTGCTATTCTACCAAACCACGATAGCTTTATATTTTTGTAGTCCTCTAATTTCCTTTTTGTTTCTAATCTTAATTTCTTGAAATTTTTTTCCTGTAATTCTTGTAAATTTTTTGTAATCTCTATTCCTAAATATTTAATTGATTCTTTTATTTTAAGTAATCCTCTTTTACTACTTATAAATTTTTGTACTTCTTCTTTAGTATAATTAAATAACATTATTTCTGATTTGGCCCAATTTATTTCTAATCCCGTCTTCTCCCCAAACTCTATTAAATGTTTATCTATCCTATCTATCTTTTCAATTGGATCCTTAATTGTCAACAATGTGTCATCTGCAAATAAGCTTATTTTATTTTTTTCCTTAACTCCAATTCCTTCCAAATTCTCATCATTTCTTATCACATTTGCTAACATTTCTATAACTATTGCAAATAAAACTGGAGATAATGGACATCCTTGTCTCGTTCCTCTTGTTATTTGAATCTGTTCTGTAAATCCATCATTTACCATCACTACAGATGTATTATGTGAATACAATTGATTTATTAACCCTTTAAATCTCTCTCCTAATCCTATTTTATTTAAAATTGTTTTTAATGCCGGCCATTCCACACAATCAAAGGCTTTAAATATATCTAGGGCTAAAATTCCAGCTTTTTGTTTATCTCTGTCCATTATATTTATTTTATTTATCGTTTTCCCTATTAAATTTGCCATCTGTCTTCCTTGAATAAAACCACATTGATCTTTATGTATATACTTATAAATAAATTTATTTAACCTCTTCGCCATTATTGCTGTCAAAATTTTTGCATCTTGATTTATTAAAGATATTGGTCTATAAGAACCTGGATCCATAGGATCCTTATTTGGTTTTAAAATTAATATTATTAGTGACTGCTTCCATGATAATGGAATTTTTTCACCCCTCAATATACTATTATATAACACTTTTAGTTTAGGAATTAAACCTTTTTTAAATGTTTTATAATATTCTGGACCTAGTCCATCCAATCCTGGTGATTTTCCTCCTTTTAAATTATTTATTACTTCTTCTATTTCCTCTTCTGATATCATTTCTTCCATCAATCCTTTATCTTGTTCTGTTAGTCTTACTTTCCAATTTTTATTAATATACTCCTCTATGTTCTCTAAAGATTTATCTTCTGCTGAATACAATTCTCGAAAAAATTCCTCAAATATTTTTAATTTCTCTTTCATCAACCTTTTTTCTTTACCAAATTTATCTTTAACTACGCCAATCATATTTCTAGTTTTTTTTGATTGTACTGATTTAGCCAGCATTTTAGAATTTTTATTACTATATTCAAAATATTCCCTTTCCAAGTATATTAGATTTTTCTGAACTTCGTCCATTTCTATCTTTTCTAATTCATCTCTTTTTGCTTGTAATATTATTAATTTCTGTTTAGTTCTATCTATTATATAATCATTCTCTAGTTCCTTTATTTCTTTTTCTAATTTTAATTTTTTTTCTCCTAATTGTCTCTTTAATTTGCTTGATTCTTTAATGCATAATCCTCTTACCACTGCCTTCATTGTATCCCACAATACATCTTGTGTTACTTCCTTATTGTTTATATCCCAAATTTCTTGCCACTCCTTCTCTATTTTATTTACTATCTCCTTATAATTAAATAACTTAGTATCCAGTCTCCACCTTTTTGCTTCTCTATAATTCCTTTTCATAGTTATATCCAAGTTCATCAGAGCATGATCTGTCACTTTTATTGTTTCAATTTCTGTATTTATTAATCTAGGTATCATATTCTTTGAAACAAAAATATAATCTATTCTTGAGTAATTTTTATGAACTGATGAATAATACGTATATTTCTTTTCTTCACCCTTTATTAGCCTCCAAACATCTATCAGTTCATTTCTACTCACTAATTTATTCAAAATTGTTATATTATTATATCTATCTCTAATTGATGGATCTGATTTATCTTTCCATCTATCCATCACCATATTAAAATCACCTGCGATTATTGTATAATCTCCTTTCATTTTTTTGATCTTATTAAATATTTCTTCATAAAACTCTTTTTGCTTCTCATTAGGTGCGTAAATATTCATTATGACATATGTTTCTCCATCTATTTCACCTTGTATAATTACATATCTACCTTTTTCGTCTAACTCCACACTTGTTACAATGAAATTGCATCTTTTGGAAATTATTATTGCAACTCCTCTTGATTTGGATGTACCAAATGCTTCCTCATAAATAGCTACCCAGTTCAATCTAAGCTCATTTTTTTTATCTCTTTTCCCATGTGTTTCTTGTAAAAAAATTATATCGGCCTTATCTTTTTTTAATATCGATTCTATCCTTTTTCTCTTTATTATTGACCCCAAACCTTTCACATTCAATGTTGATATTCTCAATCTATTCTCCATTTTTCATATTTTGAATTTTCTAATCCCACTCCCCATTGGCTCTTTAATGTGATGGTGCTCCCCTTCCCCTTCCCTTCCCCCTCCCACTCCCCTCCCCCTTCCCGCCCTCCCCTCCCCTCCCCACACAAACATTTGTCCCCCCTCTTCCTCCAAAGCGCTTCTGCCTTGGAAACGACCAGCCATGGTCCTGGGGGTGTGTGTGTGTGAAGGTATGCCAACGCCCGGCATAGAGACCAATACCCTCTCCCGATTTATTTTCTTTCCCACATTTTTTTCCCTCTCTTCCCCCTCCCTTCCCTCTCTCTACCCTCTTGCTTTATATATATATAAATCTATCTCTATGCATTTATAATCTATAAGAATATATTTTACTCAGTAGTCATCTACCCTTCTCCTACTCTATGAAGTTCTCTTTCTTCTTCTTCTGTTATATCATATTGTTTCTTCCAGTCCTCCTCAGCCTCTGTCCTTTCGTTTATCTCCTGAAGTCTTCTTCTTTGCTCCTCCTGTTGCTCCTCCCGCTGCTCCTTCTTCAGTTACTCCTCCCACTACTCCTTCCTCAGTTGCTCCTCCCGCTGCTCCTTCTTCTTCCTTTTCCTCTTGCTGGATCAGTTTCAGTTCTTTCAGGAGTTGCAATCCTTGTTCAAGAGAATTTATTCTGTGGTATTTGCCAGCATATTGGAATTTCAGAAAGATGGGATATCCCCAACTGTATCTTATCCCAACTCTCTGTAGAACTATGATGCAGGGTTTCATTTCCCTTCTCCAATTTATTGTTTCGCGGCATAAGTCATTATAAATTTCCACTGTGTTATCTCGATACTTCAATATTCCTGGATTCTTTCTAACAGCTCTCATCAAATCATCTTTCTTGTTGAAATTCGCAATTCTCATTATAATATCTCTGGGAATTATTCCTCTTTTTGCAGCTGACACACGATGAATTCTCTCTATGTCATGATCTTCCCATAAAATCTCAGGAACAATGCTTTTTAGCCATTTTAAAACTTCCTCTTTCAAGGATTTTTGACTTTGTTGTGGCTGCTCTGCGAGTCCACGAATCCTCACATTGTTTCTTCTATTCTGGTCTTGGAGCTGGATAATTTGTCTCTCTAACAAAGAAATCCTGCCATCATGTTCTGCTAGTCTGGTCTGCTGATTCCCTTGGGTTTTTTTTATATCATCCACTTTAAGGTCCAATGCTTTTAACTCCTGTGAGATTTTTTCCTGCAATTGCCCCATTTCTGCCCTTATATTAGATGTTATTGTAGTAACAAGAGCTTGATTAGACTCTGTAATAAGCTTGTGTATAAAAGTTTTTATCTCTTCATTAGCTCCGTTCGCAGCTTTCTTCGCCGCCATTTTAATGACTTTTTCATCTCCGTTAAAGTTTAAGTTTATATTTTCAAAATCTCTAACTAGACGATTATATGTTTTATCTGTTGCTGTAGGTCGCTTCCAAACAGGGTGTTTATAGACCTTTTTTTTGGCGGCATATATCTCAAGGACCACAAAGGGGGGAAAAAAAACTGTTTTGCTTTCGGTCCGTTTCAACAGTTATTTGCAGTTTAAACAGAGTCTTTATTTTCCCTCCAGTTGGAGAAGAATCGAAACCAATCCACTATCTTATCTTACATTCTTTCCCACATTATTCAATTAATTACTCACATTCTTTCTTTGTTTTGAAAAAGGCTTCTGGAATTATTTTATAATCATCTGTTCCGGGAGTCGAATATTTAGCCTCTCTCTGCCATCGTAGTTGGCTCCTCCCCCCCCGATTGCTACTTAATCATGATTGTGACACTATTCCCCCTACCAGTCTGTTTTACTGGGCACCAGCTGCATGGGGAGAAGAAGGTCCATTCTTCTGGCAATCTGAGCATGGGTGAATGATGTTTTCATTAGATTTGGGGCGGGGGCTTGGACCAGAAAAGGTTCTTTAGCAAACTTCTCCTGGTCTAATCTGATGCAGGGTTATGACCTAAATTCTCCTTCATTCATAGGGGTCATCAAAGCACATCCTGAATCCTGAATCATGGATTCCTGCTTGAACAATCTTTTCTTTCACCCTGAATTCTTGACCTTTCTTAGGTGAGTCACCTGTGGTGACCATTTCCTCAGTTCACAAATATTCCTTTTAGCATATGGTGTCATAGATTGTGTAAATTGACTTATTGGGGGCCTGCTCATGAAATCATTCTGGTTTTGCTCATTCCGGTTCTTCTATGAATCTCATCATCTTGAAAAGGATTTTGTGAATCACGCAAAACTCAAATTTGTTAAAAGACACAAATGTCTATTAACTAGAGGACATGGAAAAACAAACAATCTTTAAATTATATTTTCTGGCTTGTTGGATTCTAACTAAAAAACTCAAGTGTATTTGCCATTAGTTATGTTATTTGCCATGCATACATGCTGCATGAAATTGAGCTACATTTGCAACTATCATTATTAATAATAGCAACCCAATAATGCTATTATTGTTAAGTGAATGTGAAAATGTGGTTGTAAGTCATTACTATCAATTTCTCCTGGCAGTCACAGAACATGAAAACAGCAAGAGATATGGTCTCCTCTAGTACTGGTGAAAAATATTGCATTGAAAAATAAAAAGGGTGTGTTTGTGACAGACTCTGTGCCAGTTTCTTACAAATACATTTTGGAAGTTGAAAACATTTGGTGTGTATTTCCAAAAAGCTGCAATTATAGTATGACTTCAATTGTTTCTGAGCATTGTGTCATTTCCTCTCTACTCTTACTCCCTCTGCCATGCTGGGAGAAAGTTGTAATCTAGATAGCCTAAACAAAATTGAACTAGATTTGCAAATATCATTATTAATAATAGCAGCCCAATCATGCTATTATTGTTAAATGAATGGAAAAATGTAGTTGTGAGTCATTACTATCAATTTCTCCAGGTAGTCACAGAATACAAACCAACAGGAGACATGGTCGGCTCCAGTATTGGTGAAAAATATTGCATATTTACATTTTTTTTTGTACCAGTTTCCGACAAATACATTTTGGAAGCTGAAAACATTTGGTATATAGTTCCAAAAAGCTACAATTACAGTATGACTTCAAATGTCTCTAAACATTGTGTCATTTACTCTTTTCTCTTACTCTCTGTAGCATGCTTCGAGAAGGTTGTAATCTAGGTAACCTAGAAAAGTCATTAGCTAACCCTGGAACGATGACAATTTGGTTTTATGGCATAAAAATGGATGCCTCCCCCCACTCCAAATATAGGTTAGATAAAGTAAGATGCTAACATCAGAAGACATTGCAAAATTGTCTTGATGGGTCATTTGTTTCCAAGATCAGAGTTTCATGTGAAAAACAAGCAATATTTTCTATTGGTTTACTGATGAGGAGTATACATTTTTTTACAGTTTCATTGCTGAGAGGCTAATTCATTTCAGGTTTCATTTGATGAAAACTACTCCATTTTGTGTTTCATGAGGGACAGCATGGCCACACAGCCATGTCTTTTCCAAAGCAGGTATCAGCTAGCATCCTGTTGGTTAGGCCCAACTGATGTAAACTCATTCAATCAATTATTGAATGGTGAATCAACATGTAGACAAATCCAATGGATTCAGTGGTTCTACTCTAGTCAGGACTTAACAAGGATTTAGGCTTTCTTGTGAATTACTTTATAGTACTGGTTTAGCTTGGCTTGCCTGAACAGTTGTCTTTTTAATGGCAAATTTTTCTTACCTAAAATTCAGCCCAATAAAGCCTAAAAGCCCTGAAGGCACCTGATCTTGAAAGTTAAGCAGGGTCAGCCCTGGTTAGTACTTGGATGGAAAACTGCCAATGACTGCTGGGTCCTTTAGGGTATATAGTATTTCAGAGGAAGGAACTGACAAAACCACCTCTGAGGATTATTTGCCTAAGAAAACCATATGAAATTCATGAGATCACCAGAAGTCAACAGGCAATTTGAAGACACATAAAGGAAGCTCTCACCTTTTTACACCATGTTATCTGATGACTTGCTCGTTTGACATTTCCAAATTAAGGACAAGGTCCATTAGTTCAATAGGGGATTCTGCTCTTATAATGGTTCTTCTTGCCTATGGAGGCTCACTTAGAACCATTCACACATGTGTGCTACTTGCAAATCAAGCTGAGGGAGGAAAAGGTGTCAGGCCAGCTGAGAGACTTTGCAAGCAGTGTGTGGCCAGGTAGTCCCAAGTGAGCCTCCAGAAGTCCTTCATGCTCTCTATAGTACAGTACGTGGGTTCTGTTTTTCAACCGAATCAGTTTTCTGACAGTTCTCTGATCCTTAATCTGTCAGATAAACAATTTCTGCACTAGATTGTTATAGTGCTCTGATTCCACTTTCAACATCCTATGGAATCCCGGGGTTTGCAGTTTAGGGAGGGGCTGGCTGGCCCCTTCCAAAACTGCAAACCCTGGGATTGCATAGGATGTTGAAAGTAGAATCATAGCGCTATAACAGTCTAGTGCAGAAATGGCCATAATGGAGGAAGCCTATATACACATACACACACAATATTCAGCCTCACAACAAAATGAATTGATGGATATCTGGTGTATATTAAAGATTTTCTCTATAATTCACAGAAGTTCTTATTGAGAGACCTTTCATTATGTTTGTCCAGATTTCCTTCTTGTGGCACAGCCAAGTTTTATTGATAAAGTAGGTGGAATCCTCTACATACAAGATAATCTGAGAATCCTATTTTAGGAGAAAGGAGGGATAGAAATTCAATGAACAAACAAACAAACAAATAGGATGCTGTATTGAGCTGGCAGAGCACAGAGTTCTGCCAGCTGTAAGTTGGCTCCCTCCCTGTCCCATGTACTCTGTACTTACCATCCTATAGCTGGGTCACCCCCACCACAGCCATTTAATGGCCAGAGGATGACAGTAGGGAGAGTTGCTGGGGAGCATCTGGTCTTGTTCATGCAGCTGAACACACAGTGATGACCTCTTGCTCTTGGATTTCATGGGGGAACTGTGAGGACCCTTGGGAGGTCCAGGAGGATGCCTGCTCCTCTATGCATTTGGTTGCAGGAACACAGTTGGCAGCTACCTGGATGCCTTCCATCTCCCTTAACCACTAAATGGATACATCTGCACATGATCTAGATGCAGAATGCTAAGTACATAGCACAGAAGGTCAGTGTGGATGGAAGTGCTGAATTCCTCCACCCATTACAACCATAGTTACACCTGAATATGTCACTAACAGAATACCAGCTGTTCAGTATATATGGGTTCTTTCCGCACAACACTGTTACAGTGCTATTATTCCACTTTCAATGTTCTATGGAATCCTGGGCTTTGTAGTTTAGGGAGGGGCCTTTAGAATTCTCAGCCAGAGAGCTCTTTGACCTCAGTAAGCTGCACACCCTGCAATTCCACAGGATGTTGAAAGTGGAATGATAGCACTAAAACATCATAGTGTGGAAATGGCCACAGTGACAAAAAAATTAACATATTGAATTAATGGTTCTGTGGAGAATTAATAGTGATGATTAAAGTATGAATTTAAAGTGGGGATCTTTCTTTATGCATCTTGGGTAAAATCTAAACTAGAATGCATGGTCATCATTCAATAAAAAAATCACATTCTTGAAGCTTACCCCATGAGAAGCCCCAACTCTGGAATGGTATTGATGATAGGTTACTGGATACTGTAAGATCCTCTAACTGGATAGCATAAGATGTTGCATTCTTCATCATTGTGCAATCTTCTGTTCATAGTCTCATCTGTTCAGTAGTACTATAGCTTGAATGTTATCAAGTTTGTTTAATAATGATACCTGAGTCTGGCGATTGATGGTGAGGTATAGACCTTTTACTAGGAAAAAAGATTAGGCCATGATTGATGATTGGCAGATTTTTAATTCTCTAAATCTCTTGAAATCTTTCCCCTTCTGCAACAGGTAATTATAGATGAATCAAAAGGACCTGGCAGAATAAGTGAAAATGATTGTTGAAACATAGTATAAAGCTTTGTCCAGGGTTGTCTTAAAATGTCTTAATCTGAGCGATCTAATAAACTGGAATAAACCCATCTGTAGTTGCAATGTATCTTTTCAAGGAATAGCTGGACAGGCTTTTACTGAGAGTGTGAAGTTCTTATGCCCTTAAAATGTGGTCAGATTTTCTACTTCTGTGGGGAACAATGGGCACAAATGAGAATTCTGAGTGGGTCTCTTATTCATACCTATTTATTTCCCTCTGCAGTTGTTATATAAAGAATAGAAATGGATCAAAATTGAGCCTCATATGGTTCAGTTTTCCATTCATCCTGAAATAAATGCGTCTTTTTGCCAGCACTGCATGAAATGGATAAGACTGTGCTACATAACCAATAAATGTGCTCCCAGTAGCCATGGTTATCATATTTTTTTGGTTACTAATCAGTAGTTTTAACAAGCATTTCTGTAGCTGTTAGACAAAAATATTTCACAAAGATGTTTGCAGTTAACCAAGATTTCCAAGTCTATAATACCTGGGCTTCAAGACAACAAATGCAATTTTTTCTTCAAAGTAAAATTACACTGTTTTTATATTCAGCTGCACTGAAAAGAAAAAAAAACAGATTCTCAAAAGGTTCTTGGCTCAGCATACATTACAGCTGTGGAATGGGCATCCCCCTTGGATTATGGTAGGAGAAGCAGAAAGCTTTATGTCGCCCCATGAGATCCAGAAATGAGTGAATGGGTAGAGTGGAATGAAAATTGCACACTGTTTCAGTCTAGTGCTTGATATACAGTAGATTTGTGCATATTGTACTAAACTTGTAGTCTTTCAGCTCTTTTCCTGTGATAACCCCTAGATTGCATAAGGGAAATGTTTACCAGATGGTGGTTTAGGATGCGGTTAGCTGTTGGGAACTGGTGGAATGCATCATTGGGTTGTTATCTCAAGTGTGGGTGAGCTGTGGAGTTAGTAAGGTTCATACATGAGCAATCACTTAGGTTCAAGGTTTTTAATGGCCATTGTCAGGTGGGAGATTAAGAAAAAGAATCTTAACAGAATGGTTGGGGAGTCAGTGATCTGCAATATGTGGATTAACAGGAGCATATTCCTATGTGGGGAGAAACTCCTGGAGAAGTGGTTTAGAACAGAGACTCCAGCTTAGCCAGATGTCTATGATAATTTTATTTCCCAATCTTCTATATTTGGTATGTCTGATTTTTTTCCAATTTTTAGCATAATTAATCCTTGCAGCGACTGTCATATAGAATAAAATTTCATCATGTTTCTTTTCCAATTCATCTTCTGGTATGTCTATGATAATAAAGCTTTATGGCATGGAGGGTATACTGTCAGTGGCTTCTAGTTATGATTGCCTCTAGTATCAGTAATCTGTAATACGAGTTGCTGATGAGCACATACAGGAGGAAGCTGTTGTGCTTATATACTCTTTAGTGTGTCACCTGAAGTGTGTCACCTGAAGTGTGTAGGTGTGTCGCCTATAATCTTGGAAATGTATTTTATTATTTATAAATCATATGTTTTTTAATACATATGAAAGGTTTTAATGAGATGTGTCCCCTTACAGTTTGTTTTTACAATTTATGTATATGTCCGTATGTCTTATAAGGGATTAGTTTAACCTTCTGTTTGCAACTGTGTCACGAAATGATGCGTGTCTAAAAGGTGTATCACCAACATGAAAAGTTTGGAAAGCTCTGCTTTATAGGCTTTCCATAGGCATCTGTTGTCTATTATTGAGGGTTTTCTTGGTGGATGCTTCTAAGTTTTGGAACTCTCTACTGAAAGCTGGCCTTCTCATCATTGCCCTTTTACAGTGGGCAAGCACTTTTTTTATTCAGGCAGACTTTGGAACTGACTGGCTGCTAAGGAAGGGTTTTTTTAATTGAGTACTGTTCTTTTGGCCTTTCTTTGAGTGTGTTGAAGTTGAAAGTTGTCCTCAATTAATTTGTTGTTTGACTATTGACAATCTGTTTGGTTGTGTTTCAGTGTTCTAATGTATTGTGTTATTAGTTGCATCTATTTTCTTATCTCATTGTAAGCTACCTTGGGTCCCAGTATTGGGAGAAAGGTGCGACATAAACTAAATCTACCACCAATGGTCAAATCAGAATTCTGTAATAGATAGAACTTTGGTCTAATCCAGCTCTTATGCTTTTATGATAACAATATATGGACAAAAAAAGTTTGTTCAGACTGATTGACTTCTGTTGAATTACATCAGTGTGTGAAGTATGAGTTGATGTGTATTGCTGTAATGCCCCTCATCGAGAGGAATATTACTCTTTAGGATGGCTGTTTGCACATCGTTGGATAACTATAACAGCAAATCATGACTTGCATGTGTGAGTGGGCTATCATCACAAAGACAGTGGCTTCTAATGCTTTTTCTTTTGTTTCCTTTTTTCTTTTTTATGATGTATTTTTATCCATAAAGAGTTACATTCCTCAAGAATAATACATAATCTACTTATTTGACTAAATTTTTACACTACATAATCTACAGATTTAAATACTATATATTTTAAGAAAAGAAAAAGGAAAAAGAAGATCAAGAAAAAGGGATGTCCTAGAAAAGGAAGAAGTAAGAAGGAGGAAAAATGGGAAAGAATTAAAAAGAAGGGAAAAAGACTCCTTTCCTAACCAGTGACAGGTGTTTCCAGAGAGAAAAAACAACTTTTCCTGAGAAATTAATAAGATTATCCATTTCTCTACAGTATAATAAAAAAGTCTTTTGACATTAATTTAAATAGGAATAGACGTATAAGTGATATATAAGTACAGTATGAATAAGACACAAATAAATGTAGTATTTAATCTTCCAAGTTTGTTATTAATAAGTTCTCCCATTTAGATTTCCAAAGGTGGGTTAAGATCTTCCACTCTTGCCTGAAATGCTGTGTAGGTTTTTCAGGTAATGAAATTATTAATTTGTCTAGCTCTGTCATCTCGTAAAGTTTTATAACCCAACCATCAATTGAAGGCTTCTAGTACTTTTTAACAGAGTCTGTTCACACATATAGTTGTTGGTCAACTATACAATAATCTAGTGTAAATACCTCAAGGGATTTGATTTACATGTGTGAACCAGGCTGCTTTAAGAGGTGTGGTAAAGATTTTGGCCTGTGGGTTGCATTTCCTTCTAGGGAATCTTCTGGGGGCCACATGCCAGAGGTAGGGATGGATAAGCCTAAATTTGGTGGGACCATATAACCCTGTCACCCACACATATATGTCTATACTCAATGCATTCATACCCATCCACACATTTTCACACGCAGTACTAATCGTTCTCACATGTAATACATATATACAGTTGTAGAACACTCCATTTCTCATACCCCAATTTGCACACATTCATTGACTGACCCACACCTACATGCACAGGGATTGCTTTTCTCAAGCCTAAATACAACACTGTACTTGTTGGGATGATGTCAAGCTCAGGGCTGGGAGAAGTTACTTTTTGGACTGTAACTCCCAGAATATTCCACCCCCAGAATGGCCAGTGACTAAATTATTCTGGGAGTTGTAGGATTCTTTCACTCTACACATTTATATCAGTATGATTCTACTTCATTTGCTATGGGTGCATCCTATGGCATGCTGGAATGTGTAATTCAATGAGACATTTCAGCTGTCTGGGTGACATTTTAAGGACCATTCCAGGATTCCATAGGATGTTGCAGTTTAAGTGCAATTATAATGCTATAATTTTGTAGTATGAAAGCACTGAATAGTTCAAAATAATAACTATTCCTAGTTCTGGGAAAGCGTAATTCCTGCTGGATGAGATGTGAAGAGGGCTGAGTAGGGAAGCTCCATGAGCTACATCTGATGTTCAGGTCAAAGTCTCCTCTCCCCCTATAGTTTTAAACTAATATTGTATTTGGAAACGTGCTCGAGTAATTCTTAGTAAATTGGAATGGAAGAATGTGATGAAATAACCCCAACAGGACAGATCCAGTGAATCTTTTCCCAAATATGCAGTAAATACATACTAGATTAGCTCCTTTGTATCAGAGTGACTCCAGCTTTTTCATACTGGAAGATGTTAAGCACTAACCTTTGATATAGCATAGAGTATCAATTATTCTTTTCTGGCCCATTTGTGGAATGCTGAGTTGAATTCCATAGGGTGGAACCATGGCAGTTAAAGTGGAATGATAGAGCTGTAATAGAGCTGTGCAGGAAGAGTTATCATTGTGAAAACACTCTAAAGTCTCTTGGTTTCATATCTATGTCTGTCTGCAGGGAGCTTAGATGTCCAGATTCTCAGATGGGAACATGCAAAAGGCACAGTTCAAGATATTTCAGATGATCTGATATATGTAGTTAAAGCCATATTTTAATTGGCCAAAAATCAACTGAGCTGACCAGGTTTAAATCAAACACTATCAAGCCCCTCGGCTTCTACTTTTCAGCTTCTAAATAGCTGTGAAATCCCACTCTGTCAACTCTGTTCTCTCCAAACCTGCAATGTAAAACAAAAA